>CM053276.1:49824031-50424031 GCA_028583415.1 Protea cynaroides
TCTCCTCTCTCCTTCTCCCTTTGTCTCTATCCCTAGCTCCCTCATTCATCTTTCCTCTTTGCAATACTGCTCTCTCTCTCTCCTAACTTCTTTCTGTTTTCTTTCTCTCCATCTCTTTGCTTTTCTCCCTCTCTCTCTACTTTTCTATATTTCTCTCTACTTTTCCCATATTTCTCTACGTCTTGCTCATTTATCCCTCTCTCTCCCTTTCTCTCTGCTTTCCTTCTCTCTCTCTTTCCCTTCTCCCTTTCTCACTTTCCTCTGCTCCTCTCCTCTCTCCTCTCTCCCTCTCTCGCTGTCCTCTCTCTCCCCTCTTTTTCTCTCTCTCTCTTTCTCTCACTCTTTTTACTTCTCTCTCCCTTCCTGGCCTTTCTCTCTGCCCCTCCCCCCCTCTCTCTCTCCCACTCCTCTCATGTTCTCTCTCTTTCGTATATCTTTCTCTTTGTCTCTCCTTTCACTCTCTCTCTCTCTCTCCTTTCAACCTATCTCACTCTCTCCCTCTACTTCTTCTCCCCTCTCTCTCTCTCTTCTCTCTCTCTCTCCTCTCCCTTCTCCCCTGTCCCTCTTTCTCGTTTCTCTAGATCCATTTCCCTCCCTCTTTCTTCTTTTCCCTCTCTCCCTCTCCACCTCCCTCTCCCGTCTCTACGTCCTCTCCTCCCTCCTACTTCTCTCTCACTAAACTATTTCTCGTTTTCTATCTTCCTCGCTTATCCCTCTCTCTCTCTCTCTCTCTAGCACCCTCTCTCCCCACTCTCTACTTTCTCCCCACGTTCCTTTCTCTCTTTCTTATTCCTTTTCTCTCTCCTCTCTCATGATCTCTGTTTCTCTCTCTCGCCTTTGTCTCTTTCCCTTATCTCTCTCCTCTCTCTCACTGTATCTTTCTTTCTACCGCTCTCTCTATTCTTTCTAGCCTCCCTCTCCCTCTCTCTCCCCTTCCAGCCATTTCTCTGCGACTCCTCTCTCTCTCCTCGATCTCTCTTTCTACTTCTCTCTCATTTTCTCTCTTTGCTTCTACTTCCTCCCACATTCTCTCTCTACTTCTCTCTTTCTCCCACTCCATCTCTCTGCTCTACTTCTCTTTCTTTCCCTAAATCTCACATCTCTCTCTTTGCACATTCTCTCCTTTTTTCGTTCCTTTCCTCCTCATCTCTCTCTCTCTTTATCTCTCTTTCTACTTCCTCATATCTCTCTTTCTTTTTCTCTGTCTCTTTGTTTAGAGCTGTTGCTCTCTCCCATCTCTCTTTCTCTCCTCTTTGTTTCTATTTCTCTCTCCCCCAGCATCTCTCTCCTCTCTACTTCTCTCTCCCCTCTTTCATCTGTTCTCTCAGCTTCTCTCCTGCTCCTTTCACTTTCTCCCTCTACTTCTCTCTCTTTCCTTTGTCTCTCAGCTTTTCATCTTCCCCTCCCTTTCTCTCTTTCAACTTCTCTCTCTCTACTTCTCCCTTTCTGCTTCTCACTCCCCCTCTTTCTCTCTCTCTTTCTCCTTCTCGATCTTTCTCTATCTCTTTCTCTCTCTACTACCCTATCTCTCTCTCTCTCTCTCTTAGCTTCTCTCTCTTCCTCTTCAGCTCTCCGTCTCACTCTCTTCTCTCGTTTTTCTCTCTCTCCCTCTTATCCTCCCTCCTCATCTCTCTTTGCCTCTCCTCTCTTTCTCTCTTCTTTCTTCTCTTCTCTCTCCACGCTACTCGGCTCTCTCCTCGCATCTAACATCTCTCCCTCCCAACTCTCTCTCTCTCTACTTTTTCTCTCTACTTCTCTCTCTTTATTTCTACTTCTCTTCTTCTTTCTCTTTCTATGTCTCTATTTCACTTCTCTCTCTCTCTCTCTCTCTCTCTCTCCCCCTCCCCCCTCTCTCTCTCTCTCTCTCTTTCTCTCTCTCCCCCATTCCTTTAAACTTCTCCCCCTCTTCCTGCTTCCCTCTCTCTCTCTTGCTTATCTTTCTCTTTTGTCTCTTTTTCTCTCTTTCTTTCTCTCTCTCTCTCTCTCCATCTTTCTACTCTCTCTTTCTCTCTCTTTTTTTCAAAACTCTATCTCTCGTCTCTCTCTCAACTCTTTCTACCAGTCCTCTCTCTTTTCTCTTTGTCTCTCTCTATCTCTCTCTCTCTCCTCTCCTCTCCCTCTTTCTACTTCTCTCTCTATCTCTCTCTCTCTCTCTAATTTTTCTCCCTTTCTCCGTCGATTCTCTCTCTAGTTCTCTCTCTCTCCCTATTTTCTTCTCGCTACTTTCTCCCTCTCTCTTCTTTTTCTCACTTCCACTCTCTCCTTTCTCTTCCAACTTCCCTCTCTGAAACTTCTCTCTCTCTCTCTCTCTCCTCTCTCCTCTCTCTCTCTTTGTCTTGACTCTTTTCTCTCTCTCCCTCCTGCTTCTCTCCACCTTTCTCTCTCAGATCTCTCTCTCTCCTCTTCTTTCACCTTCTTTCTTTCTCTCTCTCCCCTTTTTACTTTCCCCTCTCTACTTTTCTCTCTCTCCCCTCATTGTCAACTTTTTCCCTCTCTACACTCCTCTCACTCTTTCTCAGTCTCTTTTTGCCTCTCTCTTCCCCTCCTCTCTCTCTCCTTTGCTTCTCTCTCTCTCTCTCTATCTCTATCTCTCTCTCTCTCATTTCTACTCTTTTTACTTCTGATCTTTCTCTATCTCTCTCTCTCTCGTACTCTGTAAGCTCTCTTTACCTCCTCTCCTTTCTCTTACCTCTATCTCTCTCTCTCTCTCATGCTCCTCAACTTCTCTTCACCTACCTCCCAATCTTTCTCTATCTCTCTTCCCTCCCCTCTCTCTCTCTCTTTCAGCTTCTCTCTCTTTCTGCTCCTCTCTCTCTCCATAGTCTCTGCTTCTCTCTCTATCGCTCCAGTTTATCCTTTCTCCCTCTCTCTCCTCTCTCACTCTCTTCTCTCTCTCCATCACTCCTGTTTATCTCTCCCTCTCTCTCCTCTCTCTCCTCCTCTCTCTACTTCTCTCTAGCTCTTTCTACTTCTCCCCTCTCCCTTTTTACTTCTCTCTTTCTCTCTTGCCCCTCTCTCTCTCCGTCGATCTCTTTCTCTGCTTCCTCTCTCTCCTTCTCTCCATTTCTTTCTCCTTTCTCACCACTTCATTCATTCACGCCCTCATTATCACTTCTCACCTCTCCGAGCCGCCTCCTCTCGCCTCTCCATTCTGCTCTCTTTCAACTCTCTCTTTCTCCCTCCCTTTTAATTCTCCTACTCTCATCTCTCTCTCTTCTCTCACATTACCCTCTCTTTTTCTCCTCCCACTCTCTCTATCTTTCTCTCTCTTTCTCTCTTCTCTCATCCTCTCTTCTCGCTCTATTCTCTTTCTCTCTCCCTCTCTCTTCTCTCTTTCTCCTCCTTTTGTCCTTCTCTCGCTCTCTAACACTCTCTCTACTCTCTCTTTCTTTTTTCTCTTTTCTCCCTTCTCTCTCTCTTTCCACTTTTCTCTCTTTCTCTTCTCTCTTCCCTCTTTCTCTCTCCACCCATCTCTCTTTCTCCCATTGTCTCTCTCTCCCCTCTCTCTCTCTCTCTCTCTCTCTCTCTCTCTCTCTCTCTCTCTCTCTCTCTCTCTCTCTCCCTCTCTCTTTCTACTCTCTCCTTCTCCCTCCCTTTTGAACTTCCCTCTCACTTTCTACTTATCTCTCTCTCTTGCTCTTTCTCTCTTTTTACATCCCTTTTTCTATCTTTCTCTTTCTCTCTCTCTCATCTCCTTCTCTTCTCTCTCTCTTTCTCTTTCTCTCTTCCCTCTCTCTTCTCTCTTTTTCTCAAACTTTTTACTTTTCTCTCTCGCTCGTCTATCCTCTCTCTACTTCTCTATCTCTTTTTACTTATCTCCCTCTCTCACTCTTTTCTTTCTACTTTTCTCTCTCTTTTCTTTCTCTCTCCCTACTTCTCCTCTCTCCCCTTGTCTCTTTCTCCCTTTGTCTCTCTCAGCTCCCTCTTTCTTCTTTTATCTCTACAGCCCTATATCTCTCTCTCTCTTTCTCTCGTCTCTTTCTACTTCTCTCACTCTCTACTTTTCTCTATTTCTCTCATTCGTGCTCCTTATCTCTCCCACTCCCTCTTTTTCTCTTTTTCTCTCTCTTTCTCTCTTTTCTCTCTCTTTCTCTCTCTTTCTCTCTTTTTCTCTTTCTTTCCCTCTCTCTCTCTCTTTCAATCTTTCTCCCCCTTTCTTTTCTCATTCTCTCTCTCTACTTCTCTCTTCACTCGTTCTACTTCTCTTTTTTCTCTCTCTCTCTCTTCTCTCTCAAATTTTTACTTTTCTCTCTCTCTCTCTCATCTCTCTCTCTTTCTATTTCTCTCTCTTTACTTATCTCTCTCTCGCTCATTCTTTCTGCTCTCTCTCCCTCTCTCCCTCCTCTCTCCTTCTCCCTTTGTCTCTATCTCAGCTCCCTCATTTCATCTTTCCTCTTTACTAGCCTATCTCTCTCTCTCCTAACTTCTTTCTCTTTCTCTTTCTCTCTCTATCTCTTTCTACTTCTCCCTCTCTCTCTACTTTTCTATATTTCTCTCTACTTTTCCATATTTCTCTCTGTCTTACTCATTATCCCTCTCTCTCCCTTTCTCTCTCTCTCTTTCACTCTCTCTCTTTCTGCTTCTCCCTTTCTCTTTCCTCTACTCCCTCTCTCTCTCTCTTTCCCTCTCTCGCTGTCTCTCTCTCTCTCTTTTTCTCTCTCTCTCTTTCTCTCACTCTTTTTACTTCTTTCTCCCTTTCTTTTCTCTCTTCTTCCTCCTCTCTCTGTCTCCCACTCTCTCATGTTCTCTCTCTTTCTATATCTTTCTCTTTATCTCTCTCACTCACTCTCTCTCTCTCTCCCTCTCTTTCAGCTTATCTCACTCTCTCCCTCTCTTTCTCTCTCCCCTCTCTCTCTTCTTCTCTCTCTCTCTCTCCCTTCTCCACGTCCCTCTTTCTCGTTTCTCTCTGGTCGGTTTCCCTCCCTCTTTCTTCTTTTCCCTCTCTACTTCTCTACCTCCCTCTCTCTGTCTCTCATCTCTCTCTCTCCTCCCTACCTTCTCTCTCCAAAACTAGTTCTCGTTTTCTGTCTTCCTGCTATCCTCTCTCTCTTTCTCTCTCTCTACTTCCCTCTCTCCCTCACTCTCTACTTTTCTCCCTCTTTCACTTTCTCTCTTTCTTTCCACTTCTCTCTCCCTCTCCCATAATCTCTATTTCTCTCTCTCACCCTTTATCTCTTTCCCTTATCTCTCTCCTCTCTCTCTCCTATCTTTCTTTCTACTTCTCTCTCGACTCTTTCTACTTCTCCTCTCTCTCTCTCTCCACTTCCTTCATTCTCTCTCGACTTCCCTCTCTCTCTCTCCAGTCTCTCTCTTTCTACTTCTCTCTCTCATTTTCTCTCTTTCTTTCTACTTCTCACATTCTCTCTCTACTTCTCTCTTTCTCCCTCCATCTCTCTCTTTCTACTTCTCTTTCTTTCTTAATCTCTATCTCTCTCTTTGCCTTTCTCTCCCCCTTTTACATTCCTTTCCTCCTCCTCATCTCTCTCTCTCTCTCTTATCTCTTTCTACTTCTCTTCTCTCTTTTTCTCTCTCTTTCTCTTTGTTTTTTTTTTTTTTCTCTCCCATCTCTCTTTCTCTCTCTCTTTATTTCTTTTCTCTCTCCCAACATCTCTCTCTCTCTTACTCTCGCTTCTCTCTCCCTCTTTTCATTCCCTTCTCTTTCAACTTCTCTCCTTTCCTCTCCTTTCACTCTCCCTCTACTTCTCTCTCTTTCTCTGTCTCTCTACTTTTCTATCTTCCCCTCCCTTTCTCTCTTTCACTTCTCTCTCTCTACTTCTCCCTTTCTACTTCTCACTCCCCCTCTTTTCTCTCTCTTTCTACTTCTCGATCTTTCTCTATCTCTTTCTCTCTCTACTACCTCTCTCTCTCTCTCTCTCTCTTTCTTCTCTCTCTTTCTCTTCCTTTCTCCATCTCTTTCTCTCTTCTCTATTTTTTCTCTCTCTCTCTTTTCTCTCTCTCCTCTATCTCTCTTTATCTCTCTCCCTTTCTCTTTTTCTACTTCTCTCTCCCTTACTCGCCGCTCTCTCCCCTCACTCTGCTTTCTCTCTCTAACTTCTCTCTCTCTCTCTCTCTTTCTCTCTCTTCTCTCTCTTTTTTTCTCTTCTCTTCTTCTTTCTTTCTCTGTCTCTTTTTCTCTCTCTCTCTCTCTCTCTCTCTCTCCCTCTCTCTCTCTCTCTCTCTCTCTCTTCTCTCTCTTCTCTCTTCCCATTCTTTTAAACTTCTCTCCCTCTTTCTCCTCTCTCTCTCTCTCTTGCTCTTTCTTTCTCTTTTTATCTCTTTTCTCTCTCTTTCTTTTTCTCTCTCTCTCTCTCTCTTCTATCTTTCTTTTCTCTTTTCTCTCTCTCTCTGTTTTTCTCTCGCTCTCTCCTTCTACTTCTCTCTCTATCTCTCTCCCTCTCTCTAATTTTCTCCCTTTCTCCCTCGTTCTCTCTCTAATTCTCTCTCTCCCTATTTTCTTCTTCCTTTCTCCCTCTTTCTTCTTTTCTCACTTCCACTCTCTCTTTTTCTTCCAACTTCCCTCTGCCTTCTCTCTCTCTCTCTCTCTCTCTCTCTCTTTGTCTTCCCCTTTTTTTTCTCTCTCTCTCTCTCTTCTCTCTCCGCTTCTCTCTCTCAATCTCTCTCTCTCTCCCATTTTACGTCTTTCTTTCTTTCTCTCTCCTTTTTTCAACTTTTCCCTCTCTACTTTTCTCTCTCCCCCTCTCTATCTTTTTCTCTCTCTCGCTCTTCTTCTCTCACTCTTTCTCGATCTCCTTTTACTTATCTCACTTCCCCTCCCTCTCTCTCTCTTTCATTTCTCTCCCACTTTCTACTTATCTCTCTCTCTTGCTCTTTCTCTCTTTTTACATCCCTTTTTCTATCTTTCTTCCTCTCTTTCTCTCTTTCTCTCTCTCTCTACTCTCTCTCTCTCTCTCTCTCTCTCTCCCTCTCTCTCATCTCTCTTTCTACTCCGTTTATCTTTCTCCCTCTCTCTCACTCTCTCACTCTCTTTCTTCTCTCTCTCTTAACTCTTTCTCTTCTTCTCTCTCTCCTTTTTCCTTATCTCTTTCTCTCTGTTCTTCCCCTCTTTCTCTCTCCATCAATCTCTTTCTACTTCTCTCTCTCCTCTCTCTCTCTTTCTTTCTACTTCTCTACTTCATTCATTCTCGTCTCTCCTTTTGCTTCTCGCTCTGTCCCTCTCTCTCCCTCTCCCTTTCTCTCTTTTTCTCTCTCCTTCTCCCTCCCTTTTGAACTTCTCTCCCACTTTCTCTATCTCTCTCTCTTGCTCTTTCTCTCTTTTTACATCCGTTTTTCTATCTTTCTTTCTCTCTTTCTCTCATCTCTCTTTCTACTACTCTCTCTCTCTCTCTCTCTCTCTCCCTCTCTCTTTCTACTCTCTCCTTCTCCCTCCCTTTTGAACTTCCCTCTCACTTTCTACTTATCTCTCTCTCTTGCTCTTTCTCTCTTTTTACATCCCTTTTTCTATCTTTCTTTCTCTCTTTCTCTCATCTCCCTTTCTATTACTCTCTCTCTTTCTCTTTCTCTCTTCCTCTCTCTTCTCTCTTTTTCTCAAACTTTTTACTTTTCTCTCTCGCTCGTCTATCACTCTCTCTACTTCTCTATCTCTTTTTACTTATCTCCCTCTCTCACTCTTTTTCTTTCTACTTTTCTCTCTCTTTCTACTTCTCTCTCTCCCTACTTTTCTCACTCTCCCACTGTCTCTTTCTCCCTTTGTCTCTCTCGCTCCCTCTTTCTTCTTTTATCTCTACAACCCTATATCTCTCTCTCTTTCTCTCTATCTCTTTCTACTTCTCTCACTCTCTACTTTTCTCTATTTCTCTCTCATTCGTACTCCTTATCTCTCACTCCCTCTTTCTCTCTTTTTCTCTCTCTCTTTCTCTCTTTTTCTCTCTCTTTCTCTCTCTTTCTTCTTTTCTCTTTCTTTCTCTCTCTCTCTCTCTTTCTATCTTTCTCCCCTTTCTTTCTCATTCTCTCTCTCTACTTCTCTCTTCACTAGTTCTACTTCTCTTTTTCTCTCTCTCTTCTCTCTCAAATTTTTTACTTTTCTCTCTCTCTCTCTCTCTCTCTCTCTTTCTATTTCTCTCTCTTTTTACTTATCTCTCTCTCGCTCATTCTTTCTCTGCTCTCTCTCCCTCTCTCCCTCTCTCTCCTTCTCCCTTTGTCTCTATCTCGCTCCCTCATTCATCTTTCCTCTTTACTAGCCTATCTCTCTCTCTCCTAACTTCTTTCTCTTTCTCTTTCTCTCTCTATCTCTTTCTACTTCTCCCTCTCTCTCTACTTTTCTATATTTCTCTCTACTTTTCCATATTTCTCTCTGTCTTACTCATTATCCCTCTCTCTCCCTTTCTCTCTCTCTCTTTCACTCTCTCTCTTTCTGCTTCTCCCTTTCTCTTTCCTCTACTCCCTCTCTCTCTCTCTTTCCCTCTCTCGCTGTCTCTCTCTCTCCTCTTTTTCTACTCTCTCTCTTTCTCTCACTCTTTTTTACTTCTTTCTCCCTTTCTGCTTTTCTCTCTACTTCTCTCCCCCCTCTCTCTCTCCCACTCTCTCATGTTCTCTCTCTTTCTATATCTTTCTCTTTATCTCTCTCACTCACTCTCTCTCTCTCTCTCTCTTTCAACTTATCTCACTCTCTCCCTCTACTTCTCTCTCTCCCTCTCTCTCTTTCTACTTCTCTCTCTCTCTCTCCACTTCTCCCTGTCCCTCTTTCTACGTTTCTCTAGATCGTTTTCCCTCCCTCTTTCTTCTTTTCCCTCTCTACTTCTCTACCTCCCTCTCTCTGTCTCTACATCTCTCTCCCTCACTACTTCTCTCTCACACAAACTAGTTCTCGTTTTCTATCTTCCTACTTATCCCTCTCTCTCTTTCTCTCTCTCTACTTCCCTCTCTCCCTCACTCTCTACTTTTCTCCCACTTTCACTTTCTCTCTTTCTTTCCACTTCTCTCTCCCTCTCTCATAATCTCTATTTCTCTCTCTCACCCTTTATCTCTTTCCCTTATCTCTCTCCTCTCTCTCTCACTATCTTTCTTTCTACTTCTCTCTCGACTCTTTCTACTTCTCCCTCTCTCTCTCTCTCCACTTCCTTCATTCTCTCTCGACTTCCCTCTCTCTCTCTCCGTCTCTCTCTTTCTACTTCTCTCTCTCATTTTCTCTCTTTCTTTCTACTTCTCACATTCTCTCTCTACTTCTCTCTTTCTCACTCCATCTCTCTCTTTCTACTTCTCTTTCTTTCTAAATCTCTATCTCTCTCTTTGCCGTTCTCTCCCTTTTTACATTCCTTTCCTCTCCTCATCTCTCTCTCTCTCTCTTATCTCTTTCTACTTCTCTATCTCTCTTTTTTTCTCTCTCTATCTCTTTGTTTCGGCTTATTTTTCTCTCCCATCTCTCTTTCTCTCTCTCTTTATTTCTATTTCTCTCTCCCAACATCTCTCTCTCTCTCACTCTCTACTTCTCTCTCCCCTCTTTCATCTGTTCTCTCTCAACTTCTCTCCCTTTCACTCTCCCTTTCACTCTCCCTCTACTTCTCTCTCTTTCACTGTCTCTCAACTTTTCTATCTTCCCCTCCCTTTCTCTCTTTCAACTTCTCTCTCTCTACTTCTCCCTTTCTACTTCTCACTCCCCCTCTTTCTACTCTCTCTTTCTACTTCTCGATCTTTCTCTATCTCTTTCTCTCTCTACTACCCTATCTCTCTCTCTCTCTCTTAACTTCTCTCTCTTTCTCTTCCTTTCTCCATCTCTTTCTACTTCTCTCTATTTTTCTCTCTCTCACTCTTTATCTCTCACTCCTCTATCTCTCTTTATCTCTCTCTCTTTCTCTCTCTTCTTTTTTTTCTTCTACTTCTCTCCCTTACTCGCGCTCTCTCTCCCTCACTCTACTTATCTCTCACTCTAACTACTCTCTCTCTCTTTCTACTTTTCTCTCTGCTTCTCTCTCTTTATTTCTACTTCTCTTCTTCTTTCTTTCTATGTCTCTATTTACTTCTCTCTCTCTCTCTCTCTCTCTCTCTCTCTCCCCCTCTCTCTCTCTCTCTTTCTACTCTCTCCTTCTCCCATTCTTTTAAACTTCTCTCCCTCTTTCTACTTCCCTCTCTCTCTCTCTTGCTCTTTCTTTCTCTTTTTACATCTCTTTTTCTCTCTTTCTTTCTCTCTCTCTCTCTCTCTTCTATCTTTCTACTTCTCTTTCTCTCTCTCTTTTTTTCACTCTATCTCTGTCTCTCTCTCACTCTTTCTACTTCGTCCTCTCTCTTTTCTCTTTGTCTCTCTCTATCTCTCTCTCTTTCCTCTACTCTCCCTCTTTCTACTTCTCTCTCTATCTCTCTCTCTCTCTCTAATTTTCTCCCTTTCTCCATCGTTCTCTCTCTAATTCTCTCTCTCTCCCTATTTTCTTCTCGCACTTTCTCCCTCTTTCTTCTTTTCTCACTTCCACTCTCTCTTTTTCTTCCAACTTCCCTCTCTGCTTCTCTCTCTCTCTCTCTCTCTCTCTCTCTCTCTTTGTCTTCTAACTTTTTTCTCTCTCACTCTCTGCTTCTCTCTCCGCTTCTCTCTCTCAATCTCTCTCTCACTCTGGCTTTTAACTTCTTTCTTTCTCTCTCTCTCCTTTTTTTACTTTTCCCTCTCTACTTTTCTCTCTCTCCCCCTCATTATCTTTTCCCTCTCTCTACTACTCTCACTCTTTCTCAGTCTCTTTTTACTTCTCTCTCTTCCCCTCCCTCTCTCTCTCCTTTTACTTCTCTCTCTCTCTCTATCTCTCTATCTCTCTCTCTCTCATTCTACTCTCTTTTTTTACTTCTCAATCTTTCTCTATCTCTCTCTCTCTCTCTCATACTCTATACTTCTCTTCCCCTCCCTCTCTTTTTCTTACACTCTATCTCTCTCTCTCTCTCATGCTCTCAACTTCTCTTCACCTACCTCCCAATCTTTCTCTATCTCTCTTCCCCTCCCTCTCTCTCTCTCTCTTTCAACTTCTCTCTTTCTACTTCTCTCTCTCTCATAGTCTCTACTTCTCTCTCTCTATCACTCCGTTTATCATTCTCCCTCTCTCTCACTCTCTCACTCTCTTCTCTCTCTCTATCACTCTGTTTATCTTTCTCCCTCTCTCTCACTCTCTCACTCTCTCTTTCTACTTCTCTCTCTTAACTCTTTCTACTTCTCTCCCTCTCCCTTTTTACTTATATCTTTCTCTCTGTACTTCCCTCTTTCTCTCTCCATCAATCTCTTTCTACTTCTCTCTCTCCTTCTCTCTGTTTCTTTCTACTTATCTACTTCATTCATTCTACGCCCCTCATTTTACTTCTCGCTCTGTCACTCTCTCTCCCTCTCTCATTCTCTCTCTTTCTACTCTCTCCTTCTCCCTCCCTTTTGAACTTCTCTCCCACTTTCTACTTATCTCTCTCTCTTGCTCTTTCTCTCTTTTTACATCCCTTTTTCTATCTTTCTTTCTCTCTTTCTCTCATCTCCCTTTCTATTACTCTCTCTCTTTCTCTTTCTCTCTTCCTCTCTCTTCTCTCTTTTTCTCAAACTTTTTACTTTTCTCTCTCGCTCGTCTATCACTCTCTCTACTTCTCTATCTCTTTTTACTTATCTCCCTCTCTCACTCTTTTTCTTTCTACTTTTCTCTCTTTCTACTTCTCTCTCTCCCTACTTTTCTCACTCTCCCACTGTCTCTTTCTCCCTTTGTCTCTCTCGCTCCCTCTTTCTTCTTTTATCTCTACAACCCTATATCTCTCTCTCTCTTTCTCTCTATCTCTTTCTACTTCTCTCACTCTCTACTTTTCTCTATTTCTCTCTCATTCGTACTCCTTATCTCTCACTCCCTCTTTTTCTCTTTTTCTCTCTCTCTTTCTCTCTTTTTCTCTCTCTTTCTCTCTCTTTCTCTCTTTTTCTCTTTCTTTCTCTCTCTCTCTCTCTTTCAATCTTTCTCCCCCTTTCTTTCTCATTCTCTCTCTCTACTTCTCTCTTCACTCGTTCTACTTCTCTTTTTCTCTCTCTCTCTCTTCTCTCTCAAATTTTTTACTTTTCTCTCTCTCTCTCTCATCTCTCTCTCTTTCTATTTCTCTCTCTTTTTACTTATCTCTCTCTCGCTCATTCTTTCTCTGCTCTCTCTCCCTCTCTCCCTCTCTCTCCTTCTCCCTTTGTCTCTATCTCGCTCCCTCATTCATCTTTCCTCTTTACTAGCCTATCTCTCTCTCTCCTAACTTCTTTCTCTTTCTCTTTCTCTCTCTATCTCTTTATACTTCTCCCTCTCTTTACTTTTCTATATTTCTCTCTACTTTTCCATATTTCTCTCTCTATCTTACTCATTATCCCTCTCTCTCTCTCTTTCTCTCTCTCTTTCACTCTCTCTCTCTTTCCTTCTCCCTTTCTCTTTCCTCTCTCCCCTCTCTCTCTCTTTCCCTCTCTCATTGTCTCTCTCTCTCCTCTTTTTCTACTCTCTCTCTTTCTCTCACTCTTTTTTACTTCTTTCTCCCTTTCTGCTTTTCTCTCTACTTCTCTCCCCCCTCTCTCTCTCCCACTCTCTCATGTTCTCTCTCTTTCTATATCTTTCTCTTTATCTCTCTCACTCACTCTCTCTCTCTCTCTCTTTCAACTTATCTCACTCTCTCCCTCTACTTCTCTCTCCCCTCTCTCTCTTTCTACTTCTCTCTCTCTCTCCACTTCTCCATGTCCCTCTTTCTACGTTTCTCTAGATCGTTTTCCCTCCCTCTTTCTTCTTTTTCCTCTCTACTTCTCTACCTCCCTCTCTCTGTCTCTACATCTCTCTCTCCCTCACTACTTCTCTCTCACACAAACTAGTTCTCGTTTTCTATCTTCCTGCTTATCCCTCTCTCTTTCTCTCTCTCTGCTTCCCTCTCTCCCTCACTCTCTACTTTTCTCCCACTTTCATTTTCTCTCTTTCTTTCCACTTCTCTCTCCCTCTCTCATAATCTCTATTTCTCTCTCTCCCTTTATCTCTCTCCCTTATCTCTCTCTCTCTCACTATCTTTCTTTCTACTTCTCTCTCTCGACTCTTTCTACTTCTCCCTCTCTCTCTCTCTCCACTTCCTTCATTCTCTCTCGACTTCTCTCTCTCTCTCTCCGTCTCTCTCTCTTTACTTCTCTCTCTCCTTCTCTTTCTTTCTTTCTACTTCTCACATTCTCTCTCTACTTCTCTCTTTCTCACTCCATCTCTCTCTTTCTACTTCTCTTTCTCCTTCTCTTTCTTTCTACATCTCTATCTCTCTCTTTGCCGTTCTCTCTCTCTTTTTACATTCCTCTCCTCTCCTCATATCTCTCTCTCACTCCTGTCTCTTTCTACTTCTCTATCTCTCTTTCTTTCCCTCTCTCTCTCTCTCTTTGTTTCTGCTTATTTTTCTCTCCCGTCTCTCTCTTTCTCTCTCTCTCTCTATTTCTATTTCTCTCTCCCAACATATCTCTCTCTCACTCTCTACTTCTCTCTCCCCTCTTTCATCTTTTCTCTCTCAACTTCGCTCCCTTTCACTCTCCCTTTCACTCTCCCTCTACTTCTCTCTCTTTCACTGTCTCTCAACTTTTCTCTCTTCCCCTCCCTTTCTCTCTTTCAACTTCTCTCTCTACTTCTCCCTTTCTACTTCTCTCTCTCCCCCTCTTTCTACTCTCTCTTTCTACTTCTCGATCTTTCTCTATCTCTTTCTCTCTCTACTACCCTATCTCTCTCTCTCTCTCTCTCTCTCTCTTAACTTCTCTCTCTTTCTCTTCCTTTCTCCATCTCTTTCTACTTCTCTCTATTTTTCTCTCTCTCACTCTTTATCTCTCACTCCTCTTTCTCTCTTTATCTCTCTCTCTTTCTCTCTCTTCCTTTTTTTCTTCTTCTACTTCTCTTTCTTTCTCGTGCTCTCTCTCCCTCACTCTACTTATCTCTCACTCTAACTACTCTCTCTCTCTTTCTACTTTTCTCTCTGCTTCTCTCTCTTTATTTCTACTTCTCTTCTTCTTTCTTTTTATGTCTCTATTTACTTCTCTCTCTCTCTCTCTCTCTCTCTCTCTCTCCCTCTCTCTCTCTCTCTTTCTCTCTCTCCTTCTCCCATTCTTTTAAACTTCTCTCCCTCTTTCTACTTCCCTCTCTCTCTCTCTCTTGCTCTTTCTTTCTCTTTTTACATCTCTTTTTCTCTGTTTCTTTCTCTCTCTCTCTCTCTTCTATCTTCCTACTTATCTTTCTCTCTCTTTTTTTCTCTCTATCTCTATCTCTGTCTCTCTCTCACTCTTTCTACTTCGTCCTCTCTCTTTTCTCTTTGTCTCTCTCTATCTCTCTCTCTCTCTCCTCTACTCCCCCTCTTTCTACTTCTGTCTCTATCTCTCTCTCTCTCTAATTTTCTCCCTTTCTACATCGTTCTCTCTCTAATTCTCTCTCTCTCCCTATTTTCTTCTCGCACTTTCTCCCTCTTTCTTCTTTTCTCACTTCCACTCTCTCTTTCTCTTCCAACTTCACTCTCTGCTTCTCTCTCTATCTCTCTCTCTCTCTCTCTCTCTCTCTTTGTCTTCTAACATTTTTCTCTCTCACTCTCTGCTTCTCTTTCCGCTTCTCTCTCTCAATCTCTCTCTCACTCTCACTTTCAACTTCTTTATTTCTCTCTCTCTCCTTTTTTACTTTTCCCTCTCTACTTTTCTCTCTCTCCCCCTCATTATCTTTTCCCTCTCTCTACTACTCTCACTCTTTCTCAGTCTCTTTTTACTTCTCTCTCTTCCCCTCCCTCTCTCTCTCTTTTTACTCTCTCTCTCTCTCTCATTCTACTCTCTTTTTTTACTTCTCAAACTTTCTATATCTCTATCTCTCTCATACTCTCTACTTCTCTTCCCCTCCCTCTCTTTTTCTTACACTCTATCTCTCTCTCTCTCTCATGCTCTCAACTTCTCTTCACCTACCTCCCAATCTTTCTCTATCTCTCTTCCCCTCCCTCTCTCTCTCTCTCTTTCAACTTCTCTCTTTCTACTTCTCTCTCTCTCATAGTCTCTACTTCTCTCTCTCTATCACTCCGTTTATCTTTCTCCCTCTCTCTCACTCTCTCACTCTCTTCTCTCTCTCTATCACTCCGTTTATCTTTCTCCCTCTCTCTCACTCTCTCACTCTCTCTTTCTTCTTCTCTCTCTTAACTCTTTCTACTTCTCTCTCTCTCCCTTTTTACTTATATCTTTCTCTCTGTACTTCCCTCTTTCTCTCTCCATCAATCTCTTTCTACTTCTCTCTCTCCTTCTCTCTGTTTCTTTCTACTTCTCTACTTCATTCATTCTACGTCTCTCATTTTACTTCTCGCTCTGTCACTCTCTCTCCCTCTCCCTTTCTCTCTCTTTCTACTCTCTCCTTCTCCCTCCCTTTTGAACTTCTCTCCCACTTTCTACTTATCTCTCTCTCTTGCTCTTTCTCTCTTTTTACATCCGTTTTTCTATCTTTCTTTCTCTCTTTCTCTCATCTCTCTTTCTACTACTCTCTCTCTCTCTCTCTCTCTCTCTCTCTCCCTCTCTCTCTCTCTCTTTCCATTAATATCTCTTTTTCCACTTTTCTCTTTATCTCTCTCTCTTTCTAATTCTCTCTCCCTTCTACATCGTTCTCTCTCTCTACTTCTCTCTTTCTCCCTCTTTCTTCTTCTCTCTTAAATTTCTTCTCTTTTTCTCTCTCTCTACTTCTCTTTCTTTCACTCTCTCTCACTTTCTACTTTCCCTCTCTTTGCCTTTCTACTTCTCTATCTCGCTCACTCTCTGCTTCTCTCTCTCTATATCTCTCTCTCTCTCTCCCTTTTTCTACTTTTCTCACTCCTTCTCGATTTCTTTTTACTTCTCTCTCTTCCCCGACCTCTCTCTCTCTTTCAACTTCTCTCTCTAAACTTCTCTCTTTCTAGTTATCTCTCTCTCTCTCTCTTTCTATACTCTTTTTCTACTTCCCATTCATTCTCTATCTCTCTCTCTTTCTCCCCCTCTATTTCTCTTTATCTCTCTCTTCTCTTTCTCTCAAATTTTTTACCTCTCTCTCTCTCTCTCCTCTCTCTCTTTCTCTCTCTTTCTATTTCTCTCCCTTTTTACTAATCTCTCTCTCTCACTCTTTCTCTTTCTACTTCTCACTCTCTCTCCCTCTCTCTTTCTCCCTTTTTCCCCATCTTGCTCCCTCTTTCTTCTTTCCTCTCTACTACCCTATCTCTCTCTCTTATAACTTATCATTCTTTCTCTTTCTCTCTCTATCTCTTTTTACTTCTCTCTCTCTACTTTTCTCTATTTTTCTCTCTCTCTCTTACTCTTTATCTCTCTCTCTCTCCTTCTCTCTCTATTTCTCTCTCTCTCTTTCTGCTTCTCTCTCTTTACTTTACTCCCTCTCTCTCTTTCTCTCTCCCGCTGCCTCTCTCTCTCTCTCATTCTCTCACTATTTTTTACTTCTCTCTCTCGCTTTCTCCCTTTCTCTCTATTTCTCTCTCTATCACTCTCTCTCTAGATATAAGTCTCTCTCTCCCCCTCTCTCATGTTCTCTCTCCTTTAATATCTCTCTTTTTATCTCTCTCACTCTCTCTCTCTGTCTTTATCTCCATTCATCTCCTCTCCCTCTTCTCCCTCTCCTCTTTCTCTTTCTACTTCTCTCTCTCCTCCCTTCTCTCTCTCCCTTTCTATATTTCTCTAACTTGTTTTCCCTCCCTTTTTCTTTTTTTCTCTCTCCACTTCTCTACCTCCCTCTCTGTCCCTACATTTCTCTCTCTTCCTCTCTACTTCTCTCTCACTCTAACTTCTTCCCTTTATCTTCCTACTTCTCCCTCTTTTTCTTTCTCTCTCTCTCTACTTCTCTCTCTCCCTAACTCTCTACTTTTCTCCCACTTTCTATCTCTCTCTTTCTTTCCACTTCTCTCTCCCTCACTTTTCTACTTCTCTTTCCCTCCCTCATACTCCCTACTTTTCTCTCTCTCTCTCTCCCTTTATCTCTCTCTCTCTCTCTCACTCTCTTTCTTTCTACTTCTCTCTCTCTCGACTCTTTCTGTTTCTCCCTCTCTCTCTCTTTCCACTTCTCTCGTTCTCTCTCTACTTCCCTCTTTCTCTCTCCATATCTCTCTTTCTACTTCTCTCTCTCCTTCTCTCTCTTTCTTTTAACCTCTCTCATTCTCTTGCTACTTCCCTCTTTCACTCTCCATCTCTCTCTTTCTACTTCTCTCTCTCCTTTTCTTTCTTTCTACATCTCTATCTCTCTCTTTGTCGTTCTCTCCCTCTTTTTTCATCCCTTTTCCTCTCCATGTCTCTCTCTCTCTCTCTTGTTTCTTTCTACTTCTCTATCTCTCTCTTTTTCTCTCTCTCTCTCTTGTCTCTTTCTACTTCTCTATCTCTCTCTTTTTCTCTCCCTTCTCTCTCTCTATTTCTATTTTTTTCTCTCTGGCCTTTCTTTTGCTCTCTCTCTATCTCTATCTCTTTCTCTTTCCACTACACTCTCTCTTTCTACTTTACTCTGTATCTCTCTCTCTCTCTCCCTCTCTCTCTTTCTACATCTCTCACCCTTTCAACGTCATTCCTTCTCTCTACATCTCTCTCCCTCTATACTTCTCTCTCTCCCTCTTTCTTCTTTTCTCTCTCAACTTCTTCCCTTTCACTGTCTCTCTACTTCTCTCTCTTTCACTCTCTCTCCCTCTTTCAACTTCTCTCTTCCCCTCCCTCTCTCCCTCTTTCAACTTCTCTCTCTCTCTCCCTCTTTCTACTCTCTCTTTCTACTACTCAATCTTTCTCTATCTCTCTCTCACTACCCTATCTCTCTCTCTAAACTTTTCTCTCCTTCTCTTTCTCTTCCTCTCTCTATCTCCTTTTACTTCACTTTCTCTCTACTTTTCTTTATTTCTCTCTCTCTCTTACTCTTTATCTCTCACTCCCTTTCTCTCTCTCCCTCTTTCTCTCTCTCTCTCTTTCTTCTTTTCTCTTTCTACTTCTCTCTCTTTCTCACACTCTCTTTCCCTCACTCTACTTATCTCTCTCTAACTACTCTCTCTCTTTCTACTTCTCTATCCCTCTCCTTCTTTCTCTCTCTCTTTCTACTTTTCTCTCTTTCTCTCCCTCCCTCTCTGTCTCTCTTTCTACTTCTTTCTCTCCCACTCTATCTCTCATACTCTCTCTCTCTCTCTTTATTACTTTCTCTCTCTACTTCTCTCTCCAACTCTCTCTTTCTAATTTGCTTTCTCTCTCTCTTTCAACTTCTCTTTCTCTCTCTCTAACTCTTTTTCTCTCTCTATCTTTTTCTCCCTCTACTTTTTACTCCCTTTTCTCTCTCTCTCTCTCTCTCTCTCTCTTCTACTTCTCTTTCTCTTTTTCTCTCTCACTCTCTCCCCCTTTCTCTCCCTCTCTCTCTCACTCTCCCTCTCATACTCTTTCCCTCTCTCTCTCTCTCTTTTACTCTCTCTCTTTTTGCTTCTCACTCTCTTTTTCCTCTACTCCCAAGCACTCTCTCTCTCTCCCTCTCCCTCTCTCTCTCCCTCTCTCAGTCTCACTCTCTTTTTCTCTCCTTCTTTCTCTCTATCTCTTCTCTTTCTACTTCTCCTTATCTCTCCCTTTTTCACTCTCTCTGTCTCTCTCTCTCTTTCTACATCTTACACTCTCTTCTCTCTCTTTATCTCTCTCTCTATCGCTCTTTCCACTACTTTCTCTTTTTCCACTTCTCTCTCTATCTAACTCTCTCCCTCTTTTTAATTTCTCTCCCTTTTATTATCGTTCTCTCTCTCTACTTTTCTCTCTCTCCCTCTCTACTTCTCTCTCTCTCTCCCTTTTCCTTCTATTCTCCCTCTACTTTTCTCTCTCTCCCTCTTCCTTCTTTTCTCCCTCTTTCTTCTTTTCTCCCTCGACTTTTCTCTATCTTTCTTCTTTTCTCCTTCTACTTCTCTCTTTCTCGTGCTCTCTCTTCCTCACTCTACTTATTTTTCTTTAACTACTTCTCCATCTCTTTCTACTTCTCTCTCCCTATCTCTTTCTTTCACTCTCTCTCTCTTCCTAATTCACTCTCTCCCTCTTTCTACTTTTCACTCTCTCTCCCTCTCTTTCTATTTATCTCTCTCTTACTCTCTACTTCTCTCTCTCCCTTTCCCTTTATCTCTCTCTCTCTCACTCTCTTTCTTTCTACTTCTCCCTCTCTCTTCTCTCTTTCTACTTCTCTTTCTCTCTCTATATCTTTCTCTCTCTTCTTCCACTACTCTCTCTCTTTCTACTTTCTCTCTCTCTCTCTCTCTCTCTCTCTTTCTACGTCTCTCTCCCTTTCAACATGTTTCTCTCTCCCAACATCTCTCTCTCCCTCTCTACCTCTCCCTCTCTCTTGTTTTCCCTCCCAACTTCTCTCCCTTTCACTCACTATCTACTTCTCTTTCTGTCACTCTCTCTCTCTCTACTTCTCTCTCTTCCCCTCCTTTTCTCACTCTTTCTACTTCTCTCTCTCTACTTCTCTCTCTCTCTCTCATACTCTCTACTTCTCTCTGTCTCTCTCTTTCCCTTTATCTCTCTCCCTCTCTCTCTCTCTCTCTTTCACTCTGTCTCTTTCTACTTATCTCTCTCGACTCTTTCTACTTATCTCTTTCTCTCCCTACTTCCCTCTTTCTCTCTCCATCTCTCTCTTTCTACTTTTCTCTCTCCTTCTCTCTCTTTCTTTCTACTTCCCTTCTTCATTCTTTCTACGTCTCTTTTTCTACGTCTCTCTCTCTCTATCTCACTATATCTCCTTCTCTCTTTCTCACTTTTTACGTCTCCTTCTCCCTCCCTTTTAAACTTCTCTCCCTCTTTCTACTTTTCTCTCTCTCTTGCCCTTTCTCTCTCTCTTTTTACATCTCTTTTTATCTCTCTCTTTCACTCTCTCTATGACTATTTCTTTCTCTCTTTTTTTTCTCTTTCAACTTCTTCCTCTCTCTTATCTCTCATTATAACTCTCCCTATCTCTCTCTCTCCCTTTCCACTACTCTCTCTCCTTTTACTTCTCTCTCTATCTCTCTCTCTCTCTTTCTAATTCTCTCCCTTTTTACATCGTTCTCTCTCTACTTCTCTCCCTCTCCCTCTCTACTTCACTCTCTCTCCCTCTTTCTTCTTTTCTCTCTCAACTTTTCTCTCTTTCACTCTCATTACTTCACTCTTTCTTTCACTCCCTCTCTCGCTTTCTACTTCTCTCTCTCTCTCTCCCTCACTTTGTCTTTCTACTGCTCTCTCTCGCCACTCTCTGCTTCTTGCTCTCATCTCCCTCTCTCTTTCGTTTTCAACTTCTTTCTTTCTTTCTCTCTCTCTCCCTTTTTCTACTTTTCTCTCTCTACTTTTCTCTCTCTGCCCTTCTCTATCTTTCTCTCTCTCTACTTCTCTCACACTTTCTCGATCTCTTTTCAATTTTCTCTCTTCCCCTCCCTCTCTCTCTCTATCTCTCTCTCTTTTTCTACTCTCTTTTTCTACTTCTCATTCTTTTTCTTTCTCTCTCTCTTCTCTCTTTCTCTCAAAATTTTTACTTTTCTCTCTCTCGTCTCTCTGTTTCTCTCTCTTTCTATTTCTCTCTCCCTTTTTACTTATCTCTCTTTCACTCTTTCTTTTTCTACTTCTCTCTCCCTACTTCTCTCTCTTTTCTCCCTTTGTCTCTATCTCGCTCCCTCTTTCTTTTTTCCGCTCTACTACCCTATCTCTATATCTCTCTCTCTTTTTCACTCTCTCTCTCTCTATCTCTTTTTACTTCTCTCTCTCTCTACTTTTTCTCTATTTTTCTCTCTACTTTTCTCTATTTCTCACTCTCTGTCTTACTCTTTCTCTCTCTCTCTCTCTCTCTTTCACACTCACTTTTTGCTTCTCCCTTTCTCTTTCCTCTACTCCCTCTCTCTGTCATTCTCTCTCGCTGTCTCTCTCTCTCCTTTTTTACTCTCTTTCTCTCACCCTTTTTTACTTCTCCCGCTCTTTCTACTTTTCTCTCTACTTCTGTCCCTCTCTCTCTCTCACTTTATAAGTCTCTCTCACTCTCCCCCTCTCTCATGTTCTCTCTCTTCCTATATCTCTCTCTTTATCTCTCTCACTCTCTCTCTCTCTCTCTTTCTCTCTTTCAACTTATCTCTCTCTCTCTCCCTCTACTTCTCTCTCTCCCTCTCTCTCTTTCAACTTCTCTCTCTCTCTCTCTCCACTTCTCGATCTCCCTCTTTTTACGTTTTACTAGCTCATTTTCACTCTCTGTTTCTTCTTTTCTCTCCCCACTTCTCTACCTACCTCTCTCTATCTCTACATCTCTCTCTCTCCCTCTCTACTTCTCTCTCACTCTAATTACTTCTCTCCCTCTATCTTCCTACTTCTCCCCTCTCTCTCTCTCTTTCTCTCTCTCTCTACTTCTTTCTCTCTCCCTCACTCTCTACTTTTCTCGTACTTTCTCTCTCTTTCATTCTACTTCACTCTCCCTCTCTCTTTCTACTTCTCTCTCCCTCTTTCATACTCTCTATTTCTCTCTCTCCCTTTATCTCTCTCTCTCTCTCTCACTCTCTTTCTTTCTACTTCTCTCTCTCCTTCTCTCTCTTTCTTTCTAATTCTCTCATTCTCTCTTTACTTCCCTGTTTCTTTCTCCATCTCTCTCATTCTACTTCTCTCTCTCCTTCTTTTTCTTACTACATCTCTATCTCTATCTTTTTCGTTCTCTCTCTTTTTACATCTCTTTCCTCTCTTTGTATGTCTGTCTCTCTCTCTCTCTCTTTCTACTTCTCCATCTCCCTCTCTTTTTCTCTCTTTCTTCTCTCTCTCTATTTCTGCTTTTTTTCTCTCCCTTCTCTCTCTTTCTCTCTCTCTCTTTCTACTTCTCTCTCTACATCTCACTCTTTCCCTCTCTACTTCTCTCTTTCTACATCCCTATTTCTCTCTCCATCTCACTCTTTCTACTTCTCTCTCTCCTTCTCTCTCTTTCGTTCTACTTCTCTCATTCTCTCTTCTACTTCCCACTTTCTCTCTCCGTCTATCTCTTTGGCTTCACTCTCTCCTCTCTCTTTCTTTGTACATCTGTCTCTCTTTGTCGTTCTCTCTCTCTTTTTGCATCTCTTTCCTCTCTTTCTCTCTCTCTCTTCTCTCTCTTTCTACTTCTCTTTCTCTCTCTCTTTTCCCTCTCTCTATGTCTTTCTCTCTCTCTCTCTCTTTCCATTACTCTTTCTCTTTCTACTTCTCTCTCTCTCTCTTTGTACTTCTCTCTCCCTTTCAACATCTTTCTCTCTCCCAACATCTCTATCTCCCTCTCTACCTCTCCATCTCTCCCTCCTCTCCCTCTCTCCCTTTCACTATCTCTCTACTTCTCTCTCTGTCTACTTCTCTCTTCCCCTCCCTTTCTCTCTCTTTGAACTTCTCTCTCTCTACATCTCTCTTTCAACTTCTCTCTCTCCCTCTTTCTACTCTCTCTTTATAATTTTCATTCTTTCTCTATCTCTCTCTACTTCTCTCTCATTCACCCCCTCTCTTTCTCTCTCACTCTCTCTCTCTCGTTCTCTCTTCACTCGTTCTAGTTCTCTTTCTCTCTCCCTCTCTCTTCTCTCTTTTCCTCAAACTTTTTACTTTTCTCTCTCGCTCGTCTATCTCTCTCTCTACTTCTATGTCTCTTTTTACTTATCTCCCTCTCTCACTCTTTTTCTTTCTACTTTTCTCTCTCTTTCTACTTCTCTCTCTCCCTACTTTTCTCTCTCTCCCACTCACTCTTTCTCCCTTTGTCTCTCTCGCTCCCTCTTTCTTCTTTTATCTCTACAACCCTATCTCTCTCTCTTTCTCTATCTCTTTCTACTTCTCTCTCACTCTCTACTTTTCTATATTTCTCTCTCGTTCTTACTCCTTATCTCTCACTCCTTCTTTCTCTCTTTTTCTCTCTCTCTCTTTCTCTCTCTTTCTTCTTTTCTCTTTCAACTTCTCTCTCTCTCTCTCTCTCTCTCTCTCTCTCTCTCGCTCTCTCTTTATCCCCCTTTCTTTCTCTTTTTCTCTCCCTCCTTCTCTCTTCACTCGTTCTACATCTCTTTTTCTCTCTCTCTTCTCTCTTTCTCTCAAATTTTTTACTTTTCTCTCTCTCGTCTCTCTCTTTCTCTCTCTTTCTGTTTCTCTCTCTTTTTACTTCTCTCTCTCTAGCTCATTCTTTCTCTACTCTCTCTCCCTACTTCCCTCTCTCTCTCCGTCTCCCTCTCCCTCCTTCTCCCTTTGTCTCTATCTCGCTCCCTCTTTCTTCTTTCCTCTTTACTAGCCTATCTCTCTCTCTCTCTTAACTTCTCTCTCTTTCTCTTTCTCTTTCTCTCTCTATCTCTTTCTCTCCACTTTTCTTTATTTCTCTCCCTACTTTTCCATTTTTCTCTCTCTATCTTACTCTTTATCCCTCTCTCTCTCTCTCTCTTTCCCTCTCTCTCTTTCACTCTCTCTTTCTACTTCTCCCTTTCTCTTTCCTCTACTCCCTCTCTCTATCTCTCCCTCTCTCGCTGTCTCTCTCTCTCTCTCTCTTTTTCTACTCTCTCTCTTTCTCTCACTCTTTTTTACTTCTTTCTCTCTTTATGCTTTTCTCTCTACTTCTCTCCCCCCTCTCTCTCTCTCCCCCTCTATCATGTTCTCTCTCTTTCTATATCTTTCTCTTTATCTCTCTCACTCTCTCTCTCTCTCTTTCTCTCCTTTCAACCTATCTCACTCTCTCCCTCTACTTCTCTCTCTCCCTCTCTCTCTTTCTACTTCTCTCTCTCTCTCTACTTCTCCCTGTCCCTCTTTCTACGTTTCTCTAGCTCATTTTCCCTCCCTCTTTCTTCTTTTCCCTGTCTACTTCTCTACCTTCCTCTCTCTGTCTCTACATCTCTCTCTTCCTCACTCCCTCACTACTCTCTCTCACTCTAACTAGTTCTCTTTTTCTATCTTCCTACTTATCCTTCTCTCTCTTCCTCTCTCTCTACTTCCCTCTCTCCCTCACTCTCTACTTTTCTCCCACTTTTACTCTCTCTCTTTCTTTCCACTTCTCTCTCTCTATCTTTATACTTCTCTCTCCCTCTCTCACACTCTCTATTTCTCTCTCTCTCTCCCTTTATCTCTCTCCCTTATCTCTCTCTCTCACTATCTTTCTTTCTACTTCTCCCTCTCTCTCTTTCCACTTCCCTCATTCTCGCTCTACTTTCCTCTATCTCTCTCCGTCTCTCTCTTTCTACTTCTCTCTCTCCTTCTCTCTCCTTCCCTCTCTTTCTTTCTACTTCTCTCATTCTCTCTCTACTTCTCTCTTTCTCACTCCTATCTCTTTCTACTTCTCTTTCATTCTACATCTCTATCTCTCTCTTTGCCGTTCTCTCTCTCTTTTTACATTCCTTTCCTCTCCTCATCTCTCTCTCACTCTCTCTTGTCTCTTTCTACTTCTCTATCTCTCTCTTTTTTTTTCTCTCTCTCTCTCTCTCTCTTTATTTCTGCTTATTTTTCTCTCCCGTCTCTCTCTTTCTCTCTCTCTCTCTCTATTTCTACTTCTCTCTCCCTACATCTTCTCTCTCTCCCTCTCCACTTCTCTCTCTCTCCCTCTTTCATCTTTTCTCTCTCAACTTCTCTCCCTTTCACTCTCCCTCTACTTCTCTCTCTTTCACTGTCTCTCAACTTCTCTCTCTACTTCTCCCTTTCTACTTCTCTCTCTCCCTCTTTCAACTCTCTCTTTCTACTTCTCAATCTTTCTCTATCTCTTTCTCTCTCTACTACCCTATCTCTCTCTCTCTTAACTTCTCTCTCTTTCTCTTCCTCTCTCCATCTCTTTCTACTTCTCTCTATTTCTCTCTCTCACTCTTTATCTCTCACTCCCTCTTTCTCTCTTTCTCTCTCTGTCTTTCTCTCTCTTCCTTCTTTTCTTCTTCTACTTCTCTCTCTTTCTCATGCTCTCTCCGTCCTTTACTTATCTCTCTCTCTAACTACTCTCTCTCTTTCTACCTCTCTCTCTCTCTCCTTTTCTCTCTTTATTTCTACTTCTCTTCTTCTTTCTTTCGACGTCTCTCTATTTACTTCTTTCTCTCTCTCTCTCCCACTCTCTCCCTCTCTCTCACTCTCTCTCTCTCTCTCTCCCTCCCTCTTTCTCTCTCTTTCTACTCTCTCCTTCTCCAATTCTTTTAAACTTCTCTCCCTCTTTCTACTTCCCTCTTTCTCTCTTGCTCTTTCTTTCTCTTTTTACATCTCTTTTTCTCTCGTTCTTTCTCTCTCTCTCTCTCTCTCTTCTCTCTCTTCTCTCTTTCTACTTATCTTTCTCTCTCTCTCTCTTTTTCTCTCTATCTCTGTCTCTCTCTCACTCTTTCTACTTCGTCCTCTCTCTTTTCTCTGTCTCTCTCTCTATCTCTCTCTCTCTCTCTCTCTCTTTCCTCTACTCTCCCTCTTTTCTACTTTTCTCTCCATCTCTCTCTCTCTTTCAAATTTTCTCCCTTTCTACATCGTTCTCTCTCTAATTCTCTCTCTCTCCCCCTCTTTATTCTTTTCTCACTTCCACTCTCTCTCTTTGTCTTCCAACTTCACTCTCTGCTTCTCTCTCTATATCCCCCTCTCTCTCTCTTTGTCTTCTAACTTTTTTCTCTATCTCACTCTCTGCTTCTCTCTCCAAATCTCGCTCTCTCTTTGTCTTCCAACCTCTCTCTCTCGCTCACTCTCTGCTTCTCTCTCTCAATCTCTCTCTCATTCTCGCTTTTAACTTCTTTCTTTCTCTCTCTCCCTTTTTTACTTTTCCCTCTCTACTTTTCTCTCTTTCCCCCTCATTATCTTTTTCCTCTCTCTACTACTCTCACTCTTTCTCAGTCTCTTTTTACTTCTCTCTCTACCCCTCCCTCTCTCTCTTTCTACTTCTCTCTCTCTCTCTCTATCTCTCTCTCTCTCATTTTACTCTCTTTTTCTACTTCTTAATATTTCTCTATATTTCTCTCTCATACTCTATACTTCTCTTCCCCTCCCACTCTATCTCTCTCTCTCATGCTCTCTACTTCTCTTCCCCTACCTCCCAATCATTCTCCATCTCTCTTTCCCTCCCTCTCTCTCTCTTTCAACTTCTCTCTCTCAACTTCTCTCTTTCTACTTCTCTCTCTCTCTTATAGTCTCTACTTCTATCTCTCTATCACTCCGTTTATCTTTCTCCCTCTCTCTCACTCTCTCACTCTCCCTTTCTACTTCTCTCTCTTTACTCTTTCTACTTCTCTCTCTCCCTTTCTACTTTTCTCCTTCTCTCTCTCTACTTCCTTCTTCCTCTCTCCATCTCTCTCTTTCTACTTCTCTCTCTCCTTCTCTCTGTTTCTTTCTACTTCTCTACTTCATTCATTCTACATCTCTCTTTTTACTTCTCGCTCTGTCACTCTCTCTCCCTCTCTCTTTCTCTCTCTTTCTACTCTCTCTTTCTCCCTCCCTTTTGAACTTCCCTCCCTCCTTCTACTTCTCTCTCTCTCTTGCTCTTTCTCTCTTTTTACATACCTTTTTCTATCTTTCTTTCTTTCTTTCTCTCTTCTCTCTTTCTCTCTCTCTACTTCTCTCTCTCTCTCTCTCTCTCTCTTTTTCTCTCTCTTCCTCTTTCCACTACTCTCTCTTTTTCCACTTTTCTCTTTATCTCTCTATCTCTTTCTAATTCTCTCTCCCTTTCTACATCGTTCTCTCTCTACTTCTCTCTTTCTCCCTCTTTCTTCTTCTCTCATAACTTTTCTCTCTTTCACTCTCTCTCTACTTCTCTTTCTTTCACACTCTCTCTCACTTTCTACTTCTCTCTCTCTCCCTCTCTTTGCCTTTCTACTTCTCTATCACGCTCACTCTCCGCTTCTCTCTCTCTATATCTCTCTCACTTTTTCTACTATTCTCACTCCTTCTCGATCTCTTTTTACTTCTCTCTCTTCCCCGACCTCTCTCTCTCTCTTTTAACTTCTCTCTCTAAACCTCTCTCTTTCTAGTTCTCTCTCTCTCTTTCTACACTCTTTTTCTACTTCTCATTCATCTCTATCTCTCTCTCTTTCTCCCCCTCTCTTTCTCTTTATCTCTCTCTATCTTTCTCTCTTTACTCGTTCTACTTATCTCTCTCTCTCTCTCTCTCTCTCTCTCAAATTTTTTACTTCTCTCTCTCTCTCCTCTCTCTCTTTCTCTCTCTTTCTATTTCTCTCCCTTTTTACTAATCTCTCTCTCTCTCTCCCTCTCTCTTTCTCCCTTTTTCCTTATCTTGCTCCCTCTTTCTTCTTTCCTCTCTACTACCCTATCTCTCTCTCTTATAACTTATCATTCTTTCTCTTTCTCTCTCTATCTCTTTCTACTTCTCTCTCTCTACTTTTCTCTATTTGTCTCTCTCTCTCTCTTACTCTTTATCTCTCTCTCTCTCTCTCTCTTTCTCTCTCTCTCTCTCTCTCTTGCTGTCGCACTCTCTCTCTCGCTGCCTCTCTCTCTCTCTCATTCTCTCACTATTTTTTACTTCCCTCTCTCGCTTTCTCCTTTTCTCCCTAATTCTCTCTCTCTATCACTCTCTCTCTCTTTATATAAGTCTCTCTCCCCCTCTCTCACGTTCTCTCTCCTTCTATATCTCTCTTTTTATCTCTCTCACTCTCTCTCTTTGTCTTTATCTCCATTCAACTTATCTCTCTCTCTCCCTCTACTTCTCCCTCTCCCTCTTTCTCTTTCTACTTCTCTCTCTCACTCCACTTCTCTCTCTCCCTTTCTCTGTTTCTCTAACTTGTTTTCCCTCCCTCTTTCTTTTTTTCTCTCTCCACTTCTCTACCTCCCTCTCTCTGTCTCTACATCTCTCTCTCTTCCTTTCTACTTCTCTCTCACTCTAACTACTTTTCTCTATCTTCCTACTTCTCCCTCTTTTTCTTTCTCTCCCTCTCTTTACTTCTCTCTCTCCCTAACTCTCTACTTTTCTCCCACTTTCTCTCTCTCTCTTTCGTTAACCTGAAAGACATCACTAAGAACTTGAAGTAACCATATCTTGTCCTGAATGCTATCTTGAGAATATCACTTCCATTGATCTTTAATTGGTGATAGCCAGACCATTAGTCTATCTTTGAAAATACACTTTCCCCTTGAAGTTGATCAAATAAATCATCGATTCAAGAAATGGATACCGGTTCTTGAAAGTGAGCTTGTTCAAATCCTAATAATCTATGCATAGACGGACTCTTTTGTCCTTCTTCTTTACAAATAACATCGGCATTCCCCCAGGTGACATACTTGGTGTGATAAAACCTTTAACCTATTGCTCTTGAAGTTGTGTCTTGAGTTCTTTCAACTCAATGGGAGCTATACGGTAAGGAGCTGTAGAAGCCAGAGCTACTCTTAGGACGAAGTCACTAACAAACTCCGTTTCCAAATCAAGTGGTAGACCTGGTAGCTCCTCAGGAAATACATCGAGGAATTCATTTACCACAGATAAGTCTTCCATTCTTAGTATCTGGGCTTCTGTATCCAAGAATGATACTAAGTAGCTCTCACATCCTTGATGTAGCAGCTTGGAAGCTTAAAGTGTCGATAAGAACAACTTTTGATTCTTCTTGGTCTTGTCGCCCATGAACACAAATCCTTGTCCAGTAGTGGGCTAGAAGAAGATCTGTCGTCTAGAGCACAGAATGTTGACCTGGTGTTGGCCAACCAGTCCATCCCCAAAATAACATTAAAGACCATCATTTTAAGGAGGTTTGCCTCCGTTACATTGTCTTCTATTACAACATTACACAGTCCATAATAGCCCTCTAGACTGGACTTGGATCCCATGGGCGTATACACCACTAGTACACAGATCATCTTGCGAGATGGCATCCCCAACTTAGTAGGTAATATGGGTGATACAAAAGAATGTGTAGCCCTAGAATCAAATAATACTCGTATAGGTGTACCAGAAATAGAAAGAGTACCTACACATACATTACATGAATGTTACCACATGTCATGCAAGATAATGCTTTCTTCTTAACTTTAAAATACCTGGAACTACTCTAGGTGAACCTTCAGCATCCTCAGCAAGCAGATAGGGTGAAGACTTTGCCCTGTCCAGGTAGCGGTGCCTTCTTTGCTTCCGGGCACGATCTAGCAAAATGACCCATCTTGCCACAGTTAAAGCATGTGCCATAAGGTATAGATCATGTAACACCCTAAGCCCAAAGGCAGGGTTCCATACGATACTAGGATTGGAAGGTTCGACAAATACTATTGGAAATTAGGCTTGAATTTTTTTTTATAATAAACAGCTACTCTTAACTTCATACTATTCTTCTTAATGAGTTAATACATTTATACGAAATGATAACTCCCTCTCTAAAATATATATACATTGCACTTAAGTGTTTAAGGAAACATCTAGTAATCTTAAAAGATTATTACATCTCTCAAAAGATTACTCTCTCTCATTATCTCTAGGAATCTTGGGATTCATACATGCCCTCCTCTAGGAGTGACTACTCCAGTTCAGTGAGAGTCTCTATTATAATCTCCTCTGTCTCTGTTTCATCAAAGATGAATGTGTGATCTTAAAGCTCAGTGAAGGACTCACACCCATCTAAGCTTAAACATGTTCATCAATAACAACATACACATTGGAAACAATGATATAAAAACAACTAGGGAAAGCAAGAGCATGTGAAGATATAAGCTGACAACATTCGAAAACATAAATTAGAACTTCATAAAATATCCTACATAAGCAGCATGTGATGACATTGATTAGAATTTCATTTTATATCATACACTGGCAACATGTGATGGCATAAGTTGAGACAGCATGTGATGGCATACAAAAGTAATACATACATATTCATGATGATGTATAAACTAAACTATCCCATACTTAATATTTGTTAATGTTTCTTTCTTAAATATAGACTGTCCTCATACTTAATACTTGCTAATGTTTCCTTCTTTTTATTCCTTCTTTTTCTTTTTCTTCTTTCTTTATCTCTTGTATTCCTTTGACTCAACGAATCGACCATTTCTTGCCTGTCACATTGGCTCAATGGAATAGCCGTTTCTTATCCTTTACTTTGACTCAATGGATATACCATTTCTTGTCCTTCAATGGACTCAACGGATTTCCGTTTCTTGTCTCTTGTCTACTCAACGGATTTACCATTTCCTGTCACCCAATGGACTCAACAGATTTACCGTTTCTTGCCGTCTTCTTTGGCTCAATGGATCGTCCGTTTCTTGCCTCAATTGCTTCATATTACATCACTTATTTCTTCAGTAGGGTTACACGATTTCATGTCCTATCATTGGTTTCATCTCAATGATTCTCATTGTTAAATTAAGTATGATCACTACATAAGGTGGCTCATTTTTAACTTAACTTAGATATTTGCATAAGCTGACTCATTCTTAACTTAACTTAAATCTTTGCATAAGTTGGCAGGTGGAGTAACAAAACATAACTACACACTTTCATACATTACTGGTGATTTTTAAATATCTCAAAACATCAATCATTCACATAGCATCACATTCAAGCTTAAATGGATAAGTCCCCTCACCTGGTGGTGTACAATCAATATCTTTCCCCTCTTCTATATAGAGAAGCTTGATCGATTCCTATTTTAGCTCTCTGGCCTCAGCCATTTCTCATTCTGTTTAATATAACATATGTATCTTCTTAAAAATTCTCCTTATTGCCTTATATAGATACTAGCATTATTGATTTTGAAAATAAAATGACTTAAATACCCTTCTTCTTCTGCTGAAACATACTGTTGTAATGCCCTGACAAAGAATAGAACAAAATGGTCTTTGAACATCCACATAAAATACTAGCTCTTAACTTGAGCAAAAGGGTCACTTCCTTGTTGCAGGGGCCAAAGGGGCTTCGCTTTGTGGCCGGGCTGGGCAAGCTGCAAGGCCGACCCGTTCCATGAGGCTTGCTCTGCCCTGGCTGCTCAGGTCGGGTCCTCTTGAGCCCATAGGCCAAATCTGCCTTCCTACAGTTCTCCATCTTCAAAATGCCAACACTCAATTAGGTATTTAAATGTCCTTGCTATACAGAGCTTCTAAATAACTCACAGGGACATGCTATTTGATCCTAGAAAATCATGGTCTATACCTCTTAGAGACCAGTCATGTAGAACATGAAACACTCGTGTGTTTCTTTTCATCTTTTTATCTTTTCATTGCTGTCCATCCATTTTAGTATTTAGTCTTTTAAGTATCATCACTTAAACATGATCATATACTTTAAAACCTCATTTTACTACTCCACATAGTAGAGTCTATATGTTTACTCTTATATTTTATTTTAAAACCTCTCTATTACTGTCCCATTCCTTAATACCGATTCTATTATTTCAATCCATGGTTTAAATACTTCTCGGTCCATTAGCATACCGTCCATGAGTCTTTTAAATCCTCATTCTAAATATTCTCATATCAGGCCATGCTTTCTAATTTCAGCCCATTAAAGGCATACTCCTAAACAAGTGAGTCTCAAATCCATAATTCCATGACTCTTTTTTTTTCATTATTACTTAACATAACAGTAGCCAAACCTAGAACACTATTTTAATTCTCTATTCATTCGGTCCATTTGTCTAAATATACAGTCCACCATATAGAGTTAGACTATCATCTTCATCTATAAGTTCAAATAATTCTTGTCCAGTGGTTTATTCTTGTTTTCTTTTTCTTCTTTTTAAATACCTCAAGGACTGCCGTCCAGCATACTGTCCATCAACCTGCCCTTGTTCCTTTATCAAATCATAGGTCCATAACTTTTAATTCTGGCACAGATTTCACAAGTATATTGTCCAGCAGGTAGGCTTCTTTTTTTTTATATACCTTGTTTTCCATCCTTAGTAGTTAGCTCCTGCTGAGTTTCCATTGCATGAGAAAACCCCAACTAAGGGACTGGTTCGGTAGCATCCCTTTGCTGCCATCTCTCACAATGGAGACCCCAAACAGCAGTCCACCTTCCTTTTTATCTTATGCAATTCAGGTTCAGGTTTAGGTTCCTACCTTTTAACCTCTTTCTCTTTCTTGCATATGAATCGAGTTGCAGTTGTACTTCTTCCTTAAGCTGAAACTGAAAAATGTTCTTCCTGGAGTTACAGCTTGGCTGCATGCTAGCACCACACCTCTTTCTTATCTTTGAAGTTTTGAGGGAAAAAGTTCTTGTAGAATGCTTCCTTGAAAGTTTGCCATGCAATCTCTCCATGGTGCTGGATCAATGTAGATTGTATCCCTTTCCACCAATCATAAGGCACCCCTTCCAGTTGAAAGGTTACACATAGTAACTTTTGTGCCTCAATACACATCAAGGTCTCAAGCGTTTTCTCCATCGCTTGAATCCATACAACCGATTGTATCGGGTTAGTGCCAACCTCTGTGAAATTCAATGGATGCATGCGTTAAAAGCGGCTCATCACTTTTACCCCATCTAGTTGAGGTTGCAACTGTATGCCTGTCAAACCTGGGTGTGTCTGAATGGGAGGCATCTACACATGTACATGTAGAGCAGGTGGAATCGGAGGCACACCTCCGCCTTATGCTCAACCTTGAGCCAATGAAGCTAGAGGCGTTCCACATATGGTGGCCAATAACTAGACGAAGATGGCTATCGTAGTTCTCTACTGCTCCTCTAAGTTGAGGACCAATCCACCCATTACAGTTGTCATCTCCGCCATTGTTTGCAATGGACGTGCCTATGGAAGATCAACTTGTGGTGAAGCCGATGGTGGTGGAGGTGGTGGTGAGTTTGAGCCACCATGTCCAACATTTCCTTCATCCTCAGCAGGTGGAGGAGGCAAGTTAACATTACGCTCTCTTTGCCTCTACCGTGGAGGCATTGTTTCTTAAGGTCAACAATTAATAGGGAAAATATGTAATGCTGCGTGTTAGTACCAACCATATGTCCAATAACCACAACAAGCATATACTCATGTTATGGTAAACAAGAGGAGCAATGCATTAAATTTTTTTATCTTTTCTAGGTCTTTTTAGCTTGTTTTCTGAATTGGGAGCAATAACCGAGTGCAGGTCCATCCGGCTAGGATGGGCCGGTTAGTAATCCCCCTAATTTATTGCAAGAATCAGGGGATGGGGTATCGGGAGCAATACCCTTCGATAAAGCATCCAATTTACAAAACCATGCAGAACAACACTTCTAGAGGGTTAACTGGCGAATGTGATAGGTGGTACATTATTTGGTTAAGCCTCTGGTTTAACAGTTAGAATTTTTTGAGTTTCTGTATACCGAACATTGAAGCGGAGGTAGGTTCCTTCGGTAAATTTTCAAATGCCTTCGGTTAATTTGGGTGCCAAAAACTCGACGGACATTACCCTTGGTATATCAGGAGGATCGAAGAGGAGGCACCGTTTAAGTTACCGGTCCTCTGGTTCCGCAAAATTTTGAGTTCTATAAAAAGGACTTGTAGGTCCTAATTTGGAGCCCACACCAAGACTCTACTAGGAGAATAGAGAGAGAAAAGGGTCCCTCCAAGTTCTCAAGGTCCTTCCATGGCGGTTCTCCAGTTACGTTAGGCGGCACACCCACTTTTACCCCACTCAGGTATTTTTCTTTCCACTCCACTATTCATTTTCATTAGATCCCAAGGGTTCCCATGGTTCTTTGTTTATGCTAAGGGGGAATGGAAGGGTTTGTCACTCCCCCCCCCCGATTTTCGGTCCCATAGTAGTAGGGCATTGAACTTCCTTGGATAATTCGTTACCCCATGAAAAATCATATTTTAACTACCCCACTCTTTTCACACAGTGTGTAAGACAGTTCCCTAACTATCAATCTCATTTTTTGTCCTTGTATAGGTCATATGGCACATGGCAGAGATGGCAAGACCCATACAGCCAGAAGATTTGAATGCTCTCGGTTCTTATCTTACAACTATAGCCAAAACTGGGCCAGGTTTGGCACAGTGAAGGAGGGCGCTTTATCATGTTTGAGGAGTTGGCCCAATTTGCTACAGAGGTACGCTTCAATGCCATAGGTTGGGCCCCGACCTTGTGCATTTGTGATGACATGTACCCAAACATTGTGAGGCACTTTTTCTGTAACCTAGGTCACACTATTGATGAGCAGGTTGTACTATACCTCACCAGCATGGTGAATGGTATACACATTAGTTTGGATGTCACCAACCTAGCCACTATACTAGGTGTATCTGTAGAGGGGGATATGATGTACTTTGGGCCTCATTATCCCATTGATTTTATGAAGGCTCACTGGGACACTATATGGGAGGAGCTCATACGCCTTGAGAATTTGCATACGCCCAATGGAAATATCGAGCCCAACTTTAAGCCCATCCCTAGGATTATCAGTCTCATCATGCAGCAAAACATCTTGCCCAAAGCCGGGCACAGGAACGAGTTGAACGTGTTCACCATGTAAGTGACACACTGTGTATTCCGGGGACAGCAGCTGTGTCTCCCTTATCTTATTCTGAGGTACATACTATTTATGGCAGACTACTTGGGCAAGGAAAAGCTACCATATGGTCATCTACTAAAGCGTATCTGTGAGGACAATGGCTATGAGATCTTCAAAAGTTCCCTCAGCGGTTTTCCTAAGAAATCAATGGATGGCTTTCGCCTTTGACCTTGTCCACCCACGCTGATGGACGGTAATGATTTGGAGTCACCACCTAGATTAAGGTCTAGGACCTCAAATGTAGTCTCATCATAAGATAAGATTTCTATTGACTCATGACCCAACATATTGGCTTTGGTCTATCAAAGAACGGGTAAGCATTCAAGGTACAGTTTGGGAAGGTGTTAGGCACCCAAAGCTGTCTGATCTGAAAATCGGCCTCCTATATGATTCTACTTTCCTTAAACATTCATGGTTTTGACTGTTCATGATCAATTGATGACTAGGGCTCATGGGGGATCCTATACCAAGTGGTTAAGTTCTTCTAACCTAGGTCCAACCAAACATGTTCTGAAATAAATAAACAAAATAATCTACAGTGAAACCAAACCAAAGATTGTTCGATGATGAACTGAGTATGAGATGTCCATCTCAAACTGCCTACGTATTCTAGTCCTGGAAATCAAGCCTAAAACGTAGTTCAAAATAGAATGTAATTAAAGTTTGTGGATATAGATTATGATTAAGCTTCATTAGATCCAATGTTCGAGTTGAAGTTTATGCTTGATCATAATTGAGATTGAATCTAGATAGCCTATGCGAATCGAAGTGAATATAGATATGGATATGGATACGGATAGTAGATATGGGTGACCTAAGAAGACTAAGGTGTGGTACCATACTTGGAGAGTCCTCCTAGTTGCCTACGTATTCCAGAGGTCCTGAAAATCAAGTACAACGTAGTTCCTTGTAGGTTGTGGATAGATGTGGGTATGGATGATGGGAATGTATATAGAGGGTGATAGATAACCTAAAGGAGCTAAGAATGCGTACTCGTAAATAGAAACCTTGCCAAGCCAAGAGGAGCATACTCAAAAGCACAACAATGGAATAGATAAAACCTCGCCAAGTAAAGAGGTGATCCCGCCAAGCAAGGGGGTAAAGTAGAAGGTTCTGCCAAGCAAGAGGATGGTCCCACCATGCAAAGGGATAAGGTAAAGGATCTTTCCAAGCAAGAGGATGGTCCCGCTAAGCAAGGGGAAGAGGTAAGGAAATCCTACCAAGCAAGAGGATGGTCTCGCCAAGCAAAGGGATAAGGTAAAAGGATTATGCCAAGGAAGAGGATGGTCCTACCAAGCAAGGGGATGAGGTAAGGAATCCTGCCAAGCAAGAGGATGGTCCTACCAAGCAAGGGGATGCAAATGATTCTGCCAAGCAAGAGGATGGTCCCGCCAAGCAAGGGGATGAATAAGAAATCCTGCCAAGCAAGATAATGGTCCCGCTAAGCAAAGAGATAATGTAAAGGATCCTGCCAAGCAAGAGGAAGGTCCCGCCAAGCAAGGGGATGAGGTAGGTGATCCTGCCAAGTAAGATCGAGGAGGTCCCGTCAAGCAAAGGGATAAGGTAAAGGATCCTGCTAAGCATGAGGATGGTCCCGCCAAGCAAGGGGACGCAAATGGTTTCACAAGAAATGGGTATGGGTTCGTATTTGGGTTTCTTTCCCAAATTACCTACGTATCATAGGGTGACTTTGAGAATCAAGATCCGCGTAGTTCAAAAGGTGAATGGATTATGGATGGTAATAGATGTAGATAACCTAAAGGAACTAAGAATGCGTACTCGTAAGCAGAACCTCACCAAGCAAGAGATTCGTACTCACAAGCACAACTTTGAATAGATAACCCTCCTAAGCACAGAGGTAGTCCCGCCAAGCAAGGGGACATGTACTCGTAAGTAGAACCTCGCCAAGTAAAGAGGTGCATACTCACAAACACGACACAGGGATAGATCCTCGCCAAGCAAGGAGACTAGGATATGGAATGATTTGCAAGACTAGAGTGTCCGTATTTGGGTCTCTTTCCCAAACTACCTACGTATCTTAGAGTATTGCCCTGAGAATCAGGATCCGCATTGTTCGAAAGAGATGGGTGGGTGACCCGCTTGGATCAGAATATGGGTGGTCCCGTAAGACCGAGTGATGATTCTAAAAGATTTATGATTAGAATCACATCACACCTATCTAGGTCTTTGTATCCTACAGAAAAATGAGCTGAGGGGTAGGATCGTCCTAAAGCTACCCTTGGCCTAAAACTTTGATTTGAAATGTCTTGGGCTAGGCTTCATGCTTCTTGATTATGACTTTTATCTTTTCTGCTTTTACCCTTCCCAATGAATGTGGGTGCCTACATGCATATCCCCACACCTAGGAATGTCTTCCCACAGTGTACATGCATGATGATTTGACTAAGATGTAACGAAAAGTAAGTTCTTGCCAACAATAGATATGTATCATTTAAGCATGGTATACAGCAACAGATCAATATGGCAGTGTGCACAAACTAGCATTGTAAGCATTTAAAACATGATAGTATACGCAATATGATAGTGTAAGCATGTGAACATGGTAGATGCATGAATATAACAATATAAACAAGATCAATGGTTTAGATTCCATCTCAAAATGACCAAGATCAAAGGTTCAAATCCATTTAAAACACTCAGGATCAAGATCCAATGGTTCAGATTCATTTAGAACCCTCATGATCAAGATCCAACGGTTCAGATTCATTTAGATCACTCGTCATGTGATCAACATCCAATGGCATCATATTTAATCATCTAAAAATCTAATATCAATGGCTAGATTTCATCACATCACAATTTATAATCAAAGGGCTAGATTTAACATTAACTCATTCAAGATCGATGGTCAATATGAAAATACATCAAACATGAGCATCACGGCATCAACACACATGCCATATAGCATTTAAGATCATGATTATAGAAATAGATATATTTGCGCAAATTCCCATACTTGAGTTCCATGAAAGCAATCAAAACAAAGCTTGAGGTACCAACCTTGTCCCCAATAGTGGGGTGGAGCCTTTGATGACGGTTGGAGACCATAGCACAAGAGACAAGCTTTCCCTCCTTCTTTCCTCCTTTCCTTCTTTTTAAAGTTTTGTTTCGTCTCTACTCTTACGCTTTAACTCTCATGGCTAGAAAGAAAAACCACCTTTATTCTCTCTTTTCTTTCTCTTTCAAACTCACTTCCTTTGTTTCAACTCACTTTGGTTTCCCTTTTTTTTCGGCCTCTCTCCTCTTCTTCTTAACTTCTCTCTTATTAGAATATTTTCACTTTCTCTCCCTTTCTTCTCTCTCAAAGTCACTTTCGTTTGCCTCTTTTTTTTCAGCCTCCCTCTCCCTCCTCCTTTGGTGTTGGTTTGGATTTATAAAGAGCCATTAGGTGAAGGAGATGAGGTAAGCTCGGTGAGTCACTCAAGGACTATTAGAGTAGGCTTATGGAATTTGGGTATTGGTTAGGGCTCAATGAATATGGCTAGGTGGTGAGTTGTCGATTGGGGCAGAAATTTGGGTTGGATAGGTAGGGTAGTGGATCGTGGCTCAAGGATATGAGGTATTCGGCTGGTTTTGGGAGATAAATCGATCAGTTGGGTAGGTGGGAGATATTGATGATGGTGAGGGGCTCAAGATATTCGGTTGGCTCAAGAGATGGCAAGTGGGAGCAGGTTAGTGTTTCTCAATTGTGTAGAGAGGAATGGCTGGGAATGGTGCTCAAAGAGGAGTGACAGCTGTAGGATGGAGGATGGTATTGTAGGGTGGCTGAGTTGAGAGCCGTTTTTTGGGGGGAGTGAGATGGTTGGGCAGGTTTGATGGGAATTGGCCGTGGGTTTTGATAAGTTATAGGCAGCCAAGGTGGAGGTGACTCAAGGAGAGAGGGTTGGTGTTGGTTAGGTGTCAAAGTTTGGGTTGATGGTGGTATGGTAGTGCTACTCTTGCGGTTAGGTAGCTCAAGATAGATGGGAACAGCGGCGAGCTACATGGTTGGTGGAGGGAGTTAGTAGGGTGAGATGGGAGGTTGTGCAATTAGAGATGAGGTGTCCAGTGGAGCAGGATCGTGGATTGTGGTGTAGCCACGGCTGGGAATTTAAAGAGGGATGGGAGAGAAAGTGGAGGTGGCAGCACCTCCTCCCCTCTCCTAATCTCACTTTCTCTCTTTTTCTTGCTCTTTCTCCTCTTCGTGTCTCTCTGTTCTTCTTTCTCTCTCTCTCTCTTGCTCTCTTCCTCTTTTTCGAATTCTCTCTTCTCTCTCCTCACTCTCTTCCTCTTGACCGAATATATTACATAATATATAAAAATACATGCACATGGGTTGAGCCGACTCAGTCTGGACTGGTCTGGGTTGGGTTAGGCTGAACTGGTCGAGTTTAACTGGGCTGGAATGAAATGGGATTGAGCTGGGTTGGGCTATGTTGGGTTTGAACTGGTTTGGACAGAATCAGGTTTAAGTTGGGTCAGGTTGAGTTAGGTTTGACCAGCTTTTCTCTCTCTTTTATGGGCCATTCCAGCTTGCACCTCATCATGAAATATTTTGACTGCCTCTGTCCCAGATTTTCCATGTCCACTTTGAAGAATATTGAAAATGTAACACATTGGAACTTGAATTACCTGATTTGGATGTGAAATGATCGAATTATAAATTTTTGAAGTTTAAACAATCCAACTTACAATAATTCGGCTGGCAACTCTGCATGGGACCCTTTGGCGACCTTTGCCCCAAAAGTTTCACATCTACTTTAAAGAACACTAAAAATGAAGAATACTAGAGCTTAAATCATCAAATTAAGACGTCGAGTAATAAAATTATAAAGGATCAAAGTTTAAACGAGCTTATCGGCTTGCGGCTCTACATGGGATCCTTCGGAGATCTTTGCTCTGGATTTTTCACATCCACTTTAAAGAGGGTGGACAATGGAGCACATTGGAGCTTGAATCATCGGACTTGGACATTAGATGATCAAGATATGAGGATGTGAAGTTTAAATAATTAAACTTATGATAATTTTCATGCAAGCCCCTGGACAATTTATTATTATTTTTAGAAAAACCCCTTGTACTTATTTTTGGACTGAAATTACCATATCTTTTTCCTTTGATATCAGAATTGAGAGATTTCAGTCTCATTTCGAAGGTATTTCCAAGATCTACGCATCCATGTAGATAACAGTCCATGACCTTGCTGTAGGGCCCATCAAAATCAGCCTCGAAGTTGCCACTTATTTTCTAAACCATGAATTAACCTGCAGCCTTTTCCTAATGCATTCATCAAAACTCTTACACATTGGGGGAACTTTGGCTCAGCTCAGAACACCATAGAGAGCACGCAAAGACTAATCAACTGTTGGTTTGAGAGAGTTTTACTTGCCTCCCCTGTACTTTTCAAATTTCCATTCTCCTCCCCTCTCATGCTATCTATACCATAGTAAAGCTCTATCTGGTTAGGGATGGAAAAAATGGGGTGCTTACGGTATCTTCATATATTTTGAGGTGGATCTTGCTAGCGAGGAGACCAGGAATGGGAAGGAATCATCCCTATTTGGTTGAACCAGCATCATCCAGATGGATCTTCATAATGTAATGATGTTCGAATCGAAGCTCGAGGCGATAAATCAACCCAAGAGGAGGGCACGTAGTAGGCACGCAAGTTAGCTGCCAAAGATGATAGTGACAACGAGATGGAGATGGCCATCCCAGAGGGAGAGAGGGCTTCCACCTCTACAATAGTTACTAGGCCTCGTGGGAGTATGGCCCAGATAGAGAAGATGTTCACCACTCTCCAGACTTAGATTGTAGAGGGGCAGCGGCCAATGATGGAGGAGCTGGCCAATATACAAAGTGACCAGAAGGTTAGCATTCTTGATGCAAGTAGAGCATCCGGGGGAGGACGTGGCATTATGATTCATCCTAGTCACCAAACTCTAGCTCTATCTCTACTCAAGTCTTGTTCACTGATATCGCCGTATCGTCATTACCTTAGCAGATTACGTCGTAGAGCATCAGGTGAGGTGGTCTCAGACCGTGTAGTCTTTGACTCTACCGGGGGCCTTAGCTCTCTCTCTATGGACGTATTGAGGGATGCTGAGGTGAGGCCTTGGATACACTAGATGACATTTAGGACTGGTTAGTTGCGAGCCCAGTTTGCAAGCCCTCACCAATAGGGGCTTACGTGTTGGTATGGGTAGTGCATCAGGGGAAGTGTTTGTGATATTTGATCTGAACACTTTAGCTCTATCTCTATTCCATGGTGGGTACATGTGGGAAGACAATGGTGTTTGATGCATTGGGCAGATTCACGCACTCGTGTATAGAGGTGCGGTGGCTGTCAATCCAGCATATTGCAAACTTAAAAACTAGACCAAAGATATTGAATTGAATGCATGCATATGTTTGTTGCATTGTTTTGTTTGCTCGCTGAGCCGTGATGTGTGCTCACCCTTTCAACGTCGAATATTTTTAGTTCTTGATGCAGGTCATACTATTGAAGGTTACATGAACACGCCGATGTATGGACACGTAGCAGCGATAGACATGGAAGCTATGGAAGAGGCACATGATCCGTCGTGCGAGTGTAATTCATGTGTTTTTTATTAGTTTAATTATTTAGTTATCGAAACATGTAATTGATTAATTATTTTATGTTACACCTTGAGTTACTTTAGAGATAATTGGATATTTAATTATACTATCACTGTTAAATACTCAATTAATTAATATTAAAGACTTTCGATATTGTTTATTTACTCTGATTATGCTTATGGAATGTATCTGGTTTAATCGGATGGGCACAACCTATACAAGATCCTAATTGAACCGTTGGTTATTGACGATTCTTCATAATATTCTGGTTAGTCCAAAATTAGGGTGTGACAAGTTCAAGCTCTCTGGTATGAGGCGATCAATGAGGGTGGTACCGCCTTTGCTATCATCGACCGCATGGTCTACATAGAAGTGTATTATTGGTATTTTTAATCTCAATTAACTATTTGGACTATGTTAACCATCCCACACCTCAAGAATAACATAATGAACATGTTAGAATGATTGATTTGATTAGAATGTGCTCCCAAATATGTAGGCACATGTGGTTACAAAGACGACATTTACTATCATAGACCATACATGCATATGACCTATGGGAATGGGATTTTATCTTAAGCAATGGTCCAACACATCATAAAACACCTGTAGAAGTGACCCTACAGAGGTGCAAGCCTTTGGAACTCATCTTTGATGATTGATAAAATTGAGATGATCGACCACCATAGCTAATTGACCACCTCTATCGACCACCAGGTTACAGCAAGCGTATTTTGGTTGTATTTTCAACCATGGGTCTTGAGACTTAACCAAGTGACCCTAGGACATGTTCCTAAGACTAATGAGGATACCCTAGACCTAATAGAAGCGAGACTAAACAATCATAAGTAACATTCATACCTCAATGGTAATAGGTAAGCCAACGTAGGAAAATAAGGAAAGGGACTCTGTCTGCAACAGAGTAAGAATTAGCTTACCAGATACAAGTGAGGAATTAGAACGCACTTTATTTTCTTATTTCTATGCGCATGTGCATGCTACTTGTTTAAATTATTGTCAAATAACATGTCGTCCAATAACTATGATATCTGTTCATGCATTTGCATATGATAACTCTATATTGAACTGGTTGATTATGGAATGTTTGATAACATGTGAATGATTGATAATATGATTCTTTACCATTCGCTTGTGTCCTAGTAGATCCAGATAGCTTGAATGGGACAATTTATCTTAGTCCATTAAGCTAGGATACGGATATCTGCATTAGTAATATTCTTAGTTTAAGTTTCATATCCTATGATAGGCAACCCTTGCTAATAGGGGTAATAGAGGTTAGGTAATGGCATAGGCTTATTGTAAACCAACTTTGGGTATGCCTCTTTCACAATTGGAGCAGGTAAATGGATAGGGTTGGGAACCATCCTCTGGTGTTTCAAGAGAGACCTAGGGTTGAGTCTGTTCTATGTGCTTATCTATCAGGGATTGGGCAATGTGTATCCAATGAAGTGGTTGAGGCATATAATAAGATGCCAGGATGAAGCCTATGATGGGGCAATGCTGCTATGATGCCAGGATAGTGTGTTATTGGTTTGTATCTTCATTCATTGGGAAATGTTTCATATGTTGTAAGGAACCAAATGTGTTTCATTCACCTTACCCGTGCTTGAGTATTCCTCATCAATATTTAGGCAATTGGTTGGTTTGTGGTTCTTAGTAATTTAATTCCACTATTATTTGATTTGCACTCTGTGATTCCCTTAATCTATGTTGTGATTAATGGAAGAGTTAGGATATGTGGTGACTGTGAATAGATCCTGGTATGGTAGTACTTGCACAGAGAGGAAACCATGGTCATACCTGCCAAGGTTCTAGGGTGTGACAATAATGCTTACCATATAAATCCCATAGTCTATACAAGCAATATCCATAATAATCAAGAATCAAATAATAACAATAGAGGATGAAGTAATACATAATAGATGTGACTAAAGTGATATCATAACCATAATATGTTTGTTATGAACTACAATCACCATTCTCCACCAAAATATTACAATATCCAATATGCACATAGCCAAACCAAAAAGAGTAAATCTGAAATATTGTTTTAATAGACCTTTTCGTCTACCAACAAAAAGAATCATAAGGGTATAAGGGAAAAGAGTAGGGGGAGGGCTACATCATGCATAGATGCATTTGCTGCAAGTGCATCCCTTGCCGTGCTTGCCACCAACATCATTCATTCCAGCAACAACATTCGCCAAAGGAGACTCCATATAATCGACAACAGAGTAGTCACCTGCAACAGAATCTGAAAAAATGTATCGATACGAGGGTGAGCTCCCATCCCAGCTCAATGAGAAATCTAGTATCACATGCATGCTTTACACAATAAGATGAAATACAATTTTAATATTAAGTCTCAAGGCTAATGTTTCTACTTGGTATCCTATTGAGATTCGACCTGTGCTTTCGGTCCTACCTACGGTCCCCAAGCCTCCAACTCTCATATACCAGGCAAGGGTAGAAGTAGAATATACGACCTCGGACCATTAAATAACTTCTACAAGCAAACCCCTATCCAGGTCCCCAAATCCTTCAGGCTCATCACCTCCCACCATAGACCCCATTTAACATCAGAGACCCCAAGCCGATCTGATTCTTCTACTAGGTCCTAGATAGAGAAACTGAGTCTATACCAGCATCTAAACCCCTACTGGCAAGGGTGTAAAGAACAGCGTAATGGGACCACCTATGTCTATTTTGTATATTCAACTAATCATGGCTGTCCTCTAGTAGAGATCCCCAGCACCACTCCCATGGTCAACTTTTCCCCCATTAGAGTGCTATAATCCAACATGATGCATTTGCCCATGCTCCAACACACCATACACACCATCATCATAGTTAACATTAGCATAATAATAGAAGGTTATATGTAAGACCCGTGTCAATCTAACCCGGTTTTACTACCTTGAACCAGGTTTACCCATCATGGTCGAGTCAAATGGACCAAGGGCGTGAAGGAGATCGAGATCCCAGGTATCAAATCGACCCAAAAACACTTAAAATAGGGAAAGGGTCGCATACCCAACTAAGCAAGGTCGGACCTCCCAAAACAGAGAGTCAGACCCTCAGTTTTAAAGGGAGGGTCGGACAGCTTAAGATCCTATGGTCGACGGGATCATCGACCCTCCCATCGACCCTCGGTTGCCGTAAGAAAATAAAATTAAGAAATTTTCTAATTTTCGAATGGGATTCTTTCCAAATCTCAATGGGACTTATTTAGGATGTTCCTACTCTATTTAAAGGATGTCCCTAAGCCACTTTCACTCCTTTCACAATCCTAATTGAATTGAGAGAAAGAGAGGAGAAGGAAAAGAGGAAGAAGAAAGGCAAGGAAGAGAACTTAGCAAAAAGGAGAAGAATTTAAGAGAAAAAGTAATCTTCTGAGGTATGGATACTAATTCCATGAGTTTCTACAGACCTTAGGATAGTTATTGTTGAGAGTGTGATCTCGGAGAAACCCAAACCATCAATCTATGGTTAGGTTTCCATGGAAAACCATAGAAGAATGCGTGAAAGCTATCTAGATGGATTATACATGGTTTCAGACCATGGAATGCATGTAGAATGGAATGCATGAGCAAGCCATAGGATTTCAAACACGAAGAATGGATTAAAAGAGGGAATTGGACCAAAGTGCACAGAGGGTCGCACCGAGGGTCGATGACCATCCGACCCTAGGTGTTCCTGACCATCGACCCTCAGTGTTCGGGAAGTTCAGAATCTGGGGAGGGTCGTACCCAGGGTCGATCCTGACTCCGACCCAACCTCCGACCCTCAATTAACAGAATGGTTTTTAAATTCTGAATAAATTCTAATTAAATTTTATTGACTTTGTTAGGTCTTCTAGCAATATAATAACACTGTAAAGGTGATTCTAAAGCTTGGAAAAGTATCTATTAGCAAACTAAGGTGAGGAACCAGAACTCCAAACTAAATTGGTTAATAAGAGAAACTGTTTTCTATTTCTTGAGTCCTATACCATGCTTGATTCTATGCGAATATGTTTGTAATGTGCATACAGCATGCCATCCAATATTTCTATTACTTGTTCATGCATAGTTACTTATTGTTTATAACATGATGATGATGATGATGATAGGAATAGGCATGTGCTTGTATGTGTGTGGTTGATGTACTTGATGCGAGCGAGTATCAGGGGAGGTGTGATGAGAACGTCAATAAACGTTAACCTTTGACGGGTCTCAGCACTTTTGCTCTATCTCTAACTCAAGTCTTGTGCATTAGCATCATCGTATCGCCATTACTTTAGCAGAACTATTATGTTGTAGAGTATCTGGGGAGGTGGCTCGGTCCTTGTAGTCTCTGACTCTACCGGGGGCCTTAGCTCTATCTCTATGGACATTCCGAGGGGATCTTGGGGTGAGGCCTTGGATACACTTTTTTGGCATTATGATTATTTAGTTGCGAGCCCAGTTTGCAGCCCTCGCTAACAGGGGCTTACGTATTGGTATGGCACTATATAGCAATAAACGTAATCTTTGTTATATAATGTTCATGATTGGGTGCATGTGAGTTGACGATAAACGTGATCTTCGGGTAACATCACTCACTCGTGTATAGAGGCGGGGTCAATAAACGCGACCTTTGGCTACCTAAACCTTTCTATTGCATACTGCAAACTTATATACCAGACCAAAGATATAAATTGATTTTTGCATGCATATGTATTGTTGCATTGTTTTGGCTACTCACTGAGCCGTGATGTGTGCTCACCCCTCGACGTCGAATATTTTTAGTTGATGATGCAGGTTATACCGTTGAAGACTATATGAATGTGTCTGCGTACCAGAACGTGGCAGCAATGGAAGCTGAAGTGGATACACATGACTCCTCTTGCGAGTGCAACTCGTGTGTATTTGATTAGATATTTTATAGGTTTCTTTATTGGATTTATTAAGACATGTATTTGATAATTAATTATGTCTTAGTTGAAAACAGAATAATTTGCTATTAAATTATTAATATCATCTTAGTTTCTCAGTTCATGTTATTATAAGACTTCCGCTATTGTGTATTTACTATGATTATGATTACGGATGTGTGTAAGTTTAGATAACGTGGGGATAGCCTATTTGAGATCCTGGTTGAACCGTTGGTTTATTAGCGGTTCTTCACATCATTCTGAATAGTGCAGAATTGGGGTGTGACATTAGACCCCAGCAAAAATCCTCGACTCCACTCTAATGGATCATCATACCCCCATTAAGGTGATAACATAAAACAACATGGCATGTGTATTGTGCTCCAATATGCCACACATTCATCATACTCAAACAACATACAATCCACAAACCTAGTTGTTATAATGCAAATGCATGCTTAGATATAAATAATTATTGGATGGCATGTTATAAACCATAAATTAGACATATTATAAATGCCCGACATCTACAGACCAAACCCCTCACCTGCGAGCACTACAAGTTCTGCTGTACTGCAAAGCCTAACAGAAGGTTTCTACTTTGCCCGTGTCAGATACCTATTTAAGTATACAAGGTTTCATTAGTTGGTTGTATATCTTTTGACCAATATGGACAAGCCTTATATGTCCATACATAGGTCCCAAGACAAGTCAAGAACCCAACAGTTGGTCCTCATAATCCTAACTAGGCATACTGGCCAACAGAGCCAAAACTAGATGATCCAACAAGGTGGTACACCCTCCCGAATCATCATCCAATTGACAATTAAAGTATTTTCTATTTTACTCTAAACTGGAGCATACAAGTAGATGGTCAATCATCCGACAGACCATCCGGCTGTAAACACCCCATTTTTTCCATCACAGCTAAACAAAGTCTTGTTGGTATGTGGACAACAAAAGGACGAAAAGTGATTAAAAGTTTAGATTTTTTACTATGAATTTGAGGAAGTTTTCAATGGGTCTGTGACTTTGAAGAAGTTTTCAATGGGTCCCACAGCAAGGTCACTGGCTGTAATCTGCATGGATGCATAGGTCATGGAATTGTCTTTGAAATGATACCAGAATTGCACAATTCTGATATTAAATGAAGAAGATATGGTCATTTTAGTCGGATGATATGTACAAGGGAGGTTTCTGAAATTATCATAAATAATCTCAGGGGCTTTCATGCAAATTATCGTTAGTTAGATTTTTTAAATTTCAAATCATCATATCTTGATCATCCGACATCTGAATCATATGATTTAAGTACCATTACTCCTTATTTTTAGTCCTCTTCAAAGTTTACGTAAAGGATTTTCGGTAGAAGTCACTAGTGGGTCCCATGCAAGCATCATATCTTGGCCATTCTACGTCGAATTCAGATGATTCCAAGGCCATTATTTTTCATTTGTGGTTTAAGACCCGTGTCAATCTAACCTGGTCTTACCACCTTGAACCAGGTTTACCCATCATGGTCGAGTCAAATGGACCAAGGGCGTGAAGGAGATCGAGATCCCAGGTATCAAATCGACCCAAAAACACTTAAAATAGGGGAAGGGTCGCATACCCAGCTAAGCAGGGTCGGACCTCCCAAAACAGAAAGTCAGACCCTCAGTTTTGAAGGGAGGGTCGGATAGCTTAGGACCCTAGGGTCGACGGGATCATCGACCCTCCCATCGACCCTCGGTTGCCGTAAGAAAATAAAATTAGGAAATTTCCAAATTTTCGATTGGAATTCTTTCCTAATCTCAAAGGGACTTATTTTAGGATGTTCCTACTCTATTTAAAGGACGTCCCTAAGCCACTTTCACTCCTTTCACAATCCTAATTGAATTGAGAGAAAGAGAGGAGAAGGACAAGAGGAAGAAGAAAGGTAAGAAAGAGAACTTAGCAAAAAGGAGAAGAATTTTAGAGAAAAAGTAATCTTCTCAGGTATGGATACTAATTCCATGAGTTTCTACAGACCTTAGGTTAGTTATTGTTGAGAGTGTGATCTCAGAGAAACCCAAACCATCAATCTATAGTTAGGTTTCCATGGAAAACCATAAAAGAATGCATGAAAGCTATCTAGGTGGGTTATACATGGTTTCAGACCATGAAATGCATGTAGAATGGAATGTAGGAGCAAGCCATAGGATTCCAAACACGAAGAATGGATTAAAAGAGGGAATTGGACCAAAGTACAAAGGGTCGCACCGAGGGTCGATGACTATCTGACCCTAGGTGTTCCTGACCATCGACCCTCAGTGTTCGGGAAGTTTAGAATCTGGGGAGGGTCGCACCCAAGGTCGATCAGGACTCCGACCCACCTCCGACCCTCAGTTAACAGAATGGTTTTTAAATCTGGAATTAATTCTAATTAAATTCTATCGACTTTGTTAGGTCTTCTAGCAATATAATAGCATTGTAAAGGTGATTCTAAAGCTTAAAAAAATATATATTAGCAAGCTAAGGTGAGGAACCAGAACTCCAAACTAAATTGATTAATAACAAAAACTATTTTCTATTTCTTGAGTCCTATGCCATGCTTGATTCTATGCGAATATGTTTGTAATGTGCATACAGCATGCCATCCAATATTTCTATTACTTGTTCATGCATAGTTACTTATTGTTTATAACATGATGATGATGATGATGATAGGAATAGGCATGTGCTTGTATGTGTGTGGTTGATGTACTTGATGCGAGCGAGTATCAGGGGAGGTGTGATGAGAACGTCAATAAACGTTAACCTTTGACGGGTCTCAGCACTTTTGCTCTATCTCTAACTCAAGTCTTGTGCATTAGCATCATCGTATCGCCATTACTTTAGCAGAACTATTATGTTGTAGAGTATCTGGGGAGGTGGCTCGGTCCTTGTAGTCTCTGACTCTACCGGGGGGCCTTAGCTCTATCTCTATGGACATTCTGAGGGATGCTGGGGTGAGGCCTTGGATACACTTTTTGGCATTATGATTATTTAGTTGCGAGCCCAGTTTGCAGCCCTCGCTAACAGGGGCTTACGTATTGGTATGGCACTATATAGCAATAAACGTAATCTTTGTTATATAATGTTCATGATTGGGTGCATGTGAGTTGACGATAAACGTGATCTTCGGGTAACATCACTCACTCGTGTATAGAGGCGGGGTCAATAAACGCGACCTTTGGCTACCTAAACCTTTCTATTGCATACTGCAAACTTATATACCAGACCAAAGATATAAATTGATTTTTGCATGCATATGTATTGTTGCATTGTTTTGGCTACTCACTGAGCCGTGATGTGTGCTCACCCCTCGACGTCGAATATTTTTAGTTGATGATGCAGGTTATACCATTAAAGACTATATGAATGTGTCTGCGTACCAGAACGTGGCAGCAATGGAAGCTGAAGTGGATACACATGACTCCTCTTGCGAGTGCAACTCGTGTGTATTTGATTAGATATTTTATAGGTTTCTTTATTGGATTTATTAAGACATGTATTTGATAATTAATTATGTCTTAGTTGAAAACAGAATAATTTGCTATTAAATTATTAATATCATCTTAGTTTCTCAGTTCATGTTATTATAAGACTTCCGCTATTGTGTATTTACTCTGATTATGATTACGGATGTGTGTAAGTTTAGATAACGTGGGGATAGCCTATTTGAGATCCTGGTTGAACCGTTGGTTTATTAGCGGTTCTTCACATCATTCTGAATAGTGCAGAATTGGGGTGTGACATTAGACCCCAGCAAAAATCCTCGACTCCACTCTAATGGATCATCATACCCCCATTAAGGTGATAACATAAAACAACATGGCATGTGTATTGTGCTCCAATATGCCACACATTCATCATACTCAAACAACATACAATCCACAAACCTAGTTGTTATAATGCAAATGCATGCTTAGATATAAATAATTATTGGATGGCATGTTATAAACCATAAATTAGACATATTATAAATGCCCGACATCTACAGACCAAACCCCTCACCTGCGAGCACTACAAGTTCTGCTGTACTGCAAAGCCTAACAGAAGGTTTCTACTTTGCCCGTGTCAGATACCTATTTAAGTATACAAGGTTTCATTAGTTGGTTGTATATCTTTTGACCAATATGGACAAGCCTTATATGTCCATACATAGGTCCCAAGACAAGTCAAGAACCCAACAGTTGGTCCTCATAATCCTAACTAGGCATACTGGCCAACAGAGCCAAAACTAGATGATCCAACAAGGTGGTACACCCTCCCGAATCATCATCCAATTGACAATTAAAGTATTTTCTATTTTACTCTAAACTGGAGCATACAAGTAGATGGTCAATCATCCGACAGACCATCTGGCTGTAAGCACCCCATTTTTTCCATCACAGCTAAACAAAGTCTTGTTGGTATGTGGACAACAAAAGGACGAAAAGTGATTAAAAGTTTAGATTTTTTACTATGAATTTGAGGAAGTTTTCAATGGGTCTGTGACTTTGAAGAAGTTTTCAATGGGTCCCACAGCAAGGTCACTGGCTGTAATCTGCATGGATGCATAGGTCATGGAATTGTCTTTGAAATTATACCAGAATTGCCCAATTCTGATATTAAATGAAGAAGATATGGTCATTTTAGTCGGATGATATGTACAAGGGAGGTTTCTGAAATTATCATAAATAATCTCAGGGGCTTTCATGCAAATTATCGTAAGTTAGATTTTTTAAATTTCAAATCATCATATCTTGATCATCTGACATCTGAATCATATGATTTAAGTACCATTACTCCTTATTTTTAGTCCTCTTCAAAGTTTACGTAAAGGATTTTCGGTAGAAGTCACTAGTGGGTCCCATGCAAGCATCATATCTTGGCCATTCTACGTCGAATTCAGATGATTCCAAGGCCATTATTTTTCATTTGTGGTTTAAGACCCGTGTCAATCTAACCTGGTCTTACCACCTTGAACCAGGTTTACTCATCATGGTCGAGTCAAATGGACCAAGGGCGTGAAGGAGATCGAGATCCCAGGTGTCAAATCGACCCAAAAACACTTAAAATAGGGGAAGGGTCGCATACCCAGCTAAGCAGGGTCGGACCTCCCAAAACAGAAAGTCAGACCCTCAGTTTTGAAGGGAGGGTCGGATAGCTTAGGACCCTAGGGTCGACGGGATCATCGACCCTCCCATCGACCCTCGGTTGCCGTAAGAAAATAAAATTAGGAAATTTCCAAATTTTCGATTGGAATTCTTTCCTAATCTCAAAGGGACTTATTTTAGGATGTTCCTACTCTATTTAAAGGACGTCCCTAAGCCACTTTCACTCCTTTCACAATCCTAATTGAATTGAGAGAAAGAGAGGAGAAGGACAAGAGGAAGAAGAAAGGTAAGAAAGAGAACTTAGCAAAAAGGAGAAGAATTTTAGAGAAAAAGTAATCTTCTCAGGTATGGATACTAATTCCATGAGTTTCTACAGACCTTAGGTTAGTTATTGTTGAGAGTGTGATCTCAGAGAAACCCAAACCATCAATCTATAGTTAGGTTTCCATGGAAAACCATAAAAGAATGCATGAAAGCTATCTAGGTGGGTTATACATGGTTTCAGACCATGAAATGCATGTAGAATGGAATGTAGGAGCAAGCCATAGGATTCCAAACACGAAGAATGGATTAAAAGAGGGAATTGGACCAAAGTACAAAGGGTCGCACCGAGGGTCGATGACTATCTGACCCTAGGTGTTCCTGACCATCGACCCTCAGTGTTCGGGAAGTTTAGAATCTGGGGAGGGTCGCACCCAAGGTCGATCAGGACTCCGACCCACCTCCGACCCTCAGTTAACAGAATGGTTTTTAAATCTGGAATTAATTCTAATTAAATTCTATCGACTTTGTTAGGTCTTCTAGCAATATAATAGCATTGTAAAGGTGATTCTAAAGCTTAAAAAAATATATATTAGCAAGCTAAGGTGAGGAACCAGAACTCCAAACTAAATTGATTAATAACAAAAACTATTTTCTATTTCTTGAGTCCTATGCCATGCTTGATTCTATGCGAATATGTTTGTAATGTGCATACAGCATGCCATCGAATATTTCTATTTTTTGTTCATGCATATTTACTTTATTGTTTATAACATGATGATGATGATGTTGATAGGAATAGGCATGTGCTTGTATGTGTGTCCTTGATGTACTTGATGCGAGCGAGTATCAGGGGAGGTGTGATGAGAACGTCAATAAACGTTAACCTTTGGCGGGTCTCAGCACTTTAGCTCTATCTCTAACTCAAGTCTTGTGCATTAGCATCGTCGTATCACCATTATTTTAGCAAAACTATTATGTCATAGAGTATCAGGGGAGGTGGTCTCGGTCCTTGTAGTCTCTGACTCTACCGGGGGGGCCTTAGCTCTATCTCTATGGGCATTCTGAGGGATGCTGGGGTGAGGCCTTGGATACACTTTTTGGCATTAGGATTGGTTAGTTGCGAGCCCAGTTTGCAGCCCTCGCTAACAGGGGCTTACGTGTTAGTATGGCACTATATAGCAATAAATATAACCTTTGTTATATAATGTTCATGATTGGGTGCATGTGAGTTGACGATAAACGTGATCTTCGGGTAACATCACTCACTCGTGTATAGAGGCGGGGTCAATAAACGTGACCTTTGGCTACGTAAACCTTTCTATTGCATACTGCAAACTTATATACCAGACCAAAGATATAAATTAATTTTTGCATGCATATGTATTGTTGCATTTTTTTGGCTACTCACTGAGCCGTGATGTGTGCTCACCCCTCGACGTCGAATATTTTTAGTTGATGATGCAGGTTATACCGTTGAAGACTATATGAATGTGTCTGCGTACCGGAATGTGGCAGCAATGGAAGCTGAAGCTGGAGTGGATACACACGACTCCTCTTGCGAGTGCAACTCGTGTGTATTTGATTAGATATTTTATAGGTTTCTTTATTGGATTTATTAAGACATGTATTTGATAATTAATTATGTCTTAGTTGAAAACAAAATAATTTGCTACTAAATTATTAATATCATCTTAGTTTCTCAGTTTATGTTATTATAAGACTTCCGCTATTGTGTATTTACTCTGATTATGATTACGGATGTGTGTAAGTTTATATAATGCGGGGATAGCCTATTTGAGATCCTGGTTAAACCGTTGGTTTATTAGCGGTTCATCACACCATTCTGTACAGTGTGGAATTGGGGTGTGACAACTTGGTATCAGAGCATCTCAGGCCTTGCCCGCCGAACTAACATACATTCAAGACAATTGTGAACTGAGATAGGATAAAAGTAAAAACAGTAATATTAACACATTGTAAGCACAAGTGATGATTGAGACCAAATTTAAAAAGAGAATAATGTATCTATTAAAGGGGAAACAAGTTACATACAATGAGTGAGAGAAACAAAATGTAAATACATAACTAAAGCAGAGTACAGTCCACAACCCGGACAGTTACTCTGTAGTACAAGAAAATAAAGTACAATCAAGAAGCTGGAGGCGAAGGAGGAGGCGGGGCCTCACAATCTCGGTCATAGTCCTCAACATAGACCCTAGTCAACCAGGCCACCTGGGTCTGGGTCGTCTGGAGACTAGCTGCAAGATCGGCTATCCTCCTATCAGTCGCCCACTGGACCGATAACAGCTCATCCACCCTCATACGCTGAGCGTCTAGGAACTTCTCCATCCTCAGATCAGATCTGCGCTAAGCCTCCCTGTCTTCTGCAGCATCTCCATCATATCAGCAGGTGGGCGTAAAGGACTAGCTGCATAAGAAGGACCAGTCTCAGGTACAGGATCCGCCGCAGAAGAAGTACCAACACCAGCCGCATGAGTAGGTGAAGGCGGTGGTATCGCGTCAACATCCATATACATGCGGTCGTCATCATAGACGGGATCCACATGAGCTCTAGCAGCGGCAGCAGTAGCCTCAGCATCAGCCATCTCGATACGAGTGTGAGGGCGCACCATCGCGTTCCTCTCCTCATCACTAACCTGGGCATCCCGTATACCCATCTTGTAGATAGCCTCCCAATCTAGAGGCGACGAGAAGGTCTTCTCTTGGATCTTCTCATCTACCAAGTCAACCCCCAGACGGGTCAGTAGGACTATAATCATGCGTCCATAGGGTAGATTACCCCTATGACCGGACAATGTGGCACTAATCATAGTCCACATGATGATGTATGGAAGGCAGACGAGCTGGCGAGCACAGATACTGTAAATCAGGAACTGGGTCAGCTGAGAAACCCTCTCATAGTGCCCACTCTGTAGGATCAAATTATGCTGGATAATCTTGCAGAAGACTCGTGGAGCTGGACGCAAATAACAAGCTCTCATCTGCCAACGATCAGGACGGAGTAACTGATTATCGATCTCTGCCCTCATCTCCATCTCAACAAATTGTGCGCACAGTACACCATCGGTCAATCATAGGGAATTCCCAACAAGTCGGCTAGCTGCTGATAGTCGAAAGAGATATCTACCCCTTTGACGTAGCTGGTGATGCGCAACTCCTGACCATGCTCAACGTCATTGTAATTCCCCACCACCTGGAGATTACAATAGAACTGGCGCACCAAATCCGGACATGTGCACGCATCGTATGTAATGACAGGAAGCCACCCCATGTCACCAAAGGCTCCCTCTACGTTGAACACGACTAACTCAGCCAAGTTCACCATATGACCACCCTCAACCTTCTTACGGGCATAGTAAGTATACCGTGCCTCGGCTTCATTGGAACGGAAGCGAAGAGGATCACGAACTCTGGGTACCTTGGTACGAGCCATGGTATCTACAAAATAAGAAAGAGAAGGAAAACAAGGAGTTAATAGGATAAAAATCTAAAATTTGATTTAATAACTACGTAAGTTGACCATAAAGCCCCATTTCTCACCATACAAGTGGGCATGAGAACTTACGTAGGTTAAAATACATCCTACAACCCACATACAGTAGGAAATTTTAACTGACGATGTCCAATTTGAAGAAATTCAAGAAAAATAAAAAATGTCGACAAATTAGGGCAAAAAGAGAAAATTTCAAGTTTCTCGATAACCAACCGATGAAACTCAAAAATTTTTGAGGACTTTCGTTCCTCGAGACACCAATAACAAAAGCCCTCAATAAAAATCGAATTTTTACGGTTGGAAAAAGTTTAATTTGAAAATTACAAGTTAAATGGACAAAAACCTAGAAATAGAAATCTAAAAACAAGTAAAAATGAGAGAACATACCTGTATGGATGACGTGGACGTCGAAACTCGGACTAAAATCGACCAACAACAATGGAGTAGAACTGTAGCAACTCAGAGTGGAGAGGCGAGTTGAAACGGGAGGGAAATAATAAGAAATGACCCAGAATCGGATCTTAAAAAATTTGATTTTTGGTCCGAGGGTCGGACAATTCGACTAGCACAATCGACCCTCGAATCGACCCTCCCATCGACCCTCGGCTCTCAGGAATCTGACAGAAAATCAAGGGTCGGAACTGAGGGTCGGATACCCATCGACCCTCATCGACCCTCAGCTCTCGGGAAGAACAGGTCATTCCCAGGGTCGGATACCAAGGGTCGGACACACCATCGACCCTCACCATCGACCCTGCATAGAAAAGACAGTATTTTTTTTATAAAATGAGCTATAATTGAAATTGATTATTGGTTAGCGTGCCTACATGAAATATAAATGACTTTTCACCTATTTTGATGATTTTCAGGCACCACCAATCACAGAAAAGAATTATGTCTGGACATAGGGTGACCCGACAGACCTGAAATGCAGTCCCACCACCACCACCCGTGGAGGAGACTAGTCAGGAAAATAATCATGCATCGAGTAATCCAGAACCGACAAACCCTATAAATTTGCCACCTCCACCACCAGAGCTAACAACCGTGGTGATGAATCTGGCACAGCAGATGCAACACGCGCAGGCTCAGATGCAGGTTGCCATGGGAATTATGTTTCAAGCCACTCAGGCTGCACCCATGCACACAGGACAAGCCAGTGCAGCACCGGTAGGTAACCACCCAGCTCCTCAGACACCTCAGCAACCGACTGCACAGATTCCAGTGCAGGTTCCAGAAGCAGCTCAAGGGAATTACCAGTATCCACCCCATATGTTTGGGGCAAACCCCCAAAATCAGCTGGACCACTCCTGACTAGTGGAGAGATTTTTGAAGATGAAACCCAAAGAATTCAACGGCAAACCGTCTGATCCGTTGTGGCCAGCACACTGGATAGACGAGATGGAGAGAAATTTCCTCATGATGACTATCACAGAGGAAGAGAAAGTACTATGCGCCACCTTCATGCTCAAGGGCGACGCACATCATTGGTGGAAATCAACGAAGGCATATCTACTGACCAAGCACGCCCTACTGACATGGGCTATATATAAAGAAGCCTTCTTTGAGAAATATTTTCCACGGAGCTTCAGAGATTCGATGGAGAAGAAGTTCCTGAGTCTTTATCAGGGACAGATGTCAGTGGATGCGTACCAACAGCGTTATGAAGAGCTGTTTTTCTTCGCACCACTGAGTATGCAAGAAGAAGAAACCAAAACCCGTAGGTTTGTCATGGGACTGAGAGGAAACATCAGAGAACATGTTCTGGGCTTAGAAAAGAGAATTTATAACGAAGCTGTCCAGATTGCTCGAGTTATAGAATCGAGCCAGAAGGAGAGTTATTTTACTCAAAACAGAGGCATCAAAAGGCCAGCCGAAAATTCTTACAACAGAGGCAATAACAAGACATATAAGCCTTTCCGTCCTCAGAATTTTACTTGTCACACCCCAATTCTGTTCTATTCAGAATGATGTGATGAACCGCTAAATAACCAACGGTTCAACCAGGATCTCAAATAGGCTATCCCCGCGTTATCCAAACTTACACACATCCGTAATCATAATCAGAGTAAATACACAATAGCGGAAATCTTATAAATAAATGAACTGAGAACTAAGATGATATCAATAATTTAATAGAAAATTATTCTGTTTCCAATTGAGACATAAATATTTAAATATCAAATACAAGTCTTTATTAAATTCAATAAAAGAAACCTATAAAATATCTAATCAAATACACACGAGTTGCACTCGCAAGAGGAGTCATGTGTATCATCTTCAGCTCCAGCTTCCATCGCTACCACGTTCCCGTACGCAGACGCATTCATATAGTCTTCAACGGTATAACCTGCATCATCAACTAAAAATATTCGACATCGAGGGGTGAGCACACATCACGGCTCAGTGAGTAGCCAAAACAATGCAACAATACATATGCATGCAAAAAGTCAATTTATATCTTTGGTCCGGTTTAAAGTTTACAGTATGCTATAGAAAGGTTTAGGTAGTCAAAGGTCACGTTTATTGACTCCGCCTCTATACACGAGTGTGTGACGTTACCCGAAGATCACGTTTATCGTCAACTCACATGCACCCAATCATGAACATTATATAACAAAGATTACGTTTATTGCTATATAGTGCCATACCAATACGTAAGCCCCTGTTGGCGAGGGTTGCAAACTCGGCTCGCAACTAACCAATCCTAATGCCAAACAGTGTATCCAAGGCCTCACCCCAGCATCCCTCAGAATGTCCATAGGGATAGAGCTAAGGTCCCCCGGTAGAGTCAGAGACTACAAGGACCGAGACCACCTCCCCTGATACTCTACGACATAATAGTTCTGCTAATGTAATGGCGATACGACGATGCCAATGCACAAGACTTGAGTTAGAGATAGAGCTAAAGTGCTGAGACCCGCCAAAGGTTAACGTTTATTGACGTTCTCATCACACCTCCCCTGATACTCGCTCGCATCAAGTACATCAACCACACACATACAAGCACATTCTTATTCCTATCATCATCATCATCATCATGTTATAAACAATAAAGTAAATATGCATGAACAAGTAATAGAATATTGGATGGCATGCTGTATGCACATTACAAACATATTCGCATAGAATCAAGCATGCATAGGACTCAAGAAATAGAAAATAGTTTTTGTTATTAACCAATTTAGTTTGGAGTTCTGGTTCCTCACCTTAGCTTGCTATAAGATACTTTTCCAAGCTTTAAAATCACCTTTACAATGTTATTATATTGCTAGAAGACCTAACAAAGTCGATAGAATTTAATTAGAATTAATTCCAGATTTAAAAACTACTCTGTTAACTGAGGGTCGGAGGTAGGGTCGATTCTAGGGTCGATGGGTCTATCGACCCTTCCCTCTTTCTGGACTTCCCGAATGCTGAGGGTCGATGGTCAGGAATACCTAGGGTCGGATGGTCTATCGACCCTGGGTGCGACCCTTGGTGCACTTTGGTCCAATTCCCTCTTTTAATCCATTCCTCGTGTTTGGGATCCTATGGCTTGCTCCTACATTCCATTCTACATTCATTCAATGGTCTAAAACCATGTATAACCCACCTAGATAGCTTTCACGCATTCTTCTATGGTTTCCACGAAAACCTAACCATAGCTTGATGGTTTTGGGTTTCTCCGAGATCACTCTCTCAACATTAACTAACCTAAGGTCTGTAGAAACTCATGGAATTAGTATCCATACCTGAGAAGATAACTTTTTCTTTGAAATTCTTCTCCTTTTTGCTAAGTTCTCTTGCTTGCCTCTCTTCTTCCTCTTTTCCTTCTCCTCTCTTTCTCTCAATTCGATTAGGGTTGTGAAAGGAGTGAAAGTGGCTTAGGGACGTCCTTTAAATAGACTAGGAACATCCTATATAAGTCCCTTTGAGATTTGGAAAGAATCCTAATCAAAAAATATAGAAATTTCCTAATTTCAATATTCGGCAGAAACCGAGGGTCGATGGGAGGGTCGATGATCCCGTCGACCCTAGGGTCTTAAGCTGTCCGACCCTCCCTCCAAAACTGAGGGTCTGACTTTCTGTTTTGGGAGGTCCAACCCTGGTTAGCTGGGTATGCAACCCTTCCCCTATTTTAAGTATTTTTGGGTCAATTTGATACCTGGGATCTCGATCTCCTTCACGCCCTTGGTCCATTTGACTCGACCATGATGGGTAAACCTGGTTCAAGGTGGTAAGACCGGGTTAGATTGACACGGGTCTTGCAACTCCCCCCAACTTATAAAAATTTCATCCTCGAAATTGTACGTACCTTCTAAATCAAATAAGTAAGGGTATTGCTTTCACATAGCATTCTCTTCTTCCCATGTAATCTTTTCCATGTCTCTACTTTTCCATGTGACCTTAACATAGTAGATATCTCTATTGCGTAGACGTTGAACCTTTCGACTAGTGATTTCTATTGGTGTTACTTCAAACGTCAAATCATCAGTCAATTTCGGCAAATCCACTGTCAAAACATGCGTTGGATCCTTGACATACTTCTTCAATAAGGAAATGTGAAATACGTCATGCACGCTTGACATAGATGGTGGTAGTTCTAACTGATAAGCCACCTTTCCCCGCTTAGCTAGAATTTCATATGGCCCGACATATCTTGGACTTAGCTTCCCTTTCTGTCCGAACCTCTTCAATCCTCGCATAGACGATACCTTCAAAAATAATTTATCGCCTATGGCAAACTCCAGATCCCTTCGTCGAGTATCCGCATATTGCTTTTAGCGGTTCTGAGCTGTTCTCACTCTTTCCTTGATGATGTCGGCCACTCGATAAGTCTCTTCAACAAATTCTGGTCCAACAATACTACGTTCTCCAACTTCATTCCAAAACAAGGGAGTTCGACACTTTCTGCCATACAATGCTTCATAAGGTGACATCTGTATGGTAGCCTGATAGCTGTTATGGTAAGCGAACTTGATCAATGGTAACTTTTCATCCCATGATCCCTTGAAATCGATTACACATGCTCGTAGCATATCTTCTAGAATCTGAATTGTACGCTCTGACTGTCCATCTGTCTGTGGGTGGAATGCAGTACTGAACTTCAACGTCGTACCCATAGCCTTTTGCAATCCTTCCCAAAATTTGGAAGTAAATCGTAGGTCTCTATCCGACACAATACTTTCTGGAACACCATGTAATCGAACAATATTATCCACATACAGCTTCGCTAACCTTTCCAGTGTATACTGAGGTCGTATAGGTATGAATCGAGCTATTTTAGTCAGACGGTCCACAATCACCCAAACTGCGTCAACTACTCGAGGAGTCAATGGTAGTCCCGTGACGAAGTCCATAGTGATGCAGTCCCATTTCCATGCTGGTTCCGGTAATGGCTGCAACAGTCCAGTGGGTCTTTGTCGTTCAGCCTTTACTTTCTGACAATTTAGGCATTGAGACATGAATTTGGCTACATCTGCTTTCATTCCCCTCCACCAATATAATTTCTTTAGATCATGATACATTTTTGTACTTCCAGGATGTACCGAATAGATGGTGGTATGGGCTTCTTTCATCAGTCGGTGTCTAATGTCCATACTTTCTATTTCAGGTACACATATTCTTCCTTTGTATTTTAGTACTTTCTCGTCGTCCAAGGTGAACTCAGGGTTAGTCCTACCTTTCTCAATATCTTCTTGTACTGTCTTCAGATAAGGATCTGCTTTGATAGTTGTCTTCACTTTATCCACTATATCCGGTATAATCTTCAATGCCGCGAACATATTTGAAAACCGATGAATAAACCCTTGGTTAGCTGATTCATCCGTTGTATCTATCACATACTGCTCGTTGCCGTGATTGAACACTATTCTGGTAGTACACATTGCTGCAGTCGTGCTGACTTCTCCTTGAGAATTGATCATTTCTTTTCTGCTCAATGCATGTGCTACCATGTTCGCCTTTCCCGGATGATACTGGATATCACAATCATAGTCTTTCAATAGTTCCAGCCATCTTCTTTTTCGCATATTCAACTCCTTCTGATTAAATAAATACGTAAGACTTTTATGGTCCGACTTAATCTGGAATTTCTCTCCGTATAAGTAATGTCTCCATATCTTGACAGCATGTACCACTGCCGCTAGCTCCAGATCATGAGTGGGGTAATTTTTCTCATGTACCTTTAACTGTCTTGAAGCATAAGCAATTACTTGCTCTCCTTGCATAAGCACACATCCTAGTCCCAGTCCCGACGCATCGGTGTATAAAGTAAATGTCTGTCCTGGAACAGGAATAGTCAAAATTGGGGTAAATATCAATCTGGTCTTCAGTGTCTGGAAGCTCTTCTCACATTTATCCATCCACACAAACTTTTCACCCTTCTTGGTCAAACTGGTGAGCGGTACGGCAATCCGAGAATAGTCTTCTATGAATCTCCGATAATAACCAGCTAGACCCAGAAAACTTCTGATTTCCAAAACGCTCTTTGGTGCTTCCCACTTTACAATAGACTCGATCTTGCTGGGGTCCACTTTGATTCCTTCAACGGATACTACATGGCCTAGGAATGCGACTTCACTTAGCCAAAACTCGCACTTTGAAAATTTGGCATATAGCTTCTCTTTCCTTAAACGTTGTAGGGCTGCGTTTAGGTTCTTCATATGGGTTTCCTTGTCCTTGGAGTATACCAATATGTCATCAATAAATACTATAACCGACGTATCCATCATATCGTGGAAAACTCGGTTCATAAGTTCCATGAACGTTGCCGATGCATTAGTTAATCCGAAAGACATAACCAAAAATTCATAATGTCCATATCTGGTTCTGAATGCTGTCTTTGGAATATCACCTTCTTTAATCTTCAGCTGATGATAGCCTGATCGAAGATCGATCTTAGAAAATACTTTTGCTCCTTGTAACTGATCGAACAAGTCATCGATCCGAGGTAGTGGATATCGATTCTTGATTGTCAGTTTATTCAACTCTCGATAGTCGATACATAATCGAACGCTACCATCCTTCTTCTTTACGAACAACACCGGTGCCCCCCATGGAGATATACTGGGTCGAATATAACCTTTGTCCAGTAGTTCTTGTAATTGAACCTTTAGTTCCTTCAGTTCCGTAGGAGCCATTCTATAGGGTGCTTTTGATACAGGTGCGGCTCCAGGTATCAGGTCTATTACAAACTCCGTGGCCCAGTCGGGTGGTAATCCGGGTAGTTCCTCCGAAAATACGTCAGGGTAATCCCGCACGACATCAATGTCTTCCATTCATGGTGCTTCCTTGGTTAGGTCGACCACTGATACTAGATACCCGACTGCTCCCTTGTCAAGGCACTTCTTAGCCTTTGATGCTGAAAGTATGAGCTTGCGTCTCCGGGGAAGTTTGGTTCCCGAGAAAATGAATTCTACCCCTTCTTTGTCTTTGAATGTTAGCTTTTTTTCGGCGCATAATAAATTTGCAAAATGCCGAGCTAACCAGTCCATTCCCAAGATGACATCAAAGTCTGCCATCTCAAGTTGTATCAAGGTTGCATCTAAGGTCTGCTCTCCAATGAGAACTGGACAGGGTCCATAACCCTTCTCTAGTTCCACTTCTAACCCCATCGGTGACCGTACAAGTAATTTGTAGTCTAATGTTTTGATGGGTAATTTTGTCCTCTTTCCAAATGACATAGATATAAATGAATGAGTAGCTCCGGAATCAAAGAGTACTCTGGCGGGTACGCCATTTATAGGTACAATACCTGTGATTTATCTTTACTTAGTCTACATGCTCATTCAATGTAATTTTAACTTTAAAAGTTTCAGTCATACCTGTGACCACATCGGGTGATGCGGCAGCATCCTCAGACGTAATAGCATATACACGTCCCTGATGGAATTGTTTCTTGGGCTTAGGGCACTCCCTTGCCATATGTCCCAGCTGGTTGCAGTTAAAACACTTCGGGGCTTCAGAATTTGGCTTTGACTGGGGTTGCACTGCTGAAGTGGTCTTGGGTGCAGTAGTAGAGTTCTGAGGACGGAAAGGCTTATACGTCCTGTTATTGCCTCCGCTGTAGGAGTTTCCAGCTGGTCTCTTGATGCCTTTGTTCTGAGTAAAATAACTCTCCTTCTGGCTCGATTCAATCACTCGAGCAATCTGGACAGCTTCGTTGTAAATTTTCTTCTCTAAGCCCAGAACATTTTCTCTGATGCTTCCTCTTAGTCCCGTGACGAACCTACGGGTTTTGGTTTCTTCTTCTTGCATACTCAGTGGTGAGAAGAAAAACAGCTCTTTATAACGTTGTTGGTACGCATCCACTGACATCTGTCCCTAGTAAAGACTCAGGAACTCCTTCTCCATCGAATCTCTGAAGCTTCGTGGAAAATATTTCTCGAAGAATGCCTCTTTGTATATAGCCCATGTCAGTAGGGCATGCTTGGTCAGTAAATATGTCTTCGTGGATTTCCACCAATGGTGTGCGTCGCCCTTGAGCATGAAGGTGGCGCATAGTACTTTCTCTTCCTCTGTAATGGTCATCATGAGGAAGTTTCTCTCCATCTCGTCTATCCAGTGTGCTGGCCACAATGGATCAGATGGCTTGCCGTTGAATTCTCTGGGTTTCATCTTCAAAAATCTCTCCACTAGCCGGGAATGATCCAGCTGATTTTGGGGGTTTGCCCCAAACATATAGGGTGGATACTGGTAATTCCCTTGAGCTGCTTCCGGTACCTGCACTGGAATCGGTGCAGCCGATTGTTGAGGTGTCTGATGAGCTGGGTGGTTACCCGCCGGGGCTGCACTGGCTTGCCCAGTGTGCATGGGTGCGGCCTGAGTGGCTTGAAACATAATTCCCATAGCGACCTGCATCTGAGCCTGCGCGTGTTGCATCTGCTGTGCCAAGTTCATCCCCACGGTTGTTAGCTCTGGTGGTAGAGGTGGCAAATTTGTAGGGTTTGCCGGTTTTGGATAACCCGGTGCATAATTGTTCTCTTGACTAGTCTCCTCTACGGGTGGTGGTGGTGGGACTGCATTTCGGGTCTGTCGGGTCACCCTACGTCCAGACATATTTTTTTTGGTGATTGGTGGTGCCTGAAAATCATCAAGTAGGTTAGAAGTCATTTATATTTCATGTAGGCACGCTAACCAATAATCAATTCCAATTCTAGCTCATTTTATAAAAAAAAATGTTGTCTTTTCTATGCAGGGTCGATGGTGAGGGTCGTTGGTATGTCCAACCCTTGGTATCCGACCCTGGGAATGACCTGTTCTTCCCGAGAGCTGAGGATCGATGCGAGGGTCGATGGGTATCCGACCCTCAGTTCCGACCCTTAGTTTTCTGTCAGATTCCTGAGAGCCGAGGGTCGATGGGAGGGTCGATTCGAGGGTCGATTGATCCAGTCGAATTGTCCGACCCTCGGACCAAAAATCAGATTTTTAAGATCCGATTCTGGGTCATTTCTCACTATTCCCCCTCCGTTTCGACTCGTCTCTCCTCTCTGAGTTGCTACAGTGCTACTCTACTGTTTTTGGCCAGTTTGACCCTGGGTTTCGACGTCCACGTCATCACTATAGGTATGTCCACTCATCTTTACCTGTTTTTAGGTTTTCCTTTCCAGGTTTTGCACATTTAACTTGTATTTTCCAAATTACACTTTTTCCAATCGTAAAAATTTGATTTTTATTGGGGGATTTTGTTATTGGTGTCTCGAGGAACGAAAGCCCTTAAAAATTTTTGAGTTTCATCGGTTGGTCATCGAGAAACTTGAAATTTTCTCTTTTTGCCCTAATTTATCGACATTTTTGATTTTTCTTGAATTTCTTCAAATTGGACATCGTTAGTTAAAATTTCCTACTGCATGTGGGTTGTAGGATATGTTTAAACCTTCGTAAGTCCTTATGCCCACTTGAATGGTAAGAAATGGGGCTTTATGGTCAACTTACGTCGTTATTACATCAAAATTTTGGATTTTTATCCTATTAACTCCTTGTTTCCTTTCTCTTTCTTATTTTGCAGATACCATGGCTCGTACCAAGGTACCCAGAGTGCGTGATCCACTTCGCTTCCGTTCGAATGAAGTTGAGGCACAGTATGCTGACTATGCCCGTAAGAAAGTGGAAGGGGGTCGCATGGTGAACTTGGCTGAGTTAGCCTTGTTCAATGTAGAGGGAGCATTTGGTGATATGGGTTGGCTCCCTGTCATCACATACGACGCGTGCACCTGTCCAGATTTGGTGCGCCAGTTCTATTGTAATCTCTAGGTGGTGGGGAATTAGAATGACGTTGAGCATGGTCAGGAGTTGCGCATCACCAGTTACGTCAAGGGGATGCACATTTCCTTTGATTATCGGTAGCTGGCCGATCTGTTGGGCATTCCCTATGATGGCCCCATGGTGTACTGTGCGCCGGGAGAGCCACAGTTTGTTGAGATGGAGATGAGGGCAGAGATCGACAACCAGTTGCTCCGTCCTGATCGATGGCAGATGAGAGCTTGCTACTTGCGTCCAGCTCCACGGGTCTTCTGCAAGATTATCCAGCATAATCTGATCCCGCAGAGTGGGCAATATGAGAGGGTGTCTCAGATGACCTAGTTTTTGATCTACAGCATCTGCACTCGCCAGCCGGTCTGCCTTCCTTACATCATCATGCGAACGATGATTAGTGCCACATTGTCCGGTCATAGGGGTAATCTACCCTATGGACGCATGATTACAGTGTTACTGACCCGTCTAGGGGTGGATCTAGTAGATGAGAAGATCCAGGAGAAGACCTTCTCGTCGCCTCTAGATTGGGAGGCTATCTGCAAGATGGGTATGCGGGATGCCCAAGTCAGTGATGAGTAGAGGAACGAGATGGTGCACCCTCACACTCGTATCGAGATGGCTGATGTTGAGGCTGCTACTGCCGCTGCTAGAGCTCATATGGATCCCGTTGACGATGATGACCGCATGTATATGGATGTTGACGCGATACCACCGCCTATATGTCATCAATGTATGCTCTATCCCAGCACAGCCGTCTACGGCATAGAGATAGAGCTAAGGCATTCCCACACCTCCCCTGATGCCCTATCTGCAACTAACCCACTAGGATAGAAACAGTATGCAGGTAAACCCTATCCCAACATAACTCCCTACGGCAAAGAGATAGAGCTAAAGCATCATGGACAAGCCAGCGTCGACTCGGAGACCACAGTGCCACATAACCATGGCCAGGCCAACATCAATATCGGAGACCATCGTACCACGACCTTCTCCTGATGCCCCACCCGTACCAAGCATGTTAAGATAGAATACTACAAAAAAGGTGCTAATGTGAAGAGCGATCCCAGGCCCATGCCCCACTCCACACACTAACGGAAATAATCACATGCTTAACAACCACATCCTAACAATGCATGAACAATAATAATAACTGAAAGTAAAGGATGGCATGTGAATATGCACAAACAACACATCTCATATAATCAGGTGATTAACAAAAATTTACTGTCCATTAATTATTAGGTTTAGGTCAGATTCCCTTACCTGACGCTCATTCGATAACTTGCTCCACGTCGCAAGATCCAAACGCTATGTCACAAGGTCCTACAATATTATTAGGGTTTCATTAGAATATTTTTCTTAGGGTTTCATGTTGGTCGGAAACCAACACGGTTACAAAATACCCTCACAGAGCTGACCGGTGGCATATACCGGTTGCAGCTCTGTGGGAAAGACTGGCGACCGGTATGGTCAGCCGGTCCCCACAGACCAGCCTCCCGAGGGATACCGGTGGCAACATACCGGTCGCACCATGTGCAACCGGTATAGTCAACCGGTATGTCTCCGGAAGACCATACATGGGTTTTTCGACTACCGTCGATCATCCTCCATGGATTTCCAAGGTTTCTCATATTCATTCTAAGTCTAATCTTTGAGTTAGAGTTATCCCCAACTCATTCGAGTCTCGTTTCGATGAATATCATCTCGAAACTCGAATCTAGGGTTTGACGGCAACTTAGGGTTTATTGGCCAATTTAGGATTTTAGATCAATACCTACTTTGCATGGTATTGATCCACCCACACAACTAACATAGGATAATAAGAATAGTTAAAATACTTACCGTTGACTGGCGTAGCGTGAGCTTCGTCGAACGGTAATGGCGGCACCTTCTTCTTCTTCCTAGCTCCTTCTCATTTCCAACCTCTTTCTTTTCTCTAGGGTTTGTGAGAGACAGTGGAAAGGATTTGAGGAGGCTTAAGGGTGTATTTATAGGCTAAAAATAGGGTTTAGTAACCCTACTAGGATTAGGAAACTTTTAGGATTCGAAATCAGGAAAATAGGACCCACAGAGATAAATTTCTAGATCCCCGCACTTAGCTGCGCAAGCCATACCGGTCGACCGGTACCATCGACCGATCAACATAAAATGATGACTATTTGGTCGTCTTTGGTCCGATTTCATACCAGTTTGTCATCCGCTTGTCCCGTCTGGCCCGGTGATGATCGGAAAACCTGTCACGACATAAAACCAAGGTTTAGACCGGGTTTATGGAGTACGGGTCTTACACATACTCTACGACGTAATAGTTCTGCTAAAGTAATGGCGATACGACGATGCCAATGCACAAGACTTGAGTTAGAGATAGAGCTAAAGTGCTGAGGCCCAGCCTATGATACCCCCCTGATACTCACTCGCATCAAGTACACCAACCACACACATACATTCACATGCCTATTCCTATCATCATCATCATTATCATGTTATAAACAATAAAGTAAATATGCATGAACATTAAATAAAAATATCGGATGACATGTTGAATGCACATTACAAGCATGTTCGCATAGAATCAAGCATAGCATTGGACTCAAGAAATAAAATAATTTATTATTAACCAATTAGTTAAGAGTCTTGTTCCCTCACCTTAGCTTGTTAGTGGATCCTCTTTCAAGCTTTAAAATCACCTTTATATTTTTATTATATTGCTAGAGAACCTAACAAAGTCGATAGAATTTAATTAGAATTAATTCTGAATTTAAAAACCATGCCGTTAATTGGGGGTCGGAGCTAGGGTCTGAGTTATGATTGACCCTGGGTGCGACAATGTAAGACCCGTATCAAACTAACCCGGTCTTACCACCTTGAACCAGGTCTACCCATCATGGACGAGCCAAATGGACCAAGTGCGTGATGGAGATCACGATCCCAGGTATTAAACTGACCCAAAAATACTTAAATTAAGGGGAGGGTGCATACCCAGCAAGGGAGGGTCGGACCCCCCCCCCCCAAGACAGAAGTCAGACCCCCAGTTTTACATGGGGGGTCGGACACTTTAGGAACCAGGGGTCGACGGGATCTCCGACCCCCCTATCGACCCCCGGTACTCGGTAAATCTGAAAATTAGGAAAGTTTCCTAATTTCGATGGGATTCCTTCCAAATCTCAATGGGACTTATTTTAGGAGTTTCTACTCTATAAATAGGACATCCCTAAGCCTCTTTTACTCCTTTTACAACTCTAATTGAATTGAGAGAAAGAGAAGAGAAGGAAGAGAAGGAAAAGAGAAGGAAAGAAAGGAAGAAGGCCAAGGGAGAAGAGTTGCAGAGAAGGAGTATTCTTCTCAGGTATGGATACTAATTCCATGAAATACTAAAAACCTTAGGATAGATAATGCAAAGAGTATGATCTCGGAGAAACCCAAACCATCAACCCATGGTTAGGTTTTCATGGAAAATAATGGGGGAAAATCATTAAATCCATATAGTTGGTAGAATCATGGTTCTAGACCATAGAACATGTGTAGAATGGACTATAGGAGCAAGCCATAGGAGCCCAAACACGAAGAATGGACTGAAGGAAGAAAATTGATCAAAACCCACAGGGGGTCGCATGGGGGTCGATGGCCAATCGACCCTACCAGACCCTGAGCATCGACCCCCAGTGTTCGGGAAGTCTAGAATAGGGGTGGTCGCACCCAGGGTCGATCTTTACTCCGACCCTACCTCCGACCCCCAGTTAAAAACATGGTTTTAAAAATCAGAATTAATTCTAATTAAATTCTATCGACTTTGTTAGGTCTTCTAGCAATCTAATAACAGTATAAAGGTGATTTTAAATCTTGAAAGAGGATTATTAGCAAGCTAAGGTGAGGAAACAGAACTCCAAACTAATCGGTTAATAACAAATTATTTTCTCTTTTCTTGAGTCCAATGCCATGCTTGATCCTATGCGAATATGTTTGTAATGTGCATACAACATGTCATCCAATATTTCTATTATTTGTTCATGCATATTTACTTTATTGTTTATAACATGATGATGATGATGATGATAAGAATAGACATGTGAATGTATGTGTGTGGTTGGTGTACTTGACGCGAGCGAGTATCAGGGGAGGTGTGATGGGAACATCAATAAACGTTAACCTTTGGCGGGTCTCAGCACTTTAGCTCTATCTCTAACTCAAGTCTTGCGCATTAGCATCGTCGTATCGCCATTACTTTAGCCGAACTATTACGTCGTAGAGTATCAGGGGAGGTGGTCTCGGTCCTTGTAGTCTCTGACTCTACCGGGGGGCCTTAGCTTTATCCCTATGGACGTTCTGAGGGATGCTGGGGTGAGGCCTTGGATACACTGTTTGGCATTAGGATTGGTTAGTTGTGAGTCCAGTTTGCAAGCCCTCGCCAGCAGGGGCTTACGTGTTGGTATGGCACTGTACAGCAATAAACGTTAACCTTTGTTGTACAATGTTATGGTAGGGTGGATGGGGACGACAATAAATGTTAACCTTTGGGCAGACTTTCACACCCTATGTATAGAGGCGGGGTCAATAAACGTTAACCTTTGACTACCCAACCTTTCTATTGCGCATTGCAAACTTTAAACCAGACCAAAGATATGAATTGACTGCATGCATATGTATTGTTGCATTGTTTTGTTTGCTCACTGAGCCATGATGTGTGCTCACCCCCTCGACGTCGAATATTTTTAGTTGATGATGCAGGTACTACAGTTGAAGATTATGTCAATGCTCCAGTGTATGGGTACGTAGCGGCGATGGAAGTTGAAGATGAAGTGGATACACATGACCCCTCTTGCGAGTGCAACTCATGTGTATTCGATTAGATTTTTACTTTTCTTTATTTGGATTTAGTAAAGACATGTATTTGATATTTATTTATGTCTTAGTTGATACAAAATAATTTTCTATTTAAATATTAATATCACATTAGATTCTCAGTTCATTTTACTATAAGACTTTCGCTATTGTGTATTTACTCTGATTATGAATATGGATGTATGGGGTTTAGATAAAACGGATATCGTCTGTATGAAATCCTGGTTGAACCGTTGGTTTGCTAGGGGTTCATCACACCATTCTGAAGTGTGCAAAATTGGGGTGTGACAGACCACCCCTATTCTAGGCTTCCCGAACACTGGGGGTCGATGCTCAGGGTCTGGTAGGGTCGATTGGCCATCGACCCCCCATGTTACCCCTTGTGGGTTTTGTCGATTTTTCTTCCTTCAGCCCATTCTTCGTGTTTGGGGTCCTATGGCTTGCTCCTACAGTCCATTCCACACATGTTCTATGGCCTAGAACCATGATTCATTCACTTACATGGCTTACATGATTTCCCCCATGGTTTTCCATGAAAACCTAACCATGGGTTGATGGTTTGGGTTTCTCCGAGATCATTCCCTCTTCATTATCTACTCTAAGGTCTTTAGAAACTCATGGAAATAATATCCATACCTGAGAAGATTACTCCTTCTCTGCAACTCTTCTGCTTTTGCTTTCTTCTCTTCTTCTTCTCTTCCTTCTCTTCTCTTTCTCTCAATTCAATTAGGATTCTTAAAGGAGTGAAAGAGGCTTAGGGACATCGTATTTATAGAGTAGAAACTCCTAAAACAAGTCCCATTGAGATTAAGAAGGAATCCTATTGAAATTAGGAAATTTTCCTAATTTTTGTTTTTACCGAGTACCGGGGGTCGATAGGGGGGTCGGAGATCCCGTCGACCCCTGGTCCTTAAAATGTCCGACCCCCCATATAAAACTGGGGGTCTGACTTCTATACTGGGGGGGTCCGACCCTCCCTTGTTGGGTATGCGACCCTCCCCTTATTTAAGTATTTTTGGGTCAGTTTAATACCTGGGATCATGTTCTCCTTCACGCACTTGGTCCATTTGGCTCGACCATGATGGGTAGACCTGGTTCAAGGTGGTAAGACCGGGTTAGTTTGATATGGGTCTTACAACTCCCCCCTACTTATAAAAATTTCATCCCCGAAATTTTTCATACCTTCAGAGTCAAATAGATGAAGGTATTGCTTTCGCATAGCATTCTCTTCTTCCCATGTAATTTCTTCCATGTCTCTACTTCTTCAAGTGACCTTAACATAATAGATATCTCGATTGCGTAGTCGTTGAACCTTTCGGCTGGTGATTTCAGTTGGTGTTACTTCAAAGGTCAAATCATCAGTCAAATCTGGTGGATCTACTGTCAGAACGTGCGTTGGATCCTTGACATACTTCTTCAATAAGTAAATATGAAATACATCATGCACAATTGACATAGATGGTGGTAGTGCTAACTGGTAAGCCCCTTTCCCACGCTTAGCTAAAATCTCATATGGTCCGACATATCTTGGACTTAGTTTCCCTTTTTGTCCAAACCGTTTCAGACCTCGCATAGGCGATACATTCAAGAATACTTTATCACCCACGACGAACTCAAGATCTCTGCGTCGAGTATCTGCATATTGCTTCTGACGATTCTGAGTTGTTCTCACTTTTTCCTTGATAATGTCGACCACTCGACAAGTCTCTCAACAAATTTTGATCCAAAGAGACTACGTTCCCCAACTTCATTCCAAAACAATGGAGTTCGACACTTTCTACCATACAGTGCTTCATAGGGTGACATATGTATGGTAGCCTGATAGCTGTTGTTATAAGCAAACTCGATCAGTGGTAACTTTTCATCCCATGCTCCTCTAAAATCAATTACCCATGCTCGTAGCATATCTTCTAGAATCTAAATTGTACGCTCTGACTGTCCATCTGTCTCTGGATGGAATGGAGTACTAAACTTCAATGTTGTACCCATAGCCTTTTGCAATCCTTCCCAAAACTTGGAAGTAAATCGTGGATCTCTATCGGATACAATGCTCTCTGGTACACCGTGTAATCGAACATTATTATCCACATACAGCTTTGCTAACCTTTCTAGTGTATACTGAGGTCGTATTAGTATAAAACGAGTTGTTTTGGTCAGGCGGTCTACAATCACCCAAACTGCCTCAACTACTCGATGAGTCAATGGTAACCCTGTGACGAAGTCCATAGTGATGCAGTCCCATTTCCATGCTGGTTCTGGTAACGGCTGTAACAGTCCTGTGGGTCTTTGTCGTTCAGCCTTTACTTTCTGACAATTTAGGCATTGAGACACGAACTTAGCTACGTCTGCTTTCATTCCTCTCCACCAATATAATTTCTTTAGATCATGATACATTTTTGTACTTTTCGGGTGTATCGAATAGATGGTGGTATGGGCTTCTTTCATCAGTCGGTGAATAATATCCACACTTTCTGTTTCGGGTACACATATTCTTCCTTTGTACTTTAATACCTTCTCTTCGTCCAAGGTGAACTCAGGATTAGTGTTACCTTTTGCGATGTCTTCTTGTACCGTTCTCAGGTAAGGGTCTGATTTGATAGCTGTCTTTATTTCATCAATTATATCCGGTATAATCTTCAATGCAGCGAACATATTGGAAAACTGATGGATGAACCCTTGGTTGGCTGATCCATCCGTTGTATCTATCACATACTGCTCATTGTCGTGATTGAATACCATTCCAATAGTACACATTGCTGCAGTTGTGCTAACCTCTCCTTGAGATTTTATCATTACCTTTCTGCTCAACGCATCCGCTACTACATTAGCTTTCCCCAGATGATACTGGATATCACAATTATAGTCTTTCAATAGTTCCAGTCATCTTCTTTGTCTCATATTCAACTCCTTTTGATTAAATAAATAAGTAAGACTTTTATGGTTCGATTTAATCTGGAACTTCTCTCCGTATAGGTAATGTCACCATATCTTGACAGCATGTACTACTGCCGCTAACTCCAAATCATGAGTGGGATAATTTTTCTCATGTGTCTTTAACTGTCTTGAGGCATAAGCAATTACTTGTTCTCCTTGCATAAGCACACATCCTAATCCCAGTCCTGACGCATCAGTATATAGGGTAAATGGCTGTCTGGGAACAGGAATAGTCAATATCGGAGCGGATATCAATCTGGTTTTTAAGTTTTGGAAGTTTTTCTCGTATTTATCCGTCCACACAAACTTTTCACCTTTCTTGGTCAGACTGGTGAGAGGTACGGTAATCCAGGAATAGTCTTCTACAAATCTCCGATAATAACCAGCGAGACCCAGAAAACTTCTAATTTCTGCAACGCTCTTTGGTGCTTCCCACTTTACAATAGCCTCGATCTTGCTACGATCCACTTTGATTCATTCGGCGGATACTACATGGCCTAGGAAGGCGACTTCACTTAGCCAAAACTCACATTTGGTAAATTTGGCATATAGCTTCTCTTTCCTTAAACGCTGTAGAGTGGCGTTTAGATTCTTAATATGGGTTTTCTTGTCCTTGGAATATACCAATATGTCATCAATAAATACAATAACCGACGTATCCAACATATCGTAGAAAACCCGATTCATAAGTTCCATGAAAGTTGCTGGTGCGTTTGTTAATCCAAAAGACATGATCAAGAATTCATAATGTCCATATCTGGTCCTGAAAGCTGTCTTATGAATATCACTTTCTTTAATCTTCAACTGATGGTAGCCTAACCGAAGATCGATCTTAGAAAATACTTTTTCTCCTTGCAACTGATCGAACAAGTCATCGATCCGAGGTAGTGGATATCGATTCTTGATTGTCAGTTTGTTCAGCTCTTGATAGTCGATACATAATCGCATGCTACCGTCCTTCTTTACGAATAATACTGGCGCTCTCCATGGTGATATACTGGGTCGAATATAACCATTGTCTAGTAGTTCTTGTAGTTGTACTTTCAATTCCTTTAGTTCAGTAGGAGCAATTCGATAAGGTGCTTTTGATACTGGTGCGGCTCCAGGTATAAGATCTATCACAAACTCTGTGGCTCGGTCGGGTGGTAATCCTGGTAGTTCCTCAGGAAATACGTCGGGGTAGTCCCGCACGACATCAATATCTTCCATCCGTGGTGCTTCTTTGGTGAGGTCGACCACTGATACTAGATATCCGACTGCTCCCTTCTCAAGGCACTTCTTAGCCTTTAGTGCTGAGAGTATGAGCTTACGTTTATGGGGAAGTTTGGTTCCCGCAAAATTGAATTCTACTCCTTCTTTGTCTTTAAATGTTAGCTTCTTTTCGGCGCATAATAGGTTCGCAGAATGCCGAGCTAACCAATCCATTCCCAAGATGACGTCAAAGTCTGCCATCCCAAGTTGGATCAAGGTTGCATCTAAGGTTTTCTCGCCAATGAGAACTGGACATGGCCCATAACCTTTTTCTAATTCCACTTCTAACCCCATCGGTGACCGTACAAGTAGTTTGTAGTCTAATGTTTTGATGGATAAATTCAGCTTCTTTCCAAATGACACAGATATAAAAGAATGAGTAGCTCCTGAGTCGAAGAGTACTCTGACGGGTATGTCATTTATAGGTACGATACCTGTGATTTATTTTAACTCAGTCTACATGCTCACACAATATAATACAACTTAAAAGGTTTTAGTCATACCTGTGACCAAATCGGGTGATGCGGCAACATCCTCGGATGTAACAGCATAAACTCGTCCTTGATGTAGCTGCTTCCTGGGCTTGGGATACTCTCTTGCCATATGCCCCGCTTGGTTACAGTTAAAACATTTTGGGCGTTCAGTATTTGGCTTTGGCTGATGTTGGGCTACTGGAGTAGTCTTGGGTGCAGTAGTAAAGCCTTGAGCACGGAAGGGTTTGAATGTCTTATTATTCCCTCCGTTATAAGCATTTCCAACTGGCCTTTTCATACCTCTGTTCTACGTAAAATAACTCTCCTTCTGGCTCGATTCTATAACTCGAGCAATTTGCATAGCTTCATTATATATTTTCTTTTCCAAACCTAGAACATGCTCTCTGATGCTCCCTCTAAGTCCCGTGACAAACCTACGGGTCTTAGTATCTTCTTCTTGCATGCTGAGTGGTGCAAAGAAAAACAGCTCCTCAAAATGCTGTTGATATGCATCCACGGACATCTGTCCCTGATATAAACTCAAGAACTCCTTTTCCATAGAATCTTTGAAGCTTTGGGGAAAGTACTTCTCGAAAAAAGCTTCTTTATATATAGCCTAGGTCAATAAGGCGTGCTTGGTCAATAGGTAGGCCCTGGTAGATTTCCACCAATGATGTGCATCACCTTTTAGCATGAAGGTGGCACATAATACCTTCTCTTCTTCTGTAATAGTCATCATCAGAAAATTTCTCTCTATTTCGTCGATCCAGTGTGCTGGCCAGAGCGAATCAGACGGTTTTCCATTAAACTCCTTGGGCTTCATCTTTAAGAATCGTTCCACCAGTCGGGAGTGGTCCATTTGATTCTGAGGGTATGCCCCAAACATAGGTTGTGGATACTGGTAATTAACTTGAACTGCTTCAGGACCTGGTACTGGAATCTGTGCAGCTGGTGGTTGAGGTGTTTGAGGTGCTAGGTGGTTACCCACCGGTGCTGCACTTGTTTGTCCAGTCGGCATTGGTGTAGCATGTGCTGCCTGAAACATAATTCCCATTACTGCTTGCATTTGAGCTTGTGCGTGTTGCATTTGTTGCAGCTATTGCGCTAGGTTTATAACCACGGTTGCCAGCTCCGGTGGTGGAGGTGGCAAGTTTGTAGGATTTGCCTTACCCGGATTTACTGGTGGTGTAACCTGTGGATTACCCTGTGCATATATATTTTCTTGGCTGACTTCCTCCACGGGTGGTGGTGGTGGAACTGCGGTTCGGCTTTGCCTGGTTACTCTACGCCCAGCCATGTTTTCCTTCTGATAATGGTGGTGCCTGAAAATCATTAAAATATGTGAGGCAATCATTTATACTTCATGTAGATACGCTAACCGATGTTATTTTCAAAATTTTCAGATCATTCTGTGAAAAAAATACAGTTTTTTCTATGCAGGGTCGATGGTGGGGGTCGATGGTATGTTCGACCCTCAGTGTCCGACCCTGGGAAATCACTTATTTTTCTCGAGAGCCGGGGGTCAATGGGTGTCCGACCCCTGGTTTTCTGTCAGGTTCCCAAGAGCTGGGGGTCGATACAGGGGTCGATATGTGGGTCAATGGTCCTGGTCGAATTCTCCGACCCCCGGACCAAAAATCAGATTTTTAAGGTCTGATTTTGAGTTCATTTCCCATTCTTCCTCCTCCGTTTCGACTCGTCTCCTTCCCCTGAGTTGCTACAGTGCCAACTCCGCTACATTGGTCATTTTGGTTCCGTGTTTCGACGTCTACATCATTCCTACAGGTATGTCTTCTTACCTTTACTTATTTTTAGGTTTTCTTTTCTAGGTTTTTACCCGTATATCTCGTTTTCTTCAAATTAAACTTTTTCTAGCCGTAAAAATTTGATTTTTATTGGGGGCTTTTGTTATTGGTGACTCGAGGAACGAAACCCCTCAAAATATTTGGGTTTCATCGGTTGGTTATCGAGAAACTCGAATTTTTCTCTTTTTGCCCTAATTTGTCAAAATTTTCGATTTCTCGCAATTTCTTCAAATTGGATTCCATTAGCTAGGATTTCCTACTGTGTGAGTGTTGCAGGATATGTTAGAACCTACGTAAGTCCTCCTGCCCACGTGTATGGGTGAAAAGTGAGGCTTTTGGCCAACTTACGTTGTTATAATGTCCAAATTTTGGATTTTTCTACCCTACTAACATATTATCTATTTTTTTTCTTTCTTATTTGTAGATACCATGGCTCGTACCAAAGTACCCAGAGTTCGCGATCCTCTTCGTTTTCATTCCAATGAAGCCGAGGCACAGTATGCCCACTATTCTCGCAAGAAAGTTGAGGGAGTTCGTAAGGTGAACTTGGCTGAGTTAGCCCTGTTCAATGTGGAGAGAGCATTTGGTGATATGGGATGGCTCCCTGTCATCACTTACGACACGTGTACCCATCCGGATTTGGTACGCCAATTCTATTGTAACCTCCAGATGGTGGGGGATTACAATGATGTTGAGAGGGGTGATGAGCTGCGCATCACGAGTTACGTTAAGGGGGTTGACATCTCATTCGATTATCGGCAGCTGGCCGACCTACTGGGCATTTCCTATGCTGGCCCCATGGTTTTCTGTGCCCCTGGAGAGCCCCAGTTTTTCTCTCTTCAGATGAGGGTCGAGATCGATAGTCAGCTCATCCGACCTGATCGCTGGCAGATGAGAGCGTGCTATCTGCGTTCAGATCCATGGGTATATTGCAAGGTCATACAGCATAACCTGATACCGCATAGTGGTCATTACGAGAGGGTTTCCCAGCTGACCTAGTATCTCCTATACTGTATATACACTCGGCAGCCCGTCTGCCTTCCATACATCATTATGCGTACCCTGATCACTGCTACGTTGCCCAGTCACGTCGGCAACCTTCCTTACGGTCGCATGATTACTACCTTGCTTACTCGCTTAGGGGTTGACTTAGTGGATGAGAAGATTCAGGAGAAATCCTTCTCATTGCCTCTAGATTGGGAGGCTATTTGCAAGATGGGCATGCGGGATGCCCAAGTCAGCGATGAGGAGAGGAACGCGATGGTGCGCCCTCATACTCGCGTAGAGATAGCTGACGTTGAGGCAGCTGCCGCTGCCGCTGGAGTTCATATGGAGCCTACTGGTGATGATGACCATCTGTACATGGATGTGGACTCCATACCACCTCCTTCACCTACACATGCTGCTGGAGCTAGTACTTCATACGCGGCTGGCCCTTCACATGCGGCTGGTCGTTCACACCCACCTTCTGATATGATGGGGATATTGCATGAGATCAGAGAAGCTCAGCGCAGATCTGATCTGAGGATGGGGGAGTTACTAGACGCTCAGCGTGTGAGAGTGGATGAGCTACTAGACGCCCAACACATATCATACATGAGGATAGGAGAGCTCATAGATGCTCAGCGTCGGTCAGATATGCGGATGGAGGAGCTTTTGGGTGCTCAGCGCGGGACTGATCAGCGGGTAGTTGATCTTACAGCTAGTCTTCAGACGACCCAGACTCAGATAGCCTGGTTGACTAGAGTCTACGCTGAGGATTATGACAGAGATCGTGAGGCACCGCCTCCTCTTTCACCTCCAGCTTCATGATTGTATTTATTTCCTTTCATTGTACTACAGAGTAACTGTCCGGGTTGTGGACTGTACTCTGCTTTAGCTATTTATATACGTTTGTTTCTCTCTCATTGTATTTAATATTATTCCCCCTTCAATAGATGCATTATTCTCTTTTCAAATTTGGTCTCAAACATCACTTGTGCTTAGAGTGTGTTAATATTACAGTTTTTACTTTTATCCTATCTCAGTTCACAATTCGACGTGAAAGTATGCTAGGTTAGCGGACATGGCCTGAGATGCTCTGATACCAAGTTGTCACACCCCAAATTCCACACTCTTCAGAATGGTGTGATGAACCGCTAGCAAACCAACGGTTCAACCAGGATCTCGGACAGACGATATCCGTTTTATCTAAACCTCATACAACCACATTCATAATCAGAATAAATACACAATAGTGGAAGTTTTATAGTAAAATGAACTGAGAATCTACTATGATATTAATATTTAAATAGTAAATTATTCTGTGTCAACTAAGACATAAATAAATATCAAATACATGTCTTTACTAAATCCAAATAATGAAAAGAACATCTAATCGAATACACATGAGTTGCACTCGCAAGAGGAGTCATGCGTATCCACTTCATCTTCAACTTCCATTACCGCCATGTGCCCGTACACTGGAGCATTGACATAATCTTCGATGGCAATACTTGCATCACCAACTCAAAATATTCGACGTCGAGGGAGTGAGCACACATCATGGCTCAGTGAGCAAACAAAACAATGCAACAATACATATGCATGCAATCAATTCATATCTTTGGTCTGGTTTAAAGTTTTCAATATGCAATAGAAAGGTTTGGGTGGTCAAAGGTTAACGTTTATTGACCCCTCCTCTATACACAAGTGTGTGACGCCGCCCGAAGGTAACGTTTATCGTCGACTCACAAGCACCCAATTCATGAACATTGTACAACAAAGGTTAACGTTTATTGCTGTACATTGCCATGGCAACACGTAATCCCCTGTTGGTGAGGGCTTACAAACTGGGCTCACAACTAACCAATCCTAATGCCAAACAGTGTATCCAAGGCTTCACCCCAGCATCCCTCAGAACGTCCATAGAGATAGAGCTAAGGCCCCCCGGTAGAGTCAGAGACTACAAGGACCGAGACCACCTCCCCTGATACTCTACGACGTAGTTCTGCTAAAGTAATGGCGATACGATGATGCTAATGCACAAGACTTGAGTTAGAGATAGAGCTTAAGTGCTGAGGCCCAGCCTATGACACCCCCCTGATACTCGCTCGCATTAAGTATACCAACCACACACATACATTCACATGCCTATTCCTATCATCATCATCATTATCATGTTATAAACAATAAAGTAAATATGCATGAACATTAAATAAAAATATCGGATGACATGTTGAATGCACATTACAAGCATGTTCGCATAGAATCAAGCATAGCATTGGAATCAAGAAATAAAATAGTTTATTATTAACCAATTAGTTAAGAGTCTTGTTTCCTCACCTTAGCTTGTTAGTGGATCCTCTTTCATGCTTTAAAATCACCTTTATATTGTTATTATATTGCTAGAGAACCTAACAAAGTCGATAGAATTTAATTAAAATTAATTCTAAATTTTAAAATCATGTTGTTAACTGGGGGTTGGAGCTAGGGTCTGAGTTATGATCGACCCTGGGTGTGACCACCCCTATTCTGGGCTTCCCGAACACTGGGGGTCGATGCTCAGGGTCTGGTAGGGTCGATTAGCCATCGACCCCCCATGCGACCCCCTATGGGTTTTGTTGATTTTTCTTCATTCAGCCCATTCTTCGTGTTTGGGGTCCTATGGCTTGCTCCTACAGTCCTTTCCACACATGTTCTATGGCCTAGAACCATGATTCATTCACCTACATGGCTTTCATGATTTCCCCCATGGTTTTCTATGAAAACCTAACCATGGGTTGATGGTTTGGGTTTCTCCGAGATCATTCCCTCTTCATTATCTACTCTAAGGTCTTTAGAAACTCATGGAAATAGTATCCATAGCTGAGAAGATTACTCCTTCTCTGCAACTCTTCTCCTTTTGCTTTATTCTCTTCTTTCCTTCTCTTCTTCTTCTCTTCCTTCTCTTCTCTTTCTCTCAATTCAATTAGGGTTCTTAAAGGAGTGAAAGAGGCTTAGGGACGTCCTATTTATAGAGTAGAAACTCCCAAAACAAGTCCCATTGAGATTAGGAAGGAATCCCATTGAAATTAGGAAAGTTTCCTAATTTCTATTTTTACCGAGTACCGGTCTTCGATAGGGGGGTCGGAGATCCCGTCGACCCCTGGTCCTTAAAATGTCCAACCCTCCATATAAAACTGGGGGTCTGACTTCTATACTGAGGGGGTCCGACCCTGCCTTGCTGGGTATGTGACCCTCCCCTTATTTAAGTGTTTTTGGGTCAGTTTAATACGTGGGATCGTGATCTCCTTCACGCACTTGGTCCATTTGGCTCAACCATGATGGGTAGACCTGGTTCAAGGTGGTAAGACCGGGTTAGTTTGATATGGGTCTTACACGTGGGTACCACATGGCCACTGCTTTGCATTCTTAGTATCCTAGCTGAGGGATTATATCCAGACGGGGGGATTCAGATTGTTCAGGCAAGGGGGGAATCGGATAGGATCTATGATGGGGTATGGACGTAGTTGCATTATTTGACATGTTAGGACTGGTTAGTAACAGATTCCTATGTTTTGCAACCCTAGCCAGTAGGGGGTTAGGTATTGGTGTGGGCTTATGGATGAGGCAAACCTTGAGATGGTTGTGGTACGACATTGGCTTGGTTTAGCCCTATCCCTAGAGGGAGCCTACTTGGTTGGGAGGCGCTAGGTGCAATGGTATAACTAGGTGAGTGCCTGCTCCCTCCTTGCTTATGAAAGCTTTTGCTTCTCTGGTGTAGCGGTTCCCTACCTTAGCGCATTGAAAACATTATCAGACTCTGAATGATATAAATCATGCATTATTATTTGTTTGCTTGTTATGCCTCTCACTGAGCTCAAGTTAGAGAGCTCACCCTTGTATATATACATTTTCTAGATTTTGTTGCAGGTTTACTGTAGCTGATTTTGTGGAGTTTTCCTTATGTTTTTTTTAGGTAAGTAGATAATTTATTAACCCAAAAGGAAAAAGAGCACGACAAGCTCCCTACATGGGAAGAAACCAACACCAAAGAATAGGACAACCAGCAACAGAAAGGCCTAAAAAAACCCAAGGGAACCCCCACCCTCTAGCAAGAACCCCACAAACTAGATAAGGGATTACACCAGCCAACCTAAAGAAAAGAAAACCCAAAAACATCTGAAACCAAAAATACAATAATGCCCCTACTCAATCCTAATGACCTTCCAACTACCCCTCACCAATGGAGAGCCCTATCCATCTGAACCCTTCCGAGCCAACCATTCTCACTCTTGGTTTCCTTTATCTGAAGATTGACTATAAATAAGATTTTTGGACCTCGAGTACCATGATTCCTCATAATTAAAGTTTTCATCTTCCATTGGACGGTTGCGAGCTAGCAATGTCGCCAAAGAGATAGCATCCAAGGGACTCATGGATTGGCTAACCTCAGAAGAATCAAATCGACTGAAATCAGAGTTGGTCTCTACCATACGCAAGCTACCAGAGGCTCTTGGGGTTGATGCTGTCACACTCCAATTCTGGCCGAACCAGAAGTGTGAGTGAACCGTCACTGAACCATCGGTTCACACCAGGATCTCAATAAGACCGTGTCCACTCATATAAACCATTGCACACAACCATAATTATAATATAATAAAATATAGTGAAAGTCTTTAAATAAAATGAACTGTCTATTGATAAATTTAATAAAATATCAAGTTATTCTCCACACCAAAACATAAATAATATCCTTACATCACTTTATAAATCCAACTGAAAATAAATAAAATAATCCAAATAAACACCCTAGAGATACACGCAGAAAGGGCACTCGCATGAAGCGTCATGCTCGTCCTCTCCTGCTTGCACGTCCAAAGCAGCCACGTCTCCGTACGCTGGAGCGTTCAGGAAATCCTCCACCGTATAACCTACATAAACATCTAAAAACATGTATATATATACAGGGTGAGCTCACAACTTAGCTCAGTAAGATAATCAAACAATGCAACAAACATATGTATGAGTAACATTCACATCATGGTCTGGTTTTAAGTTTGCAATGTGCTATAGAAAGGATTGGCGACCACCGCACCTCTATACACGAGTGTGTGAAGCCGCCCAATGGATCAAACACCACTGTCGTCCCACATGCACCCACCATGGAATAGAGATAGAGCTAAGGCCTCCTGATCAAACACCGCTAATACCTCCCCTGATACTCTACCCATACCTACACGTAAGCCCCTATTGGCGAGGGCTTGCAAACTGGACTCACAACTAACCAATCCTATCAACACAGTAGGCCCTACCCCAGCACAGCTCCCTACGGCATAGAGATAGAGATAGAGTCTAGTGGCCAGGCCGGAGACCACAGTGCCACTTCCTCCCCCTGATACCCTACCTGCACCAAGCATACTAAGACAGAACGATACGAAAGGTGCTAGTGTGAGGAATGCTCCCAGACCTCCAGTCCTTCCCATTCCACGCACCAACAAAAACAATCACATGCCTAACAGTCACATCCTAGCATAGCGAGTATGCATGAACATAAAATAACTGGAAATAAAGGATGACATGAGAGTATGCACAAACATCAGACCATAGAATCATGGTTATTAACAACATTTTACTGTTTATTAGATTATTAGGGTTTAGGTCCGATTCCCTTACCTGACGCTTGTTTGATAGCTCGCTCCGCATCACAAGGTCCAAACGTGCTATCACAAGGTCCTACACAATGTTAGGTTTAATTATAATAGTTTTTCCTTAGGTTTACATTGGTTGAAAAACCAACAAGATCAAAAACACTCCTCACAGAGCAAACCGGTCACAGGTACCAGTCGCAGCACTATGGGAAAAAGTGCGATGGGTATGGTCGACCGGTATGTCTCCGGAAGACCATACATCCGGTTCTCGTCTTCTGTCGGTGTCAGCACGCAGTTTTTTGCCACTGCGGGGATCCCCGCTCTCATTGGGTACCATATGCAATAAGAGGGGTGTATAAAAAAAATTAAAAAAAATTAAAAAAAAAAAAATATATATATATATATATAAATAATAAAAATATAAAAAAAAATGTTAGAAAAACAAATAATAAAAAAATATAACAATTATATGATAAAAAAAAAAGGGGGGGCAGTTTAGGTAAAAAAATAAAAAAATGAAATAAATAAAAAAAAAAGAAGAAAAATTTAGGTATAAAATATAAAAATAAATATATATGGGAAAAATAAAAGAATAAAAATATATATAATATATATATATATATATATATATATATATATATATATATATATAATAACAAAAATAAAAAAAGGCAAATCCGTCTGATCCCCAAAAGAGGGGATCAGAGCCCAAAAGAAAACAAAAAAAAAAGGGGGGGAAAGAAAAAAACAGAAATCGGGGGGAGAGAGAAGAGAGGGAGAGCGGAGAAGATGGAGAGAGGAAGAAGGAGAGGTTGCAGGGAAGAGGGAGGTCGACACCTCACCCCCTCTTTCTCGAATTTCCTCCCCCAAAACTACTAGTCTCCCGGCCTCGAACCCCTCCCCTCATCGGCCCCTTTGCGGGTATAAGAAGAGGGAGCAGCAGCTGCTGCTGCTCCAAGAGAAGAGAGAAAAAAAATTGATCCAAAAAAAAAAAAAGGAAAAGTGAGAAGAAAGAAGAGAAGGGGGAAGAAAGAGAGAGAGGGAGAAGAAAGAAGAAGAAGGGAGAAGAAAGAGAAGAAGAAAGAAGAGGAAGGAGGCGGCGGCAGAGTTGCTGGCCTAAGAAAAAAAAAAGAGCAGAAAGAAGGGGAAGAAGAAGGCGGCAGCAGAGCCGCTGCCACCGAAGAAAAAAAAAACAAGAAAGGAGGCGAGAGGAGGAAGAAGAAGAAGGCAGACGGTTGCAGCAGAGAAGAAAAAAAAAGAAGAGAGGAGGAGGAAAACAGCAGCGCAACTGCTGCCGCCGTGAAGAAAGAGAGAGAGAGAGAGTCTGTAACTGAAAAAGAGAAAGGAAGAAGAAGGAGAAAAGAAGAGAGGAGAAGAAAAATCAGAAAGAAAGAGAATAAGAAAGAAGAGGAAGGAGGCGGTAGCATAGCTGCTGGCCCAAGAAAAAAAAAAGAGAGCAGAAAGAAGGGGAAGAAGAAGGCGGCAGCAGAGCCGCCGCCACCAAAGAAAGAAAAAGAAAGAAGAGGCAGAGAGAGAAGAGAGGGGCAGAAGAGAGAGAGAAGCAGAGAGAGGAAGAAGAAGAAAGCGGCAGCAGAGCCACCACCGCCGTCGAAGAGGAAGAAGGAGCAGCTCTGCTGCTGCTCCAAGGAGTTGAAAAAAAAAAAAAAAGCAGAAGAAGAAGAAGAAGAAGAGGGCGGTTTTTTCCAATGAGGGAGTGAGAGAAGATGGTGAGATGGCAAGCTCTCTCTAAGAAGTTCTTCAACGTCTTCTAAACCAGAATCTGTTATTTCTCTTGGATTGACATTTCTGATTTTTGGTCCTCCTATGATCGACAACCATCATCACTTGTCAATTGCGAAGAGGGAATCATTTCTCCAGCCACGGTTCCTTCTTTTTTCGGTGATGATCAATGTCTAAACAGAATTTTCTTGGAGGTTTAGTTAATTTAATGACATTCTATTGGTGGTGGAAGACAGCGGAGTGGTGAGCATAGTTCGCTTCCCAACTTGGCAAATCAGGTAAGTTTGCTATCTTAATTGATCACTTCCCACATTAACCTGATTTATCTCTCATAGTTGACGTAGGTCTGTACAATGATTGCAATTTCTGATTTTACCTCATTGTTTTTTTTTTTTTGTGACCATTTGATTATGAGATACCTACAAATCTTTGTAAATCCTTGATTTATCTTTGGGTTACCTCATTGTGGTTTGTTTTTAGGCTTGTTGAAACGACGCCCCTGTGTTTATTCCAGCAGTCTACTAATCTTTGCAAGAATGTTTGAACCGAATTTGGCTCTTATCTTTAGTAGTCTTGTTAATCCTTGTAATAATCAATTTTAGTTGACATGATTTAACCATTTGTTTCTTATGATGTTTTGTTTGAATTCCACACATTCCCTATATATTTCTCTTTATGTGATTTTGATCTTTATGTGGTTTCACAATGTCATCCATGTGCTTATGATCTCATTTATTTTTCTTATTATCTCATATCATCTCATGTAGCAATTCCACATAATCCCTTTAGTTGATCGTGTTTTTCTTTATGGTCAGATTGATTCGTGTTACAGACCCCTTTTAACTGATGCTCATAATTGCCCAAATGGACTGAACCAGCCAATGTTGATGCTCACATTCCTTGATGGTCCGAACCAGTCCATGTTGGTTTCCATTTTATTTGTTGGTTTGGTTTAGCACTTCAAATCATTTATCTCTCATGATTGCTGTCCATTATCTTGTGAGAACTGTACATCTTGTTTATTGATTCAGCATCCTTAATGATTGATCTGATCTGCCTTCATGCTCTATTTGGTTTAAATCACATGTTCACATGCTAAACCTGTCTCAAGTGTTTAGTTGAATGCATGCTTACCCTCCCCAAGTGATGTATCCTCATTTTAACACTTCATTGTAATAGATGCATGTCAAGATACATCATTCCCGTGATGTGATCGTTTAGGGGACTCCAAAGAGTCTGACCCATTGGGGGTCCATTTAGAATGAGGCCTACCCAACCTTAGGATTGGATCCAAGAGTGTTGGAAACCGTTGTATCAAATGCATAGTAATGAAAATCTGCGATTGGGTAGACGTATGCATAGGATGGGTGGTCCGATGGACGGTCCACCTGGGCATCCCCTATGTGGGGTGTGAGTGAGATTTAGTGTACCCTGTGTGTGGGGAACCGAGGCATTTGGCCTTTCCTGAGTGTTACCACGCGTTTCCATGGCTCGTCAACCCATGGGAACTACGCTTGACCTGATTCTGTAGAGACAGAGGTCTCGAGGGATACGTAGGCTGCGGGGGAGTTTGGTCATTCCATGCTCTGTCAAATGGAGGTAAGTTCCATGTATTATGGGATTACCTCACCAAGGGGACTTCCTTGTGATGGGGAGTACCTCAACACTGAGATGGGTCCCACTGTTGTGGGGTCAACTCTCACCATTGGATGTGTTCCATGATTATGGGAGCATCCATCACTTGGGATGCGTTCCAACATTTTGGAAGTGTCCCCCTTCTCTTGCACACACTTGGTACGTACACACCTGCCCGAACTACGTTTGACCTGATTCCCACCGCACAGGGATACGTAGGCGGCCTGGGATTTTCCCAGACCTCAGTCATATGTTATATATATATATTTTTTTGATGTATGATTAAGATATTCTTTTAATTCTTTGATTTATTTTGTAATTATTTTCTTATTTAATCTGTTTAATTTCAGCTTATGCCATGCCTAATTAGCAAAGAATTAGAAATTAACTTAGGATTCCCCCTTCTACCTTGTAATGTATTTAGATAGCCCCAAGCATTCATAAACTGTAGGAAATGATAGGATTTTAGGAGACCGGTTCAACCGGGCGAGTTGGGTGCCTAACACCTTCCCAACTCGTAATTTGGCACTTACCCGCCTTTGGTGAGACAGGATAGTCATTCCATTTGAGCGAGTCAATAGTGTTCCTCTATTGAGGAACATCATTTTTAGGTCCTAGACCTTATCTAGGTGGCGACTCCAGTCTTCTTACCCTCCACTGGCATGAGTGGATGGGATCTGAAGGTGAGAACTTTTCAGGTCTCAGTTTGAGTGTAATGAGGGTAGACAAATTTAACTATATGAAAACTCAATTTTAAAAATGAGGATAAATTCAATTAAAATTTTCATTAAAAGATGATTTTTTTCCCATGTCCTCACAGTGGCGACTCCGCTGGGGATTCATGCCAGACTCCAGATTGTAAATCCCTATCCCTTTCTCTTTATGCATAAACTTATATCTTGGGGCTTTAGGTTGTAGTTAGGTGTAGAAGTAGCGAACACCCTTGCTTGTAGCCTTGATTGTTTAGGTGCATTGTATACATTGCTGATTATTTTATGATATAGTGATATCATGGTTCTTGAGATATTGGTTACTATTGTTACAAACCTCGTGGTTAGTTGAAACGGGCTCCAATGTATATTGGATGACCTGCCAAGCGAAGCCACAACCTTGGCATGTACCTGCGGCTATGCGGGTATATAAAGGGATGTAGGTGTCTTTGGCTCATCGTGTATACGGTGATAGGCATTCTTATCCTTGTCAAGGTAGCCTTGTCGTGTCCCATTATCACATTATTGACACTTGTATGCTTGATTCATCCCTGAACACCTGAGTATTGTCTTTACTCAATTTTACCTCGCTCAACGCGGGTGGTCACTGATGAAGCCATCACTCATTTGTTCAAGATTGAATCAAAATTCTTTAATATCTTGTGCGTGTCCTTTCAGACGGTAAATCCCTCCCAAATCCATTGATTTCGATGTGTTCATTTGGTTGGAGTTCTAGCCAGAGATATAGTCTGTTTCACAGATATCCTCTTGCTGAAAACTAACCAAAGAATCAATCTGAATCACCAGAATTGGCGAGGATTAACCTAATGGAGTTCTTGCACAGAGCTAACCTTTTGATTGGTTGAGTCAGCATGATTGTACATGTGTATTTGTTCATGGTCTCAACTCTATGTATTCAATCTATTTTATCTTGTTTTAGATTTAATTTGTTTTTTTTTTAGAATCTCCAAAGTGTCTCCCTCATTATCCACCATCTGGGTAAGAGACCTTGTCTCTTGGAAATTACCTAGGGCTCCTCTCTTAAAGTTTACCTAGCCATTGATCTTGGCTCTTAAAGATTAAATAAAAATTATGGGAAAGGGCAAGAGTTAGTGTCCAGTACTATTGAGGATATGATTCCTAGGTTAGAACATGTTGTCTATGTCCTAGTGAGGCCTATCCATCAAAGCATCCATGTCTGGGCAGCAACAACTGCCCATGCCCTGTGAGAGTATGTGAGAGAGTTGGCAAGGTACCATCCCCCTAGGCTATTTCCTCCTAGGCTTGTTTCATCATCTTCAATTCATATTATGATCCATCATGAAGGTGTGAAATATTATGGTTATTATATGTCTGCTGCAGGCAAAGAGCATAATGTTAGGAATCTTGTATGCCTGTCATTTTTTTTTTTGTCAAGATAGAGACCCATCTTTGTCGTTCTTTGTCTCTACTAGGTAGAGTTTGTATTCTTGTAATTACTCATCTCTACTAGTTAATTTTGTGGGTTTTTCATTCCTGTCTCCACTAGTTAGGGTCCTTGTATGTTTATCATTTTTTGTCTCTACCAGTCAAGGACCGATTGTTGTCATTCTTTGTCTCCACTAGATAGAGCCTAATTCATTTTGTCACTCGTTGTTTTTACTTATTAGAGTTTGAACTTTTGGTAATTTTTCTCTCTAGTTAGGGCTTATTTTGTGATTCTTTGTCCTTACTAGGTGGAGTTTATATTTCCTGTAATTATTTGTCTCCACTAGTCAGGGCTTTGGCAGGTTTGTCATTCTTTGTCTCTACTAGGTAGGGTGCAATTGATTTGTTGTCATTCTTTGTCTCTACTAGGTAGGGTGCAATTAATTTGGGGTCATTCTTTGTCTCTACTAGGTAGGGTGTAATTGATTTTTGTGATTCCTTTCTCTTTAGCTAGAGGCTGTATCTTCTGTGGTTATTTGATTCTACTAGGTTAAAGCTTGTATTTCTGTAACTCTTTGTCTTAGCTAGAGTCAGTATCTTCTGTAGTCGTTTGTCTCTACAAACATTTTTCATTTTCTGTGATTCTTTGTCTCTAATTGTTAGAGCTTGATGTATCGTTGTCACCCTCTGTCTCTATCAGTTAGAGCCTAGTGTTGTAGATCTAGAATTGATGAATGAGAATAGCAAGAGAGCAGTCTTCTCTATTTTTTTGTTTGGAGAAAATCTTCAAATCTTATTGGAGTAGATTACCTCCTCTATTGGAGTCTCTAAAAGTGTGTTTGTATCATGAGAAGTTAGTGTCTACCTTTTCTCATCATGTGATGAAACCCAGGCAAGAGATATCTTCTTTTCATTGGTCAAAAATCCTAACTAAGGAGACTTCTTAGAGTGGTCATTGCAGATTCCATCGAAGTCCTATCCTAAGTTCTAGATCATCGGGAAATCATGAGTCACAACAACATGCTAGGCATCTTTGGTAATTGTGCCTCCTTGATTGACAAAGTTAATTTTGGACTGCTGAGTACAGTCTGGCGGAGTTAATTTCGAACTCCTGAGTATAGTTGTGTCATCCATTCAAGATTAATCAAAGAACCCTGACTTAGAGACCATCCCAAACTCTCAGGAGTTGCATTTTCCACCCAGAATTATCCGTGATAATGGAGGATCCCTTGTGGCTATTATCTATCTCAACAGTGGGGAACCCAATTGATGAGTTTAATGAACCAGGTTGGGATATAGAGGAGTGATCCCAATTAAGGGTAACCCAAAAGATGAATTTTAATGAACCCGAGCTAGGGTACTGATCAGAGTGACCGGCATTGCGGGTAACCTCATAATGAGCTTTGTTGGACCTAAACTGGGGTATAATTGAGTTTGGTGTACATCAGGCACATATTGGTAGGTAGGCGTGATGAGTCCTACTAGTGGTAGCCTAGGTGGAGATTTAGTCCCATGTCGATCATTGTTGGTGCCAATGGTGTTGCACTTAATTGGGGTTTGTTTAGATAAGTTGTTTTGTCTCTGCTTGCTATTGGCTGTATCTGATAGGTTGGTCATGTTTGGGCTTGAGGCTGATATGTCTGTAGGCAATCTAGTCTAATTTGCTCTGTCTAATAAAAAAGAATAATCCCACTTGGGACTTCAACTATTGAGCTTTATAACTTCCGAAACATTTTTTTTCCAGTTTGATATTCTTTCCGCTTCCGTGCCCTCGGTCAATTCTGACTCCGATGATGATTGGGATGATGAGCCATCACCTGAACTTCTACGCCACCTGGCCTTTTGAGAAAAGAAAGTCTAGCTCGTTTGTGAAAAACTGCAAATGATTGATCCAAAAACACAAAAGCCGTCTTGGATAGACAGTTTGGCAATTTTCAAAGGTTCAGAAAGCCACCTTGATAAACTAAAAGAGCTCCATGAGATGTTGTCAAAGGGCGTCGAGCAATCCTGGACTTATTCTGGTGGTTTTGATTGGTGTTACAAATGAGATGAGATGCCTTATGGATTTGGTCTAGGTCAAAGATATCATCATTAAAAAAAATGAAAAGAAAAAAAAAGGGAAAAAATAGAAAGGAGAATAAGTGTTGTGTTCAGGTTCTTATTATCAGACACATGCCTCCTTACATCATGGATCGTAGCGATCGCTACAGTGAGCAAAATGAATTATCCTAAAAAAAAAAAAGGGATATAGTCAAAGAAGATACCGATTGGGGTTAAATGAGCGGTTTTGCTGTATCAGCTTACAAAAGATGAATTCTGACTGGGGTAGCACCATCCTCTCTGGTCTGCAATGTGGAATTGTTACCGATTCTTGAGTTGAAAAAAAAAAAAAAAAAAAAAAGCCATACAAAGGTATAGATGTGGGATGGCATTTTTCATTGCATTTGGATAGTGGATCAGTTGTCTTGCTTCACGGAGTGTTTACTTTCTATCAAGGCTCAAAGGTGAGTTGGTTCAACAATTTGTGCATCAATGTATGGTAATTTTCTCTCGAGCGTCATGGGGAGTATTGATTGTTTGCAGTGCTTCACGACATGTGTTAGGCTGGATTTTCAATTTTGGTCGCTACATCCTGCCTTTACAGGGGGTGGTCTCATCGCTTTGTCATCATCAGAGGATGATTTCTCATCGACAAAAGGCTCTTCCTCCCGTCCATCAATCTAACGGTCTTCCATGAGTCTTCATTAGAAGTCGTTCATTCAATCATCAAATAAGTTTATGACGCCGTCTCTTGTGAGCGCGTCATTCTATTTGTGTATAATTTTGTTCAAATAAATCTGACTGGAATTTCTATCAATCGTTCATTGTTTCAACGGCGTCCAAGAATTCCAAAAGTCCATTTTTGCTAGCCAATAAGATGGTATCTCCTCAGTGGGATTTGACAATTCTACATAAATAACAAAAACTCTCCCCAATGATGGACCCATGTGGGTAGTTTCTTAGCTGTCCTGTTGGACCTTCAACATCGTATTGTCTATGGATTTATAAGTTTTGAGCTCAGTTGTGGTTGTATCTACTTTAGCATTGGCAAATAGCTTGTCGAGACACATATGTACTGTCTAAGCGTCTCTAAGAGGGGAAAGCGTTATTTGGTGCTATGCTTAACTCTAATGTGGGGCATCTCCTATAGGTTGCTTCTAGCGATGACCCAAAGAGCCGTTTATTTATCGATGTGTGCCATTGAAAACTTAAACTCTGGGGTAAAATTGTCATTGTCTTGATATCATGAATATGGGAGGCTCATTGTGAATCCAGACCATTTTGAAAATGCCTAAATCTGCTGACGACAGTTCGCCACATTAGGACCCTTTGTTTGAAATTATAATTGGGTTTAGTTGTAAAGAAAAATACAAAATTGGATGGGATACCCATGTTTTCCTATCATAGGGAAATGACTGTGTTAGTCATGGGTTCAAGGCGCGATCTATGTAATTTTGGTAAAAGATGCAAAGCATGTTGAGTCTATCCTCCATAGGACTGAAGAAACTTTCTCTCATCCTAGAGTGAGTCATCTCTGGAGAAAAGTGATTAAATCATTTCTCTTTGTTTTTTGGATTTAGGAGTAACATTCACTGATGAATATAGTTTTCAAATCATTCATTGCCTGCTTGTGTTTCCAGAATCTTCATTGGGATCTCCTGTTCTATGTGGCCAAGTTCATCAGATTCATTTTTATCATCCATGGGGGATTGAGCAAGTCATCCTCCTTGTCTCATAGAATCCGGATTAGGGTACCCTTTTGCTAGAGAGTACTCGATAATCATTTTTTCATTCTCTTGTGTGAAAGGAGATCTTTGTGTTGACGTTTGATTTGGTTGGTTTTCATATATGATCCAGTTGTGTGTGCTTTCAATTCTTGGGCATGACATGATCTCCGTGTCCTCTTATTTGTTTTCATATGTGCCAAAGAGTGGTCTGTCGTGATATACAGACACAGGGGTATGGATGCATTCTTTTGAGAGAGTTATATTTAATCATGTCATTCCCATCTGAATCAAAGAGTAGTTTGTCATGATATACAGACACTAGGGTATGGATGCATTCTTTTGAGAGAGTTAGATTTAATCATGTCATTCTCATCTGAACCAAAGAGTGGTCAGTCATGATATACAAACACTGGGGTATGGATGCATTCTTTTCGAGGAAGTCAGATTCAATCATGTCATTCCCATTTGAACCAAAACGTGGTCTGTCATGATATAAAGACATTGTGGTATGGGTGTGTCGTGTTAAGTGGAGTCAAACTCAAATCATGTTGCCTCAAGTATATGTGTCGCCCTGCGTGTTATTACAGGATTTGCTTAAGCTCTAAGCAGTCAATCTTGGAATCATGGATAATTTTGATTGGGAGAGCATCTCTGTTCAATCACCCTTCATATGCTTCTTTTCTTCCTCCCGTCTGTTAGAGGGAACTTGTTTTCATTTTGTACCTATTACTGTTCGATTGTTTAATCATAATCATTTATATTTGGAAGATTGATCTAGTATTTCCTTAAGTCTCGTGGTTGGGAAATTCAACTACTGTTTTAAGAGAATCTTGATCTTGTTGCAAGGGTGCCTAGTTTGGGCCAAATTCATGTATTACTCAAATCTTGTGAAGGTGTAAAATTTCTGAGTAGCTTACATCTTAGGATCATGGGCTTGATCTATATCTCTTTTGCTTACTTGCTGGACTATTTTGTCAATTTGATATGCCTCTATGGTTAACTGAAGAATCTGCCAATTTTGGTGTCTCCTGCTCTTGGTTTGGACGAGCGAGCCATTGTGGTTCTATTTAGAGCTTTATCTGTAGCCCTTTCGAACCATGTTCGAGAGCCTTAGGGTCATCCTAGTTGTGTTTTGTTGTGTTAATGTTGCTTCTCCTTGAATGATGCTTACATTTCGTGCTCAATGTGTTTAACTCTTGATGATGGCAATCAGTTTGAGGTTATTTTCATATGTGAGTTTAGGCATTTGATTGCCAATTAACATTTAGATTTGACTTTGTTGTTGAGCTATCTCGTTGTGGTGTTGGTCTTAGTATACCTTAGGTTTAGTGGGCCTCAGACCTGATTGGTGGTTTTGGACACAATCCTCTTGTTTGTCACCTTTTGACATCTGTCGTTGCATTGTTTTGGTTGTTGCATTGGTGTTCGTTTACCTTGGGTTTAGTGGGCCTCAGACCTGATTAGTGGTTTTGGACACAACCCTCTTGTTTGTCACCTTTTCACATCTATCGTTGTATTATTTTGGTTGTTGCATTGGTTTTCGTTTACCTTGGATTTAGTAGGCCTCAGACCTGATTAGTGGTTTTGGACACAACCCTCTTGTTTGTCACCTTTTGACATCTGTCGTTGCATTGTTTTGGTTGTTATATTGTGTGAGGACAAAGATGGAAATCTTTTGAAGTCGCCACCTAGATTTAGGTCTAGGACTTTAGAAATGTAAAATCTCACCCCAAGGTAAGACTTTGATTGACTCATGACCCTTAGATTGGAATTCTGGTCCATCAGAGATTGGGTAAGCGTCAGGTTACGGTTATGGGAAGGGGTTAGGCACCCAAACCGCCCGATCGAAATCGATCTCCTATACCTTTCCTATGCTAGACTCTATTTGTTAAGCCAAACCAAACCAAGTGGTTTGATATCATTGAACCGAATCTATATCCATCAGATTGCCTACGTATTACGGATTTATTCTAAAAATCAGGTTCACCATCGTAGTTCAGGTGTGATTAAAGTTTATGACTGTGATTTATGCTTGTGCATGATTAAGTTCTTTGTTCAAGTTGAAATTTATTTGAAAGGCTGAGAAATCCTATGGATTAGGATCTGGATAGTCCATGTGGACTGATAGATAATCCTAGTGGATCTAAGAATAACCCTATTTGGGTCAAAATATGGATAACCCTATCTGGGTTGGAATGTGGATAACCCTATGTGGATTAAAATATGGAGAAATATCCTAGTGGATCTATGGATAGTCCAAGTGGACTAAGGTTTGGATCCGAATTTGAGTTTCTCCCAAATGGCCTACGTATCCTAGGGTTTGACCTAGGAATCAGAATCTGCGTAGTTCGAACAGGATAACCCTATTTGGGTGAAATTGTGGGAAAGTATCCTAGTGGATCTATGGATAGTCCGAGTGGACTAAGGTTTGGATAACCCTTTTTGGGTTGGAGTATTGATAGATATCCTAGTGGATCTATGGATAGTCCGAGTGGACTAAGGTGTGGATAAATATATCCTAGTAGATCTATGGATAGTCCGAGTGGACTAAATTGTGGATAACCTTATTTGGGTTAAAATATGGGGGATATCCTAGTGGATCTATGGATAGTCTGAGTGGACTAAATTGTAGATCCGAATTTGGATTTCTCCCAAATGGCCTACGTATCCTAGGGTTTGACTTAGGAATCAGAATCCGCGTAGTTCGAAATCTGGGTTGAAATGGATAGGTATCCTAGTGGATCTATGGGTAGTCCAAGTGGACTAAGGTGTGGATCTGAATTTGGGTTTCTCCCAAATAGCCTACGTATCCTAGGGTTTGACCTAGGAATCAGAATCCACGTAGCTCGAAATTGGGTTGAAATGGATGGGTATCCTAGTGGATCCATGGGTAGTCCAAGTGGACTAAGGTGTGGATCCGAATTTGGGTTTCTCCCAAATAGCCTACGTATCCTAGGGTTTGACCTAGGAATCAGAATCCACGTAGTTCGGGCTCTGGGTTGAAATGGGAATGAATATCCTAGTGGATCTATGGATAGTCCGAGTGGACTGAGGTTGGATAACCTTATTTGGGTTAAAATATGGGGGATATCCTAGTGGATCTATGGATAGTCCAAGTGGACTAAAGTATGGATCCAAATTTGGGTTTCTCCCAAATGGCCTACGTATCCTAGGGTTTGACCTAGGAATCAGAATCCACGTAGTTCGGGCTATAACCTGTTCTAGGTTAGAAAGTGAGAACCTGTTCTAGGTTTAGGGTTTAGAACCTGTTCTAGGTTTAGGGTTTACCGAGGGAAAAATCGTCCTAAATTACCCTTTTCATTTTGAATTCTAATTTTGGAAGGTTTGGCAAAGAATTCTCTTTCTTTATTAAGGTTTTATTATTCCCATTATGCCCTTCCCAAGAATGTGGGTGCCTAAATGCACGTCCCCACGCCTAGATTGTCTTCTAGAAGTGTGCAGATATGCCAGCTTAACTAGGGTGTTGCATAAAATAAGTTATTGCCAAAAAATAGAATATTTTATCTAAATATGGCACATAAAATATTTATGGCAAGAAATTCACATACAGTAAGATTGTTTAAAAATCTTTCAAATATGGCATGTATTGCAAATAAGGCAAGAGCCTATATGGCATTATCTAGTAGGCTATCTTCTAAGCATGGCAAGACCCTAATTTCTATTTTCTTTCCATATTTAGGATTTTCTACCCTAATTGCTATTTTCTTTCCATTTTAGGGTTTTCTACCCTAATTGCTACATTCTTTCCATTTTTTAAGGTTTCCAACCCTAATTATTATTTTCTTTCCATTTTAGGGCTTTCTACCCTAATTGCTATTTTCTTTCCATTTTAGGGTTTTCTACCCTAATCGCTATTTTCTTTCCATTTTTTAGGGTTTTCTACCCTAATTGTTATTTTCTTTCCATTTTAGGGTTTTCTACCCTAAGTGCTATTTTCTTTCCATTTTAGGGTTTTCTACCCTAATTGCTACATTCTTTCCATTTTTTAAGGTTTCCAACCCTAATTATTATTTTCTTTCCATTTTAGGATTTTCTACCCTAATTGCTATTTTCTTTTCATTTTTTAGGGTTTTCTACCCTAATTGTTATTTTCTTTCCATTTTAGGGTTTTCTACCTTAATTATTTTCTTTCCATTTTTTAGGGTTTTCTACCCTAATTGTTATTTTCTTTCTATTTTTTAGGATTTTCTACCCTAATTGTTATTTTCTTTCCATTTTAAGGTTTTCTACCCTAATTATTTTCTTTCCATTTTTTAGGGTTTTCTACCCTAATTATTATTTTATTTCCATTTTAGGGTTTTCTACCCTAATTATTATTTTGTTTCCATTTTTTAGGGTTTTCTACCCTAATTATTATTTTATTTCCATTTTTTAGGATTTTTTACCCTAATTATTATTTTATTTCCATTTTTTAGGGTTTTCTACCCTAACTGTTACTTTCTTTCCATTTTAGAGTTTTCTACCCTAATTATGACAATAAGCATTTAATATAGCATGTGAGTATGATTATTCCAATCATGGCAGTATGATTATTCCAATTGTGGAAGTGTGTGCATATAAGCATCCAAATATAGCATGTGAGCAATATAGCATCAAAATATGGCATGTGATAAACAACCAAGGCATGTGAGTCAATCAATCAAAACGTATTTTCAGATCTACGGTCTAGATTCAATGCAGCGATTATCAACAATGTGACCGAAATCACATTTGATTGATGATTGAAAGTAATTCAAGATCTTAAATCAACAGTTCAGATCATATACCATCAATTAATCAGACTTTAATGGCTCAAATTAATTCATCATTAAATCATCATCCGATTAAAATCAATGGTTCAGATTAATTAACCATCCATTCACATGATTGGATCTTAAAAGATCAATGATTCAGATTGAATTCACATCAATTAATCAAGTTCATTCATTCAAATATCAATGGACAAATTTTCATCACATGATCAAAACAAATTTCACATTCAATGGATCAGATTTTGAATGGACATCATATTAACACGATAAAGAATCAAAATTCAGATTTTTATTCAAGCATATCATGATCATAGATTCAATCAATGGCCCATATTTAATGGAAAGATCAAGGGTAAGATGAGGAATGTTGATCCAATGGTTGGATGAGGGGAATTGGTCTAAGACTTGATGGACAGGTTCGGGTATTGTAACATGGCTAGGTTCAGGTAAGTGGTGTGGGGTGTTGGTTGTTTCAGTAGGAGATGGAAGTGAGTGGGGTTACGGGTAGGTGGTAGCACAAGGCTGATGATTGAAGTATGAGATAAAATCGGTTAGAGTGCTGGTTGTATAGGGATTGAAATCAAGTGTAGGCTAGATTGGTGATGGAAATTGGTTAATGGTGAGGTAGAGTGGTTCATGAGATGGAGATTTGTAGTTAAACAAAATCAATAGAAGAAAAATAGAAGTAAAGGCAGCTTACCTAAATGCTCGTAGGTTCTACTTGCTCCTCCCCTCTTCTTCTTCTTTCTCCCTTTTTTTCTCCAAAACCGAGAGCCCAAACTCTATCAAACTCCCTTTTCATGTTTTTTTCTTTCTCTTTTTTTTCTGGTTTTTTTTTTCTTCCTCTTTTCTCTCTTATTCCCTTCTTTTTCTCCCAAAAACGTGAGCCTCAAAGGCCTTTCACGTTTTTTTTCTTTCCCCATTTTTTTCTCTCTTCTTCCCTTACTTTTCTCCCAAAACTTAGCTCAAAAGCCATTCACGTTTTTCTTCCTCTTTCCCCTTTTTTTTTCTCTTTGGAAAAAGTCCTCTTTCTTCTCTCTCTCACGTCCCTTTTATCTTCCCCTTCTTTCCCTTTTGGAAAAAAAAATCTAGAAACCCTAAATCCTCTCCCTTTTCACGTCCTCTCTCTCCCCCTTTTTTTTTCCTTTTTTTTTCTCCCTTCCCTAAAACCGTGACTCCTAAAAACCCCCATGTTTTCTCTTTCTTCTTTCCTTTTTTTTCTCCAACAAAATCCTTTGGATTCTCTTAGAAAAAGTCACGTTTTCCTCTCTCCCTCTTTCCTTTTTTTTCTCAAAATCTTTTCGATTATCTCCAAAACCGAAATCCCCATTCCCTTTCACGTTTTTTCTCTCCCCTTTTTCCTTTTTCTTCTCAAAATATTTTGGATTATCTCCAAAACCAAAATCCCCATTCTCTTTCACGTTTTTTCTCTCCCCTCTTTCCTTTTTCTTCTCAAAAATCTTTTGGATTATCATTTACATATAATAATATATATTATATACATACATACACATATATTTAATAACATACATACATATACATATATATATATATATATATATATATATATATATATATATAATATATATAAATATTATGCACATAGATGAACTGATTCGAAATGGGTTGAGACTGACTTAGGTTGACAACTGATATGGGTTGAGCTAGGTTGGACCAAAACTGGTTTGAACTGAGTTGACTGGACTGATTGGAAGTAACTGGGTTTTCTCTCCTTGTCATTTCACGGGTCATTTCCGTTGTTATCCCGCATGGAATTTTTCGATGGCCTCTATTCCAAATTTTTTACGTTCATTTTGTAGAACATTACAAATGAGGAGTATAGGAACTTGAATCACCTCATTTGGAAGTAAAATGGTCAACCTATGAATTTTTAAAGTTTAAGCGGACCAATTATCGATAATTTGACTGATCATTCTGCATGAGATCCTTCAGAGGCTTCTACCGGAAATATTTTACATCCACTTTGTAAAGCACTAAAAATGAAACATAATGAGACTAGAATCACCTGAATCCGATGTAGAACGGGAAAGATATGAAGCTTTGAAGTTTTAACGATCATTTTACATGCAAGTTTGCATGGGACCCACTGGTGATTTCTACCCAGGATTTTTTACGTCCACTTTGTAGAACATCATGAATGAAGAATAATGGTCTTGGGATCATCTGAATCCGATGTAGAATGGAAAAGATATAAAACTTTGAAGTTCTAACGATCATTTTGCATGCAAGCTTGCATGGGACCCACTGGTGACTTCTACCCGGGATTTTTTACGTCCACTTTGTAGAATATCATGAATGAAGAATGATGATCTCGGAATCATCTGAATCCGATGTAGAACGGAAAAGATATGAAGCTTTGAAGTTCTAACGATAATTTTACATGCAAGCTTGCATGGGACCCACTGGTTACTTCTACCCGGGATTTTTTACGTCCACTTTGTAGAACATCATGAATGAAGAATAATGGTCTTGGAATCATCTGAATCCGATATCGGATGATCAAGATATGATGATTTGAAATTCAAACAATCCGACTTAGGATAATTTGCATGAAGGCTCCCTTATATGTATCATCCGACTAAAATGGTCGTATCTTCCTCATTTGATATCAGAATTGAACAATTCTGGTCTCGTTTCGAAGATAATTCTATGACCTATGCATCTATGCAGGTAATAGCCCATGTCCTGCTGTGGGGATCAGTGGAGAATCACAAATCTTTGGGTTAAAGGTCAGAAACCTGCCATATTGGTTCACTTATGCCGAGGGTGGCGAAAATGGGGTGCTTACACATTGTTTTTCGTTTACCTTGGGTTTAGTGGGCCTCAGACCTGATTAGTGGTTTTGGACACAACCCTCTTGTTTGTCATCTTTGGACATCTGTCGTTGCATTGTTTTCGTTGTTGCATCGGTCTTAGTATACCTTGGGTTTAGTGGGCCTCAGACCTGATTAGTGGTTTTGGACACAATCCTCTTGTTTGTCACCTTTTGACATCTGTCATTCCATTGCTTTGGTTGTTGCATTGGTTTTTGTATACCTTGGGTTTAGTGGGCCTCAGACCTGATTAGTGGTTTTGGACACAACCCTCTTGTTTGTCATCTTTTGACATCTGTCGTTGCATTGTTTTAGTTGTTGCATTGGTTTTCGTATATTTTGGGTTTAGTGGGCCTCTCGCCTGATCGATGGTTTTGGACACAACCCTCTTCTTGTTAACTTTTGACATCTGTTGTTGCATTATTTTTGTTGTTGTATTGGTTTTCATACACCTTGGGCTAAGACCTCACCCGGTTCAATGAATAGTCGCATTTGGGGTTTGGTAGCAATTATTTTGTTGGCCCCCCTCCTTGTGCAGTTGTCAAATGTATTTATTTTGGGACTCATTCCATGTAGGTGTGGGAGAGTTCGCCTTGTTAGGGTTCATTCTGCGACATGCAGGAAGACCCGCTTTATTCTGACTAGTCTTGAGGGTTATCAAGCCGATTTGGCTGCTACTCAAGAGAGTCTCGTCTCCCCGAGCGGTTCCGTGAAATGCGTGAAAGCTCGCCTTCGATTCTGACTTTGGGGCTCGCGTGTGCGAGGTGTCAGTTTCGCTTTTGAGATTTGATTCCTTTGTTCGGGAATAATCTACCCGAGCGTTTCCGTGAATTGCATGAAAGCTCGCCTTCGATTCTAACTTTGGGGCTCGCAAGTGCGAGGTGTCAATTTCGCTTTTGAGATTTGATTCCTTTGTTCGGGAATAATCTCCCCGAGTGGTACCGCAAAATGCGTAAAAGCTCGCCTTCGATTCTGACTTTGGGGCTCGTGTGTGCGAGGTGTCAGTTTCGCTTTTGAGATTTGATTCCTTTGTTCGGGAATAATCTCTCCGAGCGGTTCTGCGAAATACGTGAAAGCTCGTCTTCGATTCTGACTTTGGGACTCGTGTGCGAGGTGTCAGTTTCGCTTTTGAGATTTGATTCCTTTGTTCGGGAATAATCTCCCCGAGTAGTTCCGTGAAATGTGTGAAAGCTCGCCTTCGATTATGACTTTGGGGCTCGCGGGTGGTAGGTGTCAGTTTCGCTTTTGAGATTTGATTCCTTTGTTCGGGAATAATCTCCCCAAGTGATTCCGTGAAATGCGTGAAAGCTCGCCTTCGATTCTGCCTTTGGGGCTCGCGTGTGCGAGGTGTCAGTTTCGCTTTTGAGATTTGATTCCTTTGTTCTGAAAGAATCTCTCCGAGCGGTTCCGTGAAATACGTGAAAGCTCGTCTTCGATTTTGACTTTGGGGCTCGCGTGTGCGAGGTGCCAGTTTCGCTTTTGAGATTTAATTCCTTTGTTCGTGAATAATCTCCGCGAGCGGTTCCGTGAAATACGTGAAAGCTCATCTTCGATTCTGACTTTGGGGCTCGCGTGTGCGAGGTGTCAGTTTCGCTTTTGAGATTTGATTCTTTTATTCGGGAATAATCTCCCCGAGCGGTTCCGTGAATTGCGTGAAAACTCGCCTTCGATTCTGACTTTGGGGCTCGTGTGTGCGAGGTGTCAGTTTCGCTTTTGAGATTTGATTCCTTTGTTCGGGAATAATCTCTCCGAGCGGTTCCACGAAATGCGTGAAAGCTCGTCTTCGATTCTGACTTTGGGGCTCGCGTGTGCGGGGTTGTCAGTTTTGCTTTTGAGATTTGATTCCTTTGTTCGGGAATAATCTCCCCGAGCGGTTCTGCGAAATGCGTGGAAGCTCGTCTTCGTTTCTGACTTTCGGGCTCGCGTATGCGAGGTGTCAGTTTCGCTTTTGAGATTTGATTCCTTTGTTCGGGAATAATCTCCCCTAGCGGTTCCGCGAAATGCGTGAAAGCTCACCTTCGATTCTGACTTTGGGGCTCGCGAGGTGTCAGTTTCGTTTTTGAGATTTGATTCCTTTGTTCGGGAATAATCTCCCCGACCGATTCCGTGAAATGCGTGAAAGATCGCCTTCGATTCTGACTTTGGAGCTCGTGTGTGCGAGTTGTCAGTTTCGCTTTTGAGATTTGTATTCTTTGTTCGGGAATAATCTCCCCGAGCGGTTTCGAGAAATGCATAAAAGCTCGCCTTCGATTCTGACTTTGGGGCTCGCGTGTGCGAGGTGTCAGTTTCGCTTTTGAGATTTGATTCCTTTGTTCGGGAATAATCTCCCCAAGCGGTTCCGTGAAATGCGTGAGAGCTCGCCTTCGATTCTGACTTTGGGGCTCGCGTGTGCGAGGTGTCAGTTTCGCTTTTGAGATTTGATTCCTTTGTTCGGGAATAATCTCCCCGAGCGGTTTCACGAAATGCGTGAAAGCTCATCTTTTGTTTTTCAGGTTCGTTTTGAGAGTTCTACGGTCTTCATAGCCGTTGCTCAAGAGAACCCGTGTTTTGTTTTCTTAACTTTCCAATAATGGTTGTGGCAAAACTAGGGTCTTCTTGTCTTCAGTCTTAATTAGTGTAATTTTGACTGAAGAGGGGTATCTGTCAGCACCCAGTTTTTGGCCACTGCGGGGATCCCCGCGCTCATTGGGTACCATACGCAATGAGAGGGGTGTATAAAAAAAATAAAAATAATATATATATATATATATATATATATATATATATATATATATATATATATATATATATATATATATATATATATAATATAAAAATATATATAAATAATAAAAATATAAAATAAAGAAAAATGTTAGAAAAACAAATAATAAAAAAATATAACAATTATGTTAATAAAAAAAAGGGGGGGTGGGGGCAGTTTAGGTATAAAAGAAAAAATGAAATGAATGATGAAAAAAAAAAGAAAAAAAATATATATATATATATATCAAAAAAAAATCTGTCTGATCCCCAAAAGAGGGGATCAGAGCCCAAAAGAAAACAAAAAAAGGGGGGGGGGAAGAAAGAAAATAGAAATTGGGGGGAGAGAGAAGAGAGGGAGAGCGGAGAAGATAAAGAGAGGAAGAGGGAGAGGTTGCAGGGAAGAGGGAGGTCGACACGTCACCCCCTCTTTCCCGAATTTCCTCCCCCAAAACTGCCAGTCTCCCGGCCTCGAACCCCTCCCCTCATCGGCCTCTTTGCGGGTATAAGAAGGGAGCAGCAGCTGCTGCTGCTCCATGAGAAGAGAGGAAAAAAATCGATCCAGAAAAAAAAAAAAAAAAAAGGAAAAGGGAGAAGAAAGAAGAGAAGGGGGAAGAAAGAGAGAGACGTAGAAGAAAGAAGAAGAAGGGAGAAGAAAGAGAATAAGAAAGAAGAGGAAGGTGGTGGCGGCAGAGTTGCTGGCCCAAGAAAAAAAAAAGAGCAGAAAGAAGGGGAAGAAGAAGGAAGCAGCAGAGCCGCTGCCACCGAAGAAAAAAAAAGAAGAGAGGAGGAGGAAAACAGCAGCGCAGCCGCTGCCACCGTAAAGAAGGAGAGAGAGAGAGTCCGTGACTGAAAAAGAAAAAGGAAGAAGAAGGAGAAAAGAAGAGAGGAGAAGAAAAATCAGAAAGAAAGAGAATAAGAAAGAAGAGGAAGGAGGCGGCAGCATAGCTGCTGGCCCAAGAAAAAAAAAGAGAGCTGAAAGAAGGGGAAGAAGAAGGCGGCAGCAGAGCCGCCGCCACCGAAGAAAAAAAAAAGACGAGGGAGAGAGAAGAGAGGAGCAGAAGAGAGAGAGAGAAGCAGAGAGAGGAAGAAGAAGAAAGTGGTAGCAGAGCCGCCGCCGCCGTCGAAGAAGAAGAAGGAGCAGCTCTGCTGCTTCTCCAAGGAGTGAAAAAAAAAAAAAAAAAAAAAAGCAGAAAGCAGAAGAAGAAGAAGAAGAAGAAGAGGGCGATTTTTTCCAATGAGGGAATGAGAGAAGATGGTGAGATGGCAAGCTCTCTCTAAGAAGTTCTTCAACGTCTTCTAAACCAGAATCTGTTATTTCTCTTGGAGTGACATTTCTGATTTTTGGTCCTCCTATGATCGACAACCATCATCACTTGTCGATTGCGAAGAGGGAATCATTTCTCCAGCCACGGTTCCTTCTTTGTCCAGTGATGATCAATGTCTAAACAGAATTTTCTTGGTGATTTAGTTAATTTAATGACATTCTATTGGTGGTGGAAGACGGCGGAGTGGTGAGCATAGTTCACTTCCCAACTTGGCAAATCAGGTAAGTTTGCTATCTTAATTGATCACTTCCCACATTAACCTGATTAATCTCTCATAGTTGACGTAGGTCTGTACAATGATTGCAATTTCTCATTTAGCTCAATGTTTTTTTTTTGTGACCATTTGATTATGATATACCTACAAATCTTTGAAAATCCTTGATTTATCTTTGGGTTACCTCATTGTGGTTTGTTTTTAGGCTTGTTGAAACGACGCCCATGTGTTTATTCCAGCAGTCTACTAATCTTTGCAAGAATGTTTGAACCGAATTTGGTTCTTATCTTTAGTAGTCTTGTTAATCCTTGTAATAATCAATTTTAGTTGACATGATTTGACCATTTGTTTCTTATGGTGTTTTGTTTGGATTCCACACATTCCCTATATATTTCTCTTTATGTGATTTTAATCTTTCTGTGGTTCACAATGTCATCCATGTGCTTATGATCTCATTTATTTTTCTTATTATCTCATATCATCTCATGTAGCAATTCCACATAATCCCTTTAGTTGATCGTGTTTTTCTCTATGGTCGGATTGATTCGTGTTACAGACCCCTTTTAACTAATGCTCATAATTGCCCAAATGGACTGAACCAGCCCATGTTGATGCTTACATTCCTAGATGGTCCGAACCAGCCCATGTTGGTTTCCATTTTATTGTTGATTTGGTTAACCACTTCAAATCATTTATCTCTCATGATTGCTGTCCATTATCTTGTGGGAACTGTACATCTTTGTTTATTGATTCAGCATCCTTAATGATTGATCTGATCTGCCTTCACGCTCTATTTGGTTTAAATCACATGTTCACTTGCTAAACCTGTCTCAAGTGTTTAGTTGAATGCATACTTACCCTCCCCAAGTGATGTATCCTCATTTTAACACTTCATTGTAATAGATGCATGTCAGGATACATCATTCCCGTGATGTGATCATTTAGGGGACTCCAAAGAGTCCGACCCATTGTGGGCCCATTTAGAATGAGGCCTACCCAACCTTAGGATTGGATCCAAGAGTGTGGGAAACCGTTCTATCAAATGCATAGTAATGAAAATCTGCGATTGGGTAGACGTATGCATAGGATGGGTGGTCCAATGGACGGTCCACCTGGGCATCCCGTATGTGGGGTGTGAGTGAGATTTAGTGTACCCCGTGTGTGGGGAGCCGAGGCATTTGGCCTTTCCTGAGTGTTGCCATGCGTGTTCATGGCTCGTCAATCCATGGGAACTTTGCTTGACCTGATTCTGGAGAGACAGAGGTCTCGAGGGATACGTAGGCTGCGGGAGAGTTTGGTCGCTCCACGCTCTGTCAAATTGAGGTAAGTTCCATGTATTATGGGATTACCTCACCGAGGAGACTTCCTTGTGATAAGGAGTACCTCAACACTGAGATGGGTCCCACTGTTATGGGGGCATCTCTCACCATTGGATGTGTTCCATGATTATGGGAGCATCCATCGTTTGGGATGCGTTCTAATATTTTGGAAGCGTCCCGCTTCTCTTGCACACACTTGGTACGTACACACCCGCCCGAACTACGTTTGGCCTGATTCCCGCCGCACAGGGATACGTAGGCGGCCTGGGATTTTCCCAGACCTCGGTCATATGTTATATATTTTTTTTTCCTTTCTTTTGATGTATGATTAAGCTATTCTTTTAATTTTTTGATTCATTTTGTAATTATTTTCTTATTTAATCTATTTAATTTCAGCTTATGCCATGCCTAGTTAGCAAAGAATTAGAAATTAAATTAGGATTCCCCCTTCTACCTAGCCCCAAGCATTCATAAACTGTAGGAAAGGATAGGATTTAGGGAGACCGGTTCAATCAGGCGAGTTGGGTGCCTAACACCTTCCCAACTCGTAATTTGGCACTTACCCGCCTTTGGTGCGACGGGATAGCCGTTCCATTTGTGCGAGTCAATAATGTTCCTCTATTGAGGAACATCATTTATAGGTCCTAGACCTTATCTAGGTGGCGACTCCAGTCTTCTTAGCCTCCACTGGCATGAGTGGATGGGATCTGAAGGCGAGAACTTTCCAAGTCCCAGTTTGAGTGTAATGAGGGTTGACAAATTTAACTATATGAAAACTCAATTTTAAAAATGAGGATAAATCCAATTAAAATTTTCATTAAAAGAAGATTTTTTTTCCCATGTCCTCACAATGGTGACTCCGCTGGGGATTCATGCCAGACTCCAGATTGTAAATCCCTATCCCTTTCTCTTTATGCATAAACTTTTATCTTAGGGCTTTAGGTTGTAGTTAGGTGTAGAAGTAGTGAACACCCTTGCTTGTTGCCTTGATCGTTTAGGTGCATTGTATACATTGCTGATTATTTTATGATATAGTGATATCATGGTTCTTGAGATATTAGTTACTATTGTTACAAACCTCGTGGTTAGCTGAAATGGGTTCCAGTGTATATTGGATGACCTGCCAGGCAAAGCCACAACCTTGGCATGTACCTACGGCTATGCGGGTATATAAAGGGATGTAGGTGTCTTTGACTCATCGTGTATACGGTGATAGGCATTCTTATCCTTGTCAAGGTAGCCTTGTCGTGTCCCATTATCACATTATTGACACTTGTATGCTTGATTTTTCTCTGAACACCTGAGTATTGTCTTTACCCAGTTTTACCTCGCTCAACGCGGGTGGTCACTGATGAAGCCATCACTCATTTGTTCAAGATTGAATCAAAATTCTTTAATATCTTGTGCGTGTCCTTTCAAACGGTAAATCCCTCCCAAATCCATTGATTTCGATGTGTTCATTTGGTTGGAGTTTCAGCCAGAGATATAGTCTGTTTCACAGATATCCTCTTGCTGAAAACCAACCAAAGAATCAATCTTAATCACCAGAATTGGCGAGGATTAACCTAAGGGAGTTCTTGTACAGAGCTAACCTTTTGATTGGTTGAGTCAGCATGATTGTACATGTGTATTTGTTCATGGTCTCAACTCTGTGTGTTCAATCTATTTTATCTTGTTTTAGATTTAATTTTTTTATTTTAAAATCTCCTGAGTGTCTCCCTCATTATCCACCGTCTGGGTAAGAGACCTTGTCTCTTGGAAATTTCCTAGGGCTCCTCTCTTAAAGTCTACCTAGCCATTGATCTCGGCTTTTAAAGATTAAATGAAAATTATGGGAAAGAGCAAGAGTTAGTGTCCAGTACTGTTGAGGATATGATTCCTAGGTTAGAACATGTTGTCTATGTCCTTGTGAGGCCTATCCATCAAAGCATCCATGTCTGGGTAGCAACAACTGCCCATGCCCTGTGAGAGTATGTGAGAGAGTTGGCAAGGTACCATCCCCCTAGGCTGTTTCCTCCTAGGCTTGTTTCATCATTTTCAATTCATATTATGATCCATCATGAAGGTGTGAAATATTCTGGTTATTATATGTCTGCTGCAGGCAAAGAGCATAATGTTAGGAATCTTGTATGCCTATCATTTTTTGTTTTTGTCAAGATAGAGACCCATCTTTGTCGTTCTTTGTCTCTACTAGGTAGAGTTTGTATTCTTGTAATTACTCATCTCTACTAGTTAGTTTTGTAGGTTTTTCATTCCTGTCTCCACTAGTTAGGGTCCTTGTATGTTTATCATTTTTTGTCTCTACCAGTCAAGGACCGATTGTTGTCATTCTTTTTCTCCACTAGATAGAGCCTAATTCATTTTGTCACTCGTGTTTTTTACTTATTAGGGTTTGAACTTTTGGTAATTTTTCTCTCTAGTTTGGGCTTATTTTGTGATTCTTTGTCCTTACTAGGTGGAGTTTATATTTCCTGTAATTATTTGTCTCCACTAGTCGGGGCTTTGGCAGGTTTGTCATTCTTTGTCTCTACTAGGTAGGGTATAATTGATTTGTTGTCATTCTTTGTCTCTACTAGGTAGGGTGCAATTGATTTGGGGTCATTCTTTGTCTCTACTAGGTAGGGTGTAATTGATTTTTGTGATTCTTTTCTCTTTAGTTAGAGGCTGAATCTTCTGTAGTTATTTGTTTCTACTAGGTTAGAGTTTGTATTTCTGTGACTCCTTGTCTTAGCTAGAGTCTGTATCTTCTGTAGTCGTTTATGTCTACAAAGATTTTTCATTTTTTGTGATTCTTTGTCTCTAATTGTTAGAGCTTGATGTATCGTTGTCACCCTCTGTCTCTATCAGTTAGAGCCTAGTGTTGTAGATCTAGAATTGATGATTGGGAATAGTAAGAGAGCAGTCTTCTCCATTTTTTTGTTTGGCGAAAATCTTCAAATCTTATTAGAGTAGATTACCTCCTCTGTTGGAGTCTCTAAAAGTGTGTTTGTATCATGAGCAGTTAGTGTCTACCTTTTCCCATCATGTGATGAAACCCAGGCAAGAGATATCCTCTATTCATTTGTTAAAAATCCTAACTAAGGAGACTTCTTAGAGTGGTCATTGCAGATTCCATCGAAGTCCTATCCTAAGTTCTAGATCATCGGGAAATCATGAGTCACAACAACATGCTAGGCATCTTTGGTAATTGTGCCTCCTTGATTGACAAAGTTAATTTTGGACTGCTGAGTACAGTCTGGCGGAGTTAATTTCGGACTCCTGAGTACAGTTGTGTCGTCCATCCAAGATTAATCAAAGAACCCTGACTCAGAGACCATCCCAAACTCTCAGGAGTTGCATTTTCCTCCCAGAATTATCCGTGATAATGGAGGATCCCTTGTGGCTATTATCTATCTTGTGGCTATTATCTACCTCAACAGTGGGGATAACCCAATTGATGAGTTTAATGAACCAGGTTAGGATATAGAGGAGTGATCCCCATTAAGGGTAACCCAAAAGATGAATTTTAATGAACCCGAGCTAGGGTATTGATCAGAGTGACCGGCATTGCGGGTAACCCAATAATGAGCTTTGTTGGACCTAAACTGGGGTATAATTGAGTTTGGTGTACATCAGGCACATATTGGTAGGTAGGCGTGATGAGTCTTACTAGTGATAGCCTAGGTGGAGATTTAGTCCCATGTCGATCATTGTTGGTGCCAATGGTGTTGCACTTAATTGGGGTTTGTTTAGATAAGTTGTTTTGTCTCAGCTTGCTATTGGTTGTATCTGATAGGTTGGCCATGTTTGGGCATGAGGCTGATATGTCTGTAGGCAATCCAGTCCAATTTGCTCTGTCTAATAAAAAAGAATAATCCCTCTTGGGACTTCAACTATTGAGCTTTATAGCTTCCGAAACATTTTTTTTTTCAGTTTGATATTCTTTCCACTTCCGTGCCCTCGGTCAATTCTGACTCCGATGATGATTGGGATGATGAGCCATCACCTGAACTTCTACGCCACCTGGCCTTTTGAGAAAAGAAAGTCTAGCTCGTTTGTGAAAAACTGCAAATGATTGATCCAGAAACACAAAAGCCATCTTGGAGAGATAGTTTGGCAAGTTTCAAAGGTTTAGAAAGCCACCTTGATAAACTAAAAGAGCTCCATGAGATGTTGTCAAAGGGCGTCGAGCAATCCTGGACTTATTTTGGTGGTTTTGATTGGTTTTACAAATGAGATGAGATGCCTTATGGATTTGGTCTAGGTCAAAGATATCATCATTAAAAAAAATGAAAAGAAAAAAAAAAAGAAAAAACAGAAAGGAGAACAAGTGTTGTGTTCATGTTCTTATTATCAGACACATGCCTCCTTACATCATGGATCGTGGCGATCGCTATAGTGAGCAAAATGAGTTATCCTAAAAATAAAAAAATCAGAAAATAAAAAAAAAAGGATATAGTCAAAGAAGATACCGATTGGGGTTAAATGAGCGGTTTTGCTGTTTCAGCTTACAAAAGATGAATTCTGACTGGGGTAGCACCATCCTCTCTGGTCTGCAATGTGAAATTGTTATCGATTCTTGAGTTGAAGATACAATCTCCAAAGATCCTCATGGACCAATGGCTTTTAAGAGCAGGGGCCTTCTATTTGAGGTACATTGTTACAACTTGATCGAGCAAAGAGTGATCATGTATTGCCTCCACATCCATAAAAAAAATATAAAAAAATATGCTAAAAGAAAGGAGCCAAAAAAAAAAAAAAAAAAAAAAGCCATACAAAGGTATAGATGTGGGATGGCATTTTTCATTGCATTTGGATAGTGGATCAATTGTCTTGCTTCACGGAGTGTTTACTTTCTATCAAGGCTCAAAGGTGAGTTGGGTCAACAATTTGTGCATCAATGTATGGTAATTTTCTCTGGAGCATCATGGGGAGTATTGATTGTTTGCAGTGCTTCACGATATGTGTTAGGCTGGATTTTCAATTTTGGTCGCTACATCCCGCCTTTACAGGGGGTGGTCTCATCGCTTTGTCATCATCAGAGGATGATTTCTCATCGACAAAAGACTCTTCCTCCCGTCCATCAATCTGACGGTCTTCCGTGAGTCTTATTAGAAGTCGTTCATTCAATCATCAAATAAGTTTATGACGCCATCTCTTGTGAGCGCGTCATTCTATTTGTGTATAATTTTGTTCAAATAAATCTGGCTGGAATTTCTATCGGTTGTTCATTATTTCAACGGCATCCAAGAATTCTAAAAGTTCATTTTTGCTAGCCAATAAGATGGTATCTCCTCAGTGGGATTTGACCATTCAACATAAATAACAAAAACTCTCCCCAATGGTGGACCCATGTGGGCAGTTTCTTAGCTATCCTGTTGGACCTTCAACATCGTATTGTCTATGGATTTATAAGTTTTGAGCTTAGTTGTGGTTATATCTACTTTAGCATTGGCAAATAGCTTGTCGAGACACATATGTACTGTCTATGCGTCTCTAAGAGGGGAAAGCGTTATTTGGTGCTATGCTTAACTCTGATGTGGGGCGTCTCCTATAGGTTTCTTCTAGCGATGACCCAAAGAGCCGTTTGTTTATCGATGTGTGCCATTGAAAACTTAAACTCTGGGGTAAAATTATCATTGTCTTGATATCATGAATATGGGAGGCTCATTGTGAGTCCAGACCATTTTGAATATGCCTAAATCTGCTGGCGACAGTTCGCCACATTAGGACCCTTTGTTTGAAATTGTAATTGGGTTTAGTTGTAAAGAAAAATACAAAATTGGATGGGATACCCATGTTTTCCTGTCATAGGGAAATGACTGTGTTAGTCATGGGTTCAAGGCGCGATCTGTGTAATTTTGGCAAAAGTTGCAAAACATGTTGAGTCTATCCTCCATAGGACTGAAGAAATTTTCTCTCATCCTAGAGTGAGTCATGTCTGGAGAAAAGTGATTAAATCATTTCTCTTTATTTTTTGGATTTGGGAGTAGCATTCACTGATGAATATAGTTTTCAAATCATTTGTTGCCTGCTTGTGTTTCCAGAAACTTCATTGGGATCTCCTGTTCTATGTGCCCAAGTTCATCAGATTCATTTTTATCATCCATGGGGGATTGAGCAAGTCATCCTCCTTGTCTCATAGGATCCGGATTAGGGTACCCTTTTGCTAGAGAGTACTCGATAATCATTTTGTCACTCTCCTGTGAGAAAGGAGATCTTTGTGTTGATGTTTGATTTGGTCGGTTTTCATATATGATCCAGTCGTGTGTTCTTTCAATTCTTGGGCATGATCTCCGTGTCCTCCTATTTGTTTTCATATGTGCCAAAGAGTGGTCTGTCGTGATATACAGACACAGGGGTTTGGATGCATTCTTTTGAGAGAGTTATATTTAATCATGTCATTCCCATCTGAACCAAAGAGTGGTCTGTCATGATATACAGACACTGGGGTATGGATGCATTCTTTTGAGAGAGTTAGATTTAATCATGTCATTCTCATCTGAACCAAAGAGTGGTCAGTCGTGATATACAAACACTGGGTATAGATGCATTCTTTTCGAGGAAGTCAGATTCAATCATGTCATTCCTATCTGAACCAAAACGTGGTCTGCCATGATATACAGACATTGCGGTATGGGTGTGTCGTGTTAAGTGGAGTCAAACTCAAATCATGTTGCCTCAAGTATATGTGTCGCCCTGTGTGTTATTGCTGGATTTGCTTAAGCTCTAAGCAGTCAATCTTGGAATCATGGACAATTTTGATTGGGAGAGCATCTCTATTCAATCTCCCTTCATATGCTTCTTTTCTTCCTCCCGTCTGTTAGAGGGAACTTGTTTTCGTTTTGTACCTATTGTTGTTCGATTGTTTAATCATAATCATTTATATTTGGAAGATTGATCTAGTATTTCCTCAAGTCTCGTGGTTGGAAAATTCAACTACTGTTTTAAGAGAATCTTGATCTTGTTGCAAGGGTGCCTAGTTTGGGCCAAATTCATGTATTACTCAAATCTTGTGGAGGTGTGAAATTTCTGAGTAGCTTACATCTTAGGTTCATGGGCTTGATCTATATCTCTTTTGCTTACTTGTTGGGCTATTTTGTCAATTTGATCTGCCTCTATGGTTAACTGAAGAATCTGCCAATTTTGGTGTCTCCTGCTCCTGGTTTGGACGAGCGAGCCATTGTGGTTCTATTTAGAGCTTTATCTGTAGCCCTTCCGAACCATGTTCGAGAGCCTTAGGGTCATCCTGGTTATGTTATGTTGTGTTAATGTTGCTTCTCCTTGAATGATGCTTACATTTCGTGCTCAATGTGTTTAACTCTTGATGATGGCAATCAGTTTGAGGTTATTTTCATCTGTGAGTTTAGGCATTTGATTGCCAATTAATATTTGGATTTGACTTTGTTGCTGAGCTATCTCGTTGTGGTGTTGGTCTTAGTATACCTTGGGTTTAGTGGGCCTCAGACCTGATTGGTGGTTTTAGACACAACCCTCTTGTTTGTCACCTTTTGACATCTGTCGTTGCATTGTTTTGGTTGTTGCATTGGTTTTCGTTTACCTTAGGTTTAGTGGGCCTTGGACCTAATTAGTGGTTTTGAACACAACCCTCTTGTTTGTCACCTTTTGACATTTGTCGTTGCATTGTTTTGGTTGTTGCGTTGGTTTTCGTTTACCTTGGGTTTAGTGGGCCTCAGACCTGATTAGTGGTTTTGGACACAACCCTCTTGTTTGTCACCTTTTGACATCTGTCGTTGCATTGTTTTTGTTGTTGCATTGGTTTTCGTTTACCTTGGGTTTAGTGGGCATCAGACCTGATTAGTGGTTTTGGACACAACCCTCTTGTTTGTCATCTTTGGACATCTGTCGTTGCATTATTTTGGTTGTTGCATTGGTCTTAGTATACCTTGGGTTTAGTGGGCCTCAGACCTGATTAGTGGTTTTGGACACGATCCTCTTGTTTGTCACCTTTTGACGTCTGTCATTCCATTGCTTTGGTTGTTGCATTGGTCTTTGTATACCTTGGGTTTAGTGGGCCTCAGACCTGATTAGTGGTTTAGGACACAACCCTCTTGTTTGTCATCTTTTGACATCTGTCGTTGCATTGTTTTGATTGTTGCATTGGTTTTCGTATATTTTGGGTTTAGTGGGCCTCTCGCCTGATCGATGGTTTTAGACACAACCCTCTTCTTTGTCAACTTTTGACATCTGTTGTTGCATTGTTTTTGTTGTTGTATTGGTTTTCATACACCTTGGGCTAAGACCTCACCCGGTTCAATGAATAGTCGCATTTGGGCTTTGGTAGCAATTGTTTTATTGGCCCCCCTCCTTGTGCAGCTGTCAAATGTGTTTATTTTGGGACTCGTTCCATGTAGATGCGGGAGAGTTCGCCTTGTTGGGGTTTGTTATGCGACATGCAGGAAGACCCGCTTTATTCTGACTAGTCTTGAGAGTTATCAAGCCGATTTGGATGCTACTCAAGAGAGTCTCGTCTCCCCGAGCGGTTCCGCAAAATGCGTGAAAGCTCGCCTGCGATTCTGATTTTGGGGCTCGCGTGGGCGAGGTGTCAGTTTCACTTTTGAGATTTGATTCTTTTGTTCGGGAATAATCTTCCCGGGCGTTTTTGTAAAATGAGTGAAAGCTCGCCTTCGATTTTGACTTTGGGGCTCGCGTGTATGAGGTGTCAGTTTCGCTTTTGAGATTTGATTCCTTTGTTCGGGAATAATCTCCCCGAGTAGTTCCATGAAATGCATGAAATCTCACCTTCGATTCTGACTTTGGGGCTCGCGTGTGCGAGGTGTCAGTTACGCTTTTGAGATTTAATTCCTTTGTTCGGGAATAATCTCTCCAAGCAGTTCCGCGAAATGTGTGAAAGCTTGTCTTCGATTCTGACTTTGGAGCTCATGTGTGCGAGGTGTCAGTTTCGCTTTTGAGATTTGATTCTTTTGTTCGAGAATAATCTCCCCGAGCGGTTCCGTGAGATGCATGAAAGCTCACCTTCGATTCTGACTTTGGGGCTCCCGTGTGCGAGGTGTCAATTTCACTTTTGAGATTTGATTCCTTTGTTCGGAAATAATCTCTCTGAGCGATTCCATGAAATGCGTGAAAGCTCGCCTTTGATTCTGACTTTGGGGCTCGCGTGTGCGAGGTGTCAGTTTCACTTTTGAGATTTGATTCCTTTGTTCGGGAAGAATCTCTCCAATTGGTTCCACAAAATGCGTGAAAGCTCGTCTTCGATTCTGACTTTGGGGCTCGCGTGTGCGAGGTGCCAGTTTCGCTTTTGAGATTTAATTCCTTTGTTCGGGAATAATCTCCCCGAGCGGTTCTGTGAAATACGTGAAAGCTCATCTTCGTTCTGATTTTGGGGCTCGCATGTGCGAGGTGTCAGTTTCGCATTTGAGATTTGATTCCTTTGTTCGGGAATAATCTCCCTGAGCGGTTCCGTGAAATGCGTGAAAGCTCGCCTTCGATTCTGGCTTTGGGGCTCGCGTGTGCAAGGTGTCAGTTTTGCTTTTGAGATTTGATTCCTTTGTTCGAGAATATTCTCCCCGAGCGGTTCCACAAAATGCGTGAAAGCTCGTCTTCGATTCTGACTTTGGGGCTTGCGTGTGCGGGGTTGTCCGTTTTGCTTTTGAGATTTGATTCCTTTGTTCGGGAATAATCTCCCCGAGCGGTTCCGCAAAATGCGTGAAAGCTCGTCTTCGATTCTGACTTTGGGGCTCGCGTGTGCGAGGTGTTAGTTTCGCTTTTGAGATTTGATTCCTTTGTTCGGGAATAATCTCCCCGAGCGGTTCCGCAAAATGCGTGAAAGCTCGCCTTCGATTCTGACTTTGGGGCTCGCATGTGCGAGGTGTCATTTTCGCTTTTGAGATTTTATTCCTTTGTTTGGGAATAATCTCACCGAGCGGTTCCATCAAATGCGTGAAAGCTCGCCTTCGATTCTGACTTTGGGGCTCACGTGTGCGAGGTGCCAGTTTCACTTTTGAGATTTGATTCCTTTGTTCGGGAATAATCTCCCCGAGCGGTTCCGCGAAATGCGTAAAAGCTCGCCTTCGATTCTGACTTTGGGGCTCTCGTGTGCGAGGTGCCAGTTTCGCTTTTGAGATTTGATTCCTTTGTTCGGGAATAATCTCCCCGGGCGGTTTCGTGAAATGTGTGCGAGCTCGCCTTCGATTCTGACTTTGGGGCTCGCGTGTGCGAGGTGTTAGTTTCGTTTTTGAGATTTGATTCCTTTGTTCGGGAATAATCTCCCCGAGCGGTTTCGTGAAATGCGTGAAAGCTCATCTTTAGTTTTTCGGGTTCATTTTGAGAGTTCCAAGGTCGTCATAGCCGCTACTCAAGAGAACTCATGTTTTGTTTTCTTAACTTTCCAATAATGGTTGTGGCATAACTGAGGTTTTCTTGCCATCAGTCTCAATTAGTGTAATTTCGACTGAAGAGGGGTATCTGTCAGCACCCAGTTTTTCACCACTGTGGGGATCCCCGCTCTCATTGGGTACCATACGCAATGAGAGGGGTGTATAAAATATATATATAATATATATATATATATATAATATAAATAATAAAAATATAAAAAAAAGAAAAACGTTAGAAAAACAAATAATAAAAAAATAAGAAAATATAACAATTATGATAACAAAAAAAGGGGGGGTGGGGCAGTTTAGGTATAAAAGAAAAAATAAAATGAATGATGAAAAAAAAAAGGAATATATATATATATATATATAATATATATATATATAAAAATACTAAATATATATATATATATATACCCAAATAGGGATATATATATAAAACAAAAAAAAAAAAGGCAAATTCGTCCGATCCCCAAAAGAGGGGATCGAGCCAAAACATAAAAAAAAAGGAAAACCAAAAGGGGGATCAGCAAAAGAAAACAAAAAAGGGGGAAGAAAAACGGGGGAGAGAGTAGAGAGGGAAAGCGGAGAAGATGGAGAGAGGAAGAGGGAGAGGTTGCAGGGAAGAGGGAGGTCGACACCTCACCCCCTCTTTCCCGAATTTCCTCCCCCAAAACTACCAGTCTCCCGGCCTCGAACCCCTCCCCTCAACGGCCCCTTTGCGGGTATAAGAAGAGGGAGCAGCAGCTGCTGCTGCTCCAAGAGATGAGAGGAAAAAATCGATCCAGAAAAAAAAAGGAAAAGGGAGAAGAAAGAAGAGAAGGGGGAAAAAAGACAGAGAGGGAGAAGAAAGAAGAAGAAGGGAGAAGAAAGAGAAGAAGAAAGAAGAGGAAGGAGGCGGCGGTAGAATTGCTGGCCCAAGAAAAAAAAAAAGAGCAGAAAGAAGGGGAATAAGTAGGCGGTAGCAGAGCCGCTTCCACCGAAGAAAAAAAAAACAGACAGGAACGGCGAGAGGAGGAATAAGAAGAAGGCAGACGGTTGCAGCAGAGAAGAAAAAAAAAAGAGAGGAGGAGGAAAACAGCAGCGCAGCCGCTGCCGCCGTGAAGAAGGAGAGAGAGAGAGAGTCCGTGACTGAAAAAGAAAAAGGAAGAAGAAGGAGAAAAGAAGAGAGGAGAAGAAAAATCAGAAAGAAAGAGAATAAGAAAGAAGAGGAAGGAGGCGGCAGCATCGCTGCTGGCAGAAGAAAAAAAAAAGAGAGCAGAAAGAAGGGGAAGAAGAAGGCGGCAGCAGAGCCGCCGCCGCCACCGAAGAAAAAAAAAGAAGAAGGAGAGAGAGAGAGAGAAGAGAGGAGCAAAAGAGAGAGAGAAGCAGAGAGAGGAAGAAGAAAAAAGCGGCAGCAGAGCCGCCGCCGCCGTCAAAGAGGAAGAAGGAGCAGCTATACTGTTGTTCCAAGGAGTGAAAAAAAAAAAAAGAAGCAAAAAGCAGAAGAAGAAGAAGAAGAAGAAGAGGGCGGTTTTTTCCAATGAGGGAGTGAGAGAAGATGGTGAGACGGAAAGCTCTCTCTAAGAAGTTCATCAATGTCTTCTAAACCAGAATCTGTTATTTCTCTTGGAGTGACATTTCTTATTTTTGGTCCTCCTATGATCGACAACCATCATCACTTGTCGATTGCGAAGAGGGAATCATTTCTCCAGCCACGGTTCCTTCTTTGTCCGGTGATGATCAATGTCTAAACAGAATTTTCATGGTGATTTAGTTAATTTAATGACATTCTATTGGTGGTGGAAGGCGGTGGAGTGGTGAGCATAATTCGCTTCCCAACTTGGCAAATCAGGTAAGTTTGCTATCTTAATTGATCACTTCCCACATTAACCTGATTATCTCTCATAGTTGACGTAGGTCTGTACAATGATTGCAATTTCTGATTTTACCTCAATGTTTTTTTTTTGTGACCATTTGATTATGATATACCTACAAATCTTTGTAAATCCTTGATTTATCTTTGGGTTACCTCATTGTGGTTTGTTTTTAGGCTTGTTGAAAAGACGCCCATGTGTTTATTCCAGCAGTCTACTAATCTTTGCAAGAATGTTTGAACCGAATTTGGTTCTTATCTTTAGTAGTCTTGTTAATCCTTGTAATAATCAATTTTAGTTGACATGATTTGACCATTTGTTTCTTATGGTGTTTTTTTTGGATTCCACACATTCCCAATATATTTCTCTTTATGTGATTTTGATCTTTCTGTGGTTTCACAATGTCATCCATGGGCTTATGATCTCATTTATTTTTCTTATTATCTCATATCATCTCATATAGCAATTCCACATAATCCCTTTAGTTGATCGTGTTTTTCTTTATGGTCAGATTGATTCGTGTTACAGACCCCTTTTAACTGATGCTCATAATTGCCCAAATGGACTGAACCAGCCCATGTTGGTTTCCATTTTATTTGTTGATTTGGTTTACCACTTCAAATCATTTATCTCTCATGATTGCTGTCCATTATCTTGTGGGAACTGTACATCTTTGTTTATTGATTCAGCATCCTTAATGATTGATCTGATCTGCCTTCACGCTCTATTTGGTTTAAATCACATGTTCACATGCTAAACCTGTCTCAAGTGTTTAGTTGAATGCATGCTTACCCTCCCCAAGTGATGTATCCTCATTTTAACACTTCATTGTAATAGATGCATGTCAGGATACATCATTCCCGTGATGTGATCGTTTAGGGGACTCCAAAGAGTCCGACCCATTATGGACCCATTTAGAATGAGGCCTACCCAACCTTAGGATTGGATCCAAGAGTGTGGGAAACCGTTGTATCAAATGCATAGTAATGAAAATCTGCGATTGGGTAGACGTATGCATAGGATGGGTGGTCCGATGGATGGTCCACCTAGGCATCCCGTATGTGGCGTGTGAGTGAGATTTAGTGTACCCCATGTGTGGGGAGCCGAGGCATTTGTCCTTTCTTGAGTGTTGCCACGCGTGTCCATGGCTCGTCAATCCATGGGAACTACGCTTGACCTGATTCTGGAGAGACAGAGGTCTCGAGGGATACGTAGGCTGCGGGGGAGTTTGGTCGCTCCACGCTCGGTCAAATTGAGGTAAGTTCCATGTATTATGGGATTACCTCACCGAGGGGACTTCCTTGTGATTGGGAGTACCTCAACACTGAGATGGGTCCCACTGTTGTGGGGACATCTCTCACCATTGGATGTGTTCCATGATTATGGGAGCATCCATCGCTTGGGATGCGTTTCAACATTTTGGAAGCGTCCCTCTTCTCTTGCACACACTTGGTACGTACACACCCGCCCGAACTACGTTTGGCTTGATTCCCGCCGCACTGGGATATGTAGGCGGCCTGAGATTTTCCCAGACCTCGGTCATATATTATATATTTTTTTTCCTTTCTTTTAATGTATGATTAAGCTATTCCTTTATTTCTTTGATTCATTTTGTAATTATTTTCTTATTTAATCTGCTTAATTTCAGCTTATGCCATGCCTAGTTAGCAAAGAATTAGAAATTAACTTAGGATTCCCCCTTCTACCTTGTAATGTATTTAGATAGCCCCAAGCATTCATAAACTGTAGGAAAGGATAGGATTTAGGGAGACCGGTTCAACCGGGCGAGTTGGGTGCCTAACACCTTCCCAACTCGTAATTTGGTACTTACCCGCATTTGGTGAGACAAGATAGCCGTTCCATTTGCACAAGTCAATAGTGTTCCTCTATTGAGGAACATCATTTATAGGTCCTAGACCTTATCTAGGTGGAGACTCCAGTCTTCTTACCCTCCACTGGCATGAGTGGATGGGATCTGAAGGTGAAAACTTTCCAGGTCCCAGTTTGAGTGTAATGAGGGTAGAAAAATTTAACTATATGAAAACTCAATTTTAAAAATGAGGATAAATCTAATTAAAATTTTCATTAAAAGATGATTTTTTCCCATGTCCACACAGTCGGTCACCCCCTATCGACCCCAGGTTTTCTCCTACACATTCTAGGTTTGAGCATTGAGTTAGAGTTGTTTCCAACTCCATTCTAGTCCTAGTTTCAATGATCTTCAAACTAGAACTTAAATCTAGGGTCTACTGACTAAATTAGGGTTTGATGGCAAAATAGGGTTTAGACCAATACCTCGCTTTACATGGTATTGATCCAATCATAACTAACCATCCTAGAATACTTAATGTAGAGGAAGGTTTAAGCACTTACCGTTGACTCGCAATAATGTGTTTTTGTCGAATGGAAATGGCGGCTCTTCCCTCTCCTTCCTAGCTTCTTCTCCTTCTTCAGCCTCTTTCTCCTCTCTAGGGTTTGTGAGGATCAATGGAAGAGGTTTTAAGAGGTTTAAGGGTCTTTATATAGGTTAGGCTTAGGTTTAGGAAGCCCCCTAACATTAGGAAAGTCCTTGGTTCGAAATTTGGAAAGTGGGACCCGTAGAGATCCTTTTTTGGATCCAAGTCTGCGCAGGCCATACCGGTCGACCATCGACCGGTATCCAATTTTTCATACTTGAATTGGTCCGATTTCATACCTGGTTGTCATCCGCTCATCCCTTCTGGCCCGGTGATGATTGGAAGACCTGTTACGACATGAATGAAAGATTTAGATCGGGTTCATGGAGTGCAGGTCTTACAACTCCCCCACCCTTAAAAGAAATTTCGTCCCCGAAATTTGCATGTAGGTTTCACAACTCCCCCACCCTTAAAATAAATTTCGGCCTCAAAATTTGAACGTACCTTGGTCGTCAAAAAGGTTAGGGTATTCCTTTCGCATCGCGTTCTCTTCCTCTCAAGTAATTTATTGTACATCTTGGCTTTTCCAATGCACTTTCACATAATGAATATCCTTGCTTCGAAGATGTTGTACCTTTCGACTTCTCAGCATCACAGGTACTACTTCAAATGTCAAGTCCTCTGTCAAGTCTGGTGGGTCTACTGTCAAGATGTGCGATGGATCCCTGAAGTATTTCTTTAATAAAGAAACATGGAACACATCATGAACGCTTGACATGGATGGTGATAGAGCCAGTTGATATGCCACATTGCCACGTCTGGTCAAAATCTCGTATGGCCCCATATACCTGGGGCATAGCTTCCCCTTCTTACCAAACCGTTTCAGACCTCGCACAGGTGATATCTTCAAGAACACTTTATCACCCACCGTAAACTCTAGATCTCGACGTCTGTTATCTGCATAGTGCTTTTATCGAACTTGAGCTGTCTTCACTCTTTCCTTAATTTGATCAATCACTCGACAAGTTTCTTCGACAAACTCCAGTCCTACAATTCTTCTCTCTCCCACCTCATTCCATAACAGAGGTGTGTGGCATTTCTTCCCATAGAGTACCTCATATGGAGCCATTTGGATCGTAGCTTGGTAACTATTGTTATAAGCAAACTTGATGAGCGATAGCTTCTCCTCCCAAGCTCCTTTGAAATCTAGGGCACACGCTTTGAGCATATCTTCCAAGATTTGAATAGTTCTTTCTGATTGTTTGTCAGTCTGAGGATGAAAAACTGTGCTAAACTTCAACTTGGTTCCCATAGTTTTCTGTAATCTTTCCTAGAACTTCAATGTAAAATGGGGATCTCTGTCAGATACTATACTTTCTGAGAACACCATAAAGTCTGACTATATTATCCACATATAGCTTGGCCAGCTTCTCCATGGTATACTGAGGTCTGACAGTGATGAATCGAGCTATCTTAGTAAGTCGATCAACTATAACCCATACTGCATCCACTGACCTTGGTGTCAAGGGTAGGCCTATCACACCCCATTTCTGTACCATTCAGAACGGTGTGATGAACCGCTATAAACCAACGGTTCAACCAGGATCTCTAATAGGCGGTATCCATTAAAAATAAAACCATGCACATCCACAACCATAATCAGAATAAATACACAATAGCGGAAGTCTTATAGTAAATGAACTGAGCATTCTAAATGTAATAATCATAATTAAAAATATCAAATTATTGTTGTATCAACTGAGACATAAATAAATAAAATATCAATTACATCTTTTATAAATCTAAATAAAATCCTAATAGAACACACATGAGTTGCACTCGCATGACGGGTCATGCGTATCCTTTAAGTCTTCAGCCTCCATTGCAGCAACACACGTATACACCGAATCATTTATATAATCTACAACTGTGGTACCTGCACCATCAACTAAAAATATTCGACGTCGAGAAGGTGAGCACACATCATGGCTCAGTGAGCAAACAAAACAATGCAACAAACATATACATGCATTCAATTCATATCTTTGGTCTGGTAAATAAGTTTGCAATGTGCTATAGAAAGGATAGGTGGCCAAAGATCACGTTTATTGATGCCGCACCTCTATACACTAGTGTGTGAAGCCACCCAAAGGCAACGTTTATTGTCGACTCACATGCACCCAATCATGGACAATGTACACACAAAGGTCACGTTTATTGTTGTACCCGTTGCCCATACCAACACGTAAGCCCCTACTGGCGAGGGCTCGCAAACTGGGCTCGCAACTAACCAATCCTAATGCCAATTAATGTATCCAAGGCCTCACCCCAACATCTCTCAATACATCCATAGAGATAGGGCTAAGGCCCCCCGACAGAGTTAGAGACTACACGGTCCGAGACCACCTCCCCTCATACCCTATGACGTAATAGTTTCTAGGTAATGGTGATGTCATGGACAAGACGGAGTTAGAGATAGAGCAGAATGTCGAGGCCATGGACAAGACGTGAGTTAGAGATAGAGCTAGAGTGCTGAGGCCCCGCCTATGACACCTCCCCCTGATACTCGCTCGAATCAAGCACACCAACCACGTACATACATCCACATGCCTATTCCTATCATCATCATCATCCTCATTATCATAAATAATAAATAAATATGCATGAACAGTAATAATAGAAATATTGGATGATACGTTGAATGCACATAACAATCATACACGCTTAAAATCATGCATGGCATTGGACTCAAGAATAAAAATAGTTTATTATTAACCAATTAGTTTAGGTCTTGTTCCCTCACCTTTACTTGATCGTAGGTCCTCTTTCAAGCTTTAAGAATCAACTATATATTGATATTATATCACTAGAAGACCTAACCAAGCCGATAGAATTTAATTAAAATTAATTTTAATTTTTAAAAAAAACATGTTGTTAACTAGGGGTCGATGCTAAGGTCGGAGGTTTCATCGGCCCTGGGTGCGACCACCCTTATTCTGGACTTCCCGAACACTGGTCGATGATCAGGGTCTGGTAGGGTCGATTGGCCACCGACCCCCCGTGCGACCCCCTGTGGGTTTAGTCAATTTTTCATCCTACAGTCCATTCTTCGTGTTTGGGGTCCTATGGCTTGCTTCTACAATCCATTCCATACATGTTCTATGGCCTAAAACCGTGGTTCATTCACATAGATGGCTTTCATGATTTTCCCCATGGTTTTCCATGAAAACCTAACCATGGGTGGATGATTTGGGTTTCTCCTAGATCATTCCCTCTTCTCTATCTATCCTAAGGTCTGTAGAATTTCATGGGGATAGTATCCATACCTGAGAATTAGGCTTGTTTCTCTGAAGCCTTCTCCTTAATCTTCTTCTCCACTTTCCTTCTCTTCTGTTTCTCTTCTCCTTCTCTTCTTTTTCTCTCGATCCAATTAGGGTTCTAAAAGGAGTGAAAGAGGCTTAGGAATGTCCTATTTATAGAGTAGAAACTTCCAAAATAAGTCCCATTGAGATTAGGAAGGAATCCCATTGAAATTAAAAAAGTTTCATAATTTTTGGTTCGTGCTGTTTTTACCAACTACCGGGGGTCGATGGGGTGGTCGGAGATCCCGTCGACCCCTGGTTCCTAAAATGTTTGACCCCCGGTATAAAACTGGGGGTCTGACTTTTATACTGGGGGGTTTCAACCCTCCCTTGCTGGGTATGCGACCCTCCCCCTATTTTTATTGTTTTTGGGTCAGTTTAATACCTGGGATCGTGATCTCCTTCACGCACTTGATCCGTTTGGTTCGACCATGATGGGTAGACCTGGTTCAAGGTGGTAAGACCGGGTTAGTTCGATACGGGTCTTACAAGGCCAGTGATGAAATCCATTGTGATACAATCCCACTTCCATGCTGGCTCCGATAGTGGTTGTAACAAACCTACGGGTCTCTGCCTTTTTGCTTTAACTTGCTGGCAATTCAGACATTGGAATACGAATCGAGCTACATCCGCTTTCATACCCCTCCACCAATATAATCTTCTTAAATCATGGTACATCTTGGTGCTTTCTGGATGTACCGATATGGGGTGTAATGAGCTTTTGTCATAACTCTATCTCTGATATTTGAGATCTCACTCTCAGGTATACATAATCGTCCACGATACCTGAGTACCTTGTCTGAATCCAAGGTAAAGTCAGGGTTGCTTTTACCCTTCTCTAGATCTTCATGCACAGTCTTGAGGTGTGGATCCTGTAGGATTGCTACTTTGACCTCATCTATTAGATCCGATGAGATCTTCAAAGCTGCGAACATCAATGTGAACTTATGAATTAAGCCCTGTTCCACTGGATCTCCTGCAGTCTCTAATATGTAGTCTTTATCCTTCTCTATGGAGCCAGAGGCTGCAGCACACAGTGCGGTGTTTGTACTAGGTCCTGCCTCAGGTTTCAATGCCCACTTTCTGCTTAATGCATCTGCCACAACATTTGCCTTACCCGGATGGTACTGGATATCATAATCATAATCTTTTAATAGTTCCAGCCATCTCCTCTGTCTCATATTCAGGTCCTTCTGAGTGAAAAGGTAAGTTAAGCTCTTGTGATTCGACTTAATCTAAAACTTTTCACCGTAATGGTAGTGTCTCTAAGTCTTGATTGTGTGAATAACTGCTGCTAATTTTAGATCATGCGTAGGATAGTTCTTTTCATGCTCTTTCAACTGTCTTGATGCGTAGGCAATCACCTGTTCTCCTTGCATCAATACACATCCAAGACCTAACCCTGAGGCATTCGTATATAAGGTGAACGGCAAGCCTAGTGCTAGGATGGTCAAGATAGGTGCAGAGACTAGTCTTGACTTCAAAGTCTGAAAGCATTTCTCACACTCATCTGACCATATAAACTTTTCTCCTTTCTTGGTTAGTCTGGTAAGTGGAACGGCGATCCTTGAGTAGTCTTCCACGAATCTTCTATAGTAACCAGCCAATCCAATGAAGCTACGAATCTCCGCAACTGACTTCAGTGCATCCCATCCTACTATAGCTGCGATCTTGCTTGGATCCACCTTGATACCATCTGCAGATACTACGTGACCCAAGAAGGCCACTTCTGTCAGTCAAAATTCACACTTCTTGAACTTGGCGTAAAGCTTCTCCCTTCTCAGCCGTTGTAGGGCTGCTCTCAAATGTGTTGCATGAGTCTCCTTGTCCTTTGAGTAGACCAAGATGTCGTCAATGAATACGATGACCGAAGTGTCCAACATGTCATGAAACACTCGGTTCATTAGTTCCATGAACGACACTGGAGCATTAGTCAACCCGAATGACATTACAAGGAACTCATAATGCCCATACCTTGTCCTGAAAGCAGTCTTCGAAATATCCGTTGCCTTGATCTTCAATTGGTGATACTCTGATCTAAGATCAATCTTCGAGAAAATATTTGCACCCTACAACTGGTTGAACAGATCATTGATCCTAGGCAAAGGGTATCTGTTCTTGATAGTTAACTTGTTCAGCTCTCGATAGTGGATACATAGCCGTACACTACCATCCTTCTTCTTGACGAACAATACAGGTGCTCCCCATGGCGATATGCTTGGTCATATGAAACTCTTATCTAGTAGTTCTTGTAATTAGATCTTCAACTCCTTTAATTTAGTAGGGGTCATCTTGTACGGTGCCTTAGATACTGGCGCCGAGCCTAGCATAAGGTCTATCACGAACTCTGTAGCCCTGTCTGGAGGTAGACCTGGTAGATCTTCTGGAAATACATCTGGAAACTCTCGTACCACATCTAGATCTTCCATCTTTGGCACCTCGACAATGATGTCGACTACAGACACTAAGTCTCCTCCCTTCTCTAAGCATCTCTTAGCTTTTAGGGCTGAGAGGATCAACTTTCGCTTCCTAGGTAACTTGGTTCCAGTAAAGTTAAACTCCTTTCCCATATCATCTTTAAACACAAGTTTTCTTTCACCACATAACAAACTAGCTGAATGATGGCCTAGCCAATCCATTCCCAAGATGACGTCAAAGTCTGCCATCTCAAGTTGAACCATATTTGCTTCTAGGTTTTGGCCCTCAATACTAACTGTACACGGTACATAGTATTCATTCAAAGCCACTTCTACTCACAACGGAGAGTGAACTATCAAGCTTGGAGTTAAATACTTGACAGGTAACTCCATTTGCTTCCCAAAAGACATAGAAACAAAGGAGTGCCTGGTCCCAGAGTCAAAGAGTACTCTGGCGGGTACACCACCTATATTTACAGTTCCTGAAATTAATTATCCCTTAGTTCTACATGCTCAAACACAACAACTAGTAAGCCAAATAGTAAGGGATGCAATCATACTAGTAACCACATCAGGTGATGCGGCTGCCTCTTCAGTGGTGACTGCGAATATCTTTCCTTGCTGTGGCAGTTGCTTCTTGGGTAGAGTACAGGTTTTTGCATAATGACCCAATTGCTAACAGTTGAAACATTTGACATTTGGGTTCTGTCCAGCAAATTGTGACGGTGGTGGTGCAGTAGTGTTCCTTGCAGGCACCACAGCAGACTGAGCCCTGTATGGCCGAAAGGGTCTGGTATTGCCTCCACCTAAAGTCTCAATAATAGGCCTCTTCAGTCCCCTGTTCTGAGCAAAGAAACTATCTTTTTGGCTAGATTCAATTACCCTAGCAATCTGTACAGCCTCATTATATACTTTCTTCTCCAAACCCCAGACGTGCTCTCGGATACTTCCTCGCAATCCCATGGTGAACCTACCGGTCTTGGTTTCTTCTTCTTGCATGCTTGCCGGAGTGAAGAAGAATAGCTCTTCATATCTCTACTGGTAAGCATCAATAGTCGACTGGGACAGTTGCAGGTTCAAGAATTCTTTCTCCATTTGATCGTGAAAACTCTTCGGAAAGTACTTGTCAAAGAAGGCTCCCTTGAATATTGCCCAATTGATCTGAGTGTGCTTTACCTTTAAGTATGTCCAGGTAGAATTCCACCAGGCATTTGCATCTTCCTTGAGCATGTGCGTAGCAAACATCACCTTCTCATCTTCCGTACAACTCATCAGATGAACGTTCTTCTCTATTTCAATAACCCACTGTGCAGGCCACAGTGGTTTCCCTGGTTTCCCTGTGAAAGTAGGGGGTTTCAGTTTTAAGAACCTATCTACTGCTCGGCTTAGGTCATTCTGCCCCTGTGCATTCATTCCATACCATGGTGGTGGGTACGGATAGATCCCTTGATAGACAGATGACGATGGAAATTGGTGTGGTGGTTGTAGATTCTATCCTTGGCCCATCGGCCCAGTGCTACCATCCATTGGCAGGGTGGTGTTATTTCCCCTAGATTCAGGTGTACCTTCTATAGGGATATATCCTAGTTGCCTGAACATCTTCAGCATCTCGTTCAGGAATACCTTCTGCTGAGCTTCCATCTGATATACTAGATTCGTCACAATAGCCTCAGAGTTAGTGTGAGGAGGTCCTGGCAAATTTGTTGGTACCCTGGGACTCTGTCTTTCTCCACCCTTTGTGTTTACATTTTGCTCATCAATGGTTCTCGTTTCCAGGTTGTCCTCATCTTGATGTACCCTGGAGTGGTGACACCTTCGTGAGCCTCTACGACCATTTTCGCCTACCATCTCAGATTAGTTTTTCCTGCTTGGATCTGAGAATAAGACATAACACATGAGGTACAATCGAATAGTCATTGTAGTGTTAGTCTTTAACAAATGCAAGGCGGAAAATTGTAATGGAAACTTTAATCGAAATTTTTTACAAATTTTTCCCAAAATTTTCTTGGTTTCCATTAGTTTTCCGTCGCAACATACCGGTCGCGACATTGTATAAGGTAGTGCGACCGGTATGTCCAGGCGGACAAACTATCAGAGTTCCCTAGGGGTACCGGTCGATGTACCGGTCGCAACCCTGTAGGAAATGGAGCGACTGGTATAGTCGACCGGTCAGAATTTTCTCCTGATCGAGGGGTACCGGTCTACATTCCCAGGGGGTACCGGTCGACCAGTATGGGCAAAACCGTCGACTGGTATGCCCAGAACACTCTTTAAATTCGGGAAAAGTGAAATTTTTCTCACTTTTCCTTTCTTCTTCCTCTCTGGTGGCGATTCCTCTCTGGCTCTGTGAGTTGCTACAGTCCGACCAGTGGTCTTATGAGCTATTTTCTTCCGATCAAGACCTAGAACATCACCTCCAAGTAAGTTCCTTCCCTCCATTCTTCCTTTTTACATCGTTTCTTCATGGTTTCATGCCCAAAAATTAGGTTTTTCTTAGTTTGGAAGATTCTAACCGTAGGAACTCTTTTCCTTCGGCTTAGAAAGGGTTTAGGGACCCCTAAGAGCATAAGCCCTCAACCAATTTGAGGTTCCACCGAGTAGTTTTCAAAAACAATCAAAATTTTAAGTTTTTAACCTAGGTTTTTACAAAAATCGAATTTTTCCTAAAAATTCCTAAATTTCTTGTTTGTTTGATGTATGATTGGTTTCCATGTGGTCTTGGGTGATGACGTAAGTCCTCCTCCCCAGATTTTGGGTGAGTTCGAGGCTTTTGCTTAAATTACTGTCGTAATGCTGTCGAAATTTCAAAAATTCTAACCAATTTCTCATTATTTTGTCTTTGTTTGTAGTTCAAAATGTCTCAACGCAGAGGTGCGGGTAAACGTTCATTCGGTCTTGGCATAAACCTTCCTCACCTACCTGTTCCGCAGCTCAATGAGCAGTGGTTTCATTCGGAGGCAGCGCAAGCCCATTTTCCTTGGTTTGATGAGAAGAATATTGAGTGAGGGCGACAGGTAAACCTGGAGCAGCTACAGCGGTTTTACGTTGAAGCAGCTTTTGGTAGACTGGGGTGGTTGCCCGTCATTACATACACTGTGACCACCCGCCCTAACCTAGTCAAACATTTCTACGCCAACTTGGAGATAGAGGGAAATGTCAATGACTTCAGTCGGGGCACGGAACTCCGCCTTACCAATCTCGTCAAGGGTGTCCCTATTTCTTTCAATACACACCAGATTGTCGATCTTCTAGGGATCCCAATTGATGGGGACTTGGTCTACTGCAACCCTAAGATGAAGGGCTTTCTCACTGATGATCTGTGCCAGGAGATTTCAGAGCAGATACTTAACCCTGGAGTGCCTATGAAGGCTGCTAGCTTGAGACCTGTGCCTCGGGTATACTGTCGCATCATTCAGCACAATATCGTTCCTCAGAGTGGCCACTATAGTGAGTTGTCTCAGCTCACACAGTACTTGACCTATTACGTCTACTCTGATACCATGTTGTCAAACCCCAATTCTGGCCAAACCAGAAGTGTGAGTGAACCGTCACTGAACCAACGGTTCACACCAGGATCTCAATAAAACCATGTCCACTCATACAAACCATTGCACATAACCAAAATCAGAATATAATAAAATACAGTGGAAGTCTTAAATTAAATGAACTGAGTACTTCTATTGATAAATAAATAAAATATCAAGTTATTCTCCACACCAAAACGTAACTAATATCCTTACATCACTATTAGGACCATGCATCAGGCTACTCTGCCTGATCCGACCAGTAACCTTCCATATGACCGACTCATTATCACTCTTCTACAGCGATTACGGGTGGACATGAGGGGTGAGACTGCAATTGAGGACACCATGACCTTGGACATTGACTGGGATGTCATTCTCCAGATGAGGATGGACAACCTGCCGATCAGTGATGAGGAGTTAGAGGCTAGTCCTCGTCCGCTCAGGAGGGTAGCAGCAGCGGCAGCCAATGCGGCTCATTCAAAAGAGGCAGGGGATGATGGTGATGATGGTGATGACTAGATGGAGGACATTCCAGCACCGGCACCACAGCCCACACCTGTAGCGGGACCATCCCAGCCTCCTCCCGATACCGTGATGGGTATGTTTATAGAGATCCGGGATGCTCAGCATGAGATGAGTTGTGACCTAGGACGTCTTGCTCGCAGCCTCAGGGTCACGCAGGAGCAAGTACACTGGCTTAGGGTGGCTTATGAGCGTGACTATGACATCACCGACCCTATTCCTCCTATGCCCCCATCCCCATGATAGACTTCATATTTTTATCTCTCTCTCTTGGCTTGGTTTTTATATAACTGGGTAATTGTCCGGCTTGTGGACTGTACCCTGTGGCACCATTAACTTATCACTCTTTGGATGATTTATTATTATACAATTTTTTTTCTTTTTACTTGTCATGAAAATTTATTATCCTTCTACTTGTCACGATTCCTTTCTAGAGCATGTTTATTAATTCCACCTTTAGTATAGTATATTATGCTCTTTCGTATTTAGTCTCAGACATCAAACAAGTGCTTAAAGTGTGTTTTTATCAAGACCTTTAAATTTTCCTATCTCAGTTCATTGACTTAGTTAAGTGCAATATGGTCTGTTGGATAGAGCCTAAGAGCTCTAATACCAAGTTGCCACACTCCAATTTCGGCCGAACCAGAAGTGTGAGTGAACCGTCACTGAACCAACGGTTCACACTAGGATCTCAATAAGACCGTGTCCACTCATACAAACCATTACACACAACCATAATCAGAATATAATAAAATACAGCGAAAGTCTTTAAATAAAATGAACTGATTGATCTATTGATAAATTTAATAAAATATCAAGTTATTCTCCACACCAAAACGTAAATAATATCTTTAAATCACTTTATAAACCCAACTGAAAATAAATAAAATAATCCAAATAAACACCCTAGAGATACACGCAGAAAGGGCAATCGCATGAAGCGTTATGCTCGTCCTCTCCTGCTTGCACGTCCAAAGCAGCCACATCTCCATACGCTAGAGCGTTCAGGAAATCCTCCACCGTATAACCTGCATCAACATCTAAAAACATGTATATATATACAGGGTGAGCTCACAACTTAGCTCAGTAAGACAATCAGACAATGCAACAAACATATATATGAGTAACATTCACATCATGGTCTAGTTTTAAGTTTGCAATGTGCTATAGAAAGGATTGGCGGCCACCGCACCTCTATACATGAGTGTGTGAAGCTGCCCAATGGATCAAACACCACTGTCATACCACATGCACCCACCATGGAATAGAGATAGAACTAAGGCGTCTGGATCAAACACTGCCAACACCTCCCCTGATACTCTACCCATATCAACACATAAGCCCCTATTGGCGAGGGCTTACAAAATGGGCTCGCAACTAACCAATCCTATATGTCATCACAGTAGGCCCTACCCCAGCACAGCTCCTTACGGCATAGAGATAGAGCTAGAGTCTAGTGGCCAGGCCGGAGACCATAGTGCCACTTCCTCCCCCTGATACCCTACCTGCACCAAGCATGCTAAGACAGAACGATACGAAAGGTGCTAGTGTGAGGAATGATCCCAGACCTCCAGTCCTTCCCATTCCACACACCAACGAAAACAATCACATGTCTAACAGTCACATCCTAGCATAACGAGTATGCATGAACAATAATAATAACTGAAAATAAAGGATGACATGCGAGTATGCACAAACATCATACCATAGAATCATGGTTATTAACAACGTTTTACTATTTATTAGATTATTAGGGTTTAGGTCTGATTCCTTACCTGACGCTTGTTTGATAGCTCACTCCATGTCACAAGGTCCAAACGTGCTATCACAAGGTCCTACACAATGTGAGGTTTAATTAGAATAGTTTTTCCTTAGGTTTACGTTGGTCGGAAAACCAACAAGATCAAAAACACTCCCTCCCGGCCTCCCTTCTTCCCTCTTCTCCTCCCTAGGGTTTGTGGGGATCAATGGAAGAGGTTTTAGGGGAGGGCCTTTATGGGTTAGGGTTAGGTTTAGGAGCCCCTAACATTAGGAAAGTCCTTCGGTTCAAATAGAAAATGGGGCCGGGGGGGGGCCCCTTGGGGGGGGGGCGGGGGGGGGGCGCGCCACGGGGGTCCTATACTGGACCCCGGTATCCAATTTTTTATACTTGAATTGGTCCGATTGGTCCAATTTCATACATGGTTGTCATCCGCTCATCCCGTCTAGCCCGGTGATGATTGAAAGACCAGTTACGACATGAATGAAAAATTTAGATCGGGTTCATGGAGTGCGGGTCTTACAGATGCACCTCACAGGGTTCTTCTCCTTGCCTCGAACATGGTGTAAGTAAGATACATATGGACGCAAGGAAACCACAAAGGGAGAGGGACTGCTTATCACACCCTGATTTTTGGGCTAATCGGAGGTGCAGTTGAACCTTTAATGAACCGGTTCAACCTCTCACAGAATCACAAAAGGCCGTGCTCCTAATTGCACAATCTACAAAGTCAGAGTATAAAATAAATAATGGAAGACTTATATTAAAATGAAACTAAGAGTCTAATGATAATTAAATAATAAGTATCTAAATTTTATACCATGTACCCAAACATAACCATAATAATATTTCTTGTCAAACACAATCCAAGTTTAAATATCTGTGAGGACCAAAGAAATTAGATTGAAAATTATCCTCAAATTTATATTTAATTAAGATATTCAAATTTTCTACACTCAATCACACAAAAAGATATTGAAAGGCTTTCACTTTAAGATCTCATCCACTCACGCCAGTGAGGGGGAAATCTAGAGTCGCCACCTAGATAAGGTCTATGACCTATAAATGTTGTCCGTTATTGGAAGGACTCTAATGACTTATGCAATGGAAAGGCTATCTCATCTCACCAAAGGCTGGTACGTGTCAAATTATGAGTTGGGAAGATGTATAGAAAGAAATATGATTGTGGGGTGATCTTTAGAACTTAAGCTCAGTGAGAAATAATACAGGAAAACAAGCAAATATGCATGAGATGGCATTCAAGATTTGGTCTGGTAATGTTTGCTTTATGCAATGGAAGAAGTCAATTACACTCTTAGAGCTCGTCCAACTTCCCATGCATGAAAGTAAATGAGCACTCAATGGTCTGCCAAGCAGACCCCGTCAAAACCACGAGACTCCTAATTATAGGCTTGGTACCACTAGGGTCACTACCCTCTTCCATAACCCCACACCAGTACCTAACCCTTACTGCCCAGGGTCACAAACATAGGTTTTATGTCACTAACTAATCCTAGATGAAAAAGAAGTGCACTTATGATCGTACCCCAGCAGTGAGCACAGTCTGTGACTACCTGTAAGACCCGTATCGAACTAACCGGTCTTACCACCTTGTATCAGGTTTTCCTATCATGGTCGGGCCAAGCGAACCAAGTGCGTGAAGAAACCACAAGATCAGGTATGAAATTGAACCCAAAAACATTCAATTATGAGTGTGTGGTCGCATACCTAAACAAGTGTGGTCAACCACACCTCAGATTAAAATGGCCACAGGAATTTGGGTCATGTGGTCGCATGTTTCTGACTGTGTGGTCGATGGGTTCTGCTACCACACCTACGACCACACGAACCCAGTCAGAAACCGTGATTAGGAAACCTTCCTAATCCGAAGGGGGTTCTTTCCTAAACTAACTAGAGCTTATTATGGAGAGTTTTCCTCTATATATAGGACATCCCTTAGCCTCATTCATTCTTTTAGAACTCAAACTGAAAGTGAGAGAAAGAGAAGAGGAGGAAGAGAAGGAGAATTGAAGAAGAAGACTAAGAGGAGAAAAATTCAGAGAAAACTCTGAATCTTCAACAAGCTTAAGGTATGAAAACATTCTCGATGTCAATTGAATGCCCAGAATAGATCATAAAAGAGATAGGGATTTAAGTGAGACCCCAATCATCAATCCATGGATAAATTCCAAGAGATCCATGGAAGAAATCTATTAATTTGATGGATTGTGTAAAAATACTAGTTCTGAGCCATAGAACAATCATAGGAAGGACTATAATGATAAGCCAAGGAATCAAAGCATGAAGGAATGGAGTTGGGAGTGAAAAGTTGACCATCACATGTGTGGTCGCATGTGTGGTCGCATGATATGCGACCACACGAGATACACATATTCGACCATACACCCTCGGAAAGTCCAGGAAGGGTGTGGTCGCATGTGTGGTCGCATGATATGCGACCACACCTTGTGACCACATGCCCTCGGGAAGTTCCAGGGAGGGTGTGGTCGCATGTGTGGTCGCATGGTATGTGATCACACCTTGCAACCACACACCTTGTGGTCGCAGAAACTGAGACCACAGGTGCTACCACACCTGCGACCACTCAGTTTCTGTTAGTCTGAATTGCTGGAATAAATTCTAATTTAAAATCTATAAATTTGTTAGGTTTCCAAGTGGTCTAAAAGTGATTTACAAAGCTTAAACGAGGAACTACCATCGACCAAAGGTGAGGGAACAAGACCTAAATTAATTGGCTAATAATAAACTGTTTTACTTATTGAGTCCAATGCCATGAATGATTCTATACTTGTATGCTTTTAATGTGCATTTCACATGTCATCCAATATTCCTGTTATTACTGCTCATGCATATTTAATTCTGTATATTTATAACATGATGATGATGATGCTAGGAATAGGCATGTGAATGTATGTGTGTGGTTAGTGTACTTGATGCGAGTAGAGCATCAGGGGAGGTAGTCATCTCCAGCTCTATCTCTACGCAAGTCTTGTCCACTAACATCGTCGTATCGCCATTATCTTAGTAGAACTATTATGTCGTAGGGCATCAGGAGAGGTGGTCTCAGACCGTGTAGTCTCTGACTCTGCTGGGGGGGCCTTAGCTCTATCTCTATGGACGTATTGAGGGATGCTGGGGTGAGGCCTTGGATACACTATTTGACATTAGGATTGGTTAGTTGCGAGCCCAGTTTGCAAGCCCTCGCCAATAGGGGATTACATGTTGGTATGGGTAGGGCATCAGGGGAAGTGTCATACGGTGTTTGATCCGGGCACTTTAGCTCTATATCTATTCCATGATGGGTGCATGTGGGACGATAATGGTGTTTGATCTATTGGGCGGCTTCACACACTCGTGTATAGAGGTGCGGTGGCCACCTATCCTTTCTATTGCACATTGTAAACTTATGAACCATACCAAAGATATGAATTGAATGCATGCATATGTTTGTTGCATTGATTTGTTTGCTCACTGAGCCATGATGTGTGCTCACCCTTTCAACGTCGAATATTTTTAGTTGATGATGTAGGTCCTATCGTGGAAGATTATATGTGTAAGACCTGTATCGAACTAACCGGTCTTACCACCTTGTACCAGGTCTACCTATCATGGTCGAGCTAAATGGACCAAGTGCGTGAAGGACATAGCAAAACCAGGTATTAAACTGACCCAAAAACAATAAAATAGAGGGCAGGGTCGCATACCCAGATAGGCAGGGTCGACCCCCCCTCATTAAGAAGTCAGACCCCTGATATTTTAACTGGGGGTCGGACAACTTAGAACTGAGGGTCGGCGGGATCTTCGACCCCCTCATCGACCCCCTCTTTGCCGACAGAAATCGTAAATAGGAAACTTTTCAAATTTCAATGGGATTCCTTCCTAATCTCAATGGGACTTATTTTGGGAGATTCTCCTCTATAAATAGGACGTCCCTAAGCCTCTTTCACTCCTTTTGAAACCCTAATTAAAAGTGAGAGAAAGAGAAAAGAAGGAGAAGAGAAGGAAAGTTGGAGAAGAAGACTAAAGTGAAGAATTCAGATAAACCTCTGAATCTCAAAAAAACCTAAGGTATGGGTACGTTTCCATTGATGATCTAAGACCTTAGAATAGTTCATGAAGAGGGTATGGTCTAGGAGAAACCCAAATCATACATACATGGGAGGATTTCAATGAAATCCATGGAGGAAATCATGGTAGGCAAGGTAAAGAAGAAACCTAGAGTTCTAAGCCATAAAACAAGCATAGAATGGATTGTGAAAGTAAGCCATAGGACCCAAACATTAAAGAATGGACTGTAGGATGAAATTCTTGACTCAAACCACGGGGGGTCGCACGTGGGGTCGATTGGGAATCGACCCTACCAGACCACAGGATCAACCCCCAGCATTTGGGAAGTCCAGGAATGGGGTGGTCGCACCCAGGGACGAAGGAACATCCGACCCTGACATCGACCCTACCCTGGGGGTCGCAGTAAACTGCTACCCTACCTGCGACCCACCCTGCGACCCTTGCTTAACAGCAAGGTATGGGCAAGCTTTCTATTTGATAATCTAAGACCTTAGAATAGTTCATGAAAAGAGTATGGTCTAGGAGAAACCCAAATCATACACCCATGGGAAGATTTCGATGAAATCTATGGAGAAATCATGGTAGACAAGGTAAGGAAGAAACCTAGTGTTCTAAGCCATAGAACAAGCCTAGAATGGATTGTGGAAGTAAGTCATAGGACCCAAACGTGAAAGAATAGACTGTAGAATGAAAATCTCGACTCAACCCACGGGGGGTCGCACGTGGGGTCGATTGGGAATCGACCCTACCAGACCACAGGATCGACCCCAGTATTCGGGAAGTCCAGAATAGGGGTGGTCGCACCCAAGGTCGATGGAACATCTGACCCTGGCATCGACCCTACCCTGGGGGTCGATGTAGACTGCTACCCTACCTGCGACCCGTCCTGCGACCCGTGCTTAACAACAAGTCTAAAATTGTCAGAATGACTTCTAACTAAAATCTATCGACTTGTTAGGTTTTCCTATTGATATAAAAGTGATTTTTAAAACTTGAAAGAGGATCAACACTCAAGCAAAGGTGAGGGAAAAAGACCTAAACTAATTGACTAATAATAAACTATTTTTATTTCTTGAGTCCAATGCCATGACTGATTCTATGTGTGTATGCTTGTGTGTGCATTCAATATGTCATCCAATATTCCTGCTATTACTGTTCATGCATATTTAATTCTGTTTATTTATAACATAATGATGATGATGATGCTAGGAATAGGCATGTGAATGTATGTGTGTAGTTAGTGTACATGGTGCGGGTAGGGGATGGTATCAACCGATACAGCCATGCCGTTTTCATGGGGCGTATATTGTGCCATGGTTCTACTCAAGTCATGTCCACTGACATCGTCGTATCGCCATTACCTTAGCAGAACTATTACGTCGTAGGGTATTAGTGGAGGTGGTCTTGGACTTTGTAGTCTTCAACTCTGCCAGGGGGCCTTAGCTCTATCTCTATGGATGTATTGAGGGATGCTCGGGTGAGGCCTTGGATACATTGTTTGACATTAGGATTGGTTAGTTGCGAGCCCAGTTTGCAAGCCCTCGCCAGTAGGGGCTTACATGTTGGTATGGGCAACCGGTACAGCCATGCCGTTTTCATGGGGAGTATATTGTCCATGGTGGGTGCATGTGGGACGACAGTGCCGATACTCATTGGGCGGATTCACACACTCATGTATAGAGGTGAGGCGGCCACTGAACCTTTCTATAGCACATTGCAAACTTATAAATCAGACCACAGATATGAATTGAATGCATGCATATGTTTGTTGTATTGTTTTGTTTGCTCACTGAGCCATGATGTGTGCTCACCCTTTCGACGTCGAATATTTTTAGTTGATGATGCAGGTACCACGGTGGAAGACTATATGAATGTTTCTGTGTATGGGCACATCGCTGCGATGGCTAAAGACTTAGTGAAAATGCATGACCATATACGAGTGCAACGCATGCGTTTTTTATTAGATTTTCATTTGAATTATTAAGGAAATGTAATTGATACTTTATTTACTTATGTCTCGGTTGATACAATATAACTAGATATTTTATTTATGATTATCACAATTAGATTCCTCAGTTCATTTATTATTAAGACTTCCGCTATTGTATATTTATTCTGATTATGGTTTTGGATGTATGGTTTTATTTTCAACGGACACAACCTATTAGAGATCCTGGTTGAACCATTGGTTTATTAGCGGTTCATCACACCGTTCTGAATGGTGCAAAATTGGGGTGTGACAGGTTAGTTGCGAGCCCAGTTTGTAAGCCCTCACCAGCAGGGCCTTACATGTTGGAATGAGGCAACCGGTACTGCCATGCCATTTTCATGGGGGTATATTGTATCATATTGGGTGCATGTGGGGTCGACAGTGTCGTTTTCATTGGGCGGTTTCACACACTCGTGTATAGAGGTGAGGCGGCCACCGAATCTTTCTATAGCACATTGCAAACTATAAATCAGATCACATATATGAATTGAATGCATGCATATGTTTGTTGCATTGTTTTGTTTGCTCACTGAGCCGTGATGTGTGCTCACCCTTTCGACATTGAATATTTTTAGGTTATGATGCAGGTACCACTGTGGAAGATTATATAAATGCCTCTGTGTACGGACACGTTGCTGCAATGGAGGCTGAAGACTTAGTGGAGACGCATGACTCCTCATGCAAGTGCAACTCATGCGTTTTCGATTAGATTTTTATTTGAATTATTAAGAAAATGTAATTTGATATTTTATTTACTTATGTCTCGGTTGATACAACATAATTTGATATTTTATTTATGATTATCACAGTTAGATTCCTCAGTTCATTTAATATTAAAACTTCCGTTATTGTGTATTTATTCTGATTATGGTTGTGGATGTGTGTGGTTTAGTTTACAAGGATACAGCCTATTAGAGATCCTAGTTGAACCGTTGGTTCATTAGTGGTTCATCACACCATTCTGAATAGTACGAAATTGGGGTGTGACAATATGAATGCACAGATGTACAGACATGTTGTTGTGATGGACATGGAAGCTATGGTGGAGTGGCATTATTCGTCGTGCGAGTGCTACTCATGTGTTTTCGATTAGATTTAGTTGTTGGATTATCGGGACATGTAATTGATTAGTTAATTAAATTTTATTTTATGTCTTTAGTCATTTGGAGATAATTGGATTATTAATTATGTTATCACTGTTAGATACTCAGTTCATTAATATTAAAGACGTCCGCTATTGTTTATTTACTCTGATTATGGTTGTGGTTGTATCTGGTTTAATCCAATGGACACGGCCTATTCGAGATCCTAGTTGAACCGTTGGATCATAAATTGTTCATCACACCGTTCTGGTTGGTTCAGAATTGGGGTGTGACACTACCCCCTGGACGCTGTCGAGTACTGCTAGGATACTTGGTGATGCAAGGCAATGCCCATATGGTCAACAAATTCGGTGGTCCTTGACCCCATTCTTAATCATACACATGCTAAACATATATCATGCTTTCACTAAGTAATCACAACAATAATTATGCAGATGCATAAGTAGCTATCACAAATATCAAATGGCATGTTATACAAACAAGATGCAACATAGACATGCAACAGTAATTAGAAACATTTAGTAAAATAAAGTCCAAATATCCCTCACCTGGTGAGTGAGATCTATGCACCCTCTGTACCGTAGAGGCTTTCCCTGACTTGCTCATGTTCACACCTACATTGATATTGTGATTCAATAAAAATTTCATAAACGTTGTTAATTATTCGGTTAGTAATCACCAACGCTCCCAACTTTAGGTGATGGTGTTGTAATATGTCCCATCACGAAACACTAAAGGGTATGTTATATTTACTTCTAGGCTCCTCCAGTTGTAGCATCCATTTGGAAGGATGCTGCTGGAACTCCCTCTGGAACTGGGTTTAACACTTTTGGAGGGGTCCAGAGGCCTGTTCGGTCACACATGGTACTGACCGGTACTACGATCGGACCCTCCTAGTAGCCTATTGTTAATGTCTAAAGGCGTGTTCGGTTGCACGATTAGACCTTCCCAGAGACTGGGTTTAAGCCCCTGTTCATGTTGTTGCATGGGTTTTGCAATGGACCTCCCTCTGGTCCTGCTTCTGAACAACCTCCGTTGCAGAGTCGAGGGTTTTAGGTCCAAGTGTTAGGATTGATATTCAACTCTTTCTATGGTTGGGTTCCCACCTAGTTGGGTAAGATGTCACACCGCAATTCTAAACTAACCAGTGGTGTGATGAACCGTTAGGTCGTGCCCATCCGGTTAAACCAAATACATTCCATAATAATAATCAGAGTAAATAATTAAATAGTGGAAGTCTTTATTAATGAACTGAGTATCTAACAATAATAATAAATATTAAATATAATTATTTCCAAATAACTCAAGACATAAGGCAAAATAGTCAATTACATGGTCCAATAGTCAAAATAACTAAACTAATCAAAGACACATTGGTTGCACTAATATGACGGATCATGCGCCTCCTCCACTAGTTCCCCATCCATAGACGCTATGTGTCCATATGTCAACTCGTTCATATAATCTTCTACTGTCACACCCCAATTTCGCACTATTCAGAATGGTGTGATGAACCGTAATAAACCAACGGTTCAACCAGGATCTCAAATAGGCTGTGTCTGTTTGCTTAAACCATATACATCCATAACCATAATCAGAGTAAATAAACAATAGCGAAAGTCTTATATATTAAATGAACTGAGAATTCTAAGAGTGATAACATAAATAAAATATCCAATTATCTTTCATTGACTAAGACATAAGTAAATAAAATAAACAATTACATTGTCTATATAATTTAAATCAAATCTAACCGAAAATACAAGAGTTGCACTCGCATGACGAATCATGCAACTCCATCATAACTTCAACGTCCATCATTGTCACATGTCCATACATCGGAGTATTTATATAATCTTCTACTGTGGTATCTGCATCATCAACTAAAAATATTCGACGTCGAAAAGGTGAGCACACATCACGGCTCAGTGAGCAAACAAAACAATGCAACAAACATATGCAAGCATACAATTTATATCTTTGGTCTGGTTCATAAGTTTGCAATGTGCTATAGAAAGGAAAGGTGACCGCCGCACCTCTATACACGAATGTGTGGAACCACCCAACGGATCAAACACCATTGCCGCCCCCACATGCACCCACCATGGAATAGAGATAGAGCTAAAGTGCTTAGGACCGCACCGCATCACACTTCCTCTGATGCTCTACCCATACCAACACATAAGCCCATGTTGGCGAGGGCTTGCAAACTGGGCCCGTAATTAACCAATCCTAATGTCAAACAGTGTATCCAAGGCCTCACCCCAACATCCCTCAATACGTCTATAGAGATAGAGCTAAGGCCCCCCGACAGAGTCAGTGACTACACGGTCCGAGACCACCTCCCCTGATGCCCTACGACGTAATAGTTCTGCTAAGGTAATGGCGATACGACGATGCTAGTCGACAAGACTTGAGTAGAGATAGAGCTAGAGTCTGGTGACCAGGATGAACCACAGTGTCACGTCCTCCCCCTGATACCCCACTTGCATTAAGTACACTAACCACACACATATAATCACATGCCTATTCCTAGCATCATCATCAAAATCATATTATAAATAAATAGAATTAAATATACATGAACAATAATAACAGAAATAGTGGATGACATTGATATGCACATTACAATCATACAATCATAGAATCATACATGGTATTTGACTCAATAAACGAAAATAGTTTATTATTAGCCAATTAGTTTAGGTTTTGTTCCCTTACCTTTGATTGAGCGTAGATCCTCGTTCAAGCTTTACGAATCACTTTTAAATCAGTAGAAAGGCCTAACAAGTTGATAGATTTTAATTAAAATTAATTCCAATAAATTTAGACTAACCTAAATCGTAGGGTCGCAGGTAGGGTAGCACCTAGGGTATCTTTTTCTACGACCCTAGGGTGTAGGGTCGGACGTGGGGTCGGATACCATTCGACCCTACGTGCAACCACACCCTCCCTGGGACTTCCTGAGGGCATGTGATCAATCCTGTGGTCTCGTAGGTCCATTCTAAGATTGTTCTATGACTCATAACTATGATTTTTACATACTTTCCATTGTCTATGATGATTACTTCCATGGATTCCTTTGGAACTCATCCATGGATGGATGATTTGGGTTTCTCTTAATCCTAACTTCTTCATAATCTATTCTAGACTCTTAATTTATGAAGGGAATTAGGTTCATACCTGAAGTTGGCTGAGATTCAGAGGTTTCTCTGAACTTCCTCCTCTTCCTTAGTCTTTTCTTTAATTTTTCTTCTCTTCTTCTTTTCCTTCTCTTTCTCTTTCTCTCACTTTCAATTAGGGTTCTAAAAGGAGTGAAAGAGGCTAAGGGACGTCCTATTTATAGAGAAAATTCCTCCAAAATAAGTCCCATCAAGTTTAGGAAAGAACCCCTTGGAATTAAGAAAGTTTCCTAATTTACGGTTTCTATCTGTCATCGTAGGGTCGGACGTAGGGTCGCAGAATCCGTCGACCCTATGTTTTTCTAGTCATGTGACCCTACGACTAAAAAGTCATGGGTTGGACTTCTATTGAGGTGGGGTCGACCCTATCTGTTTAGGCATGCGACCCTACCCTCACATTTACTATTTTTGGGTTAGACTCATACCTAGTCTTGTGATTTTCTTCACGCACTTGGTCCACTTGGCTCGACCATGATAGGTAGACCTGGTACAAGGTGGTAGACCGGTTAGTTTGATATGGGTCTTACAACTCCCCCCCTCTTATTAAAAATTTCATCCTCAAAATTTGTACATACCTTCCGAGTTGAAAAGGTGAGGATATTGCTTTCGCATAGCATTCTCTTCTTCCCATGTGATCTCTTCTATATCTAGGCTCCTCCAGGTGACTTTAACATAGTATATGTCACGGTTGCGTAGACGTTGAACCTTTCGACTAGTGATTTTAGTTGGTGCTACTTCGAATGTCAAATCATCAGTTAGATCTGGTAGATCCGCAGTCAAAACGTGCGTTGGATCTCTGACGTACTTCTTTAACAATGAGACATGAAATACATCATGCACACTTGACATAGATGGTGGTAGTGCTAACTGATAAGCCACCTTTCCACGTTTGGCTAAAATCTCATATGGCCCAACATATCTCGGACTTAGCTTCCCTTTCTGTTGAAATCGTTTTAAACCCCGCATAGGTGATACCTTTAGGAATACATTATCACCTACAACAAATTCAAGGTCTCTGCATCGAGTATCTGCATACTGTTTCTGACGATTCTGAACTGTTCTAACTCTTTCCTTGATAATGTGGACTACTCGACAAGTCTCTTCAACAAATTTTGGTCCAACGATGCTATGTTCACCAACTTCATTCCAAAACAAAGGAGTTTGACACTTCCTACCATACAGTGCTTCATAGGGTGACATCTGTATAGTAGCTTGACAGCTGTTGTATAGGCGAACTCAATCAATGGTAGTTTTTCGTCCCATGAGCCTTTAAAATCAATAACACAAGCTCGAAGCATGTCTTCTAAAATCTGAATAGTACGCTCCGACTGTCCATCTGTCTAAGGATGGAATGCTGTACTGAACTTCAACGTTGTACCCATAGCCTTTTTCAATCCTTCTCAAAACTTTGAAGTAAAGCATGGGTCTCTATCGTACACAATGCTTTCAGGTACACCATGTAATCTGACAATGTTATCTACATATAGCTTGGCTAACCTCTCCAGGGTATACTGTGGTCATATAGCTATAAAGCGAGCTGTCTTAGTCAGACGATCTACAATCACCCAGACTGCATCAACTACTCGAGGAGTCAATAGTAATCCGGTGACGAAGTCCATAGTGATGCAGTCCCATTTCCATGCTGGTTCTGGCAGCGGCTACAACAGTCCGGTAGGTCTTTGCCATTCAACCTTCACCCTCTGACAATTTAGGCATTGAGACACAAATTTATCTACATCTGCTTTCATTCCTCTCCACCAATATAATTTCTTCAAATCATGATACATCTTTGTACTTCCAGGATGTACCGAATAAGCAGTGGTGTGAGCTTCCTTCATTAGTCGGTGTCTAATGTCAAAATTTTCTGTTTCAGGAACACATACTCTTCCTTTGTACTTCAGTACCTTTTCATCATCCATGGTGAACTCAGGAATAGTCCTACATTTTTCGATGTCTTCTTGTATCGTTCTAATCTAAGGGTCTGATTTAATAGCAGCTTTCACTTCATCAATTATATCAGGTACAATCTTCAATGTTGTGAACATATTCAAAAACTGATGAATAAACCCTTGGTTGGTTGATCCACCCGGTGCATCTATCATGAACTGCTCATTACCATAATTGAATACTTTTCCGATAGCACACATCGCTGCAGTTGTGTTAACCTCTCCTTGAGATTTTATCATTGCTTTTCTACTTAGCGCATCAGTAACTACATTAGCCTTTCCTAGATGATACTGGATATCGCAATCATAATCCTTCAATAATTCCAGCCATCTTCTTTGTCTCATGTTCAACTCCTTTTGATTAAAAAGATAAGTAAGTCTCTTATGATCTGATTTAATCTAAAATTTCTCCCCATACAAATAATGTCTCCATATCTTGACAGCATGTACTACTGTTGCTAATTCCAAGTCATGAGTAGGATAACTCTTCTCATGCTCCTTCAGTTTTCTTGAAACATATGCAATCGCTTATTTACCTTGCATCAACCCGTATCCTAGATCCAATTCGAAAGCTTCGTTGTATAGGGTAAAAGGTTCTCTTGGTACCGGAATGGTCAAGATGGGAGTTGATATCAACCTTGTTTTTAGAGTCTGGAAACATTCTCACACTTATCAGTCCAAACAAACTTTTCTCCTTTCTTAGTCAAACTGGTGAGAGGTATGGTAATTCTGGAGTAGTCTTCCACGAATCGTCGATAATACCCAGCTAAACCTAGGAAACTTCTAATTTTTGCAATATTCTTTAGGTGTTTCTCACCATATGATTATTTCTATCTTAATAGGGTCCACTTTAATCCCTTTTTATGATGCTACGTGATCTAAGAAGATCACTTTATTTAATCAGGTCTCATATTTCTTGGACTTGGCATAAAGCTTTTCACTTCTCAGCTGTTGTGAAGCTGTTCTAAGATCCGTTGTATGAGTTGCTTCATTCTTGGAATAAACCAAAATATCATTTATGCAAACTATGACCAACGTGTCCAACATGTCATGAAACACCAAGTTCATCAGCTCCATAAAAGATGTAAGGCATTGGTTAATCCAATCGTCATAATCGGGAACTCATAATGTCCAATCTCGATTCTAAAAACTATCTTCAGAATATCGCTGTCCAAATTCTTCAGTTGATGATATCTCGACCGAAGATCAATCTTAGGAAATACCTTGGCTCCTTGCAACTGTTTAAACAAGTCATCGATCTGAGGTGATAAATATCGATTCTTGAATCGTGAGCTTGTTTAGTCCCTGGTAGTCTATACATAATCTAACACTATCGTCTTTCTTCTTCACGAATTGGCGCTCCCCATGATGCAATACTTAGCCGATTAGAACCCTTGTCTAATAATTCCCGTAGTTGAGTCTCAATCCCTTCAACTACATAGGAACTACTCTATAGGTGCCTTTGACACAAGTATCGTCCCTTGGTAACAAGTCGATGACGAACTCGGTCGTATGATTAGATGGTAACCCAAATAAGTCTACAGGAAACACATTAAAAATTTATACATCACATCAATATCTTCTATCTGTGATGGTTCTTTGGTAACATATACCACAGATACCATATATCCAACTTCTTTCTCTTCAAAGCATCTCTTCGCCTTTAGCATAGAGAGGATCAGCTTTCACTTCTTAGGCAACATGCTTTCAATAAAACTAAATTATATGTCGTCTTTACTCTTGAATGATAACCTCTTCTATGTACATAACAACTTTGTAGAGTGTTAAGACAACCAGTCTATCCCCAAGATGACGTCAAAGTCTGCCATCTCAAGTCGATTTAGGTTGCATCCAAATTTTGTCCATCCATATGATTCGAACATTATTAATAACACTCATCCAATACAACATCTAGTCCAAAAAGGGCTTGAACTAGAAAAATATGGTATAAAGGTCTTAAGAGCACATCTAGCTCCTTAATCTCCTATTTTTTCAAAGACTATTGCTTAAAATCTCATATATCCCAAAAAAAAAAAAACCCATTAGCTTACACCTTCTTTATCATTGTTGTTCTACCCTGATCTTTCTTTCATATACATCGAAAAATATATTGTGATTGTTACTTACTTTCTTGCTTATGCACTCTTTTATAGACATGACCATATCCATCTATTCAGCAATCTCAAAATAGATCCTCCATTTCTTCATCTGAGGTTCCTTGGCTATAGAATCTAATCTTAATTTAATCATTTCACTTCCCATAATTCCTTATTCACTAAACATTTTATCAATGGATGTCGAGAAATGTAAGAATCAGAATGTTTATCCAAAAGCAATTCATTTTCTTCTTTCGAATTCAGGGTAATGACGAACACTTGCTTTATCTAATGAACTTAGGTTTAAAGGATCAGGAGTAAATCTATGGTAATCCAATCGGCATCAAAATATCATCAAGTTACACGGTGGTCCAAATATAAAAAAAATAGCAGTTTTACAATTCTTAATCTCATGGTTACAGGTCCTATCGAGTATATAATGCCATTGGTCAAGGCACTACAAGAATAAATATGGAGAAAATTTTGGTACATCAATAAATCAGATATAAATCGAAAGATATACGTTCAACATGATTAAACATTTATCTGTTCATTCAGTTCATATATCTGTTTATGTTGTTGATCATGAGAGTGGTTCAGTTTGGTATAATCAGGACTTATACTAAAGAAACAATATCTATAACTCTGATTGACAAGTTAAATCAAGAAGGTATCCTGTCAAGACACGAGAAATTAAAATCTAGTATGTGCATCCTCTATAATCATAAGAGTAAGTCAATAATGCACCGCATCCTATATAAACCTATCTATTTATATGGCCACAATAGATTTAATCCTTTGCTGAAAATGTTTAAGGCTTCATCTTCAGAAAATATTCCTCAATCCTTATTGGATCATTCTACCATGATGCAGCTATCCCATATATCGGTGGCTGATAAGGGTCACCACCTTGATACACTACTTGTTGTGTACCAAGCTTCAGCACTGGGGTGTGCATTACTAGGACTTGTTGTATGGTAGGCACTATGTTATAGCTAGCAGGTGCTGGGGGTACAGTGTTGCTACCAATTGGTATCGTACTTGGTTTGACCCAGAGTATTGATGTAGCGTTGGCAACTTAGGTAGTGATTCACATAGCAACTTGCATAGTCGGTCTCATCTGTTGTTGCTCATGTATTTTGTCTAGCTAAATTTATTACAATCGTGGCCAAGGTACTTGGTAATCCAGGCGATTGGCTGGAGTGGACTGGTTATTCACCTTCTTTGATTTGCTTCAATCTGATTATCATTATTTAGCATCTGCTCAGATGAGTTTTCACTACCCGTTCTCGACCCTGATAGTGGTGGGGTCGAGTTGCAACATCTTCTTAATGCTCAGCGGGCAATGGATTAGCTTGTGGTGGATCTCACTCTGAGTCTCCACGTCATCCAGGAGTATAGCTTTATCTTCTTTTATAGTTACTCTCATTTTTGGTGTATAGCTATTGTTCTCCTATTTTTATTGCATTCAGCCCGAGATCTTTCCCTTTTCCTCTATAGGGATTTAGGCGTTACTAGCCATTTTCTTCTTCCTCTATCATATATTGAGTTTCACATCTTGTGAATACCAACTCAGTATTTTAATTTTTCTGCTTTACAGATGCTTCCTTCTTGTTACTGTACTATATCCTTTGTATACTCAGGCAACTATCATACTTGTAGACCATACCATATGTTATTTATTTATCAGGATACATTTTGATTCTCTTTTTCTTTAGTCTCTATATATATACATATGATTCCACCTCTTATATGTACATTATTGTCTTGTTTAGTTCTGTCTCAACCAACACAGGTGTTTACAGTGTGTTCTTATTAAAGTTTTTAAATTTTATCCTAACTCAGTTCACGAACTTTAGTGGAAATATACTGGTTTAATAGACAGGGCCTGAGAGCTCTGAGACCAAAAGTCACACCCCAATTCCGCACTATTCAGAATGGTGTGATGAACCGCAATAAACCAACGGTTCAACCAGGATCTCAAATAGGTTGTGTCTATTTGCTTAAACCATACACATCCACAACCATAATCAGAGTAAATAAATAATAGCGGAAGTTTTATATATTAAATGAACTGAGAATTCTAAGAGTGATAACATAAATAAAATATCCAATTATCTTTCATTGACTAAGACATAAGTAAATAAAATAATCAATTACATTGTCTGTGTAATTTAAACCAAATCTAATCGAAAACACAAGAGTTGCACTCGCATGACGAATCATGCAACTCCATCATAACTTCAGCATCCATCGCCGTCGCATGTCCATACATCGGAGCATTTATATAATCTTCTACTGTGGTACCTGCATCATCAACTAAAAATATTCGACGTCGAAAGGGTGAGCACACATCATGGCTCAATGAGCAAACAAAACAATGCAACAAACATATGCATGCATACAATTTATATCTTTGGTCTGGTTCATAAGTTTGCAATGTGCTATAGAAAGGATAGGTGGCCGCCACACCTCTATACACGAATGTGTGGAATCGCCCAATGGATCAAACACCATTGCCGCCCCCACATGCACCCACCATGGAATAGAGATAGAGCTAAAGTGCTTAGGACAGCACCGCATCACACTTCCCCTGATGCTCTACCCATACCAACACGTAAGCCCCTGTTGGCGAGGGCTTGCAAATTGGGCTCGCAACTAACCAATCCTAATGTCAAATAGTGTATCCAAGGCCTCACCCCAGCATCCCTCAATACATCCATAGAGATAGAGCTAAGGCCCCCCAGCAGAGTCAGAGACTACACGGTCCGAGACCACCTCCCTTGATGCCCTACGATGTAATAGTTCTGCTATGGTAATGGCGATACGACGATGCTAGTAGACAAGACTTGAGTAGAGATAGAGCTAGAGTCTAGTGACCAGGATGAACCACAGTGTCACGTCCTCCCCCTGATGCTCCACTCGCATCAAGTACACTAACTACACACATACAATCACATGTCTATTCCTAGCATCATCATCAACATCATATTATAAATAAACGGAATTAAATATGCATGAACAATAATAACAGGAATAGTGGATGACATGTTGTAAGACCCGTGTCAATTTAACCCGGTCTTACCATTGTGAACCAGGTTTACCCATCATGGTCGAGTCAAATGGACCAAAGGGCATGAAGGAGATCGAGATCCCAGGTACGAAGTCGACCCGAAAACACTTAATTCTAAGGGAGGGTCGCACACCCCAAGTGAAGGTGGTCGGACCTCCCAATACAGAAAGTCAGACCCTCAGTTTTTGAGGGAGGGTCGGACAGCTTAAGACCCTAGGGTCGACGGGATCATCGACCCTCCCATCGACCCTCGATTTCTGACAAAACTGAAATTAGGAAATTTCCTAATTTTCGGTTGGGATTCTTTCCAAATCTCAATGGGATTATTATAGGACATTCCTAGTCTATTTAAAGGGTGTTCCTAAGCCACATTCACTCATTTCACAACCCTAATTGAATTGAGAGAAAGAGAGAAGAAGGAAAAGAGGAAGAAAGGAGGCTAGGAAGAAGGCTTAGCAAAAAGGAGAAGAAATTGCAGAGAAAAGTAATCTTCTCAGGTATGGATACCAATTCCATGAGTTTCTACAGACCTTAGGTTAGATATGGTTGAGTGTAGGATTTCGGAGAAACCCAAACCATCCATCCATGGTTAGGTTTTCATGGGAAACCATAGGAGGATCCACGAAAGCTATCTAGATGAATTATACATGGTTCTAGACCATGGAATGAGTGTTGGGTGAATGTAGGAAGCAAGTCATAGGACCCCAAACACGAAGAATGGATTAAAAAGTGGAAATTGGACCAGAGTGCACCGAGGGGTTGCACCGAGGGTCGATAGACCATCCGACCCTAGGTGTTTTCGACCATCGACCCTCAGCATTCGGGAAGTTCAGAATGGAGGGAGGGTCGATAGACCCATCGACCCTAGCATCGACCCTAGAATCGACCCTCAGTTGACAGAATGGTTTTTAAATTCCAAATTAATTCTAATTAAATTCTATCGACTTTGTTAGGTTTGCTAGCAATATAATACAATTATAACAGTGATTCGAAAGCTTGGAGAATATCTATTAGCAAGCTAAGGTGAGGAACCTTAACCCCAAACTAAATTGGTTAATAATAAACTATTTTCTATTTCTTGAGTCCTATGCCATGTTTGATTCTATGCGAATATGTTTGTAATGTGCATACAGCATGCCATCCAATATTTCTATTACTTGTTCATGCATATCTACTTTATTGTTTATAACATGATGATGATGATGATGATAGGAATAGGCATGTGCTTGTATGTGTGTGGTTGATGTGCTTGATGCGAGCGAGTATCAGGGGAGGTGTGATGAGAACGTCAATAACCGTTAACCTTTGGCGGGTCTCAGCACTTTAGCTCTATCTCTAACTCAAGTCTTGTGCATTGGCATCGTCGTATCGCCATTACCTTAGCAGAACTATTATGTCGTAGAGTATCGGGGAGGTGGTCTCGGTCCTTGTAGTCTCGACTCTACCGGGGGCCTTAGCTCTATCTCTATGGATGTTCCGAGGGATGCTGGGGTGAGGCCTTGGATACACTATTTGGCATTAGGATTGGTTAGCAGCGAGCCCAGTTTGCAAGCCCTCACTAACAGGGGCTTACGTGTTGGTATAGCATTATATAGCAATAACCGTTAACCTTTTGTTGTATAATGTTATGGTAGGGTGGATGGGGACGACGATAACTGTTAACCTTTGGGCGGGCTTCCACACCCTGTGTATAGAGGCGGTATCAATAACCGTTAACCTTTGATCACCCAACCTTTCTATTGCACATTGCAAACTATAAACCAAGACCAAAGATATAAATTGATTTTTGCATGCATATGTAATGTTGCATTGTTTTGGCTACTCACTGAGCCGTGTTGTGTGCTCACCCCTCGACGTCGAATATTTTTAGTTGATGATGCAGGATATACCGTTGAAGATTATATGAACACTGTCGGCGTATGGAACTGTAGCAGCTATGGAAGTTGGAGCCGAAGACGATACACACGACTCCTCTTGCGAGTGCAACTCGTGTGTATTCGATTATATATTTTTGTAGGTTTCTTTATTGGATTTATAAGACATGTATTTGGTATTTGAATATTTATGTCTTAGTTAAACATAGAATAATTTGATATTATGGGTATCATTTTAGTTCTCAGTTCATATTATTTATAAATTTTCCGCTATTGTGTATTACTCTGATTATGATTATGGATGCGTGTTAAGTTTGGATAACGCGGGGATAGCCTATAAGAGATCCTGGTTGAACCGTTGGTTATTTGGCGGTTCATCACACCATTCTGAAGTGTGCGGAATTGGGGTGTGACAACTTGGTATCAGAGCTTCTCAGGCCTTGCCCGCCGAACTAGCATACATTCAAAACAATTGTGAATCGAGATAGGATAAATTAAAAGCTTTAATACAAACACATTGTAAGCACAAGTGATGACTGAAACCAAATTAAAAAGAGAATAATGCATCTATTAAAGAGAAAACCAGTTACATACACTGAGTAAGAGAACTACAACGTATATACATCGCTAAAGCAGAGTACAGTCCACAACCCGGACGGTTACTCTGAAGTACAAGAAAATGAAGGTACAATCAGGAAACTGGAGGCGAAGGAGGAGGCGGTGCCTCACGATCTCTGTCATAGTCCTCAGCATAGACTCTAGTCAACCAGGCTATCTAAGTCTGGTTCGTCTGTAGACTAGCTGTGAGATCGACTACTCTCCCGTCGATCGCTATTTGGATCTCCATGAGCTCACTTATCCGCGCGTCGGATGTGTGCCGAGCAGCCAACAGCTCCTCCACTCTCATGCGCCGAGCATCTAGCAAATCCTCCATCCTCACGTCCGATCTGCGCCGAGTCTCTCTCGATCTCGCGCAACATCTCCATCATATCGGAAGATGGGCGTGAAGGACCAGCATCGTGAGAAGGACCAGCCTCGAGTGCGAAGCCGCCGCAGCCAGGAAGTACCATCTCCATCCGCCTGTGTGGGTGATGGCGGGGGTATCACGTCGACATCCATATACATACGATCATCATCGTCGATCGGATCTCCTCGAGCCCTAGCAGCAGCCGCAGGATCGCCACCTCGACTCGAGTGTGAGGGCGCACCATCGCGTTCCTCTCCTCATCACTAACCTTCGCATCTCGCAGCCCCATCTTGCAGATAGCCTCCCAATCTAGAGGCGACGAGAAGGTCTTCTCCTGGAGCTTCTCATCTACTAGATCCACCCCCAAACAGGTCAAGTAGCACTGTAATCATGCATCCATAGGGTAGATTACCCCTATGACCGGACAATGTGGCACCGATCATCGCCCGCATGATGATGTAAGGAAGGCGCACCGGCTGTCAAGTGCATATGTTGTAGATCAAGAACTGGGTCAGCTGAGACACCCTCTCATAGTGCCCACTCTGCGGAATCAGATTATCTTTGGACAATCTTGCAGAAGACTCGTAGAGATGGACGCAAGTAGCAAGCTCTCATCCGCCATCTATCGGGGACGGAGCAACCGATTGTCGATCTCTCGCTCTCATCTCCATCTCAACAAACCGTGGCTCTCCCGGCGCACAGTACACCATAGGACCATCGAAGGGAATGCCCAACAGATCGGCCGGTTGCCGATAGTCAAAAGAAATGTGCACCCCCTTGACGTAGCTAGTGATGCGCAACTCCCGACCACGCCGACATCATTGTAATCCCTCACCACCGGAGATTACAATAGAACCGGGCGCACCAAGTCTGGACATGTGCACGTGTCGTATGTGATGACAGGGAGCCACCCCATGTCCCCGAATGCTCTCTACGTTGAACAAGGCTAGATCAGCCAGGTTCACCATACGACCCCCTTCCACTTTCTTGCCGGTATAGTAGGCATACTGTGCCTCGGCTTCATTTGAACGGAAGCGGAGTGGATCACGTAATCTTGGCACTTTGGTACGGGCCATAGTATCTGCAAAATAAAGAAGAGAAAAGAAACAAGGAGTTAGCAGTATAAAAATCCAAAATTGATTTAATAACGGCGTAAGTTGACCATAAAGCCCCATTTCTTGCCATACAAGTGGGCATAAGGACTTACGAGGGTTTATACATATCCTACAACCCACATGCAGAAGGAAATTTTAACTGACGATGTCCAATTTGAAGAAATTCAAGAAAAATCAAAAATTTCGATAAATTAGGGCAAAAAGAGAAAAATTTAAGTTTCTCGATAACCAACCGATGAAACTGAAAATTTTTTGAGGGTTTTCGTTCCTCAAGACCCCAATAACAAAAGCCCCAATAGAAATAGAATTTTTACGGTTAGAAAAAGTTTAATTCGGAAAATACGAATTAAATAAGCAAAAACCTCGAAATAAAAACCTAAAAACAGGGAAGGTTGGGAAATTTTACCTGTAGAGGTGATGTGGATGTCGAAACTCGGACTAAGAATGATCCACAATAGGGAAGTAGCACTGTAGCAACTCGGAGAGAAGAGGCGAGTCGAAACGGAGGGGGAATAGTGAGAAATGACCCAAAATCGGATCTTAAAAATCTGATTTTTGGTCCGAGGGTCGAACAATTTGACTGACACAATCGACCCTCCAATCGACCCTCCAATCGACCCTCGGCTCTCGAGAATCTGACAGAAACTCAAGGGTCGGACTGAGGGTCGGACACCCATCGACCCTCGCATCGACCCTCAGCTCTCGGGAAGAACAGGTCATTCCCAGGGTCGGATACCAAGGGTCGGACATACCATCGACCCTCACTATTGACCCTACATAGAAAAGACAGTATTTTTGTTTCAGAATGAAATGTGGCTTCAAATTTTATATCGGTTAACGTGCCTACATAAAGTATAAATGATTTCTCACCGATTTTGATGACTTTCAGGCACCACCCATCTCAGAAAGGAAATATGTCTGGCCGTAGAGTCACCCGACAGACCCGAAACACAGTCCCACCACCACCACCCGTGGAGGAAACTAGTCAAGAGAATAACCAGGTACCGGAAAATCCAGAACCGGTGAACCCTACAAATTTACCACCACCACCACCAGAGCTAGCAACAGTGGTGATGAATCCAGCTCAACAGCTACAACAAATGCAACATGCACAAGCACAAATGCAGGTTGCGATGGGAGTTATGTTTCAAGCCACTCAAGCCGCAGCCATGCACACCGGGCAAGCTAGTGCAGCACCGGTGGGTAACCACCCAGCCCTCGGACACCTCCACAACAAGCTGCCCAGTTCCTGTGCAAGCCCCAGAAGCAGCCCAAGGAAACTATCAGTATCCACCCCCTATGTTTGGGGCATATCAAAATCAACTGGATCACTCCCGGCTAGTGGAGAGATTTTTGAAAATGAAACCAAGGGAATTCAACGGAAAGCCGTCTGATCCATTGTGGCCAGCACCAATGGATAGACGAAATGGAAAGGAATTTCCTTATGATGACTATTAATCGAAGAAGAAAAAGTGTTATGTGCCACCTTCATGCTCAAGGGCGACGCACATCATTGGTGGAAGTCGACCCAGGACCTATTTATTGACTAAGCACGCCCTACCGACTTGGGCTATATATAAAGAAGCTTTCTTTGAGAAATATTTTCCACGAAGCTTCAGAGATTTGATGGAGAAGGAGTTCCCGAGTCTTTATCAAGGACGGATGTCGGTGGATGCGTACCAGCAAGCGTTATGAAGAGCTGTTTTTCTTCGCACCACCGAGTATGCAAGAAGAAGATACAAAAACCCGTAGATTCGTCGCGGGACTAAGAGGAAGTATAAGGGAACATGTTCGGGATTAGAGAAGAACATATATAATGAAGCTGTCCAGATCGCTCGAAAGTGATTGAATCGAGCCGTAAAGAGAGTTATTTCACTCAAAACAAAGGCATAAAAAGGCCAGCTGGAAATTCTTATAATGGAAGCAATAACGGGGACGTATAAACCTTTCCGTCCTCAAAATTTCACAATTGCACCAAAGTCCACCGTAGCAGCTCAATCACAGCCAAAGCCAAATGTTGAAGCCCCGAGGTGTTATAACCGCAACCAACCAGGGCATATGGCAAGAGAGTGCCCAAAACCCAAGAAACAGTTACATCAAGGACGGGTATATCTTGTTACATCAGAGGATGCAGCCGCATCGCCCGATGTGGTCACGGGTATGATCGAAACTTTAAGATTAAAATTACATTGATTGAGCATGTAGACTAAGTAAAAACGAATCACGTGTATCGTACCTATCAATGGCGTACCCGCCAGAGTACTCTTTGATTTAGGAGCTACTCATTCATTTATATCTGTGTCGTTTGGAAAGAAGACCAATCTGCCCATCAAAACATTAGACTACAAATTACTTGTAAGGTCACCGATGGGAATAGAAGTGGAATTAGAGAAAGGTTATGGACCATGTCCAGTTCTCATCGGAGAGCAGACCTTGGATGCAACCTTAATACAACTTGAGATGGCAGACTTTGACGTCATCTTGGGAATGGACTGGTTAGCTCGGCACTCTGCAAAGTTGTTATGCGCCGAGAAGAAGCTAACGTTCAAGGACAAAGAAGGAGCAGAATTCAGTTTCTTGGGAACCAAACTTCCTAGGAGACGCAAGATCGTACTCTCAGCATTAAAGGCTAAGAAGTGCCTTGAGAAAGGAGCGGTCGGATACCTAGTATCAGTGGTCGACCTAACCAAGGACGTGCCACAAATGAAAGATATTGATGTAGTGCGAGATTTTCCCGATGTATTTCCGGAGGGAACTACCCGGATTACCACCCGACCGAGCCACGGAGTTTGTAATAGACCCGATACGGAGCCGCACCGGTATCAAAAGCACCGTATAGAATGGCTCCTACCGAACCGAAGGAATTAAAAGTGCAATTACAAGAACTGCTGGATAAGGGTTATATTAGACCCAAGATATCTCCATGGGGAGCACCGGTGTTGTTCGTAAAGAAGAAAGATGGTAGCGTTCGGTTATGTATCGACTATAGAGAGTTGAATAAGTCGACAATCAAGAATCGATACCCACTACCCGGGATCGATGACTTGTTCGATCAGCTACAAGGAGCGAGGGTATTTTCAAAGATCGATCTTCGATCAGGCTATCATCAACCGAAGATTAAAGAAGGTGACATTCCGAAGACAGCTTTCAGGACAAGATACGGACATTATGAGTTCCTAGTGATGTCCTTCGGACTAACTAATGCACCGGAAACGTTCATGGAACTTATGAACCGGGTTTTTCCACGATATGTTGGATACGTCGGTCATAGTATTTATTGATGACATATTGGTATACTCCAAGGACAAGGAAACCCATGTCAAGAACCTAAACGCAGCCCTGCAGCGTTTAAGGAAAGAGAAGTTATACGCCAAATTTTCAAAGTGTGAGTTTTGGCTAAGTGAAGTCGCCTTTCTAGGCCATGTAGTATCCGCGGAAGGAATCAAAGTGGACCCCGAGTAAGATCGAAGCTATTGTGAAGTGGGAAGCACCAAAGAGCGTCTCGAAATTAGAAGTTTTCGGGTCTAGCTGGATATTATCGGAGATTCATAGAAGACTATTCTCGGATCGCCGTACCCTCTCACCGTTTGACCAAGAAAGGAGAAAAGTTCGTATGGACGGATAAGTGTGATGCAGCAATGTATACCAATGGAATGGTGTTTAATCACGGCAACGAGCAGTATGTGATAGATACACCGGATGGATCAACCAACCAAGGGTTCATTCATCGGTTTTCAAATATATTCGCGGCATTGAAGATTGTACCGGATATAGTGGACGAAGTGAAGACAACTATCAAAGCAGATCCTTATCTGAGAACGGTACAAGAAGATATTGAGAAGGGTAGGACTAACCCTGAGTTCACCTTGGATGACGAGAAGGTGCTGAAATACAAAGGAAGAATATGTGTACCCGAAACAGAAAGTGTAGACATTAGACACCGACTCATGAAAGAAGCCCATACCACCATCTACTCGGTACATCCTAGAAGTACAAAAATGTATCATGATCTAAAGAAACTGTATTGGTGGAGGGGAATGAAGGAAGATGTAGCCAAGTTCGTGTCTCAATGCCTAAATTGTCAGAAGGTAAAGGCGGAACGACAAAGACCCGCAGGACTGTTACAACCATTACCGGAACCAGCATGGAAATGGGACTGCATCACTATGGACTTCGTCACAGGACTACCATTGACTCCTCGAGTAGTTGACGCAGTTTGGGTGATTGTAGACCGTCTGACCAAAACAGCTCGCTTCGTACCGATACGACCCCAATATACACTCGAAAGGTTAGCAAAGCTGTACGTGGATAATATTGTTCGGTTACATGGTGTTCCAGAAAGCATTGTGTCCGATAGGGACCCACGATTTACTTCCAAATTTTGGGAAGGACTGCAAAAGGCTATGGGTACAACATTGAAATTCAGTACTGCATTCCACCCACAGACTGACGGACAGTCGGAGCGTACAATTCAGATTTTAGAAGATATGCTACGAGCATGTGTGATTGATTTCAAGGGATCATGGGACGAGAAGTTACCATTGATCGAGTTCGCTTACAATAACAGCTATCAGGCCACTATATAGATGTCACCTTATGAAGCACTGTATGGTAGGAAGTGTCGAACTCCCTTGTTTTGGAATGAAGTTGGAGAACGTAGTATCGTTGGACCATAATTTGTTGAAGAGACTTGTCGAGTGGTCGACATCATCAAGGAAAGAGTAAGAACTGCTTAGAACCGGCAGAAACAATACGCAGATACTCGACGAAGAGATCTAGAGTTCGCCGTAGGCGAGAAAGTATTTTTGAAAGTATCGCCTATGCGAGGATTGAAGAGATTCGGACAGAAAGGAAAACTAAGTCCAAGATATGTCGGACCATATGAGATTCTGGCTAAGCGTGGGAAAGTAGCTTATCAGTTAGCACTACCACCGTCTATGTCAAGTGTGCATGACGTATTCCACATATCCTTATTGAAGAAGTATGTCAAAGACCCAACACATGTGTTGACAGTAGATTTGTCGGAACTGACTGATGATTTGACATTTGAAGTAATACCAACGGAAATCACTAGTCGAAAGGTTCAACGTCTACGCAATAGAGATATCTACTATGTTAAGGTCACATGGAAAAGTAGAGACATGGAAGAGATTACATGGGAAGAAGAAAATGCTATGAGAAAGCAATACCCTGACTTGTTTGATTCAGAAGGTATGTACAATTTCGAGGACGAAATTTTTATAAGTTGGGGGGAGTTGTAAGACCCGTGTCAATTTAACCCGGTCTTACCATTGTGAACCAGGTTTACCCATCATGGTCGAGTCAAATGGACCAAGGGCATGAAGGAGATCGAGATCCCAGGTACGAAGTCGACCCGAAAATACTTAATTCTAAGGGAGGGTCGCACACCCTGGAAGGTGGTCGGACCTCCCAATACAGAAAGTCAGACCCTCAGTTTTTGAGGGAGGGTCGGACAGCTTAAGACCCTAGGGTCGACGGGATCATCGACCCTCCCATCGACCCTCGATTTCTGACGAAACTAAAATTAGGAAATTTCCTAATTTTTGGTTGGGATTCTTTCCAAATCTCAATGGGATTATTATAGGACATTCCCAGTCTATTTAAAGGACGTTCCTAAGCCACATTCACTCCTTTCACAACCCTAATTGAATTGAGAGAAAGAGAAAAGAAGGAAAAGAGGAAGAAAGGAGGCTAGGAAGAAGGCTTAGCAAAAAGGAGAAGAAATTGCAGAGAAAAGTAATCTTCTCAGGTATGGATACCAATTCCATGAGTTTCTACAGACCTTAGGTTAGATATGGTTGAGTGTAGGATTTCGGAGAAACCCAAACCATCCATCCATGGTTAGGTTTTCATGGGAAACCATAGGAGGATGCACGAAAGCTATCTAGATGAATTATACATGGTTCTAGACCATGGAATGAGTGTTGGGTGAATGTAGGAAGCAAGTCATAGGACCCCGAACACGAAGAATGGATTAAAAAGTGGAAATTGGACCAGAGTGCACCGAGGGTCGCACCGAGGGTCGATAAACCATCCGACCCTAGGTGTTTCGACCATCGACCCTCGGCATTCGGGAAGTTCGGGAATGGAGGGAGGGTCGATAGACCCATCGACCCTAGCATCGACCCTAGAATCGACCCTCAGTTGACATAATGGTTTTTAAATTACGAATTAATTCTAATTAAATTCTATCGACTTTGTTAGGTTTGCTAGCAATATAATACAGTTATAACAGTGATTCGAAAGCTTGGAGAATATCTATTAGCAAGCTAAGGTGAGGAACCTTAACCCCAAACTAAATTGGTTAATAATAAACTATTTTCTATTTCTTGAGTCCTATGCCATGTTTGATTCTATGCGAATATGTTTATAATGTGCATACAGCATGCCATCCAATATTTCTATTACTTGTTCATGCATATCTATTTTATTGTTTATAACATGATGATGATGATGATGATGATAGGAATAGGCATGTGCTTGTATGTGTGTGGTTGATGTGCTTGATGCGAGCGAGTATCAGGGGAGGTGTGATGAGAACGTCAATAACCGTTAACCTTTGGTGGGTCTCAGCACTTTAGCTCTATCTCTAACTCAAGTCTTGTGCATTGGCATCGTCGTATCGCCATTACCTTAGCAGAACTATTATGTCGTAGAGTATCAGGGGAGGTGGTCTCGGTTCTTGTAGTCTCTGACTCTACCGGGGGGCCTTAGCTCTATCTCTCTGGATGTTCTGAGGGATGTTGGGGTGAGGCCTTGGATACACTGTTTGGCATTAGGATTGGTTAGCAGTGAGCCCAGTTTGCAAGCCCTCGCTAACAGGGGCTTACGTGTTGGTATAGCATTCTATAGCAATAACCGTTAACATTTGTTGTATAATGTTATGGTAAGGTGGATGGGGACGACGATAACCGTTAACCTTCGGGCGGGCTTCCACACCCTGTGTATAGAGGCGGTATCAATAACCGTTAACCTTTGATCACCCAACCTTTCTATTGCACATTGCAAACTATAAACCAAGACCAAAGATATAAATTGATTTTTTGCATGCATATGTAATGTTGCATTGTTTTGGCTACTCACTGAGCCGTGTTGTGTGCTCACCCCTCGACGTCGAATATTTTTAGTTGATGATGCAGGATATACTGTTGAAGATTATATGAACCTGTCAGCGTATGGAACTGTAGCAGCTATGGAAGTTGGAGCTGAAGACGATACACACGACTCCTCTTGCGAGTGCAACTCGTGTGTATTCGATTAGATATTTTTGTAGGTTTCTTTATTGGATTTATAAGACATGTATTTGGTATTTGAATATTTATGTCTTAGTTAAACACAGAATAATTTGATATTATGGGTATCATTTTAGTTCTCAGTTCATATTATTTATAAATTTTCCGCTATTGTGTATTACTCTGATTATGATTATGGATGCGTGTTAAGTTTGGATAACGCGGGGATAGCCTATAAGAGATCCTGGTTGAACCGTTGGTTATTTGGTGGTTCATCACATCATTCTGAAGTGTGTGGAATTGGGGTGTGACACATGTGATATGCACATTACAATCATACAATCATAGAATCATAGAATCATAGAATCATACATGGTATTGGACTCAATAAACGAAAACAGTTTATTATTAGCCAATTAGTTTAGGTCTTGTTCCTTCACCTTTGATTGAGCGTAGATCCTCGTTCAAGCTTTATGAATCACTTTTAAATCAATAGAAAGGCCTAACAAGTCGATAGATTTTAATTAGAATTAATTCCAATAAATTTAGACTAACCTAAATCATAGGGTCGCAGGTAGGGTAGCACCTAGGGTAGCAGTTTTCTGCTACTCTAGGGTGTAGGGTCGGATGTGGGGTCGGATACCATTTGACCCTAAGTGCAACCACACCCTCCCTGGGACTTCCCGAGGGCATGTGATCAATCTTGTGGTCTCGTAGGTCCATTATAAGATTGTTCAATGGTTCATAACTATGATTTTTACACACTTTCCATTGCCTATGATGATTACTTCCATGGATTCCTTTGGAACTCGTCCATGGATGGATTATTTGGGTTTCTCTTAATCCTAACTTCTTCATAATCTATTCTAGGTTCTTAATTTATGAAGGGAATTAGGTTCATACCTGAAGTTAGCTGAGATTCAGAGGTTTCTCTGAACTTCCTCCTCTTCCTTAGTCTTTTCTTTAATTTTCCTTCTCTTTTTCTTTTCCTTCTCTTTCTCTTTCTCTCACTTTCAATTAGGGTTCTAAAAGGAGTGAAAGAGGCTAAGGGACGTCCTATTTATAGAGGAAAACCCTCCAAAATAAGTCCCATCGATTTTAGGAAAGAACCCCTTGGAATTAGGAAAGTTTCATAATTTACGGTTTCTGTCTGTCATCGTAGGGTCGGACGTAGGGTCGCAGAATCCGTCGACCTTACGTTTTTCTAGTCATGCGACCCTACGACTAGACAATCATGGGTTGAACTTCTATTGAGGTGGGGTCGACCCTACCTGTTTAGGCATGCAATCCTACCCTCACATTTACTATTTTTGGGTTAGACTCATACCTGGTCTTGTAATTTTCTTCACGCACTTGGTCCACTTGGCTTGACCATGATAGGTAGACCTGATACAAGGTGGTAAGACCGGTTGGTTCGATATGGGTCTTACATCTACAGTAGGACCTGCATCAACAACTAAAAATATTTGACGTCAAAAGGGTAAGCACACATCACGGCTCAGTGAGAAAACAAAACAATGCACAAACATATGCATGCATTAGCTTCATATCTTTGGTCTGGTTTTAAGTTTGCAACTGTGCTATAAAAAGGTTTGGTGGCCACCGCACATGCACGGGTGTATAAGCCCACCCAATGGATCAAACACCATTGTAGTCCACATCCACCCCACCATAAGATAGAGATAAAGCTAAAGTGTCTGGATCACACACTGCCAACACTTCCCCTGATGCCCTACCTATACCAACACGTAAGCCCCTACTGGTGAGGGCTTGCAAAATGGGCTCGCAACTAACCAATCCTAATGCCATCTAATGTATCCAAGGGCTCACCCAAGCATCCCTCAATACGTCCATAGAGATTGAGCTAAGGCCCCGACAGAGTCAAAGACCACACGGTCCGAGACCACCTCCCCTGATGCCCTATGACGTAATAGTTCTGCTAAGGTAATGGCGGTACGACGATGTCAGTGGGCAAGACTTGAGTAGAGATAGAGCTAGAGTCTGGTGACCAGGTTGAACCACAATGCCATGTCCTCCCCCTATTGCTCCATTCGCATAACACACTGACCACACACACACAATCACATGTCTATTCCTAGCATCATCATCATCATCATGTTATATATAGATATAAATAAATATGCATGAGCAAAAATAAAAATAATATTGGATGACATGTGAGATGTACATTACAAGCATACAAGCATAGAATCATTTATTGCATTAGACAAATAAAATAAAATAATTTGTTGTTATCCAATTAGTTTAGGTCTTGTTCCCTCACCTTGTAATGATACTCGTTCTTCTCCAAAGATTTGGAAGTCACTTGAATCTATTGGGAACCTAAACAATTAATGTATTTAAGTTAGGGTTTTAGTTCACCAAGTTACAATAGTTGAAAACCTAATCTGGAGTCAAATAGACCTTTTGAGACTGTATGGTCGCAGGTGTGGCTGTACCTGTGGTCTCAGTATTTGGGACCATAGGGCATGTGGGGGATACGTGTGGTCACATATCATATGACCACATATGCGACCATACCTTCTCTAGGATCTTTCCAAGAGCATGTGGTTGATCATGTGATCACTGTGTGGTCGACCATTGCTACGACCACTCGAAGTTTGATAAATTATTATCCTCAATCTACTTCCTTCAAGAGTCAATTCCTTGGTTTATCATTAGGGTCCTTCCTATGATCGATCTATGGCCTTAAATTAATAATTTCTTTGCAAGGTTACTCACCCTAACTTACTCTTCATGGATCTCCCTTGTGTTTAACCCATGGGGTCTCATGGTTGATATTCCCCATAAATTTCACATCTAGACTTACAATGGGAAACCTATACTATGTAATCTATTTCTATAGAGATGGCTTCCTTACCTTGGCCTTTTGTAACAAGCTAAGTCATTCCTTCCTCTCAACTTGTCTGTTCAGATCTCTTTCTCCTTATCTTTCTCTCTCTCTCTCTCTTTTTCTTAGGTTTAGAGTTACAATTTGGGTTCTAAAAGAGTGAAAGAAACTAAGGGACATTCTTTATATAGAGGAAAAACCTCCATATAGGGTTCTCCCTCAATTAGGAAAGAGGTCCCAAAGATTAAGAAAGTTTTCAAAATTCAGAGTTGGTCATATCATCGTGGGGTCGCACGTATGGTCGCAGAATCCATCGACTACATATCCCAAATATGTGACCACACGTTGAATTATCGAGTGGTCTCACTTTCCTAAGGTGTAGTCGACCATACCAGCTTAGGTATCCGACCACACACTCCAAATTAACTAGTTTTGGATCGATTTACATACCTAGCCTTGTAGTTTCTTCACGCACTTGGTCCACTCGATCCGACCATGATAGGAAGACCTGGCACGACATGGTAAGACCTAGTTAGTAGAGTGCAGGTTTTACATAGGAGGTCCCTCCTTTAGGTTTAATCCTCTTATCGCTTTACGGAAAGTTACTAGGGCTTGATTGAAAAGTTCAACTGAAAGTCTTCATTAGGTTTTCTTTTGTCTCTTCTTCTGAAATGGTCCAGGACATTGTCCATGGGTGTTGGGAAGCAAAGCTTTCCCTCGTTATCATGAGAGGCGAACTTCTCGAGGTCACCTACTTTATTAAGCACCATTAAAAGGAGTACAAAGCTTACCAATAGGGTTGGTCGAAGGTAGGACGAACTTAGCTCGTCTCTTGGTTCTTCCATTGGCTTGGCTTCTACTCGCTTTATGCTCTTCTCTCTTGTAATACAAATGTGTTAGAGGTTTCTCTTAGGTTTCTCGTAAAATATTCTCATTACGTCTCTATGTATGAGGAGTTTGAGAGACTAACTCCTTCCTCGTACGAGGTTTAGTAGGTTAGGCAGTTATCCCACATGGGTATACTTGGGGAAGAAATGAAATATGCCTTTCATCCTTTTTGGCTATGTTTCGAAGTATCCGACCCAAGTGGGTTGTACCTATACTATGTCCGATTGCATAGTTCAGTTGCAGACCACGACCTTGAACCTACAACCGGACAGGGTAATTTTCCTGTTATGTGGTTCGGTTTGGTCCAATTTTAGTTATCGTTGAAAATTATACCTGGGTTTGTTGTCGTATGTGTCGATGCGACTTAATCCGTCTTTGATCTGACCCGGTCCACGTTAGGAAGACCTACTATGAGCCGAAAGTTTCAATTAGGCTAGGTTTTCGGCATATGGGTCTTACAACTCCCCCCTTAAAAATAATTTTGTCCCCAAAATTGATTCTTACTTGTCCCAAATAAGTAGGGATACTTTTTTTCGCATCGCTGCTTTCTCTTCCTAAGATGCCTCCTCTATTGATTGGCTTTCCAGATTACTTTCATGTAATGGATGTCCCTATTTCTAAGGCGTTGTACTTTTCTATTAATTATCTTGAAGGTTTCCCTCGAATGTTAGGTCTTTGCTCAATTGAATTGGTTCTGCCTCAAGTACGTGGGTTGGATCCATTACATACCTTTTTAGCATTGATATGTGAAACATGTCATGCACATTTGACAAGGATGGGGGTAATGCTAGTTGATAAGATACTGCCCCATACTTCTTCAATATCTCGTATGGTCCCATGTACTTGGGACTCAGCTTCCCCTTCTTTTCGAAACATCTCAATCCCCATAGGGGTAATATTTTTAGGAAAACATTGTCGCCTACCACAAATTCCAAATCTTTCCATCTTATATCGTAATAGCTCTTCTGATGAGATTGGGTGGTCTAAATTATTTCTCGAATCATGGCCACCACCTGGCAGGTTTTCTTGAATACATTATTGATGCGACCTGATTCACGTTAGGAAGACCTGTTATGAGCCAAAAGTTTCAATTAGGCTGGGTTTTTGACATGCGGGTCTTACACTGCCTAAGGAAGGAGAGCCTGCAAACGATTGGTCGCAAGATTTTTCCTTATCTACTATAAATAGAGGATAAATTGGGATAGAAATCTGACAACAGGTGGGGGGCCTAGGTGGTGGATGAATTCGACAGGTGGGTGGATTGGGAGGTGGTAGAATTCTATAGTAGGAGAGCCTGGGGATCGAGGGGTTCTAAACAAGGCTAGGAGCCGAGGTTATCTGGGACCTCACAACAATAGGGATCAGACACAACAAACGAAATAGTAGGGTTGGGGATTGTTCTATAAGCAAAGGGTTCAGAAGATGAAACCAGGTGGTTTTTGGGGTGAGGTCTCTGAGGCACATCGGATCAGCCAATGGAGATGCGGATGGATTGTAGACTACAGGGTTGATAGGATAATTAGGGTTTGATTTTGTAGGATATGGACGAGTATAGGGTTGTCATTAGATCCCATAAACCCAATATGTTGATGCTCATCCAACGGGTAAGAGATAGGCTCAAAGCGGTTAGTGACAGAGAACCTTTCCGTTACAAAGATATTAGGGTTTTGGGCCTTAAGAAGAATTGGGTAGGTTGACCGTTGACCTTGAACCCAAATGAATGGTTGATTTTTTTTCGTTGGGTTAGTAAATGCTAATCCAACAGTAATCCTTCATTGAATCCCGATTCCTTCTCAGACGAATTTTAGAGCCCTGCCCTTGGACCAAAATCAGGCTGAGTCATCTGCATCACCCGATTAGGGTTGTTTCCATTAGTGTTGGCTCCCAGAGATCCTTCCACCTCCATCGACTCATGGTTTTTAGTATGATCCCCCTCTACATTCGAATGAGAGGTATTTTTTGGTCCCTAACTGACCCCTTTGGCATCCTGGTACCTTCTTTACCCCCTATGGATTCTGTTGAGGTTGTTAGAGGCATTGGAGCATCCCGTGGCCTAAGGAAACAAGCCCCTTCTGAGTGGCCAAAAACTTTACATAAAAGACACTGAGGAGGTTGCCACTCATATTTTACCTACTGCAAGAATAAATTACCTTCATCATCTTCAATTTGGATGGTGTCTTCCATCTTCTCCAAACTGGAGAAGTCGATACACCCTTATAAAGGCTCTCCGAGTCTTAAGCATTGTAATTTGATATGGTAATAGTGGCTTTCCCAGACAAGAACAAATAGCACTAAGGGACTCTTTACCCCAGAGATGAAGAGGCCTGGTAATGTAACCCAAAGTGGCGTATAGAGATTTCTCTCCCATTTCTTTAGGAAGTGGCCCTCACCATGATCCTTTATAGGGTCCTCGCCAGTAGAGGCACCCTCCAACAAAGGAGACTCCACAAAATCAGCCACAAAGAAGGAACCTATATCAGAATCTGAAAATAGTATCAATACAAAGGGGTTAGCTCCCATCCCATTTCATTAAGGAATCAAGTATCACAATGCACATACAAATGAATGATAATGGAGTTCATTAATTAAGTCATGGTGTAATGATTCTGAAGTGCTGTATTGAGATTCCACCACTACTTTTGGCTCCATCTACGGTTAGTGGCTTCTAACTTTCATGCACTTTACTTTCATGCACTATGCTGGGTAGAGACAAAGTCCAAGGCCCCAGACCGCGAGATTGTACTCTACAAGTAAATCCCCACTAACCCGGTCTAACTTTACGTTCTCATGTCGTGACCGGTCTTCCCATCATAATTGACTCAAGTGAACCAATTGTATGAAGAAACCACAAGATGTGGTAAGCAAAAATTTTGTTGGTGTGGTTGACTATTTAAGTTTGTGTGGAAGCAACCAGTCAAAAACTAAAAACCAGTAAATTTTGGATGTATGGTCGCATTTTTGAGGGGTATGGTCGACCATATGGTCGACTAGGTTGAGACCGCACCATCGACCGTAAGAACCCAGAACCGACTCCGTGATTTGGAAACTTTCCAAATCAAAGGGGATCTCTTTCCTTATTATAGAGGGACTCTACATGGAAGTTTTTTCTCTATATAAAGGATGTCCCTTCACTCTATTTTACTCTTTTGGATTAATCTCAAACCCTAAGCCTAAGGGAAAAAGAAAGAGGAGGAGAAGGAGGAGAAGAGAAGGGGAGGAAAGCTTGGAAAAGGGTTTTGCAGAGAAGAGTTCTATCTCTCTACAACAAGCTTAAGTTATGAACTTGACTCTATAGGGTAAATCAGATAAAATAGGTTCTTTTCAAGTTCATATGTGGAACCTAATACAATGATTTCGATTATAGATTTTCTATGGAAAACCATAGAGAATAGGTTAGGGATAATAGATGAGGGAAAAGCTATGATTTATGTCACACCCCAAATTCCGCACTCTTCAGAATGGTGTGATGAACCACTAGCAAACCAACGGTTCAACCAGGATCTCGGACAGACGATATCCGTTTTATCTAACCTCATACATCCACATTCATAATCAGAATAAATACACAATAGCGGAAGTCTTATAGTAAAATGAACTGAGAATCTACTGTGATATTAATATTTAAATAGCAAATTATTTTGTGTCAACTAAGACATAAATAAATATCAAATACATGTCTTTACTAAAATCTAAATAATTAAAATAACATCTAATCAAATACACATGAGTTGCACTCGCAAGAGGAGTCATGCGTATCCACTTCTTCTTCAACTTCCATCGTCGCCATGTGCCCGTACACCGGAGCATTGACATAATCTTCGACGGTAGTACCTGCATCATCAACTAAAAATATTCGACGTCGAGGGGGTGAGCACACATCATGGCTCAGTGAGCAAACAAAACAATGCAACAATACATATCTTTGGTCTGGTTTAAAGTTTGCAATATGCAATAGAAAGGTTTGGGTGGTCAAAGGTTAACGTTTATTGACCCCGCCTCTATACACAAGTGTGTGACGCCGCCCGAAGGTAACGTTTATCGTCAACTCACAAGCACCCAATTCATGAACATTGTACAACAAAGGTTAACATTTATTGCTGTACATTGCCATACCAACACGTAAGCCCCTGTTGGCAAGGGCTTGCAAACTGGGCTCGCAACTAACCAATCCTAATGTCAAACAGTGTATCCAAGGCCTCACCCCAGCATCCCTCAGAACGTCCATAGAGATAGAGCTAAGGCCCCCCGGTAGAGTCAGAGACTACAAAGACCGAGACCACCTCCCCTGATACTCTACGACGTAATAGTTCTGCTAAAGTAATGGCGATACGACGATGCTAATGCACAAGACTTGAGTTAGAGATAGAGCTTAAGTGCTGAGGCCCAGCCTATGACACCCCCCCTGATACTCGTTCGCATCAAGTACACCAACCACACACATACATTCACATGCCTATTCCTATCATCATCATCATTATCATGTTATAAACAATAAAGTAAATATGCATGAACAATAAATAGAAATATCGGATGACATATTGAATGCACATTACAAGCATGTTCACATAGAATCAAGCATAGCATTGGACTCAAGAAATAAAATAGTTTATTATCTTGTTTCCTCACCTTAGCTTGTTAGTGGATCCTCTTTCAAGCTCTAAAATCACCTTTATATTGTTATTATATTGCTAAAAGACCTAACAAAGTCGATAGAATTTAATTAGAATTAATTCTGAATTTAAAAACCTTGTTGTTAACTGGGGGTCGATACTAGGGTCTGAGTTATGATCGACCCTGGGTGCGACCATCCCTATTTTGGGCTTCCCGAATACTGGGGGTCGATGCTCAGGGTCTGGTAGGGTCGATTGGCCATCGACCCCCATGTGACCCCCTGTGGGTTTTATCGATTTTTCTTCCTTCAGCCCATTCTTTGTGTTTGGGGTCTTCTGGCTTGCTCCTATAGTCCATTCCACACATGTTCTATGGCCTAGAACCATGATTCATTCACCTATATGGCTTTCATGATTTCCACCATAGTTTTCCATGAAAACCTAACCATGGGTTGATGGTTTGGGTTTCTCCGAGATCATACCCACTTCATTATCTACCCTAAGGTCTTTAGAAACTCATGAAAATAGTATCCATACCTGAGAAGAATACTCCTTCTCTGCAACTCTTCTCCTTTTTGCCTTCTTCTCTTCTTTCCTTCTCTTCTTCTTCTTTCCTTCTCTTCTTCTTCTCTTCCTTCTCTTCTCTTTCTCTCAATTCAATTAGGGTTGTAAAAGGAGTGAAAGAGGCTTAGGGACGTCCTATTTATAGAGTAAAAACTCCTAAAATAAGTCTCATTGAGATTAGGAAGGAATCCCATTGAAATTAGGAAAGTTTCCTAATTTCAGTTTTTACCGAGTACCGGGGTCGATAGGGGGGTCGGAGATCCCGTCGACCCCTGGTCCTTAAAATGTCCGACCCCCATATAAAACTAGGGGTCTGACTTCTATACTGGGGGGGTCCGACCCTCCCTTGCTGGGTATGCGACCCTCCCTTTATTTAAGTGTTTTTGGGTTAGTTTAATACCTGGGATCGTGATCTCCTTCACGCACTTGGTCCATTTGGCTCAACCATGATGGGTAGACCTGGTTCAAGGTGATAAGATCGGGTTAGTTTGATACGGGTTTTACAATTTAATGACATAGACTGATCATAGGAGGAACCTTATTATTGAGCCCAGAGGAGGAACTCGTATTGAAAGTAAAAATTAGACCAAAGTCGCAGCTATGGTCGACCATAGGGTGACAAGTGTGTCGACCACAGCTATTCGGGAAGTTCCCAGAAATCATGTGGTCGCACCTACAGTCACATGTAGTTCGACCATAGGATCAACCGTACGTCATATGGTCGTATATATTGAGACCATAGGGTCGACCACAGGGATCGACCATACGATAATAACAAATATATTTTAAGACGAAACAATGTTTTCGATTACTATAACTTGGTACTATCGAACCCTAACTTAAATACATTAATTGTTGAGGTTCTGAATAGATTCAAAGTGACTTCCAAAGCTTAGAAGATGAATAAACATCAATCAAAGGTGAGGGAACAAGATCTAAACTAATTGGATAATAACAAACTGTCTTATTTTATTAAGTCCAAGGCTATGATTGATTTTATGCTTGTATGCTTGTAATGTGCATCTCACATGTCATTCAATATTACTATTATATTCTGCTAATGCATATTTATTTATGTCTATTTATAACATGATGATGATGATGCTAGGAATAGGCATATGATTGTGTGTATGTGATCAGTGTGTTATATGCGAATGGAGCATCAGGGGGAGGATGTGGTATTGTGGTTCAGCCTGGTCACCAGACTTTAGCTCTATCTCTACTCAAGTTTTACCCACTGACATCATCGTATCGCCATTATCTTAATAGAACTATTACATCATAGGGCATCAAGGGAGGTGGTCTCGGACCGTGTGGTCTTTGACTCTGTTGGAGGCCTTAGCTCTATCTCTATGGACGTATTGAGGGATGCTGGGGTAAGGCCTTGGATACATTGGATGGCAAGATTTGTTAGTTGCGAACTCAGTTTGTAAACCCTCGCCAATAGGGGTTACGTGTTGGTATGGGTAGGACATCAGGAGAAATATTGGCGATGTGTGATCCGGACACTTTAGCTCTATCTATTCTATGGTGGGTACATGTGGGATGGCAATGGTGTTTGATCCATTAAGCGGATTCACACACTCTTGTATAGAAGTGTGGTGGCCTCCAATCCTTTCTATAGCAAAGTTGCAAACTTAAAAACTAGACCAAAGATATGAATTGAATGCATGGATATGATTGCACATTATTTTGTTCACTCACTAAGCTCAAGTTGGAGAGCTAACCCTCGCACGTGAAATTCTTTTTAGTTTTTGATGTTGCAGGTGTTACCGTTGAAAATTACATAAATGTGTCGACGTATGGACAAATGATGGCTATGGATGTGCAAGCTGTGGATGACGAATATGACTCGTCAAGTGAATGTTTCAACTATGATTACGCTTAGTATTTAACTTTCGTATTTTGATACTTGTAATATGTATTAATTATGTTTTGGTTACTTGGAGATAACTGAATTATTTAATTATTTATCATGTAGACCTCAGTTCATTATTAATAAGACTTTCGCTATTTACTTTATTATCTCTGATTATTACTATGGAAATTTTGGTTTAACATGGTTGGCACGGCCTATACGAGATCCTGGTTTGAACCATTGGTTCTTGTGATGGTTCATCACACCACTGGTTAGACCAGAATTAGGGTGTGACACCAGCATAGATCCCCGGTCCTGGTAACGTTAAGCCATCATGTCCCCGCTAGAGTGCTAGCTATGTAAAGCAATGTCTACATGGTCATGCGCCACTAGTACCATCGATGCACTCACGCCACACAGACTAACCAAACACATTCTCATACATCATACATAGTTATTATTGTATACACCACTGGTTAGACCAGAATTAGGGTGTGACACCAGCATAGATCCCCGGTCCTGGTAACGTTAAGCCATCATGTCCCCGCTAGAGTGCTAGCTATGTAAAGCAATGTCTACATGGTCATGCGCCACTAGTACCATCGATGCACTCACGCCACACAGACTAACCAAACACATTCTCATACATCATACATAGTTATTATTGTATACATATGCATGTACAGATATCACAATAAAGCATGGCATTTTATATTTCAATCTCAAGCAAACATAGAGTAATGTCATAATTACTATGGACCCAACCCCTCACCTGATGGCACTGCAATGCTGAAGTATTGGAAGTCGGCAAGAGGCTTTGCTTGAGAACCCACATAGATTTACCTAAACATGTGCATAAGTTTCATCATGTTTGTTAATCAGCTTTTAAACCAATGTGGACACATCCACAATGACATTATGCGGGTCCCAAGACAAGCCAGGAACCTTGCAATTGGTCCCCGAAGGATTTGGACAAGCAATTGGACAATTACTGTCATGGCGATGGATGGAAGCCCTCAATGGTAGGTACCGCCGGCTAGGCCAAAGCTCATAAGAGCCTTCTGTAAGTGAGCCGATAGTTCAAGTTAGTGGACGAGTCCACTGGCTCTGGTGCCTCTGGCTCATTAGCTAAAGGATAAGCAGGCCCCATAAATTAGCCAATCCCATGAGCTAGTCGGTGGACAGTAGTCTCGGTAGATAGGTGCCGCCGGCTTATCCACCGGCTAAGCTTAGCTCTAAAATATTGTAAGTTTTTTGTCTATCGGGGGATAGTAGCCCGGCAGATCTATCCGCCCGCTACATCCACTAACTAGAAAACTAGGTCAAACATCTAGAGCTAGGGGCAAGGGCTTTGCCCCATCCACGGGCTCAAGTCAACCTCCTAAGTCCTAGAACCAGACTCAACTGAGGAAGATGAAGTGGGAATTAGGGATTAGCTCACCCAACCCACTCCCTTTCATATTAAGATGGTGGGGAACATTTTCCCCACCCATAGTAGTATTTTAATGGTGAATAACACCTCCATTGGAAGTGTATAAACCTTAACCAAAATCTAAGATTTTTCTTTGGAGGCCAATATTGGTGGCCAACCACCACCATTAATGGTGGTCAATAACCAACCTAAAGAGGAGAAGAAGGTGGACTTACCTTAGAGAATAAAAGGAAAGTCCCATTGAAGCTTGAGCCCCAAACCTTCAAGCTTCCCTGCTTCTCATTGGGTTCAATTGCAATTCTCCCTCAATCCCATGAAATGGCCAAAAGAAATAAATGAAGCCTAAGCATTTATTTATAACGAAGGAGGAGAGAGAGAGAAAGAGAGAGAGAGAGAGAGAGAGAGAGAGAGAGACTTTTGCAGTAAGCTGGCGACAAGAAGTCGATTGACTCATCCACCGACTCTGTACTGTCGGTAGGGCTAAAATATAGCCATGCTTTAGTTTCTCAAGCCAATGTATTGGAAGGAGTATTGGTCTCACCAAAGGTCTATTACAGTAGTAAAGGTCCAGATAGAATCCCTTACCTAGGATCAAGACATATCCATTGGGCATGTCAGTTTCCATCGTGGGAAGACTAGCACAATAGAAATCCGATTTAGTAGGGGATTTCTGGTGCAAGTCTTACAACCTGGATGCTAGATTGTAGGAAGAAAGAGAAGAAGGTGAACAAGGAAACATGGCATACCCTAGCCACTATCGATGTCGAAGGTAAATCCTCTTCATTTTCATCCCTCTTGGGTATCATTTCTATCCAGATATCCTCTTAAAATTAAACTTATGGTTTTAAAGCTTTCAATAGTGAAAAGGTATCACCAAGTGCTTAAAGGAGGAAGGAGGAGAACGAAGATAGGTTGTAAACCCATCAAGAATAACATTGTCTTACGTTAGTCTACCCTAATGTCTTTTGTTAAGTTTAACAAAGGTAAATTTGTAAGTTTAGACATGTCCAAGGATAATTTGGCATTAACACATTTTATAGAAGAACATGTCATCATCTAATAGAACTATCATAATGAACAGAGTCTGTATGGTACATACTTGGCAAATAAGGGGAGGTTCAAGTAATTATCTTTAAAGTTGAGGGGTGGGCTTTTGTGGCAAAGTACAAGGGAGTTGAATGAAATTTTCCCAAAAGAAAAATTATAGAAGAAGGAATGAAAGAAATGAGAAAAGGAGAGGCAGCCGCAAGAGAGAAAAGTGGAGAAAAGAAAGGAAAAGAGGAACTTGTAAGAGAAAGGGAAAAAAAGAGGACAAAGAAGAGGATTAGAGGTTGGCAGCATAACTCTTGAGAGTTTGCAAAAAAGAAAGTGAGCAGAAAGAGGGGTGGCTCGTTGTGAGGGAAAAAAAAAAGAAGAGAAGAAGCAGGAAAAGGAATTCATAAAGGAAGAGGGTGTGGCCGAAGTTCGTAGAAGGAGGAAGAAGGGGGCAACAAAAGTCTACCAAAAAGGAAAGAAGAGAAGAAGAAAAGAGGAAAGAGAAGAAAGAGGAAAGAGGAAAGAGGAGGAAGAAAGAAGAAAAGGGGATTTGCAGAAAAAGGAAGAGAAGTGAAGGAAAAAAAATATCTGTGTAGAGAAGAATCAAGAGAAGGAGCCACCAGAAGAAGCAGAAGAATAGAGGAAGATCACAAGAGAGGAAACATAATAGAAAAAGGAAAAGAAAAGAAGAAAGAAGAGGGGAGAAAAGAACAAATAAAAAAAAAAAAAAAAAAAGAAGTAAAAGAATAGAGGAAGATTGCAAAAAGAATCTCAGAGACAAAAAAGAAGAATAGGAGTTGCAAAAAAAGAAAGAATAAGCATAAGAACAGAAGAAGCTCGCTGGAAGGAAGGGGGAGATTTTTTTTAAGCAGAAGAGAAAAAGAGATTTTGAGAAAGAGAGGAGAGAAAATCAAAGAGATTTGATTTCTTCTTTTGGCTTCATCGCGATTGGTGACGAATCTTTTGGTTACTGTTTGATCTTATGTGTTCTTGCTAATCAATAGTAGCTAGTTCATTTTTTCCCATTATGAGAAAAAATGACACTTCACTATCCCATTAAGGGTAGTTTTGCTTTAAGGACGAGATGACATAATCATCTAATAGAAATCCCTTAATGGACTGGAGCGGTCTGTGATAAGGTTTTGAAATTAGGGGAAGTAGGAATAATTGTCATAAACTTTAAGGTAGGGGTTTGAATTAAAGCAAAGTCCAAGGGAGGTATGAGTAATTTTTCCTAACAAATACACAGGAAGAATTGTCAATTTTCTCTCTTTCTTGAATAGGAAGAATACTCTTACACTATAATGAAGTACAAGGAATAAGAACACCCCCCCCCCTCTCTCTCTCTATCTCTCTATTTCCACATCTCCAATCACTCACAATAATAGAAAATGGAGAAGGGTTTTTGGGTTGCTCTCGGCTTTGGCTTTCAGGAACTCATGCAACTCACAGAGAATTGCACCCTCAAAACACTGAAAATGAAAAGGATAATATATCTCCCACTGCCATTATTTTTTTTTGCTAAAGATAAGGTGTATATTCAAACTAAAAATAAAGTAGAAGAAACAATGCAAGAATAGGAGCAAAAAAACCTAGAGCAACTCTACCTTCGGCATAACCATCCACGGGGAGGAACCAGGAAAAAAAAAACTAACAAAATATATAGTAGCATCCCATTCTATAGTGTTTGAAAGACATCTTGGACAACAAATCCTAAAAGATGACATTTGTGATCTAATTGTAGTTTTAGCTGAAAAATCCGTTGTTTCGTTTGCATCACGAAAGCAGTAAGTGACTCGTCACTCAATGTCATTCATAAGATAAGGATCTACTATAAGAAGAAGAATTACGAAGAGAGGAGAGAGAGATAGCTTACAAGAGAAACTAAAAAGAGAAGAGAGTCGGTGGAAGAGAGGAAGGCCTCCCCCAAAATGAGATGGTATGGGTCTATTTATAGAAAAAAAAATCTTGAGTTTACTATTTGGGTGAATAGTGACATTGAATAGTGCTTTTTGAAGAGTGGTTATTAGTGGAACTATTTACTCGTACAATAACAAGAATAGTATTTACTACAATAGTAGAGGCACCTTCATGTCCAATCTTGAAGCAGACCCAGCAAAAGCGATCGCTGATAATAAGTAGTCTCGAGACAATGATCAACTGCACACATTAGCATAAAGACCTGGTAGAGGCACCTTCATGTCCAATCTTGACAGCAGACCCGGCACAGGCGATCGCTGATAATAAGTAGTCTCAAAACAATGACCAACTACGCACATTAACATAAAGACCTGTCAATCGACCACGTGCTAGCACTCAGCATTAAAGGTGTTAAACAGTGCGGTTCGGTTTCGGTATGGTGTGTAATGAGTAAAACGAAAATCGAACCATTTATTAAACGGTTTCAAAATGCTTACCAAAATCGATTATTAATTGATTTCAGTTTTTCGATTTTTAAATGGTTTCATTGCCGGTAGTGTGAGCAAGAGAGTTAAGAACAAAGTTGAGGGAAAGCCAAGGAAATCATTAAAATAATTTTAATCATATATGAAAAGTGGACTGGGTATGGCCATGTTCAACGAAGGCCATTAGATGCTTTCGTTAGAAGGAGTGATTTGATTCAGATTGAAGGGGTTAAAAGAGTCAAGTGCAGACCTAAGATGACTCTAGGGGAGGTGGTGAAGAAAGACATGTATAGCTTAGGCCTTGCTTCAAGTATGATATCGAATAGAGCTGATTGGCAGACAAGAATCCATGTAGCTGACCCCATTTAGTTGGGATAAGACTTTGTTGTTGTTGTTGTTGTTGTATATGAAAAGTGGATTTTCCATTAAGAAGTATGCCATGTGGAAAATATTAAAATATAATTTATTTCTAAAAATATAAATATTTAGCATTAATGGATTAAAGTAAAGGTTTAGTCGGTTTAAACAGTTCCAAATAGTCGGTTTAAACGGTTTCATTTCTAAAATTAGAATCGAACCGTTTAACTAAACGGTTTCATTTCTAAAACCAGAATCGACCCATTTAATAGTCGATTTCACGGTTTCAGTTTAAAAGGTTCGGTTCAATTTCGGTGTATGGTTCGATTTCATTTTTGACACCCTTACTCAGTATACAATGTTGTGGTTGTTTGGTGTGTACCACCATTTAAACCTTTGACTTTGGAGTTACAAAAAGTTATCTATTCTCTTTTACTCCATTAGAATGATTCAAATGATGATCTTGAAGACTAGTCATTTCAAGCAATAAATACTATTCAAGTTCTTTATTTATTATTATTATTATTATTATTTTATACTTATCGAGCATGGCCTATTAGCTCAATTGGTCAAACGTCATGTTACTACTTTGTAAGTTACTCTAGCAAGAAATACTCTGGACGAACATTGCCATGGAATTTTGCCACAAAGAAAGCCATCCACCGATTGAATGACTTTCAATCCATTTTGATAAGAAGAAAAAGGTTTGAGCCCCCTCACTGAAGGAAGTGGGTCTCAAGTTCACTTAAGGCACCCTCTTGAAGAAGAAAGCACTCATTCATATATCTTTAAGTTGTGAGATAGGATTTTTTCCGGAGAAAGCCCTCGGGCTACGGTTTGCCACTACAAAACCAGTAGGTGGAAGAGAGAAAGACTTGCTAGTGTCGACTGGTGGCCGACACCTGACACTCCAGTTGATCCAACGGTTCGAGAGTTAGTGAGTTTATTTTTTTATTTTTTTTATAATAACTCTCATACCATTGGATCGATTGGAGTGCCAAGTGTCGGTCATCTAGTCAACACCAGCAAGTCTCAAGCTCATACCGAACTTAAGACAAGCCGAATTCCCTTGGTTGGAGGAAAACCCAACACAATTTTCGCTCATCTATCAGTCCTTTGTGTAGTCTCTAATTATTGAAGGCTTCATTCGCTAGCTAATTCAGCTATTGGAGTTATTTGGAGTTAATTGGGTATGCCTATCAATACATTGGTAGGTGAGCTGGTTAACTCCAATCGCTGGTGTCGATTGGAACCCCCAATAATTGGAGATGACTTAAACCCCTCTCCATGACTGACTCTGAGTGTAAGATAAAAAAGTGTTTTCAGAGATGGGGTTGCAGACGCTTGATCTGTTGAAGAACGAACTTCCCCTTGAGCAAGAATCTTTGGTCTTGTCCGAGGATGTTGTCACTGGACTTGTTCTTGTTGATGTCATCAATGGCTTCTGTACTGGTGGAGCTGGGAATCTGGTGAGCATACTTCTGTCTAATTTGTATGTTTCTTTCATTACCCTATTTGGTTTTGCTTAGATGGTTCTGGTTAATTTCGGGCTTTGAATTTGATTACTTTTCATGGGTTCCCTGGAACTTTTTTCCTGGTTATGGTGATGCTTTTGTTGGGTTTTCGATCTTTTTTTCCCCCTCTGATTCTTACGATTTGGCTTCAAATTTACTTGAATTGTAGGCTTTTATTCTTCTAATCAGTGCGCCATATTTTAGTGCAGTATGGGTGCATTACAGGCAGCAAAAACATGTCTAGTCTAAGCTGTAAAATTCGTTTTCTTTTTATCAATTTATTTTCTTTGAAAATCTGATATTGTTCTGGGTTAGCTGTCAAAGATGTTTCTTCTACTGCTTTGGAATGGGACTTATTAACCAAATAGAAAAAGGAAAATAATAAAATAAGTAATTACCCAAGTTATTTATTTTTGGTTCCGATAACTATTTCTTATGACTTTGTTTTTGGACCTGCTCATTGACAGGCTCCAAGAGAGCCCAATAAACAAATATCTGGAATGCTGGACGAGGCTGTGAATCTTGCCAGAGTGTTCTGTGAGAAGAAATGGCCTGTTATGGCTTTTCTTGATTCACATCATCCAGATAAACTTGAGCATCCATACCCTGCTCACTGTTTAATTGGATCAGAGGAATCAAATTTGGTTCCAGGTACAAGTCTTCCTTTGCTCTTCCTTTACTGTATGGTTTCCTTCATCTAAAATGAGGGAAGAATTATTATACATGAATTATAGCTATATTATTTATGAAGTCTCTTGCTCTCTTATACACACACATATTGGTTCTTACTCTGATTTCCAGCATTACAATGGCTTGAAAAAGAACCTAATGTAACAATTAGGCGCAAAGATTGTATGGATGGTTTTATTGGTTCAATGGAGAAAGATGGCTCAAATGTCTTCATAGACTGGGTGGGAAGCAATAAGATCAATGCTGTAAGTATTTCTTAATTTTCACTAAGAAATTCACATGCAAATATTTGAGAATACTTTAAAAGAGTATATTATAGATACCTCCCTTGTAGTTTGCCTTTGAATCAGGTACACCCCAAACCTTTCAAACAATTTCAAAGACACCCCCTTAAATCAAAATAAATTCCAAAAAAAACCCATTCTGTTAATGAATTTCTGTTAACTGATGACAAAAGCTAAAAGTTATAATTTTAATGCCAAAAATACTCTCTTGCAAAAGTTAAAGGACCATTTTACCCCCATTTAAACCTCCCATTTACCTAAAACCTACTCCATTAGTGAATTTATGTTAACTTATGGGCATAGTTTTTGTGTAAATGGGAGGTTTAAATGGGGATAAAATGGTCCTTTAACTTATACATGAGGGTATTTTAGGTATTAAAATTCAAACTTTTAGTAGCTTTTCTGGTCAGTTAACAGAAATTCACTAATGGAATGAGTTTTTTTTGGAATTTATTTTGATTTAAGGGGGTGTCTTTGAAATTGTTTGAAAGGTTTGGAGTGTACCTGATTTAAGGGCAAACTACAAGGGAGGTACCTATAATTTACTCTTAATAATTTGCATATTTTCTACCAAAGAAGTGTCTTGTGGCTGCTAACTAATATTGGACCTGTGAATGTCTTTAAAACAAAATGGAACTGTGAAGGTATTGGTGGTAGGAGTATGCACAGATATCTGCGTGTTTGATTTCGTGGCCTCCACATTATCTGCAAGAAATCATGGTTTTCTCCCCCCTCTCAAGGATGTAGTGGTGTACTCTCGTGCCTGTGCAACATTTCCAGGTACGGTTGGGGAAAACAACAAAGTTATGGCCTATCCACAGGTACTCTCCATTGACCATCCCACATTATGTATTTAATGATCTACTACAAAGTACAATTCATATACTGAATCACTTGGATTCACTATGATCTGTTTGTTGTCCTCAACAAGGAAAAGTGTTGTGTTTTACTTGGAAGCAGGTTTCTTCTTGAGATTTATTTATACTAAACTAAAATAAATCTTTATAGTTCTTTCTCATTTTGTCTTTGGGTTCTAACAAAGAACAGTTGCTAGCCTTCCCATCATTAAAATATAAGTGTTGGTCGCTTTGTTTTCTTTAGTTGTACTTTGCAATTAAACAGGGTTGAAGCCAGGAATTTAGGGGGAGGGGGCAGGTTTACTTGTCAACTATCACTTGGTTTGGGATCCAGTTCAAGTCCGGTTCAGGTTTATTTGGTATTGAGCTTTACTATTCTCTAAAGTTAAATTAGATTTTGAAGTACATCATCTTTGCTCCACCTATAATCAATTTGCTGTTTCTTCTCAAATTCCCTGGCTGATATCAACCAAATCATTTGCTATCTTATAAAGAAACCTTAATATAGAGTACTTAGAGTTGGATGGAGAGGGGAGTATTTCGGTTGACCCTTTATCAAAATTTCAAGGCCAAACTCAATCATATGGTTCACAATGTGTTTGAACCTTTTCCCAACATCATCAACCTCCTTAGTATCATCCGAAATGGACTGGTTGATTGTGCCATTTGTTGTAATGCTTATGGCTGAAACTTAAGCGCACTAGTCAAGTATTTGTTGTAATGCTTAGAAAGTGGATCTTGCACTTCCCATTGTCATTTGCCTTGTGGACAAGTGATATGGCTATTCTGACCATTGGATAGGGAGGACATAGTTTGAATTAGATAGCCACATGTCAAATTGCAGGGTTTAATCAGTAAATTACCCTTTGTGCATTGACATTTATTCCTCTATATGTCCATGAATTGCTACTTCGACCACTACTGTGTACCCTCCCATGGACCTGTTTTTTCAAAGCTCTATTTGCCACTTGGCAAACTTTGTTTGGAACTAAATATGATATGTATGCAAGGGACCTTGGGGTCCTTGTCCACAATTTTTTGCCCAAACTGAGGTGCAATGTGGCAAATATTTGGGTGGCACAAGAAACCCTTCCTAGGTGGGCCATGCGAGAACAAGAGCTCTCTTTTTATATATATAAGATATAGGTAATAGGAACAAGTTATATGAGAATTTGGTAGCCAAAAATGTAAAAATTTTAAAGGGGACCATGAAGCCACCATGTGTTATGGTCCCTCCTTCTCTACCACATATAAAATAAGTACTAAAGTACGAGTGCAGTTGGGCTGGGTTGGGCCCGGTTCTTTTTAGGCTTAAGGTCCGGCCCAACATCAGGCTAGGGGCTTTTTACTCAGGCATTTCCCCAACAACCCCTAGCTCATAATTGCTTTGAGCAGGCTCTGGCTTTTCACTCGAAAATAAAATCTACGCTCTTAGGTGCTGTTTGACAACATTTTTGTTTCCACAGGAGTGTCTTTTTAACCCCCCCCGCGCCCTTTTTTGGTTCTCGGTGAGTACTTCAATGGGAAAAAAACTTGTTTGGTAATGTGGCTCAAGAGTTGTTCGAGTCAGGAAAGAAACAGAAACGCGTTTGGAAGACACAATACGGGAGAGAAGGAATATAAACAAATTTTTTGAAAGAGAACTAATATGCAGATTTAAAGGAACTGTTTCATTCGGATTCCGTAACCGCTGTCCACTATGCTGATTGGACCTGCAAGGCAAAATACAAGGCAAAGGGGAGGTGGGTCTATGGCCCTGGGTCTACTTTGATGCTAAAGTCAGGAATCTGTGAACAGTCAATGGGCTCGGTGTCCGAATCCACTTAAATATTTGTAGGTGAATCCACTTAAATATTTGTAGGTCACGGTGGCCGCCAAACTGTTTCGTCAGGATTTCGTAACCACGGCCCACTATGCTGATTGGACCTGCAAGGCAAAACACAAGGCAAAGGGGAGGTGGGCCTATGGCCCTTGGTCCATTCCTATGCCAAAGTCAGGAATCTGTGAACAGTCATTGGGCTCGGTGTCTGAGCCCACTTAAATATTTGTGGTTAAGTGAGGGATTCTCGGTCTGAGGTGTCAGAGTTTAAATCCCTAGGAGAATGAGTATTAAATGCGGCGTACCTTTATTCTTGGGATTTGGTGGCTATTTATAGTGAATAGTGCTTCGCTGCAAAGTCATTTCTGCCCCTGGTGATGGCGGAGATGACCCTTTTATCCCTCAATTCTTAGGGACGATCAGATGGGCTGGATGGGCCCATGTGGAAGCGGCTGGGCCAGTAAATGACTAACAACTCACTCCTTTGTGTCATGCTGAGAGGGCATTCGGCGTGGACATGTTCCTCCATTTGGCGTTTATGTGGATAAAATCTTACATGTGGCAACGTCCTATTGGATGGCTAGTGAATTTACCTAAGAGGAACACATGCATAAAATCATTGAAACAATAATATAATAGTAAAACAGTCCAATATAATAGATTATAGCCTTATAGGATTAACAGCTAGCATGAGCTGTAGACAGAAAGGGGGTGTCATAATGAGAGAAAAGAAGTATAAAAATAGAACTAAGAATTGGAGCTTCTGAGATGAGAAAAAAGTTGTTAGTATTAAGAATAGACTGAAGAAGTGTTGTGCTGTGATCCACATTGAGAACTGAGGGAATCCACCCAAAGTTATCTTGAAATCCACTTCAGAGCATGATTATAAATCCTCACAGTTTTAGTAGACAAACAAAATCTTTCATTGATCAAAAACATGGCCTCAATGGCTTACACTTAAGTAACAAGATAATGATTTGCTAATTTCAGAAGCACCATGCACCAACATAAGAGATCGAAATTCATATTTAATGTATCCACAATATTTAGTGTTACCATGTATGGGAGGGACACACATTACTTGAAGCCAACATGGAGACCAAAGACTTGGCTTGAAATGTATAAAAGCCTTCCTATAGTTTGTCCAACATTTTCTCCACCCTCTGGATCCACTTATACAATGGTCTACATAAAGACCAGGGATCAAAGGAAAACAATTGGGCTGATTCAATTTCCATATGGAGCTTCTTCTTGGCTCACAGACTCCAGGATCTCAGGAACCTTGATCCAGCTCTGGGAACAAACAATGTTGAAACAAAACTTAGACAGCAACCATACTCCTGGCTCCCCTCTTTAGAGCCTAAAAAATACCTTCTTCCATCCATCTATGACAGAGCACTGTAACTCAAACCAGTTTCACTTTTAAGCATCCCCTACATTTACACATGCTTTTTTACAATTCAAAATTAAATTGTTTCCCTTTGACTGGAACTAAAAACAACCTCAACCAAACACACAAAGAAAAAACAAGAAAAAATTTTATGGAAAGAAACAGAGATAAATTTAAAAGATGGAAATTTCAATTAACATTCCTACGGAGAAGTTAAAATTAAAAAATGATTACTTAGCTGAGAAGAATTATATCCAAACGCAGACAATTCTCAGCTGTCCTTGACCTCTTTCTGTAACTCGGCTAGAGAGAGTGAAGGGAAAGGTTAGATAGAGTGCTGGTAGGAGAATTTCCCACGTCATCAGCAAGATGGCGACAGCTAAGAGAAGATGATCCACGTCAGCACCTCCAAATAAGTCTAAGAGGACATTCTTATGATTCTTACCAATGGATATTCTCCCGCTTTGTGAGGTTATTTTCGTCATCACGTTCAGAATCAAGGGTAAAAGCGATATTTGCAAAGAAGCACTATTCACTATAAATACCACGAATCCCGAGATTTCAGATACATTGCATTTAATACTCTTTCCTAGGGATTGTCGCTCTGACACCTCGGATTGAGAATCTTTCACTTACCCCATTAAAATATTGAAGTGGGCTCAGATATTGGGCCCATTGACTGTTTATAGTACCCTAACTTGGGCATCGGAGTGGACCCAGGGCCATAGGCCCGCCTCTCCCTTGTCTTTTATTGTGTCTTGTAGGTCCAATCAGTGTGGCGGACCACGGATACGGATTCTAGATGAAACAAGTGCTTTAGCAAAGCATACTGAATCCAATGCCCGAAGGGATGCTTGAAGTCTAAACATTGGAAAAATCCCAAATAAAACCTGCAAATGGGTAAGAATTGAACTGGGTTAGATAGAGATTTAAAAAAAATTCAATTTCTGTAAACCGTAACTCAGAGAGATGACAGAATGGGACAGGTAAGGAGAGGGTGAGAGAGATTGAGAGGGAGAGATTAGAGACATGAGAAAGATTTTGGTTTAGGAAAATGAGAGATCAGAGAGAGAGAGATGATGGTGTTCTTGCTATCGGGGAACATGAGAGGAAAACAGTTCCCAATCTTAGAAATTTATTGTGGTTATTCACCGAAAAAGAAGATGACGAAGAAAGAGAGGCAACAAAAGCTGAAACAGGATCCTTCTCATAGCGACTGCCATTAAAGCCCATGGATTGGGAGTCAGAGAGGAGTGGGAGAGGGAGAAGTAGAGAAGATTGATCAGGTTATTGCCAATGGCGTTGAAGACAAATGGGAGAGAGGAATGGGAAAAGTGTGTACCTGCTCCACTTTGTCTCATCTCTACTTTTGGGGAAGATGATCGTAGAAGACCGTTGACGACCTTAAATGGTGGAAGGCGACCATAGACGACGACAATGGTAGAGGAGCTCTCACGGAAAATGCTTCTCTTGGCAAGGAAGGTGAGGGGTTGGGCTTCAAACGGTTCATTCTTTTTGTTTCTTTTGAAGGGTTCCCAAAATAGAGTAACACCTTGATTTTTATGTTCTAGATGCCTGGTTCATTCCACAAGAATAGAAAAATGAACCTCCAAAAATATTTTTGTGTTCTCAAGCAACAAAAAAGCAGTAGAAACACTCTGAGGGAGTGTTACTAAACATCACCTTAATTGCCAATGGACTTGGATTACTAATATAGTCCATACCGCTGAAGTGGCTAAAGGGGTATCCAACAAGGCAGACAACGTGGCACCCGAAAGAGGTCGTCATTTGAAGAGAAGACCCATGCGTTTGCAGATTACATGGAAGGGTGATGTTACGCATGATAAAATGTAAGGACATGTGGTTATAACAAAAATCGGTTAGTAATCATTAGATGCAATAGTATCCACTCTATCAGCTGAGAAACATATAAAACTAAGGAATACAATTGTAAAGGATAAACATTAAAATATCTTTTCTATCTCCATTTCTTCTTTGTCTGGAGGAGCTTTTCTTGAAGTAGCAAAGACTATCATTTGGTGCTTTCATTGTGTCTCCGTAACGGACGACACTCGTCTGCGCCAGCTCTACTACCCGTTGAACAACTCGGAGAGACTGCGGCGGTTCATGTTGAGCGCCTCAACTCACTTCAGGCATCCATGACCGAGCAAATCCATGCCTTCTTCGAGCTAGTTCTTCCCTTGCCTCCATGGATGGCTCAAGCAAGCTCAAGCAAGCTCTATGCTTGTCCAGCCCTCATACGGAGCATGGTTCCAACCCCTTCTAAGCCTCACCCTCTTCGGGGTTTTCCCTTCCCATTTCGGCCGCACCAATCCAAACCCATACCATACGGTTGGATTTTCCCCGCTTTGACGGTGTTGATCTAGTGGGGTGGATTTTTAAGGCCAAGTAGTTCTTCGACTTTCACAGTACACTGGTGACCTACGGTTCCTGATGTCATTGTTCCACGTGGATGGCCCTGCCCTCCAGTGATTTCAGTGGATGCATCAGAATACACAATTCACTACTTGGGCTGCTTTTACCAGTTCTCTCAAGATCCGGTTTAGGCCATCCGACCTCAGGGTGCCTTGGCTAAACCCATGCAGACAACCATAATAACCGCTTATCAATCGCATCTTGAACTCTTGGCAAATCACACATTAGGTATCTCCCAGGCATTTTTGGTCAACTGCTTCATTTCTGGTCTTCATCCTACTATTTGATGTGAAGTGATGGCCTTCTGTATAGGTACCATGGCCTAGGCCATTGGCTTGGCACGTCTCCAAGAGGCTAAACTTGTGGAAGCTCGCTGCTCTTGATTGCGCTTGACCTTACCACATCCTTCGTTGCTGCCAGGTTCCTGATTTGTTATGCCATCCCACCCAATGAATCATTAGGATTCCTTTTCAATAGAATCTTTGGAGTCACAGGTTTCGTCGTTCCCATCGCTTCTTGATAAATGGCTAGGCCTGAACTTTGCAATAGAGCTCCTAATGAAATTTGTTCCTGCTGCTTCCACCTGCACCAGCACCTCGGATGCCCATTAAATGGTTGATTCCTGTTGAAACGCAGATTTGCTATGACAAGGGGCTATGTTATAACTGTGACGAGAAGTTTGCTCTGGGTCATCGCTACAAGTCCCGATAGCTCTTCCTTCTGGAGTACACTCCCAAGGACGATGATCCAGAAAACTTCGATCCTCTCTTGGAGTTACCTGCTCCACTTGACGTTCCAGAGTTGCTACTTCCTTCTGCGTCTGAGCTCTCCTACATTGCCATGGTCAGTCAGAACTCCTCCACGACCCTTCGGTTCACGAGTTACATTCATGGATCCCCAATCCAAGTCCTGATCGACAGTGGGAATACCCACAACTTCATACAGAGCCAGGTCACCTACTATTTGGGTAAACATGTGGAATCTATGTCTCGCATAACCGTGCTCGTTGGCAATGGTATGACACTCCACAACGAAGGTATTATCCGTCAATTACTTGTTCATTTTCCTTCCCATCTCACCTTCCTCAATGTTTTTGTATTGCCATTGTTTGGCACCGATCTGATCTTGGGTGTGTAATGGCTTTCACAATTGGGGTCTGCTGTGTTTGATTATAGGAACATGACCCGTGAGTTTTTTGATGGGGATAAGCACGTACGCATGATTGGGAACTACAGTAGTATGCCGTCTCAATTATGCTATCAAGGTGTTCGACACTTGGTCAATACACACTCTGTCACTGCTCTAATTCTTTTCCAAATTGAATTTCTGCTTCAGCTATCACCAGATCTGGGTCCGGACTGAGGATTTTCTGCAGACCACCTTTCGTACTCACGATGGACATTTTAAAATTTCTCGTTATGCCGTTTGGGCTCACCAATGCCCCCTTGATGTTTCAGTCAAATGAATGCGGTGTTTCGACCCTTTTTGAGTCGATTCCTTCTTTTTTATTTGACGATCTTCTGGTTTATAGTCCATACTGGGATACGCACCTCCGTCATCTCCAACAGGTTTTGCAAATGTTGCAAGCTCACCAGTGCCAAATGTTCTAAATGTTCCTTCGGTCAGCCCTCGATCGACTACTTTAGTCATATTGTCTCTACGGCTTGGGTTGCGAATGGACCCATCAAAACTGAGCGCTATACTATAGTGGCCTGTTCCAAGTACCCTTCGGGTTCTCCTTGGGCTCACCGAGTATTACCGTCAGTTTGTCGCAAGGTATGCCCATATTGCCTCACCTCTTATGGACTTGTTGCAGAAAGTGGCATTTTCTTGGTCTCCCACGGCCCAGGAGGCTTTTGCGGCCCTCCAAATGGCGATGACAACGGCTCCTGATTTGCGCCTACCAAATTTTTTGCTGCTCTTCACGGTCGAGGCGGATGCCTTTGGCACTGGCATTGGTGCAATCCTCACTTAAGAGGGTCCACATCGCCTTTTACAGTAGAAAGCTCTCTCCTCGAGGGAAATTGGCATCAACTTATGTGCGTGAAATGTATGCCATCACGGAGGCTGTTCGACGATGTTGCCAGTATCTTCTTGGGCATAAATTTTACATAAAAACAGATTAGAAAAGGCTCAAGGAATTGACTGAGAAAATCATTCAAACACCCGAACAGCATCAGTGGCTATCCAAACTTCTTGGTTTTACATTTGAAATCCTCTACAGGGCTGGTAAGGAGAATTCCGTAACTGATTCTTTGTTTTGTGTATCGGTTTCATCCAGTTCTTATATGGCCACTAGTGGGCCTACGTATGATTTCTTGGAGCAGTTACGCATCGAGGTGGAATTTTTTCATGAGCTCTGCGCCATTCGCGATGGCTTATGAGTCGAATCTTCGTCCCACACTACTCATTTCACAATGGGCTCCTGTATAACAAAAATCGTTTGGTCTTATCGGCTGCTTCCCCCCTTAGCGACGCCCTACTCTATGTGTACCATTCCTCTTTGATTGGCATTCATGCTGGTTTCTTAGGCACTTATGCGAGACTCGCTGCTAATGTCTATTGGAAGGGCTAACGAGCTGGTGTGAAGAAATTTGTTAACCACTGTCAGGTCTGCCAATAGATCAAATCCCTAATTGGTTCACTTGCCGGACTTTTTGCAACCATTACCAATTCCGTCTCAAGTGGGAAGACGTGGCCATGGATTTCAATATCAGTTCACCATTTTCATCGGGCAAAACGAGCATCTTGGTGGTGGTTGATCAGCTCACCAAGTATGCACAATTCTGTTCCTTATCGCTGCCCGGCTATACAAGCCTTAAGGTTGCCGAACTCTTCATCGCAAATGTGGTTCGATTGCACGGCCTACCCCGATCTATTGTCAGCGATCGCAACCCTTTCTTTATAAGAAATCTTTGGCACGAACTGTTCTGTTTGCAGGGCACAACCTTGGCTATGAGTAGTTCTTATCACCTTCAAGGAGACGGGCAAGCTGAGGTCCTCAACCGCTGTGTAGAGATGTATCTGTGAAGTTTTGTTTTGGGTTCCCTGCAGCAATGGGTTTGGTTCTTACCGTGAGCTGAGTATTGATATAACAGCTTTTCACACAACTGCCAGCAGTACCCATTTCAGGCTTTATATGGTTGCCTACCTCCTGTACTGCACCATTGTTTTCCTGGTTCTTCACAAACCGAGGCCGTCGACCATGAATTGCTTTCTCGCGATGAGATCTTACGCACACTCCAGACTAATCTTCTCTGTGGCCAGGGTCGCATGAAATCCCAGGTTGACAAGCATCACTCGGACAAACAATACGCTGTTGGTGATTGGTTGTTTGTTAAGCTACAGCCTTACCAGCAACATTCTATGGCTCATCAGAACCACTTAAAGCTCGGTCGCAGATTTTTTGGTCCCTTATGCATCCTCGCCCGAGTTAGCACCGTAGCCTATAAGTTGGACTTACCTTTCACGGCCTGAATCCACCCTGTGTTCCATGTTTCTCAGCTGAAGAGGTGCATGTGTGATCCCACACCACCACCCAATCATTAATCAACTTCCACTTCAGGCTCTAGATGACAAGTCAACGCCCATCCCCCTGGCTGTCTAAAATTACCGACATCTTCGTCGGCAGGGGAGTTGGGTCATCCAAACTCTGGTTCGTGGGAAGGTCTTTCCCTAGAGGAGGCTTCTTGGATTGATGTTCCACTTCTTCGCCGTTTGTACTCAGAGCTTAACCTTGGGCACAAGGTTCTTACGGAAGGCAATGGCAATGATATAGTCCTTACTGCTGAAGTAGCTGAAGGGGTATCCAATGAGGCAGACAACGTGGCACCTAGAAGAGGTCATTGGCTGAGGAACACGATTGTAAAGGATAGGAATAAAAATATCTTTTCTATCTCCATTTCTTTTTCTTTGTCTGGAGGAGCTACCCTCGAAGTAACAAACCCTATCAATTACAGTTGCTTCAAGCATTGACTTCTAAGTGTCTGTGTGTATGTATATATTTTGGTGGAAGACTTCTAACTGTATTAATGATTGTGGTGTTAAGATAAATTTTGAGCTTCTAAGTTCATATAAGCACGTAGATTTTTTTTTTTTTTGGGGGGTGGGGGGTAAAAGCATGTAGAATTGAGGAAGAATTTGGTTGCTCCTGTATGGTCTCTGTGGAAGGGATGGTTTTTTGTTATATTATCAACTATATGGGTAGTTAGAAATGACTATCTATTTCGTAATGTGAAAGCATCTATACCAGCAACTGTTGCAATGATTAGAAGGGGCTGTAAAGACATCTCAATCTGGCAGCCTTGTGTGGTTCATTCTTCTGAGAATCTGCGGGTAGTCCGGTTATTACTCTGGTGACCAGGCATGGAACAAGGACACTCGGATGGTTGCAGCTTTGGTAATCCAGGTATGGCTGGTTCAGGTGGGGTTACTCGCACTTATAGAGGTCTTGTGGTGTATGCTTTTGCAGAATCAATTGGTATAGCCACAATATGCTGCAGAGATGCGAGGGGTATTGAGAGGCCTTGCTGAATCTATTAACCTGGGATTCAAAAAGATATGGGTGGAATTGGATTCTAGTTCTGTTGTTAATGCTTTTGTGAAGGATTTTATGCCTTGGTTTTGTTTGCAAGAATGGCAATCTCTATCTGCTAGGCTTGGCCATTGTGAAATTAGATTCACCCATTGTTACAGAGAGATAAACTGTGTAGCTGATAAGCTTGCACTAAGAGCTGCACATGATAGAAGATCCTATGTTTGGCTATCTTGATTCTTCCCCTGATTTTGTTGCCCGAGAGGCAATGTGTGACAATTCCCAGAAATCTAGATATAGGTTCATTTAGCTTTGTTGCCTGGGATGGTCCCTGCTGATGGCAATGCCGAAGGTGGCGGTTTAACATCCTATTAAGGCTGTTTTGTAAACTTCTTCTCTTTCAGTAATAAAATTATTTCGGATTTCTAGCCAAAGAAAAAAGAAAGAAAAAAAAGAAAGAAAAAAAGCACGTAGAATCCTTTACTACTAAATACGATAAAGATTTAAGCTTCTAATTCTAGGCACTAATGACCAATGGATTTGAATGATACCCACAAGAGTAGTTTTATCATTTATATTCCTTGAATAAACAACTGGCCCTTCAGTGCCACTATTTTTTGTTTTAGTGATCCATTGGGATTCTCATTCTGTTAGAAATGATACGACAGCGCTACTCTAAGACCTTGGATGACTTCAAATTCCGTTTAACCTCTCCACCTAATAGCTTAAGCTTTTGGCTTGAATAATTCAACATGATATGAGTGCGACCAGGCCCATTACAATATTCATATATCTGTGTATGACAACCCAAAAAAGTGCCACGCGTGTGCTGCCACCAAAAAAGTACAACCCGTGATGTGGCTTTTGAGACACAATACATCACCTAACTTTGGGATCTTGGATGACTTCAAATATCAGTTGGCTTCTCCACCCAACAACTTAAACTTTTGGGTTGGATAATTCAGTTTTTGATTGTTAGTATGTTAGCTTCCTTTTCCATTGCCCTATAAGAGTTGAGAAGCTCCTTTTGCTTCAATGAACATTGACTTCCTTCTCAATTTTTCAATAGATAACAAACACAACAGTTTCCTGAGCACTTGAAAATTTTAAAGTGTTTACTCCATTCCATTTTCAATTTCAATGTTAGCTGCATTCCATCTTTAGAGGGCAATCTTTTAAATTGTTGAGAACCACGTGGAGCAACAGTATCAAGGTGGGATATAGGGCTTATACGTCTAAATCCCCCTCTTGTGTTGTTTCCTGAAATACAAAGGATTAATCATCATTATCTGTGTCGGAAATGTTCATACTTGAATGTTTTAAATCTCCTGGAACAGCCACATAATCAGATATGTTACAGCAGTAAATATGTGTAATTTAACAAGGGAAGCAATATTTGTACTCCTTTTTTTTTTTTTTTTTTTGTTGGGGGGTGGGGGGAAGGCCAATAAATGGTAGAGGGGATATGTATATACTACCCAAGGAGATCCCAAAGGACTACAAAATCCCGCTCTGCTAGCTTCATCCTAACTATAACTGGTATTCTATGACCCTTCATTGGAACACTTTAAACACACTCAATGACTCAATCCTTTGCAACATCTTGTTGAAGATTCCGGAGATTTCACTGTCATTTGTGGTGTACAAATCCACAATTCCCCTCGCTCTTTCCATATGTCATCTAGAATAGTAAAAGAATATGCTGCATTAGCCTATTCCAAACTTTATTTTGAAATTCAATTGAATGGTGGATTCTTGCTTTCTGTCCTTGTATTCTTACTCCTCTAGTGAATTCTTTAATGTGCATTGTACATCAGTCTATTTGAAAATCAAGCATGAGCTTCTTGTTTATACAATTATTACTGCATTTTCTTGAATATTTTACTGAGAAGTGATATACTTGTTTCCTTATTTGGCAACATTTGTTACTTTTTACTCATTTGAACTTTTTTGTTCTCATCCTCACCTGTCACAATGCAGGAGTTCATGCATCATGTTGGCCTATTCATGGCTAAGGGAAGGGGAGCCAAGATAGTGCAGGAAGTTTCATTTCGTCCACTGAAGGAGAAATGAACGACCAAGGGCCAGACAACACTGTTATGCCATACAAAGGTGATCAGTGGGATGGTTATTGTAAGTGAATGGGCTAGATTACTAGCGTACTTTAGTTCTAAGATAATGGTTACTAAGTAGGGTTTGTTTATATTCTCAAGATGCTTGTAAATGTATACTGATTTTTTAGGACAGGGTTGTCTAAGTAGGATTTGTTTATCTTATCAAGTTGCTTGTAAATGTATACTGATTGTCTAGGACATAGAAGAAGATATATATGTGCTCTATATGTGAAACTAGTTGTGCTTTATATATATGTGCTCTATATGTGAAACTAGTTGTTCTATTAAGAACCTGTTCAAAAAGAAAATGAGTGAAATTATGGAACAAGATGATCTTCGTGGCACACTGAAGTATTCATTTGAATAAAGAATACGATACTAGAAGTCGATCATTTTCCAGTTGTAAATATCCTAGTTGGAACAGATTATCTCTTTTATTATATGCTCTTGATTTGCCATTCTTCAATAAAGAAAATATTTACTTATGCTAACATCTATGATCTAGAACACCAGTTTTCGAGCCTAAGAAACCATCACTTTTGCTGCTATAGCTACTTCTAACCCCAAGCTGCAAAAGATAATATCCTCTGCTATTCATTCTGGTTCAAAGGGTTTTTGGCAAGGACCCCACACTTGTGATCAAGGAACTAAATCTCGGTTTCCAGACTGGTTTCGGGCCTGGATCTTGTTTTGAGGTTTTGACACTGAATTTCAACCATGGACCTCCTTGGGTCGAAACCCTAGGCTTCCCTGTGCTGTCTCGGTTTCGACCTTGGGTTTCATTTTGGCAAAGCTCGAACTGAGACAATTGGGAGATTTTGGTCAATCTCTTTTGAAACCTAAAACCATGCTTGTGATTCTTTTCTTTGGACTCCTATGAATGGCCTTTTCTTGTTTAGCAACGATGGGATTCTTGACAATTGAGACCATCTCAATGACCACCTGGTAGCTACTTCTTGTGAAGTAGTTTTGTCAAGTTAGATCTTTAACTATGCTAACCTCACTCAAGATGCAAGTTTTTTTATTATCAAGTTCATGGATTACAACTAGGGTAAACTGATGGCAAAGAGGGTTTCAACATATTCTATTCAATACCCCCTCTTTGCTGCATGATCTTACACAGCCCAATCACAAAAACAGAATTAGGAAGTACAGGAAAAATCCATTTATCTGAAAATCAGACCTTTGGAACCTCTCAAAACTTGAAGGAGATGGTCTCAATTGATGTATTCTTATATATCTAGGCCTAAACTTAATCTGACCATGGAAGAAGAAACCATTCAATGTCGAAAATCTGCTGCAGGCCTAGTACCGCTACTATGGAGTTCAGATGTGAAGTCTTGATGTAGATCCCTCTCTTAACATCAATGAATAGCCAAAGCAGTGAGGTTTGATGTTATACAACAGTAATAAGAAGGATAAAATAGCTTAAAGAGATTAGAAAAAAGAAGGAGAAAAAGTAGGCAATCAGTTGAGTCTTATAACCGTGGAGACTCAATCAGAAAAAAAAATTCATTTTTTTTTTTTTTTTTTCCTGAAAGTCCAAGTCTGCCACCAGCTTTCATTCATCTCCTCTTTATAACTTGTGAGAGATTACAAAATAATAGGAATAAAAAAACTAAAAAAGAAAAAAACAAAGAAGTTGACTCCCTAGGATTGTCCTAACTAAGGCAAGAATTAAAAGGAAACTTTCTTTATAAGATTAGGAAAGTTTCTAAACAAACCAAATATTTAGGAGATTAATTCTAAGATAACTGAACCTATGATTTAGGAAGCTAATTAAATCAAAATAGGAAATAAGATCTAACGAGTTGCTCAATACCGGGGCCAATAAAATAGGAAACCATAAAATAGGAAACCATAAAATAGGAAACAAACTGCTCCCAATGAAATCAAATCTGGTCCAAATCTGAGTCAAAATCTGGGTTTGGATTGCCGGTTGGACTGATCTTTGGGCTGGTCCATTGGATTGATTCTTGGACTGTATCATAAATTTTGCTTAAGATGCATGTGTATAAGCTATCAACTTTTCTAAAAGGAGATTATTAAAAGAAAATCATCAAAACTGATAATAATTAACGAATATTCTATTTAGGAGATTGAGGTTTAGTGCTTCACGACCCACCCAGTGGTGGGGCTTTAGTGGTCTATGTGATAGAGGACCTCTGTTAAAATTTAAGCCCTAGCTAGTATGACTAAGGAAAGTTGTCCACAGTTTAATCCATAGTGATAAAATTCGAAATTGGCACAATAAGGAAATGAATATAAAGGTAAGCAAATAAAGTTTTTGTAGTATTGAGCCGCTGTTCATTTTAGATAGAAATTTTACCAATGATATGGGCGTCAAGTCATCCATAACATAGATCCATTCATGCCCTATCATGTGGCATGTCTGAAGAAGTAAACATCACTGTTTCTCCACTCATGAAACATCCTTCAGCTCTGAATTTCATATTCAATCGAGGATGTGCCACAAGAGCAAATAAATTCCATGCATAAACGATCAATTATAAGCTACACCTAATAGAAATAATTCACCCATCTAATATACAAGAAATTCAAATTTAATCTAAAATCAATTTTTTTTTCAATAAACCTAAGAAGTTACGGTTGAAGTTTCAGTTTAGAGGAGTGGGAGATTAATAACTGCCATTTGAGCCTCAATTAATCTAGAATAGAGTTTAAAAGAACAACTCAGTAAAAATCCAAAAGGTCTCTCTCTCTCTCTCTCACTCTCTCTCTCTCACTCTCTCTCTTTCTCTCTCTCTCTCTCTCACTCTCTCTCTTTCTCTCTCTCTTTGGTGGTTTCGTTTAAAAATAAGTGATTGATGTCTTTCCTTCCTCAGTTTGCTTTCTCTCCGGGGTGCTTTCCAATTGTGATTAGTTAGAAAAGAAATCAACAAAACTTTTTTTTTTTTTTTTCACTAAAGATCCTTTTTTTTATTAAGAAGAAAAAGAAAAGGATAAATACTAAGTCCCTAAGAGCTATGAGCCACCTTTGGCATTGCCATCAGCAGGCAGTAGCTCCACAGCTCAAGACGACCAACTAATTAAACTTGTATCTCGGTCTGTGGGAAGAATCGCACACGACCTCCCTAGCTAAAAAATCTGGACAGTTGTACCAAATATGGCTCCTCCTATCACAAACTGCCTTTTTAACTAGCATATCGGCTGCACTATTCGTTTCTCTGAAACAATGAGTACAGTTAATGCGCCGACTTTGAAGCTCAACATGCAGAGCAGTCCATCTTTGCCTTACATACCATGGCATGTTGTTAAAGCATACACCAGCCACCACTGCACTTGATGGGAATATGCAACCACAAAAATATGCACAGAGATATAGCAGCGGAAATAAATAGAGGCAATCAAACCACGAGAGACACAATAATTTTTACGTGGAAAACCCTTCCAATGTGCAAGGGAAAAAACCATGGGACCTAGTCTAGGTAAATCTCCATTATGATAATAATGGATACACAATACAATCTTCTCTAGTCACAGTTAGAGGTCTCCAATCTCCAAGAGAAATAACTCACTCTTGGGTAATACAATAACTCACCAAAACAATTGGTGATAATCTAAGAATAACAAAAATACTCTCACCTCGATGCTGACATAATAAAGACTGAGAAGAACTGTCACCTTTCTCTCTTCCCTGAACAGGGAGAATGCCGCCACGCCGCACGTACAGGAATAAGAGTCTTTTTCTCTTCTTCCTCTTCTCTATATCACTCTCAATAGTAGATACATAAAGGATGAATTTTCGATTACACTTGGCTTTGGATCGACTTTGGCTTTTGGACTTACAGAGAAGTCGTGTTCTCAAAGCCTCTTTTTCTCTGGTTTTCAATAACTCAGGGACATAAGCTGATCTTCAAAACCACCTTTAGAAAAGGCTTATATAGAAAGATGAGATAAGGAGAAAAGGCTGTTTTTCCAAAAACCGCCAAAAGGAAACATACCTTTTGAGAATTCCTTTTTACGAAGGAAATATGTGTGGGTCCCTCCACCTACGTGGGTGAGGAGGAAACCCAACAAACTCCCCCTCTGACTCATGAGCGGGAATCTACCATACCCAAACCTGCTATGCTTCTGCAAAAGTCATGCTTCACTTTGGGTAATGTTTTTGTCATCATATCTGCACTATTTTTGTCAGTATGAATCTTCTCAACCTGTAGCTACTTTTGTTCTAGTATATCCCGAATCCAGTGATACCTTACATCAACATGCTTGGTCTTGTAATGAAAACTAGGATTCCTACTCAAGTGAATGACACTCTGATTGTCACAATGAACAATATACTTGTCTTGTGTCAAACCTAGTTCTTGAATGAACCTCTTCATCCACAACATCTCCTTGCAAGCTTCTACTGCAACAATATACTCAGCTTCTATTGCTAACAAAGCGACACACTTCTGCAACTTGAACTGCCACGACATTGCTCCCCCTGCAAAAGTAAACATGTAGCTTGATGTCGATTTTCTTGAATCGATGTAGCCTGTCATATCTGCATCTGTGTACCCTTGTAACACTGGTTTATCAATACCAAAACACAAACATGCATTGGATGTACCTTTGAGATATCTCATAATCTACTTGACTGCTTCCCAATGCTTTTTGCCAGGATTGGTAAGAAATCTACTCACAACTCTATGCAATATTAGGTCTTGTACACACCATAGCATACATTAAACTTTCTACAGCTAATGCGTAGGGAATTTTCTTTGTTTCTGTTCTTCCTTGCTTAGTTGAAGGGCTCTACTCACTGTTCAATCTAAAGTGACTTACAAGTGGGGAACTGACTGGCATTGCTTTATCCATATTGAACCTTTCAAATACTTTCTGTATGTATCTTTCTTGTGATAGTTAAATTTTACCTGCTTTCCTATCACGAGAGATCTGCATGCCTAAAATTTGCTTTGCTGGTCCCAAGTCCTTCATGTTGAAAGACTTGCTCAACTCTTTCTTTAACCTATCAACTTTATTGACATCATGTTCAACAATCAACATATCATCAACATAGAGTAAAAGAATAATAAAATCACCTTCAAAAAATTTCTTAATAAACACACAATGATCTGTAGTTGTTCTTGTGTAGTCATGATCCATCATAAATGAATCGAACTTCTTGTACCACTGCCTTGGAGCATGTTTCAAACCATAGAAGCTCTTCCTTAACCTGCAAACCACACGTTCTTTACCTTTAACTTTGAAACCTTCTGGCTGTTCCATGTAAATCTCTTCCTCCAAATCACCATGAAGAAAGACTGTCTTGACATCAAGTTGTTGAACTTCTAAATTCAAACTTTCAGCTAAACCCAACACAACTTGAATAGATGAAATTTTCACAACAGGAGAAAAAATCTCATCAAAATCAATTCCTTTTGTTTGTCCAAAACCCTTCACAACCAACCTTGCTTTGTGCCTTGGTTGTGATTTGTTCTGTTCGGTCTTCAACTTGAATACCTATATATTCTTGAGTGTTTTCTTACCCTTAAGTAGCTTTATTAGATCATAAGTATGATTCTTATGCAAATAATCCATCTCCTCTTGCATAGCTTTTAACCACTTAGTTTTGTACTCATCAGTTTGTGTTTCTTCAAAGCAATCTGGTTCACCTGCATTTGTCAAGATAATATATTCATTTGGTGGATACCTGATAGATGGTTGTCGCTCCCTGGTAGATCTTCTCAACTGAGGCTCTACTGGTGGCTCTGGAGGGACTGCTTCCCCTGTTTAACATCACATGTATCATCTATGAGAATACCATCATTACCATTTTGCACATCTCCCCCATCATCACCATTTTGCACATCCACGGGAGAGGAACTGGTTCAAGATCGATCAAGTCATCAACAAATAGATGAGGCTTTTCAATTTTCTCGAAGTCTTTAATTGTTTGATCTTTAATAAAGATAACATCTCTGCTTTTGATAACTTTCTTCTCAACTGGATCCCATAAATTGTATCCAAACTTTTCATCTGCATATTCCAAGAAAATACGTTGATTTGACTTGTCATCAAGCTTCGATTGCTCATCTGTTGGAATATGCACAAATGCCCTGCAACCAAATACTTTCAAATGACCACAAGAAACATCTTTTTCGCTCCACACATTCTTATGAACTTCTCCATTCAAGGGAGCTGATGGAATAAATTAATCAAATAGACTGCAGTATGCATCGCTTCTCCCCAATAACACCATGCTAGCTTTGCCTGTGAGAGCATACACCTGATTCTTTCCATAATAGTGCGACTCGTCTTTTTTGCTACACCAGTATGCTATGGGGTCTTGGGAACTGTTTGTTCATGCCGAAAGGTTCACCACAATCCGGACAGTTAGTCTATAGTACAAGAAAAAACAAAAGAAAATATACATCATGGAGCTGGAGGTGCTGGAGGAGGAGGTGCCTCGCGATCTCTATCGTAATCCTCAGCATACACTCTAGTCAGCCAGGCTATCTGAGTCTAGGTTACCTGGGGACTAGCTATCAGGTCGGCCATCCGCTGATCAGACGCGCGCTGGGCTTCTAGAAGCTCTCCTACTCTTCCATCAGTCATGCACTGAGCCTCTCTAATCTCACGCAGTAGTCCCATCACGTCATCAGATGGTGGGTGTAAAGGACAAGCAGAGTGTGAATGAACCCGAGATGGGCCAGCTCCAGTAGAATGCAGTGGTGATGGAGGAGGTATGTCGTCTACATCCATGAACATATGATCATCATCCTTAGCATCACCCCCATGGACTCCTGCTGCTGCTGCTGCCGGTGCTGCCGCTGCCGCTGCTGCCGCCTCAGCGTCTGCCATCTCTACCCGGGTACGGGGATGCACCAGAGCGTTCCTCTCATCATCACTGACCTGCGCATCTCGCATCCCCATCCTGCAGATGGCCTCCCAGTCAAGGTTCGAAGAGAAAGTATCCTCATGAATCCTCTCATCCAATAAGTCGACGTATAGGTGGGTGAGCAGAGTAGTGATCAGATGTCCGTAGGATAGGTTGCCTATATGACCAGACGACATAGCACGAATCATCGTCCGGATAATAACGTATGGAAGGCAGACCGACTGCCTAGTGCAAATGCAGTACAAGACATACTGGGTCAGCTAAGAAATCCTATCATAATGGCCACTCTGGGAAATCAGGTTGTGCTAAATGATCTTGCAGTACACCTGAGGCTCTGGCCGTAGGTTGATTGCCTTCATCTCCCAGCGATCACCTCTAAGAAGCTGACTATCAATCTCAGCACGCATCATTAAGGATAGGAACTGGGGTTCCTTAGGAGCACAGTACACCAAAGGGCCGTCATTTGATATGCCCAGGAGATCAGTCAACTACTGGCAGTTAAATGAAACTTCCACCCCTTTTACATAGTTGATGATCCTGAGCTCCCTACCCCTCTCTGTATCATTGCGATCTCCCACTACCTTGAGGTTGCAATAGAACTGCTTCACTAAAGCAAGACAAGTACAAGCGATCACGGGAAGCCAACCCATGTCACCGAAGGCACCCTCTACGTTAAACAAGGCTAGACTAGCCAAGTTTACACAGCGACCCCCTTCCACCTTCTTATGCTCATAACGAGCATACTGAGCCTCTGCCTCATTAGAGCGGAAACGAATGGGATCATGAGCTCGGGGAACCTTAGTATGAGCCATGCTATCTGCAAAGACACAGAAAAATAAACAAGATATTAGATATGGTGAAAAATTCAAAATTTCGACATCATAACGGCATGATTTGGCCAAAAGCCTCACTTTTCACCCAAACAGCTGGGCAGGAGGACTTACATAGACACTACCACTACCAGAACAGGAAATGGCTGGGCGAAGAGTGACCAGACGAGAACGTAACCCAATTCCACCACTACCACCTGTGGAGGAAACTAGCCATGAAATTCCTTAAGTACAAGAGAATCAGAATATGGCAACACCAGGGGCTAATGGCCAGGCAAATCCTATAAACTTGCCAGCCCCACCTACAGATTTGGCTACAGCCGTAATAAACCTGGCACAACAGCTGCAGCAAATACAGCAGGTGCAAGCCAATATGCAAGCTGTTATAGGAATGGTTTTTCTAGCTGCACATACGACACCTATGCCAGCCAGACAAGCTAGCACAGTACCAAGGGGAAGCAATACGGTACCCCACGCACCTCAAATGCCAGTGGTACAAGCTCCAGTACAGAATCTTGAGGTAGCTCAAAGTATTTACAAGTATCAACCACCTATGTATGGGGCCTATGCTTAGTATCAGTTGGACCACTCTCGACTGATCGAGCGTTTTCTAAAAATGAAGCCTAAAGAATATAATGGTAAACCAGTAGATCCTTTGTGGCCAGCTCATTGGATCGACGAGATGGAAATGAATTTCATGATGATGACGGTTAATGAGGAGGAGAAAGTATTGTGTGCAACATTTATGCTGAAAGGCGATGCACACCACTGGTGGAAGTCCACTCGGACTTATCTGTTAACCAAGCACGCCCAATTGACCTGGGCTATCTATAAAGAGGCATTCTTTGAGAAGTACTTTCCCAGAAGTTTCATAGACGCTATGGAAAGAGAGTTCCTGAGTTTATATCAGGGACAGATGACTGTGAATGCATACCAACAGCGTTATGAAGAGTTGTTTTTCTTTGCACCCACTAGCATGCAAGAGGAAAATACTAAGACCCGAAGGTTCGTCATGGGACTTAGGGGAAGCATTCGTGAGCATGTTCTGGGACTGGAAAAGAAAGTTTACAATGAAGCAGTGCAGATTGCTCGAGTGATAGAGTCGAGCCAAAAGGAGAGCTACTTTGCTCAGAATAAAGGTATCAAAAGGCCTAACGGAAATTCATACAACGGAGGGAACACAAAGATATTTAAACCCTTTCGTACTCAAGGCTTTAATGCTGTAGCCAAGACTACTCCAACAGCCCAACAGCAACTAAAGCAAAATAATGGAGTAAAATGCTATAACTGCAACCAAGTGGGACATTATTCCAAGGAGTGTCCTAAGCCCAGGAAGCAGCTACAGCAAGGAAAGGTTTATGTAGTTACATCTGAGGATACTGCCACATCGCCTGATGTGGTCACAAGTATCTTACCTATTAATGGCATACCCGCTAGAGTACTCTTTGATTATGGAGCTACTCATTCTTTTATATCTGTGTCATTTAAAAAGAGGCTAAATCTACCCCTCAGATATTTAGACTACAAATTACTTGTACGATCACCTATGGGATTAGAAGTAGAATTAGACAAAGGTTATGGACCATGTCCAGTTCTTATCGGCGAGAAGATTTTGGATGCAACCTTGATTCAACTCGAGATGGCAGACTTTGACGTCATCTTGGGAATGGACTGGTTAGCTCGACATTCTGCAAACCTATTATGTGCAGAAAAGAAGTTGACATTAAAAGACAAGGAAGGAGCAAAGTTTAGTTTTGCGGGAACCAAACTTTTTCGTAAACAAAAACTCATCCTCTCTGTATTAAAGGCTAGAAAATGCCTCGAAAAATGAGTGGTTGGGTATCTAATATCCATGGTTGATCTCACCAACGAAGCACCACAAAAGGAGGATATTGATGTTGTGCGTGACTTTCTAGATGTATTTCCTGAGGAACTACCAGGACTACCACCCGATCGAGCAACATAGTTCTTTATAAATCTGATACCCAAAGCTGCGCCAGTATCTAAAGCACCCTATCGAATGGCTCCTACTGAACTGAAGGAATTAAAAGTGTAGTTATAGGAATTACTGGACAAGGATTATATCAGACCTAGCATATCACCATGGGGAGCGTCAGTATTGTTTGTAAAGAAGAAGGACGATAGCGTTCGACTGTGTATAGACTATCGGGAATTGAATAAGCTTACAATCAAGAATTGGTACCCGTTGCCTCGGATTGATGACTTGTTCGATCAGTTGCAAGGTGCCAAGGTGTTCTCCAAGATTGATCTTCGGTTAGGATACCATCAGTTGAAGATTAAGGAAGGTGATATTCCAAAGACAGCATTCAGAACAAGATACGGACATTATGAATTTTTAGTCATGTCATTGGATTGACTAACGCACCTGCAACTTTTATGGAACTCATGAATCGGGTATTCCATGATATGTTGGATACGTCAGTCATTGTGTTTATTGATGATATATTGGTTTACTCCAAAGATAAGGAAACCCATGTCATGAATCTAAGAGCCGCTTTGCAGCCACTGAGAAAAGAGAACCTTTACACCAAATTTATAAAGTGTAAGTTTTGGCTAAATGAGGTCGCTTTCTTAGGCCATGTTGTGTCCGCTGAAGGAATTAAAGTGGATCCTAGCAAGATTGAAACCATTGTGAAGTGGGAAGCACTTAAGAGTGTTGTAGAAATTAAAAGTTTCCTAGATCTAGCTGGGTATTATCAACGATTCGTGGAAGACTATTCCAGAATTGCCGTACCTCTCACCAGTTTGACTAAGAAAGGAGAAAAATTTGTTTGGACCGACAAATGCCAGAAAAATTTCCAAACATTGAAAGCTAGATTGATATCTGCTCCCATCTTGACTATTCTTATTCCAGGACAACCATTTACCTTGTACACTGATGCGTCTGGATTGGGTTTAGGATGTGTACTTATGCAAAGAGAACAAGTAGTTGCATATGCCTCAAGACAACTAAAGACACATGAGAAGAACTATTCCACTCATGACTTGGAGTTAGCAACAGTAGTACATGCTGTCAAGATATGGAGACATTATTTGTATGGAGAGAAATTTCAGATTAAATCAGATCATAAGAGTCTCACTAATCTATTTAATCAGAAGGAGTTGAACATGAGATAAAGAATATGGATAGAATTATTGAAGGATTATGATTGCGATATCCAGTATCATCCAGGAAAGGCTAATGTAGTTGCTGACGAGCTAAGCAGAAAAGCAATGATAAAATCTCAAGGAGAGATTAATACGACTGCGGCAATGTGTTTTACAGGAAAAGTATTCCATCATGGTAATGAGCAGTTCGTGATAGATGCACCAGGTGGATCAAACAACCAAGGGTTTATTCATCGATTTTCAAATATGTTCACAACATTGAAGATTGTACCTGATATAATAGATGAAGTGAAAGCCGCTCTTAAATCAGACCCTTATCTGAGAACGGTACAAGAAGACATCGAAAAAGGTAGGACCATTCTTGAGTTCACCTTGGACAATGAAAAGGTACTGAAGTACAAGGAAGAGTATGTGTTCCTAAAACAGAAAACTTGGACATTAGACACAGACTAATGAAGGAAGCTCACACCACCGCTTATTCGGTACATCTTGAAAGTACAAAGATGTATCATGATTTGAAGAAATTATATTGGTGGAGAGGAATGAAAACAGATGTAGCTAAATTCGTGTCACAATGCCTAAATTGTCAGAGGGTGAAGGCTGAACGGCGAAGACCTGCAGGATTGTTGCAGCCACTGCCAGAACCAGCATGAAAATGGGACTGCATCACTATGGACTTCGTCACCGGGTTACCATTGACTCCCCGAGTAGTTGACGCGGTCTGGGTGATTGTAGATCGTCTGACTAAGACAACTCGCTTTATAGCTATACGACCACAGTATACCCTGGAGAGGTTAGCCAAGCTATATGTGGATAATATTGTCAGATTACATGGAGTACTTGAAAGCATTGTGTCCGATAGAGACTCACGCTTTACTTCAAAGTTTTGGGAAGGATTACAGAAAGCTATGGGTACAACGTTGAAGTTTAGTACTGCATTCCATCCTCAGACAGACGGACAGTCGGAGCGTACCATTCAGATTTTAGAAGACATGCTTCGAGCTTGTATTATTGAATTCAAGGGATCATGGGATGAGAAACTACCATTGATCGAGTTCGCCTTAAAACAACAACTATCAGACTACTATACAGATGTCACCCTATGAAGCATTGTATGGTAGGAAGTGTCGAACTTCTTTGTTTTGGAATGAAGTGGGTGAACGGAGTATCGTTGGACCAGAGTTTGTTGAAGAGACTTGTCGTGTAGTCGACATTATAAGAAAAGAGTTAGAACATCTCAGAATCGTCAGAAACAATATGCAGATACTCGACGTCAAGACCTTGAATTTGTCGTAGGTGATAAGGTATTCTTGAAAGTATCACCTATGCGAGGTTTAAAACGATTCGGACAGAAAGGGAAGCTAAGTCCGAGATATGTTGGGCCATATGAGATTCTAGCTAAACGTGGAAAAGTGGTTTATCAGTTAGCATTACCACCATCTATGTCAAGTGTGCATGATGTATTTCATTTCTCATTATTGAAAAAGTACGTCAGAGATCCAACGCATGTTTTAACAGCAGATCCACCAGATTTAACTGATGATTTGACATTTGAAGTAACACCAACTGAAATCACTAGTCGAAAGGTTCAACGTCTACGCAATCGTGACATCTATTATGTTAAGGTCACCTGGAGGAGCCGAGATATAGAAGAGATCACATGGGAAGAAGAGAATGCTATGCAAAAGCAATATCCTCACCTTTTTTACTCGGAAGGTATGTGTAAATTTCGAAGATGAAATTTCTAATAAGAGGGGGGGAGTTGTAAGACCCATATCGAACTAACCGATCTTACCACCTTGTATCAGGTCTACCTATCATGGTCGAGCCAAGTGGACCAAGTGCGTGAAGAAACCACAAGACCATGTATGAAATTTAACTAAAAAAAGTCAAATATGAGTGTGTGGTCGCATGCCTAGACAGGTATGACCGACCCCACCTCAAAAGAGTCCAACCCATGATTTTTGGTCGTGGGGTCGCATGTTTTAAAAAACGTAGGGTCGACGGATTCTGCGACCCTACGGAAACAATCAAAAACCAAAAATTAGGAAACGTTCCTAATTCGAAGGGGGTCTTTCCTAAACTCATTGGGGTATATTATGGAGGGTTTCCCCTATAAATAGGACGTCCCTTAGCCTCTTTCACTCCTTTAGAACCCTAATTGAAAGTGAGAGAAAGAGAAGAGGAGGAAGAAAAGGAAAATTGAAGATGAAGACCAAGGAAGAGAAATGTTCAGAGAAAATTTTGAATCTCAGCAAACCTAAGGTATGAACCTAATTCCCTACATGAATTAAGAGCCTAGAATAGTTCATGAAGAAGATAGGATTAGGAGGAACCCAAATCATCCATCCATGGACAAATTCTAAGAGAATCCATGGAGAAAATCATTCTGGATAATGGATAGTGTATAAAAATTATAGTTTAAGCCATAGAACGATCATAGGATGGACCATGATGGTAAGCCAAAGGATTCTAACATGAAGGAATGGACTTAATGGTGAAAGGTCGACCAAGAACACGTGTGGTCGCACGTAGGGTCGGATATCATCCGACCCCACGAGACCTACATGATCGACCACATACCCTCGGGAAGTTCCAGGGAGGGTGTGGTCGCATGTAGGGTCGAAGTATGTTCGACCCCACCTGCGACCCTACACCCTGGGGTCGCAGAAACTGAGACCCCAAGTGCTACCCTACCCTGCGACCCTACACCCTGTGGTCGCAGAACTGAGACCCCAGGTGCTACCCCACCTGCGACCCCTCAATTTCTGCTAATCTAAACATATTGGAATTAATTCTAATTAAAATATATCGACTTGTTAGGAATTTTCAGTGATTTAAAAGTGAATTATAAAGCTTAAACGAGGATCTACTAGCAATCAAAGATGAGGGAACAAGACCTAAACTAATTAGTTAATAATAATCTATTTTTATTTATTGAGTCCGATGCCATGAATGATTCTATGCTTGTATGCATGTAATGTGCATTTAACATGTCATCTAATATTCTTGCTATTAATGTTCATGCATATTTAATTTTGTTTATTTATAATATGATGATGACGATGATGCTAGGAATAGGCATGTGAATGTTTGTGTGTGGTTAGTGTACTTGATGCGAGTAGGGCATCAGGGGAAGTGTGATGCGTTGCGGTCCTAAGCACTTTAGCTCTATCTCTAGTCAAGTCTTGTCTACTGACATCGTCGTATCGCCATTACCTTAGCAGAACTATTACGTCGTAAGGCATCAGGGGATGTGGTCTCAGACTGTGTAGTCTCTGACTCTGTCGGGGGGCCTTAGCTCTATCTCTTAGCTCTATCTCTATGGACATATTAAGGGATGCTGGGGTGAGGCCTTGGATACATTGTTTGACATTAGGATTGGTTAGTTGCGAGCCCAGTTTTCAAGCCCTCGCCAATAGGGGTTTACGTGTTGGTATGGGTAGGGCATCAGGGGAAGTGTGATGCGATGCGGTCCTAAGCACTTTAGCTCTATCCCTATTCCATGGTGGGGTGGATGTGGACGACAATGGTGTTTGATCCATTGGGTGGGCTTACACACCCGTGTATAGAGGTGTGGCGGCCACCAAACCTTTCTATTGCACATTGTAAACTTACGAACCAGACCAAAGATATGAATTGAATGCATGCATATGTTTGTTGCATTGTTTTGTTTGCTCACTGAGCCGTGATGTGTGCTCACCCTTTCGACGTCGAATATTGTTAGTTGATGATACAGGTACCACGGTAGAAGACTATATGAATGCTCCAACGTACGGGCATGCTGCGGCGATGGATGCAGAAGTTATAATGGAGTCGCATGATTCGTCATGCGAGTGCAACGCATGTGTCTTCGATTAGTTTTTCTTTGAATTATTCAAACGATGTAATTGATTAAATTATTTTATTTTATGTCTTTGTTATTTGGAGATAATTGGATAATTTATTTACTTTATCACCACTAGATTCTCAGTTCATTTAATATTAAAGACTTTCGCTATTGTTTATTTACTCTGATTATGGTTGTGGATGTGTATGGTTTAAGCAAACGGACACAGCCTATTCGAGATCTTGGTTGAACTGTTGGTTTATTGGCGGCTCATCACACCATTCTGAATAGTACAGAATTGGGGTGTGACATTCATTATCTGTAAGACTGTCACTTATTTATTTATTAGCTCTGATTATTAATATGGAATGTGTGTTTGGTTTGATATGGTAGGTATGACCTATACGAGATCCTAGGTGAACCGTTCGTTTATTGGTGGTTCATCACACCATTCTGGTTAGACTAGAATTGGGATGTGGCAACTTGGTATCAGAGCATCTCAGGTTCTACCCATTGACCTAACTACTTCCACATAAGTCATGAACTGAGTTAGGATAAAATTTAAAAGCTGTAATAAGAACACACCATAAACACCTATGTTGTATGAGACATAAACTAAGAAAGAGAATAATACACATATGTAAAGGGGAACCAATTACATATATATATATATATATATATATATATATTTTTTATTTTATTTATATATATATATATATATATATATATATATATATATATGCCAAAAAAACAAGACAAATGTACATCCAATTTAGAGTACAGTCCACAATCTGGATAGTTACTCTATAGTATAAAAGGGAAAAAGATATAAATGGCAATCATGGAGCTGGAGGTGCTGGAGTAGGAGGTACTTCACGATCTCTATCATAGTCCTCAGTATATACTCTCGTGAGCCACGCTACCTGAGTTTGAGTCGCTTGGAGACTAGCCGTCAGATCCACTACCCGCTGGTTTGTAGAGCGCTGGGCATCTAGATGCTCTCCTACTCTCCAATCAGTTACACGCTGAGCCTCTCTAATCTCACATAACAGTCCCATTATGTCATCTAATGGTGGACATGAAGGGCCAGCTGAATGAGAAGCCCTAGAAGAGCCAGCTCCAGTAGAATGCTATTGCGATATAGGAGGGATGGTATACACATCCATGTACATCCGATCATCATCCTCCTCATCATTACCCTCGTCTGCCTCTGCTGCTACCTCTGCTGCTGCTGCTGCTGCTGTCGCCTATGCATCTGCTGCCACTACCCGAGTTAGAGGACGTCTCATAGCATTCCTCTTATCATCACTGACCTGTATCTCTTTCATGCCCATCCTGCAGATGGCCTCCCAATCAAGGTCAGCTGAGAAGGTGTCCTCAAGGATCCTCTCATCCACTAGATCCACCTGTAGACGGGAGAGCAAGGTGGAGTTCAGTCGCCCATAGGGCAAGTTACCTCTCGAGTCAAGCAACGTAGCTCTGTGCATAGTCTGAAGAATAATATATGAAAGGCAAACAGGCTGCCTAGTGCGGGATCCGAGACAACAGTCCGAGTCGGTCGTGAGATCATCTCATAGTGTCCGCCCTGGGGAATAAGATTATGCTGGATAATCTTACAGTAGACCCATGGCTCTGGACACAGGTTGACTGCTTACATCTTCCAACGGTCATCCCGAAGAATCTGATTATCTATTTATGCACGCACCTGTGTAGATAGAAACTGTGGCTCCCTAGGTGCACAGTAAACCAACTGACCATCGTTGGAAATGCCTAGGAGATCAGCCAACTCTTGACAGTTGAAAGAGATCGGAACCCCTTTCACCCAGCTAGTGATCCGAAGCTCTTTACCCCTGCCAACATCATCTAAGTAACCCTCTACCTGTAGGTGATAGTAGAACTGTTTGACCAAGTCTGGGCGAGTGCAAGCCTCGTACAAGATCACTGGAAGCCAACCCTGTCACCAAACGTCTTTTCCACATCAAACAGGATTAAATGGGCTAGGTTCACACACCAACCCCCTTCAACTTTTTTTCGGTCAAACCAAGGATATCACACCTCTGCTTCAACAGACCTAAAGCATCGTGGGGCATGAACTCGAGGAACCTTAGTGCGAACCATGATAATTGCAAGAGAAGAAAATAAGAAAACAAGTTAGATAAATTTTAAAATTTGACAGCATAACGACGTAAAATGCAAAAAGCGTCACTTTTCACCCAAATATTTGGGCAGGAGGACTTACATAGGTCCCAAACCATCCTGCAAGGCTCATACAATCGGAGATTTAAACTAGGTAGGTCGAATTTGAAGAAATTTTGACAATTGGGGAAAACCCCAAAATTTAGGTAAAAAATGAGAATTTTTAAGTTTCTACTAAACTAACCGATAAAGCTCAAATTTTCTTGAGGGTTTTCATTCATTGGGTGGCCAATAGCAAAAGCCCCCAATAAAAATTAAATTTTTACGGTCAGAAAACTATTAATTAGAAGAAAACCCTACAAATAGCAAAAACCCTAGGTATGAAAGCTTAAAAATGGAGAAAAGTAGAGAACATACCTCAAGGAATGGACTGACGGATGTTGATCCATGGAAAAATCACCAAGTTGGTATGGTCGACATTATAGCAACTCACTGGTGGCGAGTTGAGTAGAGACCGTAGGAGGAAGAAGTAGAATGAGTGGAAAATATTTCAAAAAACAGGTTTAAAAACTTGATTTTGAACCATATGGTCGCACAATTCGACCAAAACCATTGACCGTATGATCGACCGTATGATCGACCATAGGGTCTCGGTAAGTTGCCAGGGTTTTGAAGGTCGCACCTATGGTCGCACAACATGCGACCGTAGGCCATCGACCGTATGAATGACTATTGTCTGCATTTTGATTCTGCTTGAACTTTTGCCTATTAATTTTGTTTTTCTCTCACCTTCCATTGTGAGACTAACCCAATACTACCATCATATCTTGTCTCACATGTACAACCTTTCCAAGTACCATTCAACCAAGAGTTTAAATGGTTGGACGTAGAGTAAATAGAAGGAGACAGAATGCAAACCCATCTCCACCACCTATGGAGACTAATGACAATGAAGGTTAGCAAGGACAGGAAAGAAATATTAGAACTCAAAATGCTGCACCTTAGAATGTGCACACCCAAGCCAACCCAACCAACCTACCTGCACTACCTATAGATTTGGCTACTGCGGTGATGAATTTAGCAAAACAATTGTAGCAAATACAGCAAGTGTAAGCCAGCATGCAAGCTGCTATGGGAATTTCTTTTCCAGCTGCAAACACAACACCTCTACCTGCAGAACAAGTTAGTACTGCACCTGGTGGTAGCAACACTGTACCCCAAGCACCACAAACACCAGCAGTAAGGCCAAGTGCCAAACCCTGAAGCATCACAAGGCGGGTATAACCAAGGTAATTATTAGTATCAACCGCCTATGTATGGAGCATATGCACAGTATCAGCTTGATCACTCTAGACTAATCGAGTGTTTCCTGAAGTTGAAGTTGAAAGAATTTAGAGGTAAGCCATCAGATCCGTTATAGTCAGCTCACTGGATTGATGAGATGGAAAGAAACTTTATGATGGTGACTATAAATGAAGAAGAGAAGGTATTATGTGCCATTTTTATGCTGAAAGGTGATGCACACCATTGGTGGAAATCTACTCGGAGTTATCTGTTGACAAAGTACGTCCAACAGACCTGGGCTATCTATAAAGAAGCTTTCTTCGAGAAATATTTTCCCAGGAGTTTCAGAGATCAAATGGAAAAGGAGTTTCTGAGTCTGTATCAGGGATAGATGACTGTAGACGCATATCAACAACGTTATGAAGAACTATTTTTCTTTGCTCCCTCTAGCATGCAGAAGGAAAATACCAAAACCCAAAGGTTCGTCATGGGACTTAGGGGAAGCATCTGTGAGCATGGATTGGGACTAAAAAAGAAGATTTATAATGAAGCTGTATAGATTTCTCGAGTACTGGAATCGAGCCAGAGGGAAAGTTATTTTGCTCAGAACAGAGGTATTAAAAGGCCCAATGGAAACTCATACAACGGAGGGAACCCAAAGACATTTAAACCCTTCCGTACTCAAGGCTTCAATGCTGCAGCCAAGACTACTCCGATAGCCCAACCTCAACAGAAGCAAAGTAATGCTGGAGTCAAATGCTTTAATTGCGATCAAGTAGGACATTATTCAAGAGAGTGTCCTAAGCCAAGGAAGCAACTATAACAAGGAAAGCTTTTTGCAGTTACATCTGAGGATGCTGTCGCATCGCCTGATGTGGTCATAGGTATGACCTGAACTGTTAATTTTGTACTACCTTGTGTAAGCATGTGGACTAAATTAAATCAAATCACAGGTATCGTACCTATTAATGGCATACCCACCAGAGTACTCTTTGACTCTGGAGCTACTCATTCTTTTATATCTCTGTCGTTTAGAAAGAAGTTAAATCTACCCCTCAGACCTTTAGACTATAAACTGTTTATACGATCACCTATGGGATTAGAAGTGGAACTAGACAAAGGTTATGGACCATGTCCAGTTCTTATCGACGAGAAGATTTTAGATGCAACCTTAATTCAATTCAAGATGGCAGACTTTGACGTTATCTTGTGAATGGATTGGTAAGCTCGACACCCTACAAACCTATTATGTGCAGAAAAAAAATTAAAATTTAAAGATAAGGAAGGAGCCGAGTTTAGTTTTATGGGAACCAAACTTCCCCGTAAATGAAAACTCATTCTCTCTGCATTGAAGGCTAGAAAATGCCTCGAGAAAGGAGGAATTTGGTATCCAGTATCCATGGTCGACCTCACCAATAAAGCACTACTGTAAGACCCGCACTTCGTAAACCCGGTCTAAACCTTGGTTTTGTGTCGTAGCAGGTCTTCCGATCATCGCCGGGCAAGACGGGACGAGCGGATGACAAACAAGTACGAAATCAGACCAAAGACGATCAAATCAACATGATTTTATGTTGACCGGTCGATGGTACCAGTCTTGGTACCGGTCGACCGGTCAGCTCTGCGCAACTGAGTGCGGAGATCCAGAAATTGACTTCTGAGGGTCCCACTTTCCTGATTTCGAATCCTAAGACTTTCCTAATCCTAATAGGGTTACTAAACCCTAATTCTAGCCTATAAATACACCCTTAAACCTCCTCAAATCCTTTCCATTATCTCTCATAAACCTTAGAGAAGAGAAGGAGGTTGGAAAGGAGAAGGAGCTAGGAAGAAGAAGAAGGTGCCGCCATTACCGTTCGATGACGCTCACGTTACGCCCGTCAACGGTAAGTGTTTTAATCATTCTTCTTACTCTATGACTTTAGGTTAGTTGTGTGGGTGGATCAATACCATGCAAAGTAGGTATTGATCTAAAACCCTAAATTGGATATTAAACCCTAAGTTGCCGTCAAACCCTAGATTCGAGTTTCGAGATGATATTCATCGAAACTAGACTTGAATGAGTTGGAGATAACTCTAAGTCAAAGCTCAGACTTAGAATGGATAGGTTAAACCCTGGAAATTCATGGAGGATAATCGACGACAGTCGAAAAACCCATGTATGGTCTTCCGGAGACATACCGGTCGACTATACCGGTTGCACACAGTGCGGCCGGTATGTTGCCGCCGGTATGTTGACACAAGTATCTTTCGGGGGGCTGGTCTGTGGGGACCGGCTGACCATACCGGTCGCCAGTCTTCCCCACAGAGCTACGACCGGTATATGCCACCGGTCAGCTCTGTGAGGATATTTTGTAACCTTGTTGGTTTTCGACCAACATGAAACCCTAAGAAAAATATTCTAATGAAACCCTAATAATATTATAGGACTTTGTGACTTTCCGTTTGGATCTTGCGACGTGGAGCAAGCTAACAAACGAGCGTCAGGTAAGGGAATCTGACCTAAACCTAATAATTAATGGACAGTAAATCTTTGTTATTAACACTGAATATATATGATGTGATGTTTGTGCATATTCACATGCCATCCTTTATTTTCAGTTATTATTACTGTTCATGCATTGATAGGATGTGATTGTTATGCATGTGATTGTTTTCGTTAGTATGTGGAGTGGGGCATGGGCCTGGGATCTCTCCTCACACTAGCACCTTTTGTAGTATTCTATCTTAACATGCTTGGTACGGGTGGGGCATCAGGGGAAGGTCATGGTACGGTGGTCTCCGATATTGATGTTGGCCTGGCCATGGTTATGTGGCACTGTGGTCTCCGAGTCGACGCTGGCTTATCCACAATGCTTTAGCTCTATCTCTATGCTGTAGGGAGTTATGTTGGGATAGGGTCTACCTGCGTATTGTTTCTATCCTAGTGGGTTAGTTGCGGATAGGGCATCAGGGGAGGTGTGGGAATGCCTTAGCTCTATCTCTATGCCGTAGACAGCTGTGCTGGGATAGAGCATACATTGATGACATATATGATTGGTTAGTTGCGAGCCCAGTTTGTGAGCCCTGGCCAGTAGGGGCTTAGGTACTGGTATGGGTAGAGCATCAGGGGAGGTATGGGGGTATCTTAGCTCTATCTCTATTCAATGGTGGGTGCATGTGGGCCAATGGGGGTGTGATCCATGAGGTGTCACACACTCGTGTATAGAGGTACGGGGGCCACCAAACCTTTCTATAGCACATTGCAAACTTAAAACCAGACCACAGCATAAAATGATTGTTACTCATGCATAATATTGTGAAACTGTATGATTGTCTTACTGAGCTAAGTTGTGAGCTCACCCTTTGTATATATACATGTTTTTAGATGTTGATGCAGGTTACACTGTGGATGACTACATGAACGCTCCGGCTTATGGTGGTGTTGCTGCGTTGGATGTACAGGCAGGAGAGGACGAGCATGACGCTTCATGCGAGTGCCCTTTCTGTGTGTACCTTTGATTGGTTTATTTCATTTATTTCAGTTATTTTTCAGTTGGACTAAATGGATGTAAGGATATTATATTATATGTTTAAATTTGGATAATTGGATGTTTTATTAAAGTTTATCAATAGATTCTCAGTTCATTTATTTAAAGACTTCCGCTGTATTATTATATTCTGATTGTGGTTATGTGTGATGGTTTGTATGGGTGGACACGGCCTATTCGAGATCCTGGTGTGAACCGTTGGTTCAATGGCGGTTCACTCACTCCATTTTGGTTGGATTAGAATTGGGGTGTGACAACTTGGTATCAGAGCCCTCGGGCTCTGTCCAACAGACCATATTGCACTTAACTAAGTCGATGAACTGAGTTAGGAAAAATTTAAAAATCTTAATACAAACACACCCTAAGCATTGTTTGATACCTGAGACGGACTAAGAAAGAGCATAATATACTATACTAAATATGAAACTTAACATGTGCACATACACTAGTTAGGTGAAACATGAAAATTTTCATTAAATAAGAAAAAAAAAGAGTATCAAATGAAATAGTGCTACAAGGTACAGTCCACAAACTGGACAGTTACCCTGTTATATAAACAGTCATAAGTGAGAGAAATAAGAGGGACAATCATAGGGTAGGGGGCCTGGGAGGAATAGGGTCTGCTATATCATAGTCTCGCTCGTAAGCAACCCTGAGCCAGTGCACCTGATCCTATGTGACTCTGAGACTGCGAGCCAACTGCGCCAAGTCACGGCTCATCTCACGCTGAGTGTCCCTAATCTCCATAATCATGCCCATCATGGTGTCGGGTAAAGGCTAAGATGGTCCAGCTGTAGAGGTAGACGGTAATGCTGCAGGTGTAGGCTGTGGGACAGGCACTGGTGCTTCCCCAGCCATATCGTCATCATCACCCCCAGCCTCTGCCGCATAGGTCGCATTGGCTGCTGCTGCTGCTGCTGCCGCGGCTGCTACCCTCCCGAGTGGGCGAGGGCGAGCCTCCAACTCGTCATCGCTAACAGGCAGGTCAACCATCTGCATCCTCTGAATGGTGTCCCAGTCTATGTCGGATGTCATAGTATCCTCAACAGTCACCTCACCTCTCATGCTCACACCCAGGCGATGTAGCAGGAAGGTAATGAGACGATCGTAGGGAAGGTTACTGTCCTGATCGGCCAGGGTCGCCTGATGCATGGTCCTGATGATGAGGTAAGGGAAAGAGACCCGCTCCCCAGTGCAGACACAGTAAGTGATGTACTGAGTGAGCTGGGATAACTCACTGTAATGGCCGCTCTGGGGCACGATGTTGTGCTGAATGATGCGACTATATACCTGAGGTGCAGGTCTCAAGCTAGCCGCCTTCATAGGAACTCCAAGGTTTAGTATCTGGTCTGCTATCTCTCGGCGCAGATCCTCAGTCAGATAGCCCTTCGCTTTGGGAGGGCAATACACTAGGTCTCCATCATTAGGAACCCCTAGAAGGTCGGCCAACTGGTGGGTGTTGAATGAGATAGGTACACCCCTAACATAGCTGGTGATGCGCAAATCCCTACCCTGGTTGGGATTGTTAACATCCCCATGCAGCTCCTGGTTAGCATAGAAATGCTTAACCAGGTTGGGACGGGTGGTATCAGTGTAGGATATTACCGGTACCCACCCAAGCGCATTGAAAGCGGCTCGCACATCGAACCTTTCTAGCTGATCCAGGTTAACCCAGCGCCCAGATTCTATGTTCTTGTTATCAAACCACGGGAATCGAGCCTGTGCTTCCATAGAACGAAACCAGTGCTCGTCAAATTGGGGAACTGGTGGCTGGGGAGCATGTGAGCTCGAGCCATGAGGACGTTTCCCAAGAGCATGTCGTGGAGCCATTTAAACTGCAAAACAAAAGGAAAATAAGAAGAAAAGGTTAGATTTTGTCGAAATTTGTCGAAATTTCGACAGCATAACGACTGTAATTTGGGAAAAAGCCTCGAACTCACCCAAAAACTTGGGGAGGAGGACTTACGTAACCCCCACACTCTTCAACAATTCAATCACAAGCAATTACAACGAGAAATTTCAGAAATTTAAGAAAAATCAAGAAAATTCAAAAATTTTGGAAAACCTAGGTCAAAAATTGAAAAAATTCGATTTTTCCAAAAACCGTTCGGTGGAACCTCAAATAGGTTGAGGGCTTTTGCTCTTGGGGGTCCCTAAACCCTTTCTAAGCCGAAGGAATATAGTTCCTACGGTTAGAATATCTCAATCAATGAAAAACCTAGAATTCTAGGTTTAGACGATATGGAAAATAGCTAAAAACTTGAAAGAAAAGGAAGAGACCTACCTGGAGACGATGTACTAAGCTTTAAGCGGAAGGAATCGGGTTCTAAGGTCCCCGGCCGGACTGTAGCAACTCGGAATGGCAGAGAGGAATCGCCACCGGAGAGAAAAGAGAAAGAAAAGTGAGAAAAATCTCACTTTTTGCGATTTTAAAGCCCTTTCTGGGCATACCGGTCGACCGGTACCCCAAAGGGACTGCGACCGCTATGTCTCGGTCAGAATTTTCATTTTGACCGGTCGACTATACCGGTCGCAGCTCTGTCTACAGAGTGTCGACCGGTATGTTGCGACCGGTCAACACCTGAAGAGCCAGAAAAATCTCAGAAAATTTTAAAAAAATTTGTAGATTTAATTACTCCTTTTGTGACTGTTTCGCCTTATATTGTTCAAGACTAACACCACTATTGCTTCATTCTCATGTGTTATGTCTTATTCTCAGATTCAAACAGAATAGTCTGGGATGGTGGGCGGAAACGGTCGTAGGGGTCGAAAGCGTCACCAGGCTAGGATGCGCCACGAGGAAGAAGAACAGGTTGAACAAGGCCATGTTAGAGAGCCAAGCCCGGAAGTTGAGGAAGAATAGGTTCCAGAGGTACCGACAAATTTACCTGGCCCACCTCACAGGAATTCGAAGACCATTGTTACAAACTTGGTCTATCAGATGCAAGCTCAGCAGAAGGAGTTCCTGAGCGAGATACTGAAGATGCTCAGGCCACCGGGTTCTGTCCCCACTGAAGGTACGCCTGAGTCTGGAGAGAAAAATACTTCACAGCCGATGCAGGGTAGCCCAAGGCCAATGGACCAAGCACAGAATGTACCACCACCGCATCAGTTTCCGTCGCCTTCTGCGTACCCGGGAGCCTATCTGTATCCACCACCATGGTACGAAATGAACACTCAGGGACAGCATGATCTAAGCAGAGCGGTGGATAGATTCCTGAAGTTGAAGCCTTCATCATTCACCGGTAAGACAGGGAAACCATTGTGGCCAGCACAGTGGGTTGTAGAGATGGAGAAAAACTTTCGACTGATGACCTGTACAGAGGAGGAAAAGGTCTTATTTGCCACTCATATGCTGAAAGAAGACGCAAATGCTTGGTGAAATTCTACATGGGCATATCTGGAGACGAAGCATACGCAGGTGGATTGGGAAGTATTCAAGGTTGCCTTCTTCGATAAGTATTTTCCAAAGAGCTTCAGAGATCAGATGGAGAAGGAGTTCCTTAATTTGCAACAGTCTCAATCGACTGTGGATGCTTACCAGCAGAGGTACGAAGAGTTATTTTTCTTCGCACCGGCAAGTATGCAAGAGGAAGAGACCAAGACATGTAGGTTCACCATGGGACTACGTGGAAGCATCAGAGAGCACATATTGGGTCTGGACAAGAAAATATATAATGAGGCTGTGCAGGTTGCGAGGGTGATAGAGTCCAGTCAGAGGGACAGCTTCTTCGCCCAGAACAGGGGAGTGAAGAGACCCGCTATGGAGAGTTCGGGTGGCTGTAACAGTAGACCCTTCCGCCCATACAAGGCTCAGACCGCTACAGTACCTGCTAGAAACATTACGGCACCACCTGTGCCCCAGAACGTCGGATTCAACATGAATATCAAGTGTTTCAACTGTCAACAAGTGGGTCATATTGCAAGGACCTGCACTCTACCTAGAAAGCAACCTCCCCAGCAAGGAAAAGTATATGCGGTCACCACTGAAGAGGTAGCCGCATCACCTGATGTGGTCACTGGTACGACTCTATCCCTTACGATTTAGCTTACTATTTTCATTGTGTGTGTGAGCATGTAGAACTAAGGGATAATAAAAAATTTCAAGAATTTTAAATGTAGCTGGTATACCTGCCAGAGTACTATTTGACTCTGGGGCCACGCACTCCTTTGTTTCTAATTCCTTTGGAAAGCGAATGGAGTTACCAATCAAGCACTTGAACCCAAGCTTGATAGTTCGCTCTCCACTAGGAGTCGAAGTGGCTTTGACTGAATATTATGGACCATGTACTATATGTATTGAGGGCCAAGACTTAAAAGCGAGTCTAGTACTACTCGAGATGGCAGACTTTGATGTCATCTTGGGAATGGATTGGCCAGGCCATCATTCAGCTATCCTATTATGTGGTGAAAGGAAGCTTGTGCTTACAGACAAAAAGGGAAAGGAGTATAGCTTTACTGGGATCAACCTATCTAGGAAGCGGAAGCTGATTCTCTCCGCCCTAAAAGCCAAGCGATGCTTAGAGAAAGGGGGAGTGGGGTACCTAGTATCGGTAGTTGATATCACGGCGGAATCCCAAAAGATGGAGGATATAGATGTGGTGCGGGAGTTCCCAGATGTATTTACAGAGGATCTCCCAGGTTTACCATCTGACAGGGCTACAGAGTTCGTGATAGACCTTATGCCAGGTTCGGCGCCGGTGTCTAAAGCACCATACAGAATGGCTCGTACCGAGTTAAAGGAGTTGAAGACCCAGTTACAAGAATTATTGGATAAGGGTTTCATACGACCTAGCATATCGCCTTGGGGAGCACCGGTATTATTCGTCAAGAAGAAAGACGAAAGTGTAAGGCTGTGCATTGACTACCGTGAACTGAACAAGTTGACTATCAAGAATCGGTATCCTTTGCCTAGAATCGATGATCTGTTCGATCAATTGCAGGGTGCAAAGGTTTTCTCGAAGATTGATCTCCGATCGGGGTATCACCAACTGAAGATCAAGGCCGGAGATATTCCAAAGACTGCTTTCAGAACGAGGTATGGGCATTACGAGTTCCTAGTTATGTCATTCGGGTTGACCAACGCCCCAGCGTCGTTCATGGAACTGATGAACCAAGTGTTTCATGATATGTTGGACACTTCGGTCATCGTATTCATCAATGACATATTGGTCTACTCAAAGGACATGGAGGCTCATACAACACATTTGAGGGCAGCCCTACAATGGTTGAGACAATAAAAGCTTTATGCCAAGTTCAAAAAGTACGAGTTTTGGTTGAAGGAAGTGGCCTTCTTGGGCCATGTAGTATCTGGAGACGGTATCAAGGTTGATCTAAGAAAGATAGCTGCTATAGTAGGATGGGAAGCACCAAAGTCTGTTGTGGAGATTCGTAGTTTCCTTGGGTTGGCTGGTTATTATAGAAGGTTCGTGGAAGACTACTCCAGGATCGTGGTTCCACTCACCAGATTGACCAAGAAGGGGGAGAAATTCATATGGACAGATGAGTGCGAGAAGTGCTTTCAGACTTTGAAGTCAAGACTAGTCTCTGCACCTATCTTGACCATCCCAGAACCAAGCGTACCGTTCACCTTATATACAGATGCTTCAAGGTTGGGTATCGGATGTGTATTGATGCAAGGAGAACAGGTGATTGCTTACGCATCAAGACAGTTAAAAGAGCATGAAAAGAACTATCCTACGCATGACTTGGAGCTAGCAGCGGTTATACATGCAATCAATACTTGGAGACACTACTTGTATGGTGAGAAATTTCAGATCAAGTCAGATCACAAGAGCTTAACTTATCTTTTCACTCAGAAGGATCTGAATATGAGACAGAGGAGATGGCTGGAGTTATTAAAAGATTATGATTGTGACATCTAGTATCATCCGGGTAAAGCAAATGTTGTGGCTGACGCCTTAAGTAGAAAGTGGGCATCGAAACCTGAGGCAGGACCAAGTACAAATGCTGCATTATGTGCCACAGCCTCCAGTTCAACTGAAGGCGATGAAGAGTATATAATAGAAACTGTCGAAGATCCAGTTGAGCAAGGCTTAATTCATAAGTTCACCATGATGTTCGCCGCTTTGAAGATCTCACCGGATCTAGTTGATGAAGTAAAGATAGCAATCCTAAAGGATCCACATCTCAAGACAGTGCAAGAAGACTTAGAGAAGGGTACGAGCAATCCTGACTTTACCTTGGATTCAGACAAGGTACTCAGGTATCGTGGACGGTTATGTATACCTGAGAGTGAAGACTGCAATATCAGAGATCGATTTATGACTGAAGCTCATTACACTCCATATTCGGTACATCCAGGAAGTACCAAAATGTACCATGATTTAAGAAGACTATATTGGTGGAGGGGTATGAAAGTAGATCTAGCTCATTTCGTGTTCCAATGTCTGAATTGTCAACAAGTTAAAGCAGAAAGGACCCGCAGGTTTACTACATCCATTACCAGAACCTGTATGGAAGTGGGATTATATTACCATGGATTTCGTCACTGGCCTACCTTTGACACCAAGGTCAGTGGATGCAGTTTGGGTTATAGTCGACCGACTCACCAAGACAGCTCGATTTATTGCGGTCAGACCTCAGTATACCATGGAGAAACTGGCCAAGTTATATGTGGATAATATAGTCAGACTTCATGGCATTCCAGAGAGTATAGTATCTGACAGAGATCCCCGTTTTACATCAAAGTTCTGGGAAGGATTACAGAAAGCTATGGGAACGAAGTTGAAGTTCAGTACAACTTTTCACCCTCAGACGGACGGACAGTCAGAACGAACTATTCAAATTTTAGAAGATATGCTCCGAGCTTGTGCATTGAACTTCAAGGGAGCTTGGGATGAGAAACTATCACTTATCGAGTTTGCTTACAACAACAGTTATTAGGCTACAATTCAGATGGCCCCATATGAAGCACTCTATGGGAAGAAGTGTCGTACACCTCTGTTATGGAACGAGATGGGAGAAAGAAGAATTGTAGTCCGGAGTTTGTTGAAGAAACTTGTCGAGTGATTGATCAGATCAAAGAGAGAGTAAAGACAGCTCAAGTTCGACAGAAGCACTATGCGGATAATCGACGTCGAGATCTGGAGTTTGCAGTGGGTGACAAAGTATTCTTGAAGGTATCACCGGTGCGAGGTCTGAAATGGTTTGGTAAGAAGGGGAGGCTATGCCCCAGGTATGTGGGACCATATGAGATATTGACCCGACGTGGTAATGTAGCATATCAATTGGCTCTACCACCATCTATGTCAAGCGTTCATAACGTGTTCCATGTATCATTACTGAAGAAGTATGTCAGAGATCCATCGCACATCTTGACCGCAGACCCCCCAGACTTGACTGAAGACTTAACATTTGAAGTGGTGCATGTGATGCTCTCAAGTCGAAATGTACAACAACTTCGAACCAAGGATATCCATTATGTGAAGGTACAATGGAGAAGCCAAAATGTCGAAGAAATTACTTGGGAAGAGGAGAGTGCAATGAGGAAGGAGTATCCTAATCTTTTCGACGATCAAGGTACGTTCAAATTTCGAGGCCGAAATTTCTTTTAAGGGTGGGGGAGTTGTGAGACCTACATGCAAATTTTGGGATGAAATTTCTTTTAAGGGTGGGGGAGTCGTAAGACCCGCACTCCGTAAACCCGGTCTAAACCTTGGTTTTGTGTCGTAGCAGGTCTTCCGATCATCACCGGGCCAGACGGGACGAGCGGATGACAAACAGGTACGAAATCGGACCAAAGACGATCAAATCAACATGATTTTATGTTGACCGGTCAATGGTACCAGTCTTCGTACCGGTCGACCGGTCAGCTCTGCGCAGCTGAGTGCGGAGATCCAAAAATTGACTTCTGAGGGTCCCACTTTCCTGATTTCGAATCCTAAGACTTTCCTAATCCTAATAGGGTTACTAAACCCTAATTCTAGCCTATAAATACACCCTTAAACCTCCTCAAATTCTTTCCATTATCTCTCATAAACCTTAGAGAAGAGAAGGAGGTTGGAAAGGAGAAGGAGCTAGGAAGAAGAATAAGGTGCCGCCATTACCGTTCGACGACGCTCACGTTACGCCCGTCAACGGTAAGTGTTTTAATCATTCTTCTTACTCTATGACTTTAGGTTAGTTGTGTGGGTGGATCAATACCATGCAAAGTAGGTATTGATCTAAAACCCTAAATTGGATATTAAACCCTAAGTTGTCGTCAAACCCTAGATTCGAGTTTCGAGATGATATTCATTGAAACTAGACTTGAATGAGTTGGAGATAACTCTAACTCAAAGCTCAGACTTAGAATGGATAGGTTAAACCCTGGAAATTCATGGAGGATGATTGACGACAGTCGAAAAACCCATGTATGGTCTTCCGGAGACATACCGATCGACTATACCGGTTGCACACAGTGCGGGCGGTATGTTGCCACCGGTATCTTTCGGGGGGCTGGTCTGTGGGGACCGGCTGACCATACCGATCGCCAGTCTTCCCCACAGAGCTGCGACCGGTACATGCCACCGGTCAGCTCTGTGAGGATATTTTTTAACCTTGTTGGTTTTCGACCAACATGAAACCCTAAGAAAAATATTCTAATGAAACCCTAATAATATTGTAGGACTTTGTGACTTTTCGTTTGGATCTTGCGACGTGGAGCAAGCTAACAAACAAGCGTCAGGTAAGGGAATCTGACCTAAACCTAATAATTAATGGACAGTAAATCTTTGTTATTAACACTGAATATATATGATGTGATGTTTATGCATATTCACTTGCCATCCTTTATTTTCAGTTATTATTACTGTTCATGCATTGATAGGATGTGATTGTTATGCATGTGATTGTTTTCGTTAGTGTGTGGAGTGGGGCATGGGCCTGGGATCTCTTCTCACACTAGCACCTTTTGTGGTATTCTATCTTAACATGCTTGGTACGGGTGGGGCATCAGGGGAAGGTCGTGGTACGGTGGTCTCCGATATTGATGTTGGCCTGGCCATGGTTATGTGGCACTATGGTCTCCGAGTCGACGCTGGCTTGTCCACGATGCTTTAGCTCTATCTCTATGCCGTAGGGACTTATGTTGGGATAGGGTCTACCTGCGTATTGTTTCTATCCTAGTGGGTTAGTTGCGGATAAGGCATCAGGGGAGGTGTGGGAATGTCTTAGCTCTATCTCTATACCATAGACGGCTGTGCTGGGATAGAGCATACATTGATGACATATAGGATTGGTTAGTTGCGAGCCCAGTTTGTGAGCCCTGGCCAGTAGGGGCTTAGGTACTGGTATGGGTAGAGGATCAGGGGAGGTATGGGGGTATCTTAGCTCTATCTCTATTCCAAGGTGGGTGCATGTGGGCCAATGGCGGTGTGATCCATGAGGTGCCACACACTCGTGTATAGCGGTGCGGGAGCCACCAAACCTTTCTATAGCACATTGCAAACTTAAAACCAGACCACAGCATAAAATGATTGTTATTCATGCATAATATTGTGAAACTGTCTGATTGTCTTACTGAGCTAAGTTGTGAGCTCACCCTTTGTATATATACAAGTTTTTAGATGTTGATGCACGTTACACTGTGGATGATTACATGAACGCTCCGGCTTATGGTGGTGTTGCTGCGTTGGATGTACAGGCAGGAGAAGACGAGCATGATGCTTCATGCGAGTGCGTGTACCTTTGATTGGTTTATTTCATTTATTTCAATTATTTTTCAGTTGGACTAAATGGATGTAAGGATATTATAATATATGTTTGAATTTAGATAATTGGATGTTTTATTAAAGTTTATCAATAGATTCTCAGTTCATTTATTTAAAGACTTTCACTATACTATTATATTATGATTGTGGTTATGTGTGATGGTTTGTATGGGTGGACACGGCCTATTCGAGATCCTGGTGTGAACCGTGGGTTCAATGGCGGTTCACTCACACCATTCTGGTTGGATCAGAATTGGGGTGTGACAACTACGAATGGAGGATATTGAAGTTTTACGTAAATTTCTAGATGTATTTTCTGAGGAACTACCAGGACTACCACCCAACAGAGCGGCAGAGTTCATTATAGATCTTATACCCAGAGCTGCACCAGTATCGAAAGTGCCTTAACGAATGGCTCCTACTGAACTGAAGTAACTGAAGGTACAATTACAGGAATTACTGGACAAGGGTTATATCAGACCCAGCATATCACCATGGGGAGCGCCAGTATTGTTCGTGAAAAAGAAGGACGGTAGCGTTCGACTGTGTATAAATTATCGAGAATTGAATAAGCTTACAATCAAGAATCGATACCCGTTGCCCCGTATCGATGACTTGTTCGATCAGTTGCAAGGTGCCAAAGTGTTCTCCAAAATTAATCTTCGATAAGGATACCATCAGTTGAAGATTAAGGAATGTGATATTTTAAAGACAGCATTCAGAACCAGATATGGACATTATGAATTTTTAGTCATGTCTTTTGGATTAACTAATGCATCCATAACTTTTATGAAACTCATGAATCGGGTATTCCATGATATGTTGGATACGTCAGTCATTGTATTTATTGACGATAACTAGTCTACTCCAAGGACAAAGAAACTCATGTCACAAATTTAAGAGCCGCTCTACAGCGACTAAGAAAAGAGAAGTTTTATGCAAAATTTACAAAGTGTGAGTTTTGGCTAAACGAAGTCGCTTTCTTTGGCCATATTGTATCCACTGAAAGAATTAAAGTGGATCCTAACAAGATTGAAGCCATTGTGAAATGGGAAGCACCTAAGAATGTTGTAGAAATCAGGAGTTTCTTAGGTTTAGCTGGTTTCTATCGATGATTCATGGAAGATTACTCTAGAATCGCCGTACCTCTCACCAGTCTAACAAAGAAAGGAGAAAAGTTTGTTTAGAACGATAAATGTGAAGAGTGTTTTCAAACATTGAAGGCTAGATTAATATCAGCTTCCATCTTGACTAATCCGATCCCAAGAAATTACTAATGATGGCCATAGGATGACCTTAGGATAAACCCCATTGAAGAACAGAAGAATTGACCCAGGAAGAACTTGAATTTCATGTAGACTGTGACCAAAAATCTCAAGGTCGCAGTTACGATCGACTATAGCATGACCAGTGTGACAGAAAATCGACCATAGGCATTCGAGAATATTTTAGAAATCATATGGTCGCAGCTACGATCACATATCGATCGTAGACAGTAAGGTCAATACAGCATGAGACCATAGGACCAATTAGGCACCTATCAGTGTTCTGTTTTGATTTTCAACTACTGTAACATATCACATATGAACCCTAACTTAAATTCATATAATTTTTAGGTTGTTAAATCAATTCAAAGAGAATTTCAAGGCTTAGAAGGACATCAAGAATTACTAACAGGTGAGGAAATAAGACCTAAACTAATTGGATAATAACAAACTATTTATTGAGTCCAATGCCATGATTGATTCTATGCTTGTATGCTTGTAATGTACATCTCACATGTCATCCAATATTTCTTCTATTACTATTCATGCATATATAATTATGTTTATTTATAACATGACGATGATGATGATGCTAGGAATAGGCATGTGAATGTATGTGTGTGGTTGGTGTGTTAGATGCGAGTGGAGCATCAGGGGGAGGACGTGGCATGGTGGTCTTCGACCTCGTCACCAGACTCTAGTTCTATCTCTACTCAAGTCTTTCTCACTAACATCATCGTATCGCCATTACCTTAGCAGAACTATTACGTCGTAGGACATCAGGGGAGGTGGTCTCGGACCATGTGGTCTCTGACTCTGTTGGGGGGCCTTAGCTCTATCTCTATGGACGTATTGAAGGATGCTGGGGTGAGACCTTGGATACATTATTTGGCATTAGGATTGGTTAGTTGCGAGCCCAGTTTGTAAGCCCTCGCCATAGGGGCTTACGTGTTGGTATGGGTAGGGCATCAGGGAAGTGTTGGCGGTGTTTGACCAGACACTTTAGCTCTATCTCTATTCAATGATGGATGCATGTAGGACGGCAATGGTGTTTGATCTATTGGGCGGATTCATACACTCGTGTATAGAGGTGCGGCGGCCACCAAACCTTTCTATAGTATATTGTAAACTTATAAACCAGACCAAAGATATGAATTGAATGCATGCATATGTTTGTTGCGTTGTTTTGTTTGCTCACTGAACCGTGATGTGTGCTCACCCTTTCGACGTCGAGTATTTTTAGTTGATGATGTAGGTCCTACCGTTGAAGAATATATGAATGTGCCGACGTATGGACACGTTACTGCGATGGATGTAGAAGCTGAAGAAGATGCGCATGATTCATCATACGAGTGCAACCAATGTGTTTTGCTTAAGTTTAGTTATAACTTGAACATCGGATATATAATTGATTATTTATTTTTATGTCTTGTGGTTTGGAGATAATTAGATTAAATATTTATTTATCACTATTAGACTCTCAGTTCATTATCTATAAAACTTTCTCTTATTTGTTTATTATCTCTGATTATTATTGTGGAATGTGTGTGTGGTTTGATATGGTGGGTACGCCCTATGCGAGATCCTAGGTCAACCGTTGATTTATTGACGGTTCATCACACCATTCTATTTAGACCAGAATTAGGGTGTGACATTACGTCTCGTGAGTGTTTTCAGAGAATAAACAAACAAAATTCATATAAAAATTTCAAACTTTAATTTTGGTATTAAGGAAAGAAAGTACACACACACATCCTATTAGTCAAGACACTCAACTTGGGATCAAGAAAACATAGAAACCCCCACACTTGAACTTTGCTACCTCATATGATTTAAAAACTAAGATCATATCTCAATTAGAAACCTTGTTATATCTTTCAAACACATCTCTCCTTAAGATGAACCCTTTGTAATGTACAGGTAACCAAGACCCAAGAATAGCTTTCAACACTTGTATTTTACATTTTTTTTTCTTTTTTTTTATTTTTTTTTCTTTCTTTTTTCTCTTTAAGCTACTCCACTATAGTTGGCTTGAGAAGTGCAGGTGGTTAAGCATTCCCATGTTACTATGTAGCTTCACTTTTGGCATATATCTTTTAAGGACATTGATACTAAAGAGTACTTTTTTTTTAACAAGAGCTGTATCCAAGGAATTTCAATCAAGACACCTCGCTTCTTGAGGTGGAATGCTGTCACACTCCAATTCTAAACTAACCAGAATAGTGTGATGAACCGTTTATGAACCAACGGTTCAACCAGGATCTTGTATAGGCCGTGCCCATTTGACTAAACCAGATACAACCACAACCATAATCAGAGTAAATAAACAATAGCAGAAGTCTTTAATATTAATGAGCTGAGTATCTAACAGTGATAACATAATTAATTATCCAATTATCTCCAAATGACTTAAGACATAAAATAAAATAAAGTAATCAATTACACGTTCTGTTAATTTTAACAACTAAATCTAATCGAAAATACAAGAATTGCACTCGCACGACGAATCATGCGACTCCACCATAGCTTCCACATCTATCGCAACAACATGTCCGAACATTGGTGCATTCATATAATCTTCCACGGTAGGACCTGCATCATCAACTAAAAATATTCAACATCGAAAGGGTGAGCACACATCATGGCTCAGTGAGCAAACAAAACAATGCAACAAACATATGCATGCATTCAATTCATATATTTGGTCTGGTTTATAAGTTTGCAATATGCTATAGAAAGGTTTGGTGGCCGCTGCACCTCTATACACGAGTGTGTGAATCTTTCCAATAGATCAAACACCATTGTCATCCCATATGCACCCATCATGGAATAGAGATAGAGCTAAAGTGTCCGAATCAAACACCACATAACACTTCCCCTGATGCCCTACCCATACCAACACGTAAGCCCCTATTGGTGAGGGCTTGCAAACTGGGCTCGCAACTAACCAATCCTAATGCCAAATAGTGTATCCAAGGCCTCACCCCAGCGTCCCTCAATATATCCATAGAGATGGAGCTAAGGCCCCCTGACAAAGTCAGAGACTACATGGTCTGAGACCACCTCCCCTGATGCCCTACAACGTAATAGTTCTGTTAAGGTAATGACGATACGACGATGTTAGTGGGTAAGACTTGAGTAGAGATAGAGCTAGAGTCTGGTGACCAGAATGAATCACAATGTCACGTCTTCCCCCTGATGCTCCACTCGCATCAAGCACACTAACCACATGCATACATTTACATGTCCTATTCCTAACATCATCATCATCATCATGTTATAAATAAACAAAATTAAATATGCATGAGCAGTAATAGCAGGAATATTGGATGACATATAAAATATACATTACAAGCGTACAAGCATAGAATCATTCATCGCATTGGACTCAATAAATAAAATAGCTTGTTATTAGCTAATTAGTTTAGGTCTTGCTCCCTCACCTTTGGTCGATGGTTGTTCCTCGTCCAAACTTTGTAAATCACTTTTAGACCACTTGGAAACCTAACAAATTTATAGATTCTAAATTAGAGTTTATTTCCTTCAATTATAGTGTTCAAATGTCCCATCTGGAATCATTCAGACCTCCAGAAGCTGAGTAATCTCAGGTGTGGCTGCACCTGTGGTCTCAGTTTCTATGACCACAGGGTGTGGGGTCGATACGTGTGGTCGCATATCATGCGACCACACATGCGACCACACCCTCCCTGGAACTTTCCCGAGGGCATGTGGTCGATCATATGTGCCTCGTGTGGTCAATCAAACTGCGACCACACTAGTGATGGTCGACTTTTCCACTCTCAACTCAATTCCTTCGTGTTTTGATTCCTTGGCTTATCATCATGATCTTTCCTATGATTGTTCTATGGCTTTTCATATTTTTACATAATCCATCATCCTAATAGATTCCCTCCATGGATCTCTTAGAATTTGTCCATGGTTTTATGATTGAGATCCCACTTTGAATCACTATCTCCTCTATGATTTATTCTAGGCATTCAACTGATGTGGGAGATGTTTTCATACCTTAAACTTGTTACAGAATCAGAGTTCTCTCTGAAATTCCTTCTCTTAGTCTTCCTCTTCAATTCTCCTTCTCTTCTTCCTCCTCTCTTTCTCTCTCTCTTTTAGTTTGAGTTCTAAAAGAATGAAAGTGGCTAAAGGACATCTTTTATATAGAGAAAAACCTCCATATAGAGTCCTACTTTGATTAGGAAAGAACCCCCCCAGATTAGGAAGGTTTCCTAATCACGGAGTCAGTTTGACATCGTGTAGTCACACACGGGGTCGCAGAACCCGTCAACCACACGTCCAAAAACTGTGACCACACATCCCAGACTCCAGTGGTCTCATTATTCTGAGGTGTAGTCGACCCCACCTGTTTAGGTATGCGACCACACGCTCCTAATTAGATGATTTTGGGTTCAATTTCATACCTAGCCTTGTGATTTCTTCATGCACTTGGTCCGCTTGGCCTGACCATGATATGAAGACCTGATACAAGGTGGTAAGACCGGTTAGTACGATACAGGTCTTACAAATGCCCTGTCTAGTTCCAAGAACAAAAAACTCTTATATTATTATTTTCTTATTATGATTTTTTTTAGTACAAGGAGGTCTCAGCTTTATTTAAAGGTTTAAATTATCAACTATAACTATAAAAGATTCATCCCTTCAGGTGAGGTAAGATGTATTTTCTAACTTGATTCCCACTTCAAAATACAGCCTAAGTATTATCCTCACATAGGGTTTCATTACTTCGCATGTGATAGTTTCCTAGGTCTCTTTCTCCTTCCTCTTTTGTGTCAAAACCATAGAAATAGTTATTGACTTTCCCAAAAAGTTAAAATTTACAATGAAAGCTCAAAATTCATTTTTTTTTATGAAATCTTAACCCTTCCCATACTTAAATCAGGCATTGTCCTCAATGTATGCAGAAAAATAAAAGACAAGGACATGGGGAAGAAAAAACTTCTTGAATCAAGGATCGATGTAAAAAGGCTCATGGAGATCCATGACTTCTTCAGTGGAGTCATGTGGAAGCTTTAAAAATGGCTTCAAAAGCTAGCCATTCACTTTGTTGGTTGCACCTGCACCTGAATTTAAAATCTTAATTGCACCCGATGAGAAAATATTTTGAACAATATAAGGGCCCACCCAACGAGATCTAAGTTTATCAGGAAAAATATGCAAATGAGAATCATAAAGCGAAACCTTGTCATCAGGGGTGAAAGACTTTCGAAGGATATGTCTGTCATGGTAAGCCTTGGTCTTATATCTTTATAGTGCGGGCACTTGTAAGCACCCCATTTTTGCCATTTCCAATTGAACAAGGTCCTACTAGTGTGTGGACACCAAAGGAAGAAAGATAAGTGAAAATTTGGGTTTTGACTACGACCTCGAGGTAGTTTTCGGTGGGTCCCACAATAAGATCACAGGCTGTAATCTACATGGTTGCAAAAGTCATGGAATTATCTTCGAAATGATACCAGAATTGCCCAATTCTGATATCAAATGAAGAAGATATGGTCATTTTAGTTAGATGATACGTACAAGGGACGTTTCTGAAATTATCATAAATAATCCTAGGGGCTTTCATGCAAATTATCGTAAGTTGGATTGTTTGAATTTCAAATCATCATATCTTGATCATCCGACATCTAAATCATATGGTTTAAGTACCATTATTCCTTATTTTTAGTCCTCTTCAAAGTGGACGTAAAGGATTTCCGGTAGAATTCACCAGTGGGCCCCATGCAAGCTTATATGCAAACTCATCGTTAGAACTTCAAAGCTTCATATCTTTTCCGTTCTACGTCGGATTCTGATGATTCCAAAGCCATTATTCTTCATTTGTGATGTTCTACAAAGTGGACATGGAAAATCTTGGGTAGAAGTCTCCAGAGGGTCCCATGCAAAATTACATATGGAAATGGTTATTTAATCTTCAAATATTCATATTTTGATCATTCCATATCCAAATTAGGTAATTTCAGTTTCATTATGTTCCATTTTTAGTACTCTACAAAGTGGACGTAAAGGATTTTCCATAAAAGTCTCCGAAGGATCCCATGCAGAATGGCCAGCTAAATTATCGATAATTGGTCCGCTTAAACTTTAAAAATCCATAAGTCGACCATTTTATTTCCAAATGAGGTGATTCAAGTTCCTATATTCTTCATTTTTAGTGTTCTACAAAGTGAACATAGAAAATTTGGAATAGAGGTCATCGAAAAATTCCATGCAAAATGACAGTGGAAATGGCTCATGAAATGATAGAGAGAAAACCCAATTAATTTCAGTCAATCTAGTCAACTCAGTTCAATTCAGTTCTAGCTCAACCCAGCTCAACCCATATCAGCTTAGCTCAGTCAACCCAAACCAGTCTCAACCCGTTTCGAATCAGTTCATCCATGTGCATAGTATTTATATATTATTATATATATTGCATATATATATATATATATATATATATATATATATATATATATGTATGTTATTAAATATATGTGTATATTTGTATATGATATATATTATTATATATAAATGATAAAATCCAAAGGAGATTGAGAAAAAAAAGAAAGATGAGAGAGAGGAGACGTGAGAAAGAGAGAGAGATTTTGATTTTAGAGCAAATCCAAAGGAGATTGAGAAAAAAAAAAGGAAAGATGAGAGAGAGGAAACTTGAGAGAGAGAGAGATTTCATTTTTTCCAAAGGAGATTGAGAAAAAAAAAGGAAAGATGAGAGAGAGAGGAGACGTGAGAGAGAGATTTCGATTTTGGAGCAAATACAAAGGAGATTGAGAAAAAAAAGGAAAGATGAAAGAGAGGAAACATGAGAGAGGGAGAGATTTCATTTTTTCCAAAGGAGATTGAGAAAAAAAGGAAAGATGAGAGAGAGGAGACGTGAGAGAGAGAGATTTTGGAGCAAATCCAAAGGAAATTGAGAAAAAAAGGAAAGATGAGAGAGAGGAAACGTGAGAGAGAGAGAGATTTCAATTTTTGGAAGAAAATCAAAAGGAGATTGAGAAGAAAAAGATGGGAGAAAAGGAAGGGAAGAAGAGAGAGAAAAGAGGGAGAATAAAAGAGAAAAAAGAGAAAACGTGAAGAGGATTTCGGAGGGAGTTTGGGCTCTCGGTTTTGGGAGAAAAAGAAGGGAATAAGAGAGAAAAAAGAGGGAGAATAAAAGAAAATAAAGAAAAAAAATGTGAGAAGGGTTTGAGAGAGTTTGGGCTCTCAATTTTGGGAGAAAATGAAGGGAAGAAGAGAGAAAAAAGGGGGAGAAGAAAAGAAAAGAAAGAGAAAAACGTATAAGGAGTTTGATAGAGTTTGGGCTCTCGGTTTTGGGAGAAAAGAAAGGGAAGAAGAGAGAAAAAAGAGGGAGAAGAAAAGAAAAGAAAGAGAAAAACATGTAAGGAGTTTGATAGAGTTTGGGCTCTCGATTTTGGGGAGAAAAAAGAGGGAGAAAGAAGAAGAAGAAGAAGGGAGGAGCAAGTAGAACCCACGAGCATCTAGCTAAGCTGCCTCTACTTTTATTTTCTTTTATTGTTTTGCTTAACTACAAATCCCCATCTCATAAACCACTCCACCTCATCATTAACCAATTTCCATCACCAATCCAGCCTACACTTGGCTTTCAATCCCTATACAACCAGCACTCTAACCGATTTCATCTCATACTTCAATCATCAGTCTTGTGCTACCACCTACCTGTAATCCCACTCACTTCCATCTCCTCCCTTGTTATCACTACCAAATAACCAACCCATAAGCCACTTGCTGCAACCTGATTTCATCCTTTGCACATCGGTCCAACATATCACACAACCACTTACTTCTTCATTCCCAACCTCACTACAACCAAAACCATATCACTTACCACCCACTTGTGGCACATCACCGAATACATCACCACACCCCTCACACTGCCTTACTTCCACCATCCGTCCATCTTCATTGCTTCCCACTTCAATTTTCACCAGCTCGGCACCCCACCGAATACCTCCATGCCTGGTCAGCTCATCCCCTGACCCTTAAATCTAATCTCTCATCATCACCCTTGATCATGCCTCCCATCTTTGATATTGAATATTTATTGCGATTGAAATTCTAATGTTGAGTATTTATTGTGATGAAAATCTGATTTTGATATTGAGTATTTACTGTGATGAAAATCCAATTTTTTATGTTGAATATTTAATGGGAATGAGGTATGGCCATTAATCTTGAGAATTTCATATGAATGAAATATGACCATCAATCTTGAGAATTTCATATGATTAAAACATGGTTGTTGATCTTGGATCATGTGATGTTAATTTTGAATCTGAACAGTTGGATTATCTTTGGGAGTGACTTAAATGAATCTAAATCGTTAGATTATCACTTTGAGTGATCCGACCGTTAGATTATCTTTGGGAGTGATTGAAATAAATTTGAACGGTTAGATTACCATCAATAGTGATTTATATCATTGAATTTTTTATCATGAATATTTAGATGCTCATGGCCATATTGGATGCTCATTGCCATATTGGATGCTTATTGCCATATTTAGATGCTCATTGCCATATTTAGATGCTCATTGCCATATTTAGATACTCATTGCCATATTTAGATGCCCATTTCCATATTTAGATGTTCATTGCCATATTTGGATGCTCATTGCCATATTTAAATGTTTATTGTCATATTTAGATGTTCATTGCCATATTGGATGCTCATCGCCATATTTAGATGCACATTGTCATATTAGATGCTCATTGCCATATTTTGACACTCATTGCCATGTTTGGATGCTTATTGCCATTACCATATTAGGAATTGCCATGCTTAGATAACATATTAGATCATGCCATATAGGCCCTTGCCTTATTTGCAATACATGTCATATTTGAGAGATTTTAAACAATCTTACTACATGTGAATTTCTTGCCATAAATATTTTATATGCCATATTTAGATAGAATATTCTATTTTGGGCAATAATTTAATTTATGCAACACCCTAGTCGAACTGCCATATCTGTACACCTAGCAAACATATTAGGTGTGGGGACGTGCATTTAGGCACCCACATTCTTGGGAAGGGCATAATGGGAATAATAAAAACATTATAAAGAAAGAAAAATGCTTTGCCAAATCTTCTAAAAATTAGAATTCAGGATGAAAAGGGTAATTTAGGACGATTTTTCCCCTCGATAAACTCTAAACATATAATAGGTTTTCAACCCTAAACCTAGAATAGGTTATCAACCCTAAACCTAGAATAGGTTCTCAATCATTAACCTAAAATGGGTTATCAATTTCGAACTACACGGATTCTGATTCCTAGGGCAAACCCTAGGATACGTAGGCCATTTAGGAGAATCTCAAATTCAGATCCACACCTTAGTCCACTCGGACTATCCATAGATCCACTAGGATATTTATCCACACCTTAGTCCACTCGGACTATCCATAGATCCACTAGACTATCTATCTATATTCCAACCCAAAAAGGGTTATCCAAACCTTAGTCCACTCGGACTATCCATAGATCCACTAGGATAATTACCCACATTTTGACCCAAATAAGGTTATCCAGCCTGAACTACGTGGATTCTGATTCCTAGGGCAAATCCTAGGATACGTAGGCCATTTGGGAGAAACTCAAATTTGGAACCACACCTTAGTCCACTCGGACTATCCATAGATCCACTAGGATAGTTACCCATATTTTAACCCACATAGGGTTATCAACATTTCAACCCAGATAGGGTTATCCACATTCCAACCCAAATAGGGTTATTCTTAGATCCACTAGGACTATCTATCAGTCCACATGGACTATCCAGATCCTAACCCATAGGATTTCTCAGTCTTTCAAGCATAAATTTCAACTTGAACAAAGAACTTAATCATGCACAAGCATAAATTACAGCCATAAACTTTAATCACACCTGAACTACGAAGGTGAACCTGATTTTCGGAATAATTCTGTAATACGTAGGCAATCTGATAGATACAGATTTGGTTCAATGATATCAAACCACTTGGTTTGATTTGGTTTAACAAATAGAGTCTAGCATAGGAAACGTATAGGAGACCGATTTCGATCGGGCGGTTTGGGTGCCTAACCCCTTCCCATAACCGTAACCTGACGCTTATCCAATCTCTGATGGACCAGAAAATCAATCTAAGGGTCATGAGTCAATCGAAGTCTTACCTTGGGGTGAGATTTCACAATTCTAAGGTCCTAGACCTTAATCTAGGTGGCGACTCCAAAAGATTTCCATCTTTTTCCTCACAGCACTGTCGTAGACATCATTTCGCAATTCATCCAACTCAGAGAGCTGGAGTCCTCTATGAGTACTAGCATCTGACAAATCAAAATTTAATTTCTTAATGACCCAAAATGCCTGATATTCCAAGTCAATTGGTAGATGGCAGACTTTTCTGTACACCAGACGGTAAGGGGATTGACCAAAAATGGTCTTGAAAGTGGTTCTATAAGCCCACAAAGCATCTAAGAGGTGAAAGGACCAATCCTTACGAGTCGGATTGACAGTCTTTTCTAAAATCTGCTTAATTTGTCGATTGGACACTTCAACCTGTCCACTGGTCTGAGGGTGGTAAGGGGTTGCCACTTTATGGGTAATACCATATCTCCGAATAAGGGCCTCAAATGGTTTGTTGCAGAAGTGTTTTCTCCTATCGCTAATGATAGCTCGGGGAGTATCAAATCGGGAGAATATATTCTCCTTTAGGAATTTAATGACTACCTTGTGGTCATTGGCCTTAGTAGCAACAACTTCTATCCATTTGGACACGTAGTCCACAGCTAACAAGATATACTCATTCCCAAAAGACTTTAGGAATGGACCCATAAAGTCGATGCCCTAAACATCAAAAACTTCAACTACTAAAATTGGGTTGAGTGGCATCATATTCCGCTTGGTAATTTGACCTAAAGACTGGCAAGAAGGACATGCCTTATAGTAATTAAAGGCATCTTTAAAAAGACTAGGCCAGTAGAATCAAGATTGTAAAACCTTGGCCGCGGTCTTTTTTGGTCCAAAGTGGCCGCCACACGTCTAATCATGACAGTAAGACAATACAGATTGCTGTTCTTGGTCAGGTACACATCTCCTAATAATCTGATCAAGGTAAGTCTTGAACAAATATGGATCATCCCAAAAATAGTACTTGACTTGGGAATGGAATCTATACCTATCTTGAGCGAACCAATGGGAAGGGGTCGCACCTGTTACCAAGTAATTGACAATATTAGCGAAACAAGGTTTTTTTAGATACTATAAACAATTGCTCATCTGGAAAATACTCATTGACTGGTGAATCGACAGTCAAAGAATTAGGCAGTCGGGATAAGTGGTCAGCAACTAGATTTTCTATTCCTGGTTTATCCCTAATCTCTAAGTCAAACTCTTGTAAAAGAAAAACCCATCTAATGAGACGGGCTTTGGGATCCTTTTTCTGCAAGAGATGCCTTAGGGCAGCATGATCCACGTACACAATGACATGGGATCCTATCAAGTAGGCACAAAATTTCTCTAAAGCAAATACAACAGCTAAGAATTCTTTTTCAGTGGTAGTGTAATTAAGTTGTGCATCGTTTAAAGTCCTACTTGCATAATAGATTACATGGGCAACTTATTGATCCGTTGCCCAAGGACAGCTCCTAATGCAAAATCAGAAGCATCACACATAAGCTCAAAGGGCTCTATCCATATGGGTGCCTGAATGACTGGGGCAGTGGTTAAAACCTTTTGAGTTGATTAAAACTCTCAAGGCATGCATCATTAAAATCAAAGAGCTGGTTTTTAGCAAGTAAAGAGGTGAGATAATGAGCAATCTGATTGAAGTCCTTAATGAACCTCCGATAGAAACCGGCATGTCCTAGAAATGAGCGAATGTCCTTAACAGATTTGAGAATAGATAACTTTTCAATCAGTTCTACCTTGGCTCTGTCAACCATGATCCCCTCTCTGGAAATGATGTGACCTGATACTATGCTTTGTTTTACTATGAAGTGGCATTTCTCCCAATTTAAAACTAAATCTTTCTCTGTACACCTGACAGGAACTAAGGAAAGATTATGTAAGCAATCAAGAAAAGTAGACTCATGCACAGAAAAATCATCCATGAATACTTCTAAACATTGCTCTAACATATCTGAGAAGATGCTCATTATGCACCTTTGGAACGTGGCAAGGACATTGCATAGCCCAAAAGGCATGCGCTGGTAAGCATAGGTTCCGTAGGGGCATGTGAAAGTGGTCTTGTGTTGGTCATCTAAGGCAATGAGGATTTGATTGTAACTGGAGTATCCATTTAAAAAGCAATAGTATTCATGTCCAGCCAACCTCTCTAACATTTGGTCAATGAAAGGCAAAGGAAAGTGATCCTTCCATGTTGTCATATTTAGCTTTCTGTAGTCTATGCATACTCCCCACCCTGTTTGGATATGGGTTGAAATCAATTCATTGTTAGCGTTAGCAACTACAGTGACTCCTGACTTCTTTGGTACCACATGTATCGGACTTACCCACTCATTGTCAGATATGGGATATATGATCCCATGATCTAAGCACTTTAGAATCTCTTTCTTAATGACTTTCTTTATCATAGGATTTACTCGTCTCTGAGGTTCCCTTGAGGGATTGATACCTTCCATAAGGTGTATATGATGCTAACAATAGATGGATTAATACCCTTGATGTTAGCCACAGTCCAACCTAAGGCTTCCTTATGATTTTGTAAGAGTTTGACTAACTCTTTTTCTTAATTAGAAGTCAAATCAGATGCAATAATAACAGGAAGAGTCTGGTCAGGTCCTAAGAAGGCATACTTCAAAGTGGATTGTAATTCTTTTAATTCTAAGTTAGGTAGTTCAACCATTGAGGGCTAGGGAGTAGAAGTGGATAGAGGTCCTAAAGGTTCCACAGGTGTATGGATACTTCATGCCTCTGATGAGAAAGTGTCATCTACTCCTCCCAACTCTTCCATATACTACAAGAATTCTGAGTCAAAGTCTATGTCAAAAGTAGTCACGACATGGTCGGAGATTCCTTGGAGCATATGTACTTCCTTATTTGGTTGCTTACCCAACCTAAATATATTTAGATCAACGGTTTGGGTACCAAATGATAGCTTTATGAGACCATTCCTGTAATTTATCAATGCATTGCTTGTAGCCAGAAACGGTCTCCCTAAAATGATAGGATTTGATTCTTATTGGAGACAGGATGTGTTTTTAAAATAATGAAATCAACGGAAAAAAATAATTCCCCTACCTTCAATAAAACATCCGCTACCATTCCTTTAGGAGTCTTTACAAAGCAATCAGCTAGTTGAAGCGAGATGGACGTTGGTTTCAACTTTCACAATCCTAATTGCTGGTAAACATAATAAGGTAAAAGATTTACACTTGCACCTAAGTCTAGTAGAGCATGATCAATAAATGTGTTGCCTATGATGCAAGAGATGGTAGGACAGCCAGGGTCCTTGTATTTAGCTGCCACAGGATGGTTCAGAAGGGAACTTGAATGTGCAGCCAAGAATACCTTTTTGAGAATTTGACTAATCCACTTTTGTGTGCTTAAGTCTTTAAGGACTTTTGCATAAATAGGGATTTGATCAATTGCATCCAAAAGTGGGATGTTCAATTCTACCTGTTTAAAGACCTCTAAAATTTTATCAACTAAAGCAGTCTTCTTTCAATTTACTAACCTATTAGGGAATAGGCTAGTGGAGTAAGAACTTTGTCCGAGACAGTCTCTTTGGGTCTTTCAGGTACATCAAACGAACCTAAAGAAAGAGACTCAGTAGCTGCCTCAGATTGGGGAACATTAACGGGAGCAACTGTGGGTTTGTTCTTCGGTGCTTCATTCCGTATGTACTTTTGGCCACTCTGTAGTGCATTGACTGCATTACATTGTTTGGAGGGCCCTGATTGATTCTCTATGCCATTCAGCTGAGGGTTTGACCTATTTGGTTATGGATGATGGCGTGGGTTGGTCTCTGGTTGGCTGGGCAGAATACCCTTATTCTTTTCACACATCAAGGTAAGCAATTGGATGAGTATCCTCTCCATACTGGTATGCCCTGCCATAAAAGCTACCACATTCTTCTCCAACTCACTTAGTCTGGCCGGCTCCTGTGGTAAAAAACCCAAGGGGTTGCTGAAAATTACCTCGGGGAACAAAATTGGGTCTAGGGGGAGCATGTGGCCTGGGGTCACTAGGAGGACCTTGATTTGTAAATTGGGGTGAGTCCACACGATTCCCTTGGTTCCAAGAGAAATTTGGATGATTTATCCATCTTGGGTTGTAAGTGCTGCTATACGGATTGTGCTGCTATACGGATTGTACAGTGCACTTATATTAGCATTTTGAGATTTTCCTATGAAGGACATTTCTCCACTGTGTGTCCAAGAGTTTGACACCAGTTGTACATTAGGATTTGCTTTTGGAAAGGATCTCTGGGAACTAAAGCTTCTATCCTTTTGATAAAAGGCTATCTAAGTGTGCCTCCTTAGCTACTATGCCATCGACGAAGTAACCTTTACCTTTTTGGGTGCGATCTGTCTCCTGCACAGACTCTCACTTTCTTATTTTTTTCGTTGAGATCCATCAAAAAGTTCCAAGCATCGTTAGCATCCTCATAGGAAGTGAATCCTTGAAGACACATAAACTCAAGCATTTGCTTAGTAGGAAAGTCTATCCCCTGATAGATAATTTGACAAAGTTATCACGTTTCAATACCATGGTGAGGGCACTCTTGGAGTAGGCCTTGGAACCTCTCCATGAGTTGTGAAAAAGACTCATTTGGCTCTTGTTTGAACAACATTATATCCCCTCAAAGTTTATTTGTCTTGTGAAGAGGAAAATTTTTTTTAAGGAATAACACAGTAAATTTATCCTATGATATAATGGAATTTATGGGAAGACCATAAAGCCATTTTTTAGCTCCATCATTGAGTGAAAAAGTGATGCACCTCAATTTGACAACATCATCACTGAGCTGTTGCATCTTAATGAGGGCACACGCCTTCTCATACTCCCTGAGAAACAAGTATGCATCCTCTGAAGATAACCCATGAAAATGGGGAAGCATGGTAATGAATTATGTTTTCAATTCATAGTTATTGTCTGTGGCAGTCGACAATTGAGTACATGAGGGTTGTGCTACCGTAATAGGGTATAACCTATCCTTAAGTGTGGTATTGGGTTCAGCCATTGTAAACAATGAGACTCTTATCAAACGGTTGGTAAAATCACGAGTCCACACTCTCATGCACAAACCTCTTTAAATGAAAAAATTTTCTCTTTCTTTTTCCATTAAATTTGACATGAAAAGCTAGATTTTTTTCGAATCGGGGTCAATGCAAACCTCCTGACGATCAATGGCTTTGAGACTGGTCATATCCGCAATCACCTTGAGAAACAACGCCTTAACCGCCGAAGCTATTGATCATTATTTCTCTTGATAATTCGATAGCCAGTATCCTTTAACACCACATCATGATCAGGATTTGACCGTCTATTGTACTGTTCCAACCTAACGGATCGGAGGTGCAAAGAAATGCATGAAAACCAATGAAAATTTTTTCTTGAATTTTTTTTTTTTTTTTTTTTTAAATCACTTTGAACTATTTAAAATAGGAAAAATAAAGGTTTGTCTCCCCGGCAACAATGCCAAAAACTTGATGTAAATTAATTAAATATGTAACCGTAAGTGCACGGTATCGTGCAGTAATGGGTCGATCTCAGGGAGGAATCGCTATTATTCTAACTCAAATAAGACAAAGCGTACCAAATGGATTTGAATGAATTAACCACTCTAATTATTTTCAATAAAAATTAATCAAGCCACAAAAATGATAATTATCAATTCTTAACGGCACAAAGATTTACGAAACCACTATATTAACCATAGAGTAACACAGGTCTATTGCATGAAGGGAACAAAATTAAAAATAAAAGAATGTAAGAAAAACTTATCTTGTTGGAAGATTCCTCTGTCGTTGATCATCGTCTTGTTGTCACTATAAGGCGATGTGTAAATATTACAAAGGGAGCCTTCTCCCCTAAATTAAATTAGTAATTGGGTAGAACTTATATTTATCTACCTACTACAGAGTTCTATAACTGAAATTAAAATTTAAAAAAAAGATAAAAATAAAAATAAACTTAAGCAAGAAGAACATAATTTGAAAAAAAGAAACTAAGAATCTCAAACTCTCTCATAAATTTTCAAAACTAAAAAAAAAAACTTACAATAGAATTCTTGGATGCTTTTTCTATTGTTGAGCATTACATATATATATAAGTGAGTAAAGATCACAATCAATCTTTACAATTAGGTTACAAAGGATTTTGTGGAGATAATTTTGGTAACCAAATGCCAACCTTGTAGGTTCATTGTATGTAGATGATTCTTGAGTAGAAAAAAATCTTGCATCCACTCATCGTATCTTTGGCATCATTATCTCTTCTTGAAAATATCCATAATCAATTGAAACTTTTCATTCTTCCATGCCATATCAATCTTGTAAATTTGATTCCAAATAAATAAGGAATATTTTCTAAAGATAATAGAATCTTTCATATGAGATTGGATTACTTTTTGACTTGGTTCAAGGCTGATCTTATACACAAAATTTGTGGCTCTCCTAATAAAATTCATCATATGCCCGGATACTGAGTTGACTGGGTGAGTTAACTTGATAGGATCACAAAAAATGCATAAAATTGTCTTTTTAAACTCAGATTTCTCTATTCTTTCACCTACACTCTACAAACATAAAAACAACATTAAATACCTGAGAAGCATCATAAGTAGAATAAGAGATGCATACTTTATGCCCTAAATTCACACATAAAATGTGTTCATCACCTACCTTTTCACAATAATGACATGTGACCCCTTATCTTGATTTGGATCTCTCTTTTGACTTCCCATGGTCTTGGGTTTCTGTATTTACTTCTCCCCTGGCTTTCTGTTACAAGTGCCTCTTGTTGAGATGAACTCGAAGACTTTCTTTTTGTCTCTTCATTCAACAGACTTTCTATTACTTGACTCATACTGAGCTTTTCATCTGGTGCAGAATTGCTGAGAGACACCACCAGTGTCTCCCAACTATCTGGTAATGAACTGAGTAGTAACAAGACTTGTAACTCATCATTTAATACAATTTTCATGGAGGATAATTGATTCACAATCATCTATACCTCATTTAAATGTCCTGCAAGTGAGTGTCCATCTCTGTACTTCATGTTCACAAGTTTTCTGATTAGAAACGTTTTATTACTAGTCGTCTTCCTTTCGTACAAACTTTTCAATTTATTCCACAATGACTGTGCCGACGTCTCTATGGAGACATAATGGAAAACCGTATCATCCAACCATTATCGAAAAAGCCAACAGTTTTTTGATCCAAGGTCTTCTACTCGACATCAGACAATTTTTCTAGTTTTGTCGTATCACCCTGTACCGGTCCGTACAGTTTCTTACAATACAATAAGTCATCTATCTTGGCTTTTCAAATCATCTAGTTGCTCTCATTCAAACTAATCATCTGCGTTGGGGTTCCCTCCATTGTTCACACACGGTTATAAACCTAGCTCTGATACCACTTGTTAAGAAAAACACAAGAATTTTTCCTCTTATATGCAAACCAATAGATATACACAACCACAATATACGCACAGAGATATAGCAGCAAAAATAAATAGAAACAATCAAACCACAAGATACACATCAATTTTTACGTGAAAAACCCTTCCAACGTGAAAAGAAAAAAAACCACAGGACCTAGTCCAGGTAAATCTCCACTATGATCATAATGGGTATACAATACAATCTCCAAGAGAAATAATCCACTCTTGGATAATACAAATAAATCACCAAAACAATAGGTGGTAATTCAAGAATAACAAGAATACTCTCACCTAGATGCCGACGTAACAAATACTGAGAAGAATGGTCACCTTTTTCTCTTCCCTGAACAGGGAGAATGCCGTCACGCCGCAAGTACGCACAAGGAATAAGAACTTCTTGATATCTCTCTTTTTTCTTCTCCAATCACTAACCCTAGCAGATTTAGAGAAGGGTTTTCTTACTCTCTGGTTTCGTCTCAAACTCAAGAATGTCTCTCACAGATCTACTTGTGCCACCTTTAACAAAGGTCTTATATAGAGAGATGATTGGAAGACGATTTGTACAAACCATCTTAAGTTACTTCACAATAAAGTAAAGTTAAAAGAGGTAATAAAAGAGGCGGTGGTCAAAACCACCTTTTTGGGAAAACCTCCTTATGGAGGAATATGGGGTGGGTCCCCCTCACCCACATCGATGTGAGGAGGAAAATATATATATATATATATATATATATATATATATATATATATATATATATATATATATATATATATATATATATATATATATATATATATATATATATATATATATATATATGTTGATTGATTCGACGTTGGGTGAAAACCCAATCAACTCGCTAGTACCTTATACTTTACAAGCATCCGGAACACTGTCAAATCACTTGTGCAACCTCTGTAGTACTGCCATGTTATCTGTGTATTGCCAACAATGACAATTTTATACTTCAGTGTACCAACAAAAAGATTGATAAAAAAATAAATATTAAATTAAGGAGATTTTCTAGATTTTAATATTTTAAGTTCTCCGTGTGATGATTTTCGACCAACCTCAAACATTGAGGCTTTGTTTGGTGGCAAAGGGAATTGAAGGGAAGGGAAGTGAAATTTTTATACTTTAAATGAAAACTTTGGTAGTTGTAACACAATTTGATTGTATAAGATGTAAATTTTATTTTACTTTTCTTAACATATTTAGTAATGATACTTATAAGATATAAAATTTATTTTCCTTTTCAAATAGGAGGGATTTGGATGCAAAGTGAAGTGCAAATTAATAAATAAATGTGGAATAATTTGGAATTAGTTATATAGTAATGAGATAGCATGTGCTGTAATCATTACAAAAGTTTTCATTTAAAGTATAAAAATTTCACTTCCATCCCCTTCAATACCCCTTGCAACCAAACAAAGCCTGGATGATTGAAAAACGAAAAGGGAAAATAAGATTTCTCTTACAATTTCTTCTAGTAGAGCTTCTTGATCTGTCATTCTACTTCAAAAAGTAGAAAGAATTCAATTTACATTCCACTTATAATTTGTTGATAGTTAAAATAGATTTTTAAACGGAGTTAGCTGATGGATTTCAAAATGGAAATTTTTTTATTTTTATTCAAACTATTCGTTAAAATTCAAGCGTAATTTTCAATATTGTGGAGAACCCATCACGGACCGATCCAGGAAGCAGTTCGAGCCTAGATTTGGGAGTCGGGTCAGGCCTGGCTTGGTCTCATGCTCGGGATATTCAAAAAAGTGTCACAGTGCACGAGGCTCCCGCTACTGTAGGGTCTGTGAAGGGCAGATTGTACGCAGCCTTACGCCCACAATGTGGAGAGGTTGTTTCCAAGATTCAAATTTGTGACCACCAAGTTGTAATATGACAACCTTACCATCACACCAAAGCTCACCCTCACTCGGGATATTCAAAACTTGACAAATATTTGGTCTAAGACCGCCCCACCCCATGTTCAGCCCTATATGAACCGATTTGAATTTGAACGATCAGAACTACTAAACATATGTCGTGTTACATCCCCTTTTAATTTTTGCTATGCATATCCATTTTATGTAAAAAAACATGAACAGATTTTAGAGTTTCAGAGTTTCGGCTAGGACAGATTTCGTTCTTATAAACCCTAGCTTAGTTACGGTCCAATAAAAAATTATCAGTTTTGGTCTGGATTCGGTCTAATTTGTTTTTGGGTTTTTATCAGGTTGGTTTAATAGCCTCTTATCAGTCCACTATCGGTTTACTATATATATATATATATATATATATATAATAACAAGTTAGCTTAATTAATAGACTCCATCGGACCATTACCCCTCTGATTCGGTTTCAGTGTTGGTTTTCTATATGTATATTTAATAAATTGTTGGTTTAATAGACTCTTATCAATCCATTTAACAGTTGGTTCGATTTCGGTCCTATTGGTCCGATTTTGTGCAGGCTTATCAATTGATTATGTCTGGTTTGGGTTTTTCATCCGGCTCTACAAACACCAGCCAATTATGGCCCAATAAAGTTCGATTTCATTTTAACCCAAGCTAAATCAGATTAGTTCAGTTTCCGTTTTTAGTTTGGACCCAATCTTTGACACCCCCATAATCGAATATTACACGTATTTATCCAATCCCAAATTCACTATGGTGGGGAGTAAGGGTGTCAAAAATGAAACCGAACCATGTACTGAAATTGAATCGAACCGTTTAAACCAAAATCGTGAAATCAATTATTAAATGGTTTGGTTCTGGTTTCAGAAATAAAACCGTTTAATTAAACGGTTCGATTCTGATTTCAAAAATGAAACCGTTTAAACCGATTATTTGGAACCATTAAAACCGACTAAACCTTTATTTTAATCCTTTTGTGTCAAATGTCTATATTTGTAGAATTAAATTATATTTTAATGCTTTCCACATGGCATATTTTTAAATTATAAGTCCACTTTTATATATGATTAGAATTAAATCAATGATTTCCTTGGCTTTCCCTCTACTTTGTTCTTAACTCTCTTCCTCTCCCTCTCAGCAATGTAATCATTTAAAAATCGAAAAATCGAAACCGATTAATAATTGATTTTGGTAAGCATTTTGAAACCGTTTAATAAATGATTCGATTTTGATTTTACTCATTACACACCAAACTAAAATTGAACCACATCGTTAAACCAGAATCGCACCATTTAACACCCTTAGTGGGTAGGAAGGCTTTAAAGCATACAATGAAGACAGAAGAGAACCCACAACCTACTAGGGCATCTACACTCTTATCAAAGGTGTTCCAACCTCTTATCGAAAAAAAAAAAAAAAAAAAAAGGTGTTCCAACCAAATGCATTAGCAATGTCTTCCGAAAATTTGTATCACGGGTGGCAAAGAATCATGTTAAGCTATGTTTGAATTGTCAAATTTCAGTACTTCTGAAATTGCCCAAACCTAAACATTTCAATGTTGTGTAACTTCAATGTCAACGGCTACTAACTCGTTGCTACCATCAAAGTGTCTGAGTTTAGCCATATTAACAAACCCACAGGCTCCCTTAGTTGCAAGGGAAATCAAAGAGAAGTGAAATGAAAAAATATTCAAACTTGAAAAAGAAACTTATAGAATTATTACTTAAGGTGGTTGTATACGTTAACATTTTCTTTGGGATGTATTATATAATTAATTATATAATACATTATGATATGTAGTTGTCCGGTATGATTTATGACATTTATTTATATAAGAATTAACATAATCTAAAATCTACAAATAGATTAGAATGTGTTCATCATTATTGGGGTAAACTATTATTATTTTTTTGTGTCTAATGATACCAAAGGATTATTATTTAGAGTAAATTATAAGTACCTCAAGATACCAAAGAATTATTATTTAAAGTAAATTATAAGTACTTCGCCTGTAGTATGTCTTTAAAACAGATGCAAACTAAATATTTCAAACAATTTCAAAAACACTCTTTCAAAATAAAAAATTCACCCACTCCATTAGTAATTTCTGTTAACTAACATTAAAAACTTAAAGTTAGAATTTTAATACCAAAACTACCTTCATGTAAAAGCAAAAGACCATTTTACCCCACCCCTAAATCTTACCCATCTTCATCTTCCGCGCCATTGTAAAAACAGAATCCGTTGGAGAAGGTAGGAATGGAAGAAGAAATCAAGAAAGAAGGAATCGAAGAGAAGAAGGAATCGAAGAAGAAGAAAGAATCGAAGAAGAAAGAAAGAATCGGAGAAGAAGAAGGAATTGAAGAAGAAATCAAAACACAGAACTCCATCTGATTAAGAGCTCCATCACCGTCCATATCAGCCTCTCCCAACATAGACCACAATTCATCATCTCTCAGCCCCTGCAGCCCCATCCATCCAATTTCTCATCACCGTTCAAACTTTCTAATACTGGTTTGGAGAGAAACAAATAGAATAATGGATGAGGGAGAGAGAGAGGGAGGGAGAGAGAGAGAGAGAGACTTCTCTGAATGGAAGGAAAAAGGTTTGCGGTGAAAAAAAGGGTTCAATCACAGGATTCTTCGAACTTCTTTGGATTCGAGTGATTTTCATCGTTACTGAATCGTTAGTGTCAACCCCACCACACGAGTAAATTGCGAAAAACACTTGAGAAGCTCCGCTCAAAAATAGCTCTTACTCTTTGAGAACGTAGCAGAACTCGTCAATGGTGATTTGATCTTCTATGTACTCTTCTTATTCTTCTTTTCACTGTCGTTCTCTTTTTCTTCTGGCTTGCTTGCATTCGATTTAGTCTAGTGGTTAAGGTGATTCCTCGATCATTTAGATTTCAATTTCTGAGGTTTTAGCTCGGAAAAAAAAAATTTAAGCAGCTTGCAGTTTCAGTTTGTGTTCATAACCTTCCCTTTTTAATTCTTCATTATTCTCCCAACATTCTTGTTCTTGTCCTTCAAAAATCCAAGGTGAAAAAAAAAATTTCATCAATTTTCAGTTTCAATTTATTTTGCTACCATCACAGATCTGTGACATTTGAGATCTGACATGGAATCAAATCAAGATCGTCCATGATCAATTCCGTGTTCTTGAACCTCGATCCCAACCGACCAGCCAGTCAACCAGAGAGAGAGAGAGAATTTGGAGAAAGAAGAAGTTTTGACTGCGAATGGTGAAGCCTTGGGTGGGTGAAATGGCAACATAAACTGTGAAAGAAGAAGTCTTGTCTCCTCCACTCTATTCCTCTCAGTAGAAAACAAATGGGGTCTAAATAAATCTCAGATTAGTTAAAGAACGTTTCAAATGTTGTAATCAGAACCAGAAGGGATGAAGGCCTGAAGAAGGTTAGTTCTTGCATATAGATTGAGTTTTAGGATGAATTGAGGTTCCATGCCTCAGCCGGGAGTTCGTGGAATAGAAGCCGGATGAAATTTCGCCGGAGTTCTGTGATTTGAGCCTCGCGGTGAAAATTTAGTTCCGTCCTGTAGCTGCCCTGAAAATTTTGTTAGCGGTGACGGATCGTCTGCGTGAATGAAGTTAAGGTGAAAAAGGTTTAAGTGAAACTAAGGTAAAAGTGAGAGTAATGGGTTAGATAGGTATATACAACATGGGTATTTTGGTCCATTTGATGTAAAATTTAACACTATTTAAAAATAAGGTACAGTTAAAATTGTTTGAAAGGTCAGGGATGCAACTGATTTAAAGACATACCAGAGGGGAGGTACTTATAATTTACTTTAGAAAAAATTTCATCTGCACCCCATCTAAGATTGTTAATATCATCTACACCCCATTAAAGATTGTTAATATCATCTACACCCACAAGTTTGCAAAAACATCACCTAGGTCCCAAAACTTTGACTGTGGTAATCAAAGAAGTCCACTTCATCAGTTGATTTCAGTTAGATGCTGACGTTAGCTGAAATAAAAATTTTCATGGACAATACTGCCCTTAGAGTAAAGATAAAATATCATTTTACCCTTCTTCTTCTTCTTTCTTTCCTCTTCTTCTTTCCTCTTCTGCTCTTCTCCATAGTCAGATTCATATGGCATGCAGGAGCTGGTTTGGGGGAAAATTAGGGGAGCTGGCATGGCTCCAACAGATGGTCAGCTCCACTAAGATAGATTACACTCCATCAAAAGATTTACGTTATTGTTTGGGGGAAAATGAAACCAATCGAACTCCAAAAGGGTTCTTTGGCCTGCCCCAGCTCGCTCAAGTCGAGCTTCAAGATAACTATCTTGCAGGGAGCTTTCCAGAGACTGATTCGGTGGCTGTGAATCTAGGGCAGATCTTTTTTTCTAACAACCAGCTCACGAGATCTCTGCCTCCATCCATAGGTAACTTCTCTGGTGTTCAGAAGCTTCTTCTCGATGGTAATATGTTCTTTGGGCGCATTTCACCTGAGATTGGAAAGTTGTAGCAAATTCTCAAAGAAAGAGAGAGAGGGCAGAGATTCTCAACGAAAGAGAGATTGGGAGACGTAATTGACGATGGAGATATGGAGCGAAGCATATCCAGATTTTGTCTCAAGCTCACATTACCGAAAAAATCTTCACGTCACCGGAGAAGAAGGCTGTTTGGAATAAATCTTTTAAGTTTTTTAAAATTAAAAGGATAAAATATAAAAATGAAGGGTAAAACTATATTTCAATAATTTTAGTGATTTTCGTCAGTTAAGTGGACCTAGGTGATGTTTCTGCATTCTTGTGGGTGTAGATGATGTTAACAATCTTTGATGGAGTGTAGATGAAATTTTTTCTTTACTTTATTATTAATGACTCATAATCATTCTTATAAATGATTTGTCATAAATAACTCATAAATATAAATATAAACTATACCAAAGAGAGCCTAAAGGAAAAAGGTTCCTCACAACACCACTGTGGGGGCAAGAATTAATATCTTCAATGAGGGTCTACAAAGTCAGGGGAGGAGGGAAAAACTCTGAGGAGGTGGGAGAATGAGTTATATGAGAAGTTGTGGAAAAAAATCCTCTGACATTGTAGAATCTTTTTACCATAAATTAATTACACTTCTTAACATATTTAGCAACTTTTAAATGTTATTTTATTTTACTTTTCAAATCCAAGGGATTTGGATGTCTTAACATATTGTAATTTTTATTTTACTTTTCAAATTGAAGGAATTTGGTTGCAAAGAAGAGATGAAATTTAATAATCAAATATAAAATGATTTGGAGTTATTGTAGTGATGACAAATTTTTTATTTTTTGGATTTGAAAATTTTTATTTCACTACTCTTTGATGCCCCTTGCAAACCAAACGAAGCCTAAGTGCTCAACCCTAACGCAAACCCACATTATTTTATCAAATGTTTCCGAAGAGACCAAACCCACATTATTAGTGTAACTGTTAAACTTCCATTCTGTTTAGTTTCCCTCAATGGCAGCCTCTTGGGCTCTGATTGGCTGCAACGGAAATTGAAGGGAAGGGAAATGAACTTCTTAAATTTAAAAAAGAAACTTTTGTTATCATTGCACTACTTGTTAATACATGACTATCTAACTAACTACATACAAATCATTCCATATTTAATTATTAGCTTACATTTTACTTTGCATCCAAATCCCTTGCATTTGAAAAGTGAAATAAATTTTACATCTAACAAATATCATTTCTAAAACAGATAAAAAAAAAATTAGACAAATTATAAATCATGTTGTGTTAAGAGTTATAAAAATTTTCTTTTTAGGTTTAAAAATTTTCACTTCCTTTTCTTTTAATTTCCCTCCTTGCAACCAAACTGAGCTTTGATAACTCTAGTGTCTGGTTGATGGATCTGGTAACATGTATTGCTCAAGTTGGGCAGGGACCTATTGCTCAGATGGTCCAAAAGAACACTGTTCCCTCAAAAATTGAATCCGGTTACTTCAAGCCTTCAGCATAATATCCATTTGAGCAGCAGATGTCTCAACAGAATCCATCAATAGGCAGCTCATGAACTTTCCACCAGAATGGAACACAGCCCAGTAAATCATACTCATTCAATAGTGAACTTCTAAGCAAATTAAATATTAGGATCCAGTATTCATTTCCTATGTTGATGTATAACAATAAGCAGATATATTTCTGTACAGAACATTTTGAATGAAAATATCTTAATCAGTGGTCGGGTGTCTTCAGGAAAATGTACTTGGTTCAAGTACACTGGTACGTACAACCAATCATAGAATGGCACACCTACCACTTTCAGCTTGTTTGCGAAGTTCGTCAGTCTCCCTTTTGGCTCTCTCCAAACTCTCCCTAAGCGCACGAATTTCTTCACTTGATTTCTTTTGAGCAGCTTGTGCAATCTGCTCTGCCTTCAGTCTAGCTGCTTGCTCTTCTGCCAATTGTTGCTCAAGCCTCTTGGTGGTCTCCCTAAGCTTTGCTTCGACCTGGACAAGGATAATTGAATTGCGCATTGGAAGAAAACCAATCAAATGTGTGCAATCATTCATTCTTTCTGGATCACTAAAACGCCATGCAAAGAAGATATACAATTTTCCTCTGATGTTTCTAGCACTACAGTTCAAACAAAACACCCCCCAACCACCACCACCACCACCAAAAAACACACACACACAAACAAAAACCCCAGGAAAGGAGAGGGGGAAAAAGCTACACTGCACATCAACTAAGCTTAGCTATGGAAAAAAATCATGTACTCCATACTTCCACGTCTGAGGTTCAAATACATATTACCTCATCCAGGTTCAGGAGTTAAAAGCATTCAAACATTAAACGTGCTTTACAAGTAAAATTAGAGGAAAATGGATCAAAACATACCATCTCAGTTATTCGCTTGAGTTGCTCTTCATATGACTTATGTATGTCCTCTTTCAGTTCTGACATTTCCTTTCTGGTGTATCCCTTTAAAGAGTCAACCTCCTGTTGCTGACGCAACTTCCTAGCCCCTTCCTGTCAAATAAACAGAGTAGTCATCATAAAATTATGGCAAAAAACCTTTTTCCCTGCCCATAGAGGAAGAGCTTCCCATGTACCCATTGATAATTGTACCATATGGATAGATGATGTGGCTATTCCAGCCATTGATAGAAAGGACATGGTCTGGATTAGCCACGTGTCAAATTTTAAAGCCTAATTCAATTAAGTACCCTCCCATGCATCGGCATGCATCGGCATGCATCACCAAGTATGTCCATACACACTTACAGTTACAGGTACTCTGACCATATTGCACACTCTCCCATTGTCCTAGATTTTTCAAAGCTCTATTTTGGCTCGTGGAAAATTCTGTTTGGGTTGAATTTTGACATGTGAAAAAGGAACCTTGGGGTTTACTTGTTCATAAAATTAGGGCCCTCTCTGAACTGCCACATCACAGATATTTGGGCCACTGGGGATGCCATTCCTATGTAGGCCAAGCAGCAGGAATCAAGAGCTATTAAATTTTACACGAAAATTCAAATGGTCCCAGTTTAAGAGAGAGAGAGAGAGAGAGAGAGAGAGAGAGAGAGAGAGAGAGAGAGGGGGTAAGCATCTTCACCTTCAATTCAACAAAGAACTCATCAGAATATGGCCGTCCACCATTCTCTGCAACGACCATGTTCACAAGGGAGAACATTTGCTGGACCTGTTGAACTCGTTTAGTTTCATCTTTTGTCTTGTTATCAAAAAGTACAACTCGATTTCTACACAGACGGAGAATTTCCTGTATCCACATCAACCAACATAAAATTATATAAAATTGTTTTTATTCAGGCCAAGTTTGTTTTCAATGTAAAAAATTTTCTTCAAGCAAAATTTTCCTGGAAATGTCACTCCATGAAAATTTTTACTACTTTTTTCAATATGATTTTCCTATTTTACAACCAAAACACTTCAAGATATTCAGTATATAAAGACATTTTTAGACTGATTAAAAAAGAACAAAATAAGGGCATCTTTAACATAATATTATATGTTCATAGTAGGATAGCTACCTTTGTTATTTCCCCCCAGCTTTTAAATTTACCATATCAACTACTGTTGGTGATGTATGCTGTATCAATATGTGCAGAACTCAACTTACTTCTGATAAAAAGGTGTTCCATCTCACCTAAAGACAAACCATGGTATCATATTCTTTTTGTCGTGAGGGCAGGCATATAACAAGTACACCACTCTTAGGAAATAAAGAATCAACAACCCACATTGTACCATGGGCCTGAAAGTACTGCTTGGCAAAATTATCAACGATCTCATAGGGTGATTCCCTGAAGTGCCCTTTAGTGTATTATATGAAAATTTTCTACAGTTGCTGTTTTATTTAGTTGCTCTAACATCTCATTAGTTCCATTCATAGTTTGATATATCGTATTTTCGGTTGAGATACCAAAATTTCGATGATATATGACCAAGGTTGAAATGAAACAGGCTGCATATAAACATGTTTACAAAATTTTGACCATTTTGCAAAGTTTCTACTCATTTTGGTCATTTCAGTGAATTCCGAGTGGAGAGAAAAAAAAAAAAAAAATTGAATTGCAAGTTCGAATCGACTTAACATGCAATCTATTAGTCCGAAAGCACCACGAAGAACATCAAAAGTCCACAAACCGGAAAACCTCGACAAGACTAAAAGACGGGAGAAAACAGCCGGAGCTAGGCAGTTCCCATGCCCTTTCTTCAGCTCCATTTTTTGTCATTTCGACTCATTTCTAACAATATATCAATGAGTTTTCATTCAACTCATTCCATCAAAACTTCCATTCATTTCGTTGAAATTTCGAGCTTTCGCCCCCTTTGCCTTGGAGCTCTAGAACTGCTACAAAACTTTAAATTTTTTAGCCAAAATCCTTCATTTTGCTGCTAAATCAATGCTTGATGGCCATTTGTGGAGCATCCACTTCAACACTGGGGTGTATTTGAAACATCATTTGTCCAAATTTTCCCAAATTTCAAAATTCCACCTATAAGGCTGTTATGATGGAAAAGATAGAGCACACCATGGCATACTAGCAACCTAGGTTCAGGAGCTAAAAATACAATTTTTTTTTTCCCATTTCTAATGCCTGGAATATGTGTTATCATGCTTATAGATTTGCTCTAAAGTTTCAGGGGCAAAATTCAACTATTTGACTACCAAAATGCCCATTTCAATAAATTTCAGTAAAAATTTGACATTTCAGGAAATATCTCAGTTTCACCAGGTCAAAATCAAAATCTCGAACCTTGGTTCCATTAATAAGCAAATTATATATTAGAATTCATAGAGGTACATTTATGGTTCCAAAAGATATAACCCTATAAGTTGTAGCAATACCCAGTATGATTTTTAGATCCTTTTAACTGGCTTGGGAGAAAACTCAGAAAACTATACAAGGCTAAGTCCACGAAGTATAATTGGGTGGAAGGAAGAGGAAGTTATAAATAAAATTTAAAAAAAAAAAAGAAAAAAAAAAAAGGGGTAAACAGTAACCGCTTGCCTTCACCTAGATCTTGCTCCTTATTCCTTGAGTGGGAACTAAGGAAGAGGAAATTTGGTTTACCCAAAAAAAGATTTTGAATAGCACTTCCCAGTCTTCCCCTCTTTGTCCTAATGAGGCTTTACTAGTAAGGGCTCTCTTTTGATCATAACTACTCCCAGGATGTTGAAATCACCTTCGAGTCTGAATATGGGACTGGCAAAACAACCGATTACCGGACAAGGAAGGTATGCTTCATCATTGTAACTAAGTAAGGAAAGAGAGAAAGAACGAAAATAAGGATAGGAGACGGAGAACGTGTTTAAGTGTTCTCCTCCCTTGTAGTATCTATATATATAGAGAAGTAAAGATAAAGCTTAAAGAGATAGGACTGCCACATGTCAACATGAGAAACAAGTCCTAGTTACAATAGAGAAATAGAAGTAAAGATAATAGATTAAAGAGATAGGACTGCCACATGTCAACATGACAGAGGAGTTCTAGTTACAATTGAGAAATAGAAGTAAAGCACCAAAGAAAGGATTGAGTCAATATCTTATCCATTAACATTGTTTCTTCACAGTTTATACGCTGACAGAGCACACTGCATCGCTACTGCTGCTGATGTGGCAAATAGAATATTGACTAAGTCTTCTTAGCAGTACTAGGGATGGACCACGGTAATGTAGATCATTCCCTCTTATCATTAACACTCCCCTCAAGCTGGAGCATATAAAATTCTCATGTTCAGCTTGGACCAATGTTCTGAACTTCGATTTTGGACCTGGTTTCGGCCAGGCCGAAAACAAAAATTTGGGGCGAAATCTGTTTTACCTTTTTTTTTTTTTTTGAAATGCAGTTTCGGTGGGAAAAAAAGGTTTTTTAAGTCCAATATTTTCCTGTGATGTTTTTTTTAACATTCTTCACATATCCAGTGAATTATTTTCACTAAAAAAACATCTTAAATAGTTTTTCCATCATATAGACCATATCATACTAACATATGCTGCTACGAAAGTATGCAGAATGATGGTACTATGGTAGTAGTAATTTAGAAAATAAATCATGTGGCATTACTATTATATCATTCAATAACATTCTTTAAATTTTAAATATCAAATTACATAAAATATGGAATGGAACTAGAAGTCACTCAAAGTCAAATCCATGATGAGTTTCATAGCGCACCTAATGCCCGACTTGAGTACCATTATTGCTGCCAATAATGGGACACCGAGTTCACAACATAGTCTAGCCAAGTTGTCTAACATACATAAATATGAACTCCATCCATCATGTATTAAGTTGTTTAATATACATAAATATGAATCTTGCTTATAGTGTGTAGACTGAGTAAAGAGTGGAAGATTTGAGTGAAGAATGCAAATTTTTGAAGAAAAATGAGATTTTTCAAAAAACCTAACGAACAAGCGAAACAGAGAGATTTCAACCAAAACCAGGGATATTTACACTGACATTTGGACCGAAACAGTGATTTCGACTGAAATCGAAATTTGGTATTTATTGATTTCAATATCTGGTTTCATTTCAAACCAGTGAATTTTCAAAACATTTTAGACCGAAACCAAAATTTCAGCCGAAATTTAGAACTATGCTTGGAACAGATTTCAACTGGAACACCAATCTTCAATACATGATCAGAGATGCCAAGGAGCATAGAGAGAACTTCTGGTAGCAATACCAAATCACGAACATTAATCAACATAAGTTCTTCCCAAGTAAGGCAAATAATAGTAATAGTAATAGTAATAGTAGCAGATAGCAGCGCAATATAGGTCATGGCAAACCAAGTAGTAGTAGTAGCAGCAGATAACAGCGCAATATAGGTCACTGCGAACCAAGCAGTAGTAGCAGCAGATTGCTCGAGACCCTATAATTTAGCAGCAGGTGCAAAGTTTCATCTCGTGCAACTGGTAGTAGTAGTAGGCTCTTTTATGGGCAAAGAGGAAGGTGGCTCCAACATGGGAAAAGAGGTAGTAAGCTCTTCCACGAGCAAAGAAAAAGTAGGCTCTAACATAAGCAAAGAGGTAGTAGGTTCCAACATGAGCAAAAGGTAGTAGACTCCAACATGAGCAAAGAAGTAGTAGGCTTCAACATGAGCAAAAGTTAATAGGTTCCGAAATGAGCAAAAGTAGTAGGCTCCAACATGAGCAAAAAGGTAGTAGGTTCCAACATGAGCAAAAAGGTAATAGGTCCAAAAATGAGCAAAAGGTAGTAGTCTTTCTTCAATGAGCATACATAAACTTGAGTAGATATATATTGCTCCCCCTCACGTGGAACATCCCATGTAGACAAATGACGGTGGGAGACACGACAAAACAGCAGGTAAGAGCAGCGCGGGAGTCTCTAAAACAGCAATGTACTTGACCCATCTTTGGGAGAATAAACAATAGCAGTAGAAAAACTCTAACCCATGAATACCACTCCCACTGATATTAGAGGCAATGATGATAGAGACAATATATCCAAATGTCAAAGCAATCCAATGGCAGGATCAAAAGTTATGAAGAGGTTTTTATGTGACATGGACTTAGGACACATGCAAGCATATTTTTGACATTAATGAAAAGTCAAAGATCCATTCAGAAGATGTTGACTAAACTTGACATCCAAGTAGATAATTATAACTAGGAATAGATGTCCAAAGTTGCTTATGATCCAACGGTTTGATTGTCAGTTTTTGAGGATTCCTAGTGCTGACAGGATAGTCCAAAAATACATAGTCGACAGCAAAAACAGCAAGTATTTTTCAGTCTAGTGGATAACATCAAATCAGTAATCAATAGATAAGTGCTGACATGGAAGCATTTAAGTGGAGATGGAAACCACTAAAGAGATAGAGACTGGTAAATCCGAGTCAAAACAGATCAGAAGTGTAATCATGAACAGATTTGTCAACCATTAATCAAATCTGATATACATTGTGAGCAGAAGTCGATGCCAACAGGTTCAGCATTAAACTCAAATCTAGAACATGAAAATTGAGTAGCAATTGATGGCAATCAAAGTGTGAAATCTCAACATAAACAGCCATCACAACCCAGCAAGAAGGCAAAGCCGAGAGCTAATATGAACTCAAAACTGTAACTGATGTGTAGGGATTTAATGCTCGGCAATAATCAGAATTAATTGCACATTAATGGATTTAAATCCAGACACTGAACCAGCAATAAAGCTAATGGAAATCTGAAACCCGAGAGAGCAAAGTAACCCTAGCATAATCTGATATGCAGAGAGGGAGGCAACTAAGCCAAACATTAACCGAGAGCAAGGATAGGTCAGAAATCAAAACAGAATTAATAATAGATGGACTGATGGAGTAAAGCAAAAATAGCATTAAGGGCAGATATAACTGAAATCAATGTTAAGATATAAGGGTTGTTATTGTAAGGAATGGGCCCACTTAACCTAGGCTCATTCGCCCCCCTCCTCTCTCTTTAGTTATATAATAAATAATGTAAGTAATGATTTGTAGGTCCATTACCAATTGACTTTATTTTGTTATGTTTATAGTGGACCTAATTATAAAAGCCCATTACCGGTTGTGTCTTAAGAAGACTAGGATATTTGGTCTTGTTGACTAAGTCTTTCTACCTAGTTGGATTGTAACTAATGAGGGAATCCTATGTCCTGTTTTTGCTCCCTTTCTAATTCTATATGTACAGCAGTAGAGGAGTAGTTATTTACACACTCTCCCTCCTTTCTTCTAGCTTTCTCTCTCTCTCTCTCTCCCTCTCTCACGGTTTTCTGTTTTTGGGCAGCCTTTTTTATTTTGCAACAAATATTTAAACTAATTTAAATCCCCCAAGCAATAACTTGATCAGAAGCAATAAGTACCCATTGGACACCAAATCCAAGAGCAGTAACAGGTTAAGAATCAACCAAATTAGGGAAATTATGTGACTGAGATAATCAAGTTCAGATTTGAAAAGAAAGTGAACAATAACGTACTTGATGGTGGAAGATAGAGATAATAATAGCAAAAGAACTTCAAACCACATTAATGGACTGAAAACAGATCTGAAATCAGAAACTGAGAATAAAAATAAAAGAACCTAGAATTCTTACAGATGCATCATTTGCAGCAATGGTGGCTGCACACCCAAATGAGAACCTTAAACGACTCTCAAAACGGCAACCCAAGGGGTTGCTCTAATACAATGTAATGTAAAGGAAGAGAAAAATAATGGAGAAGGACGAGTGAGAGAGAGAGAGAGAGAGAGAGAGAGAGAGAGAGAGAGAGAGAGAGAGAGAGAGAGAGAGAGAATGTGTGGAAGTGTTCTCCTCCCTTGCAGTATCTATTTATAGAAAAGTAAAGATAAAGCTTAAAAAGATAGGACCGCCACTTGTCAACATGACAAAAAAAGTCCTAGTTACAATAGAGAAATAAAAGTAAAGATAAAGAATAAAGAAATAGGAAACCACACGTCAACATGACAAAGGAGTCCTAATTACATAAGAGAAATAGAAGTAAAGCACCAAAGAAAGGATTGAGTCAACATCTTTTCCATTAACAATGTTTCCACACTGTTTGTACGCTGACAACACACTGCATTGCTGCTGCTGATGTGGCAAACAAAATATTGACTAGGTCTTCTTGGCAGTACTAGGAATGGACCACGGTGATGGGGTCCATTCCCTCTTATCATTAACAATCTTAAATCTACCTGGAGGCCTTGGTGACGCTTTAACAACTATGCAATAAAGCTTCGAAGATTCATTACATTTTGAAAGGTAAATCGATGGCTAAAACACAAGTAAAAGATGCCAATACATGGATCGTAATGATAAGTTTTGATGTGAAAATTGACATGTAAACAATCTAGACCATGCCCTTATTCAACGATTGGATTTGCCAAATCATCCTTCCATGTGGCACATTAGGTAGTCAGTACAAGGAAACTTGCATGAATGGACTAACCACAAGACACGTTACCTAAATATAATATAGAAAAGAGAGTTCTTCACCAAATGGGATTTAATGTATTTTGGTGATAAGTAGTACGTTTGTGTGTGATGAAAAGGCATGTTCTTTGTTGAGATTTTTGTATGTTCCAAGCTGGAGAATGTTCCAGCTTGAAGGGGACTATTGAAGATTGGACCCATGTACCATGTGGGTACATAATTTATATGTTAGTGGTATTTAATATGGTGATGATTAGAGTTTAAAGTATATTCTAAGCCATAGTGATGTTTAGTAATTTAGGGGTTAAGTTACTTTAGTTTATTTTATACGTAAGGTCGGCTACATAGTGTAGCCAACCTGATTTCTATTGCCTGTTGCTTTTAGAGTCAGTTCCTCCATATTGGAGGTTATTTTGGTAATTTTCTTCATTATTAATCATATAAAGTGAAGCTGAAGGGAGAAAATTCGTGCGTCAAAATTCCTCCCCTTTTTTTTTCTTATTTATTAATAACCATAATGGTCCCAAATTATAGAATAACCCCTAACCGACTTAAGCACTTAGTGTCCTACTGAAACTGACCTTAAACATAAAGGAAAACTAATAAAAAACACCACATTACTAAACACTAAATAGCACCAGCACATAAAATAATATACTTTCATGATACGGAGGTCAAAATTTCAACATTCTTAACAGGTTAAAATCTGGAAAAGTCATCTCCAAGCATCTAACCAATGTAAGAGGAAGTTAAGCATTAGAGGAGGTCTACGAGCTCAAGCTTTTGAGGGAAGATCATTCAAAAGCTCTGACAAGAATGTGGAGTGAGGAAAATCAAGAAGCATTTCATGAATGGTTCCAGCGGAATGGTTCAAGCACCAAAAGATTGAAGATCACTTGGTGTTTGAAGAAACAAGACTTGGGATAGTTTCATTCATCTTTTAAATCTTTAGATATCCTAATTTGTAAGATTCCAAGTGCTCATACACAAGAAAGTCACTAAAACAACTAATTGGAATAACCCCTAATTTAGGTGGTTTTTGATGTACTGACTCAGTTCTGTTCGAACACAAGGAATTGTGCTTGAGGACTACACACAAAGGACAGAACGTCTGCCAAGTTTGGAAGACATCCGAGCTTAAATGGAAATAAGATCAGTCATATTGAGTGTGCGTACGTCCCTCGGGGAGATGTCCGATATCTGCACTAAGGAAATAGTCAGTTACCGAGAACAGGCTTTCTAGACTAGTGGTCTAGGAGACGTCAGCAGCCTAGTGGAGACATTTGCAGTAGGAATCTTTAATAATTTTAAATTACCGTTAGATCATAACGGCTAGTGTTCTGACCATTGGAGGCTAAGAGACATCTGCACCTATTGTGGGGTCATTTGCATGGGTTCCAAAGCCTTATATTTGGCTGACTTATTGAGAACTCCCTTAGGCCTATAAATAGAGTACTTATGGACAGACTTTAAGAGACTTTAGGAAATTAAATGAACATTTTCTAAAGTCTAGGGTTGGAGCATTGAGAAATTTAGTAAGAGCCACATTGTGCATCTGTCTATTCCAGAGGTAATTTCTATTGTGCCGTAATTTGTTTATCTGGCTATGTAAAGCCATTGTAAAAATTCTTCATTGAAAGAGAATTTGGAGAATAGGTGAATCATAGATGATCACAAGAGTAATCATCATGTTGTGGTGCGATTGCCACCTAGGAATTGTAATCAAGGTTTGAGAGTTGGCCAAAACTCTTGGGTTTGAGTGTGAAAAAAATTTGGGTTGATTGTGAACCGATAATATATGTAAGGGATTAATCTCTACCCTTTAAAGAGATTGATAGTGGAATGCCAAGTGTGGGAAACACTTGGGAGTGGATGTAGGCAAAGGGTGGATGTAGGCAAAGGTTACCGAACCACTATAAAATGCTCGTGTTTCCATTGGTTTTTTGTTTTGCAATATATAATTCCTTCTATCGCTTCTCATTTATTGTTCACAATCGTTCACATCCTCCAAACCTTGGACTAATAGGTTAAGTTTGTCCCCTTTAGATAAATCAATTGACACTTTAGGAGTTGAGTGGAGAAAAGTTTTTGTTAGCGTAATAAAATTGTAACCGTACACTGCTTTGACTTAGTCAAACTAGTTAGTGCTAGTTTCTAGGACTTTGACTCCTATTAGTATATTGATTCCTAATTAGTTTATTAGTTTCCTTTACCAATTAGGCTTGTTAATTTCCTTTTTCCTATTTTGAGTTTACTTTGTCTTTAGTTTGTGACTAGGACTTTGACTTGTAGAGTCCTAAATCCTATCTAAAAATTGTTTACTATTTTCTATAAATACAAGCTACAAAGAGAGGTGCAAGACACATTGATTCTCTCCATCTTCTCTTATTTTTCTATTTTTGTTACAGTTTTAAATATATGCATTACCAATTCAACCCCCTCTTGGGGTTGCCAAATTGGTCCAACAAGAGGGAGTCACATGGGGTAGTGTCGGCATCTCTGACTCAATGATGATGCCCTCATCATTGCTGCTGCCAGGTGTGTTCCTTCTTCTTCTACTGTGGCTGTGGTGGTTGGCGGCTGCTGCTGCTGCTTCTGATAGCGGTGCTTACCGCTGCTGTTCAGTGTCAAGCCATCTCAACCATAGCGGGCCGTCTTAACCCATATCGGGCTCTCTCAACCATATCAGACTTTCCTTATATCAATTGTTTCAAGTTTACATTCAACCTTCGTATCTTTACAACTTTATGCTTCGGGTGTTTGACTTAGATATTCGACTCCCTCTAGGCTTGTATGTAAATTGGCAAATGTTGATTCAAATTTATTCTTTATACCAATTCTTCTCTCATTAGTGTTAAACTTTTTTCTAGCTGTGATTCTGTTATTGTGTATCTGGACCCTGGATTTCGTGATCGAAGTTTTGAAGCAATGAGTTTTGTGTATTTCGGATCAAATATAGACTGTGTATATGGTTCTCAGTGGGCATTAGATTTAGTGTAAAGCATTTAGCATGTACCTTCTGCCTCTAGATACAAATCCAGGTTTCATATGTGGGAGGATGTTGAACAATATGATGACAGAAGCAATTTTGAAGCCAAAGTTAACAGAAAACAGTGACTCATGAGTCTCTCGAGGGAGTGGAAAGACAAGTCGCACATATGAGAGAGAGTTACAGCAAAGGGATGCATATTCTCGAGAAGTGTGGAAAGTGAGAGCTAAGCTTAGATAACTGAGAAGGGCTCATACCAACACTAGGACAACTGGACTGGTATTTCAATGAAAGTTCTTCGAGAGTAGTGCCTAAGAAATTTACTATTATGTCCATAAAAACAAAATGCTGGGAAAAATTAATCCCCTACACACATTTAAGTTGTATTTGCATAATGACCATTTTGCCCATCGCCTAACCACATGATTACTATGAGTGGAAGGGCAATAGAAAGTAGGCTACAATTTATTTTTCACCAAGTTTGGTTACAACAAGACTTCCCCTATAATAAAAGGGTAAGAATACAACATATGGTAGAACATATGATCAAGTAGGACCTACTATTTGATAAACAAAATCCAAAGTGTGACCTGCCTGCTTGAAGGAACGAATGAACATATCAGCTATCCATGCGAGGGGGGGAAAATTACAAATATAAAGATTACACTCGGACTCAGCCTAAGTCTGAAATATTAAATATTATGTACATGTGGGGAGGTAAAACTTAAAAATAAGTAGATTGAGTAAACTAGGTTCAAGCTTGAAATTTATAGGTTTCATGCAAAACCAAAACAAAACTTTCAGCCAAACTTAAAAGTAAATAGACTGAGTAAACTAGGTTCAAGCTAGAAATTTATAGGTATCATGCAAAACCAAAACAAAACTTTCAACAATAGGACAACATTGTAAGGAGGATTAGCATTAGAAGTTCTAACTTCTAAGGTGCAAGTATTAATATCAACATAGGATTTGTAAATCCCATAGGACTACAGGTCAACGTATGGACCATTTGCACATGTTTGAAGGATCAAATATCCTAGACTTCTTTTTCGGTACTAAATATCCTATTTTTAGTTGTTTAACTTTTATTAGTTTCTGCTTTTACTTAATATGGACTCTGTAATGATATGCAACAATGGATTTCTCAACGTTGACACATTAATTCACTTGGATAACGTTTAGTCAAGAAGATGCTTTTGGGCCTATCTAGGTCTGTTTTAAGTCAACTTGGTCACTTTGTTTTATACAGGCTAGTGTGTCCATTAAGTCCATTAAATTGAAGCCAAGTTATAGTGAAGTGTTTGGGACATCTAGGGGTTTGCAATGGGTAGTGTCATGTCAGATTTGAGTTGTGTCAAGACATGGGTATAACAGAAAATGGTTCAACTAGAACATGACCCGAATATTAATTGGACCATGTGGATTAACCAAACATAACATGAAAACATACATCCTGAACCAAACACGACATAAAAACACAATCATTGAACGGGTAAGGTTCAGTTCAACAAGAGACGACATGAAAAGACCCAAAATGACATAAAACTAAAAAAAAATGGAGAAATGTCCTAACAATGGTTAAACAGTCTATTTTTGGTTTAGTGTTCTTGACACGAAACTGAGCTGTTTATTTCCATGTCATCTTCGTCACAACCAGAAATTGACCTGAACCTAAAACCCCCCCAACCCAAAGAGGGAATTTAAGGGTCATGTTTGTGTCAGGATAGCATGCTGTGTCGGATGTTGTCAGCCACTGTACATCCAACTAAGGAACAGAAAATCAGTTTTAACCTAAGTTACAGAATAAGCTGACTCTGAAGTCTTTTTTTATACTACAACTAACCCTTTAAAATAACCAATCAAAACCATCTTTTTAACCATTTATGCGAGCTAATTCCCTAGTTCATGGCCTAAATCCATAGTAATCCTACAAAATGAAAATTTCTGGAGGATAGGCTCCCACTTCATTGCTAATTCTCTGTTCAGAGTTTCTCAGCCATGGGAAGCAATGCACTGTCCAGTGTATTTTAGAAGACACTAATGATATCTTGTTTTAGCACGCTGAGTTCCATTCTAATTCTAAGGAGAAAAGTATGGAAGCAAATTCTCTTTCCTGAATTTTCTACATGGTAGGTATGCGTCCCATCCATAATGGTATGTCCGACTTGAAAAGGATACATGTCTTTCCAAACATTCTAGCATGTAAATTTCTATTTCTCATATAGATAAAGTACTAATCTTTGCATAGTAGACAATAAAAATCAACAAATACTTAGAAAATGAAGCATACCTAAGAAATGCAAGACAATCACATAAATGAAAGAAAAGATATCAGTACACCTACAACTCAAAAAAAGGTAAGGGCAAAGAGTAAAGCTATGGACATGCAACAACTAAAATAATTTCAGTGGCAATCTGAAACCCTTAAAATATACGAAATCAAAACTTGCATAAATCAGTCAGATATCATTCTAGGAAATGAATGAACATGTACTAAATTTCTTTGCATGTTAACTGCAGAACTTTTAGTAATAAAAACGTTGATAGCTTTTGGAATATAATAAGACAGCTTCACATAATGACAACAGTAACAAATCAACATAACAAAATTCATGGCCAATAAGGGTTGTTTGAGACATGACGCTCAACCTGAAAAGTCTCAGGAAAGTCCCGACTCAGATAATCTTCCAATGTCTCATCTTCTTCAAACTCGTCCCCACCAGTAAAAGCTATAATCATGTAGTCAGTAATTTTCTCTCCAAAGAAAGACTGCAAGCTATGAATTGCAGCTTCTTCTTCTTTTGAGAAACGGTTTCTGACGGAGAAAACAACAATAATTGCATGAATTCCATCCTTAGCTAGATTAATACAATTCACAATCTCCTTGCCAATAAAGTCTGGAGCAACAGAAAAATCAAATAGTCCTGCAACGAAATTTATATTAGTTTATCTATAGTAAAGAAAATCTAAAAGACCAGAAAATAAATTGCAAGTAAGAACCATAAATTAAGGGAAACATAAATGGCAACAAAATTACTCCAATTATACACCTCCAAAATTTTAAAAAGACAAATAATAAAGGGGTATTCATGGTTTATCTTTCACAAGGATTTCTGTCTTTGATTGAGGAAGACTCTACATCTCTGAAGAGTGGGGAATATAAAAATAGACAGACAACCAGAATCATTGACCTATCTACATAAGAATGTGTTAGAGAAAATATTTAGAGAACATTCCCTAAAGGACAAAGAGATCATTTTATATTGCTCTCAGCAAGCAAATGGATGAAATTCCATTGGTACATACAGGAGGTTGAAAGTAGAAAAATTCAGCATTTTTGTAGAATTAAAGAAAAAAAATTGGAAGTGTTAACATTATTGTCATATTCAACAAAAGTAAACCCACCCGGAGTGTCAATAACATTGATGACTTGGCCATCACTCATTACAGTACTTTGCAGTTCACAAGTGTTGGTAACTCCAGCAGGATTTCTCATTGACTTGAAAGCCTTCCTTCCAAGAATGCTATTGCCTGTTGCACTTTTTCCATTGCCAGTACGTCCAACTAGAACAACAGTTTTAACCTCATTAGATGAGTCAGCCCACTCCCAACCATCATCTATCAAACTTCCACCCATTGTTTCCAAAATAGAATTATCTGCAACAAAACAAAAATATTATACATTAACAAATATGACATAAGATTTTTGAAAAGAGGGCATCAGATAATCCATACCTTTAACTTTCTACATATTTCACAAAATAACAATCATTTAGACATTTAACAATGGGAATTCAAGATAAAGTTTCAGACCCTCACCTCAAACTCCACTACGTTTACCTATTACTAATAGATAATAAGAACAACAAAATATTTCACTTGCACCATCCACCTTTCACCAAGGAGAACAAGTCACCAGACAGCTAGATTCTACATGCATTGGGCCCTTTGTCGATTTAGTGAACAAGTACTCAAAATCACTGTTATAAGCAAAAGTTTTACCAATACATACAATATGTAGGTGTGCAAAACATCCCACAGTGATCAAAAGAGGACAGATATGAAAGACCTAAGGTCCAACATCCTCAACCAACCATAACCCCAAAAGCAATCACATACTCGAGAAACCCATTAATTCACAACCATCCAATTCACGAGCCTGCTCATAGATGGGAAGGTATCCCACGTCTTGAACTTCAAATCATAACTTTGAAATTAGAAAGAGAACCAAAAGAAACCTGTATACTGCAGTTATAAATCACAATTTTCCGAACTATTCAAGTTTCATTGATAGCTAATTTTTCGTGATACAGTTTCAATTATATTCACGGAATTATCAGACATCAAAGAGATGCCGCAGCCAGAGCTCAGCTGCATAAGACAAAACCTCTCTTCTGAATTTGAAACACACATCTCCACCCATGAAACCCCCATAATTAGCAATTCACTGAAAAACACATTAAATTCAATAAACCAAAATCAGAAAACACCATCAATTGCAGCCAGATAAAATCAATACACACCAATGTATCCACTAAATACAGAACCATCCATTACATAGAGACTTAAAAAAGAGGTTTCAATTCATCAAAAAGAATTGGCACTAACCAAAAACAAGCAAATTTGTTAAATTGAATTACTTTCTGGTTAAACGAAACAGAATTGAACCATCAGATCGAATTCAATATAACCCAGGAATTTTTTTTTTTTTTATATTTTTTTTCGGTACATAAGCATCAATTAAAACTTAGAAACTAAGGATTCGGAGATTACTTACTTTAGGAGAGAGATGGAAGCGTGTTAACAACTTGCAAACGTTCCACGGAAAGACTAGTTAATGGGGTTTTATAGGATATTGGGCTTTTGTTTAAAAGCTGTTGGACCGTTCCAGCTTGGAACTGGAGTGAAAAGACTATTCGTTATCCACACAGAGACGTAGTGTAAATTTCCTCTTTGTTTTTTCTTTATTTATTTACTTTTTTATTAAGCACAGAGACGTAGTTTAATGTAACTACGAGCTTTTCGAGGGAAGACTTCATACTTCTATCCTTTTGGGATTTTATCACGGATTATACCAACTGGGTCTCATACTCTAGAAATGGAAACCTCAAGGCACTTTCAATAGTGATAGAATTCTATAGAGAGTACATGTATAGAATTCAAATCCTCTCCTCAAAGAATTTTTGGAGGAGAGGTGGTGCCTCCATTGGATCCATCATGCATTTGCAATTTATCCTAACTCAATATATTGCTATTTAACTCTTTTCAATTTATTATTTACAATTATTTTACATCCAAATCCCTCCCATTTTAAAAGTGAAATAAATTTTATATTTTATAAGTATTCTTACTAAATATTTTAAAAAAATAAAATAAATTTTACATTTTATACAATCATGTTGCAAGGGGAATTAAAGGAAAAGGAAATTAGATTTTTATATTTTAAATAAAAACTTTTATAATGATTACAGTACAAGCTATCACATCATTGTCTAACTAAATCCAAATTATTCCACATTTAGTTATTAACATACATTTTACTTTACATCTGAATCTCTCCCATTTGAAAAGGAAAATAAATTTTACATTTTATAAATAATATTACTAAATAGGCTAAGAAACATAAAATAAATTTTACTTTCTTATACAATCATATTATGTTACTATTACAAAAGTTTCCATATAAAGTATGAAAATTTCACTTCTCTCAAAACCATTGTATTACTACTACAAAGTTTTCATTTAAAATATAAAAATTTCGTTTCCTTTTCTTTCAATTCTCTTTATAACCAAATAAAACCATTGTATTACTACTACAAAATTTTCATTTAAAATATATATTTTTTTTTCCTTCAATTCCCTTTGTAACCAAACAAAACCTAAGGGAATAGATTTTCTATAAAGATAAAAACTGAGTGTTGGAAGCACAGTTTTATGTTATTACTGCAACTGAATATCATTTATTTTGAAGAAAATAAATAAATGGCAGCATCTCACTATTACGGCGTGACAAAGCAACCGCCAAGGCCCAAGAACTTCGCTTTCTCAGTTTCTTGTAATTTTTGTTTTGATGGGGCAGGATAGAGTGGAGCCCACCGCACAAACTAAGTTTGAACCAATGAAAAAGGAATAAGGAAGGGAACGAATCAGCGGCCTTGTTCAATATAAGGGGGTATTTTAAAAATTTTGAAATGCAAAAGGAGAGAGAAAGAGAGGTGAAACCGTGAAAGTTTATTTTATGAGAGGAAAAAAAAAAGCTCTGATCGGAGCGTTGACGTTGAACCAACAAAAAATAAATTTTCCCACAAACTTCATTCCCAGCCATACCATCAGTCACACCTGATGTTGCCGTGGTATCTAAATTCTCTCCTCCAGAGGTTATACAAAGTATTTTGAAAATATTTCTTTCTCAATTGAATATTAAGGATATTTTTTTAAATCAAATCCAAAAAACTCAAATTCCAAGACCTGCTTTTGAATTCCTTCCCTTACGAGTTATGATATGGTGGGGCCCAATGGATTAAATAATCAAGATAGAGTATCTCATTGAGGGGAGGATTGATTTGGGATGAAATCCGAACACCTGCACGTACATATACTCTATGAGATCTCATCATCGTAGATGTGGTGTGAGACCCGCCTTTAGAATGTGAGACCCATTAGATATGAATATTATGAATCCCAAAAAAAAAATATATATATATATAAATAAACGTACAGGGGATCTATTCTCATTCGAGATGGAACTGATGTCATCCATTTTTGTTGTTGGTTGTGAAATAAATAACTCAGTTTTGCAATGGAATTCTTTGCCAATTATAGAGTTTTAAAGATTTTATTTGTGGAAAAGAACTTCCAAAGAATTTCAATCAGATGAGATTCTAAACTTGCAATAAATTTACTTTCATCCAGAGATTCTAAACTTTCTATAGAATTTCTAAAGAATTTCAACAATCTTGTCCAATCTTGGAACCGTGTTAATGCAAAAAAGAGATTCTCATTAGCTGCTTTTCGGCTTTTTTTATATTTCCATCTAAAGCAGTTTCTTACTATTCTGGTTTAGAGAAACACTTTAGAACCATCAAAAGAGGGTTATAAAAGATAGCATCAGATTGGGTCAACTATATTCAGAAATACTTGCAATGAACCATGCATATACCAAAGGCGCACGGCTGAAGGTTTTCTACTCCTAGGGATCTCCTGAGAAGGAATAACCGCATTCATACTCCGTCTTGTCTTGTCACCTATGAGATATTTAAAAATGTTTCTTTCTCTTTTGATGAGCCTCAATTATGTTCTAACCTAGCTAGTCCCAGCTGATGGTTTTGTTCTCATGTTTTATTTTGTCTGCGTCTCTCCCGAAGGTCCAGCTTATTGCAAGGGAGGGGTTCAAGAATTGAAGAAATGGCCATGTATTGATTTGAGAAGGAAACAAGAAAAATAAAAACAGACAATAAGCATTCCCTGTCACTTCAACCATAATACTGCATACAAATAAGCTCAGAAAAAAAAAAAAAAAAAAAAAAGAAGGAAAACTGTGGAACATATGTCTAAAGACTATTACCCAAAATACATAATCCAGTTCTATCCAAAGATCAAAAGCATAATGGAATGAACCTGAATCACAAAAGGTAATAAAGAGAGGAAATTTTTATTAAGCATAAAGAAAATAGGTGAAAAATTATATATGCGTAACATGTATGTACCCTTGAGCTAAAGGGTTAGTGGAAGCAGTTTTCTCTTCACCTGAAACATTTAGCATCTGATAGAATATCCCTCCGCCGGGTCATACATGTCCCAGAAACCCACAACAAAGTGCAAGCAACATCAAGTGAACACTTCAATATTGAGGGACACCCGGTTTTTTTTAAGGGTACTGCATGGGGTGTAGATGTAAAGACCAAATAAATTCCAAAATATCTTCTAAGATTCCACATGCATGATCCACCCTGGGTTGACCAGTTGAAAATCACCCCACTACAAATCCAGGCTCATTGACACATCCATCAAGGATCACAAGCTGTTTTACATGTTTATTTCCAATTCTATATATATGAATATTTATACACTTAAGACACGGACATGTCCAAGGACACAGAGAAGTTTAAAAAAAAAAATCAGGGAATCCAATAGTTCTAAGAACATATTTATTTTGCTAATTATTAAAAATTGTACAGGGAATCCAACAGTCCTTACACAAGCTAGATATTTTATTATTAGGGCCATGAGTCTCACACCACCAATTGTAAAGTCAGATTAAATGATCGGATGGAGGAAAAGATAAATCTTGTTTTATCTTCTACTTCCAAATAATAAACTCTTTATCATTCACTTAAAGTTTGGGTAGTGCATGGTTAATAATTCTAGACTTCGTAGGTTTGTGGAGAAAGGACTTGTTCCTTCTTGAGGTTGGACCAAGTTTCTTCTCCTTCTTTTTGTCCTTTTCTGGTGGAGTCTTGATGGTTCCTTCAAGGTCCTTGGAAACACTATGTTTTTCAAATAGAAAAGATTATGGGCAGTGTTAGCACCATGCAAAACCTGCATCCCATCAGAAATAGACATGTGGTACTATGCGGATCTCCATCCTAAGTTGACACGTGTCAACATCTCAAGGATACAGAATCAAGCACGATTTGTTATCTACAGATGGTTTCCCACGTGCCAGAAATTAGCACGATGGGATGACTATCCCGTGACCTACCTCATGGTGGTTACATCTACGTGTCATCCTCTCAAGAGAGATCAAAATGTACTCCACCACCCCGGAAGGCAACTTGAAGGTGGTTGCGGACCATCTAACCGTTAGATCTTCATCATACAGCCACAAATAGGGCCTACACTGCCATAACCCCTCCAATCAAGGGAGGAGAACGCATGAAGATTCCCTATCCACCAAGACACCCCCCTGAGATCCCGAAAAGGGTCCCGAAATCAGTGCAACTGCGGGGAGACATCCCAGGGTCACTCCATGCTCAATAAATACCCTCATTACAAAGGTAACCAGATCGAAACTTTACTTCCAACCTCTTGCTTATTGAATTCTCTGCCAAAGCCTTTCTTTACATTGAACTCAATCCATATTCTCTAAGTTCATCTGCTTATCGCCCATGAGCAAACTTAGGCATCGGAGTGGCCTTTGGGTTATCCAACCCACCCAAATCAATCATCTATCTTCTTGCTATGGTAGATGTTTCAATCAGGAGATCGACCAAAACCCAGCGAAAATAGATAATTCCAACAAATATACTCAGGCCAATCCAACTTGTATTAGGAGATCGATATCTGTTAAATGGTGAGAAACAAAGATAAGTCTTCTGAACTCTCAATTATGCTTTATTAACTGTAGACATACCGTATTTATACAAGTATAAAGAATCTAGGTAAATACTAGATGAACTAAACTAATGACATGTGGATACTCTCTTTTATAGATGAACTGAACTAATGACACGTGGACATTCTCTCTTTTACATTATAACATCCCCCCTCAAGCGGATGGAGGAGATATCTGAAGTCCTAGCTTGCCAATTAATGATGTGAACAAATTATGACCCAATGGCTTGGTTAAGATATCGCCCATTGTAAATGAGACCGAACATGAAAAGTTTGTAGAAGCCCACTTCATAACTTTTTCCGAATTAGATGACAATCCACTTCAATATGCTTTGTTCGCTCATGGAAAACAGGATTTGCACCAATAAGTAAAGTGGCCTGGTTGTCACAATATACAGAAAGAGGAATTGTATGATGAAAACCCAAATCAGAGAAGAAGGCCCTGAGCCAAGTATTTTCATATCTAAGAGAAGCCAATGATCGACACTTTGCTTTAGCCGACGACCCAGAGACTGTAAGTTGCTTCTTAGTCTTCCATGAAATAGGAGAGTTACCAAAGAAGGTGATGTAACTAGTGGTAGACTGGCGAATAAATGGGCAATTTGCCCAATCTGAGTCACAGTAGCCGGTCAAAACTATTTCATGAGTTGGTGTCATATTAAGGGCAAGTAAGATTGACCCTTTGATGTATCATAATACTCTATGAGCAGCACAAAGATGCAGTTCTCTAGAATGATGCATAAATTGACTTAAGTTGTGAACAAAATAGCACAAATCTGGGGGTGTAACCGTCAAGTAAATCAGACGACCAATAAGGCGATGGTAGGCTATCAGATCTTGAAGGGGAGGACCAGTCTCATTGTCCAACTTCAACTGTTATTCCATAGGGAATGGACTGGGTTTACAACCAAGAAAGCCCGAATCCACTAGTATATCCATTGCATATTTTTGTTGACATAATAACAGCCCATTAGATGTAGAGACAACCTCTATACCCAGAAAATATGTTAAAGAACCCAAATCTTTGATCTGAAAATACTGTTGAAATTGGGCTTTTGTGTCAGCAATGTGAGCCGGATTTGATCCAGTAAGTATGATATCATTGACATATACTAAAAGGGCTGTGAAAATCGTCCCAGCATTATATATAAACAAAGAGGCATCGGCAAGGGATTGCTTGAACTTTAATTGAAGAAGCGCATCGATTAATTTCTTGTTCCATTGTCTTGGAGCTTGTTTAAGCCCGTAAAGAGACTTGTGGAGTCTACAAACCATATCCGAGTCTAGTGGGCTACCATTATGTGTAAAACCTGGAGGTGGTGTCATATACTCTTCTTCATCCAAATCCCCATGTAAGAAGCCATTTTTAATGTCCATCTGATGTAAATCCCACTTATGAAATGCAGCTAAAAATTATAAGACAATTTTGGCTACTAGAGCAAAGCTCTCATGAAAGTCAAGACCCTCTAATTGGGTGAACCCTTTCGCCACAAGCGTTGCTTTATACCTCTCAATTGAACCATCAGCATTATGTTTTATTTTGAAGATCCATTTACAACCTATGGGTTGTTTGTCCGGAGGAAGTTTCTCTATGGTCTAGGTATTATTATGAATGAGAGCTTTCATCTCTTCATCCATAGCTACCTGCCATAATGGGCTTTGGGCAGCCTGTTTATAAGTTTTGGGCTCAGGTTGGTCAGATAAATTTGATAATAAGGCTTGATAAGCAGAGTTGTTAAAAAAAGAGAAATGGGCCTGAATCGGATAAGAGAATTTACCTAAAGATGTGTTGGAGACTGGTGGGCCTGTGACATGGTTGCACACAAAATCTTTTTGTAAGAGAGAAGGCTGCGGAACTCTTGTAGACCGATTTGGACCAGAAACAATAGACTCAATAGGTTGAGTGGAAAATGTGGTAACATCTAAGTCCGTAGATGAAGATATGGCACTGTCAAGATCTAAGGATGATGATGGAGGCATAAAACTGTCTAAAACTAAGGGTGATGATGAAGGTGTGATACTATCCAAATCTAAAGATATCATGGAATCAGTAATAGGTAATGGAATCACCGAAGAGGATGAAGAACTGGTTGCGGATGCAAAAGGAATAATATCATCATAGAAGTGAACATCTGGACTAGTAATATAAGTTTTGGTAGCTAGATTATAAAAGCGGTAACCTTGTGATTTGGTGGATAACAAACAAAAATACAGGGTAATGCTGTAGGGGAAAATTTGTGTTGTTGGACTATAAAATTTTTGGCATAGCAAAGACAACCAAAAGTAGGTAGATGATCATATGTGGGTGGGTGATGAAATAAAATTTCATAAGGGGACTGACCATCAAGTAATGGAGAGGGTAATCTATTAATAAGATAACATGCAGTTAATACACACAGTCACCCCAAAAGTGCAATGGTAATGAAAACTGAAATCTAAGAGCTTTAGCAACTGTAATAGGTGTCGATGTTTCCTTTCAACTATACCATTTTGTTGAGGTGTATATATACATTTGAGTTGATGGATTATACCAAGAGAATGTAAAATTTTTTGTAATGAATGAGAAAGAAACTCTTGTCCATTGTTAGTCCTACAAAATTTTATGATTGTAAAAAATTAAGTGGATACCATTGTAAAAAACTGAGACAAATATAAGAATGTATCAAATTTATTCTTTAACAGATAAACCCAAGTAGACCTAGAATGATCATCTAAAAGAGTTAAGAAGTAATGACATCCTGTGTTAGAGGCTGTAAAATATGGCCCCCATATTTCTCCATGAATTAGTTCAAAAGGAACCAAAGAACGACACACACTAGTATAAAATGGAGTCCGAGAATGTTTGGCTAAGAGACAAATTGTACAAGCTTCAATATAAGATTTAAGGAAAATTTTCATATACACACCATTAAGGATTGGAAACCTCATCTACCTCCTCAAGATTGCAAAAACTTCATCTAGTACCCAAAAACTTTGCTCCATTAATCAACGAAGTCCACTCCGTTAAAAGAATCCCATTAGTTGCTGACGTCTGGTGCGTTGAACATTTTAATGGACGATAATACTCTTTTAGGTTTGTTAAAGACCATTATACCCTACGAGAGCATCTTGAAAATCTTCACCTTTTAAAAAAATGAAAATCTTCACCTTTTTAAAACCTTCTAGTTCTTGGAATCCCAGAAATCCCTCACCAAAGCCCTAATACCTCACAATGGTCTTCCATCCAATCTCTCCGGTGGCCGGAACCCTAGTTTGGATTATGGATTCAAGGGTGCAGAGATTGCCAGATGCGTTGAACATTTTAATGCATTGAACATTTTAATGGTGGTGCCGCTGAAGTTGCAAGTGCTAGGAGCTTCTCCCTTGCGCTGATAAAAGCTGTTGAAGGCATAAGAGGCATCTGAGAGAAGCACATAACCAGAAAGCGAAGCAGCGAAGATGACCTCACCAACTCAAAGAGCGAGAGAGAGAGAGAGAGAAGAACAGAGCTCAGAAGTTCCTTATAAGCTTCAAGAAATTGCCTTCTCTTCTAAGTTCAAACCTTAGATTTGACTACTATTACAGAGTGAAGATGGAGAAAGTCATGGTGGATTACGAGATTAGAGCTTGTGGTTTTGTGTAGGCTCTTGATCGGAACCCTATTCTTCTAATTCTGAAACCGATCAATCAAGTCATTACGAGTGGATACATTGAGGCCTCCGGATTGAAGCCTCACTAAATAATCGTCTCTAGCTATCATTTTTCGTTATTTCTCAAGATGCTTGAGAAACTATGGTGTAATGGGCACAAGAATCCTCCAGGAACATTTGTTGGAGTTTTCGTTGAGGATCACTTTGAACTTCTTCGTCAATGAGTCTGTAATCTTCGGCACAAATAAGGCTTTTGAAGCAGTCCATAGCTACTGCTATATCAACCTTTTTGTTCTTGGAACTGATAAGAATCTGCCATAAAGCACTAAAAAATGCTTCTTGAAGAGAAACAAAAATAATGCAGAAAAAGTAGACCACAGAGAAATGGGCAAAGCCCAAGTTTTGGAAAGAAAAGAGGAATGGTCTGAGAAGTGGCACCTCAATCAAAGCTTTGCCTGTGGAGCTTTTATTTAGGAAAACAGCATATTCATATTACAGTTTTTTACTCCGCTTTGCAACTCCCTTCCATTGCATATGAAGAATGAAAACTGATTTCGCGGACAACATTCATTAGAGATTTTCTAAGGCGTTTGATGGCCTGTATCCCACTCACTGGTAGGGATTCATATGCCTACGGAATGATTTAGATCCAGATTTTATTAAAGATAAAGTGATATTGTTGTTCCAACGATTTAAAAGAACCACCCTTATATGAATGACACTTCTTTTTCCGATCTTCTTCTCCATCTCTAATATAATTTTAGAAATCAAACTTTGGAAATGGATAGATTGGAATTAGAATCCATTGGATAAAACTATATTTTTTAGAATCAAATTGGAATTAGAATCCATTGGAATTAGAAAGGTCAAATTAGTCATTCAACATACTTTTTTAATTTTTCAATTTTTAATATCAAGGGTAAAACTGTATTTCAACTTTTTTAGTGATTTACGTCAGTTAGTTGGGTTTGGTTGAGGTTTTTGCAATCTTGTAGAGGCAGATGAGGTTTCCAATCCTTAATCGTGTGTGTATGAAAATTTTTCGAGATTTAATATGAGGTATATGCATGGATGAGGGCTGGCCTAACCGAAAATGCCACAGTTTAAAAGATATGATAGCAGCAACAGAGGAGGCACAAGAAGAGGATGACTGCAAGACCAAAGCAACTCGAAGAAGCTTTATGATCAGAAGTAAGAGGAGATTCTATGATCAATTTCAGTAGAAAGGCAACGAAGCTACTCGAAGAAGAAAAATTTTAGGTAGTCAAAGCCGATGCTCTAATATCATGTTAAATGGTGAGCAACGAAGATAAGTCTTCTGAACTCTCAGTTATGCTTTATTAACTGTAGACATACCGTATTTATCAAGTACAAAGTATCTAGATAAATACTAGATGAACTAATCTAATGACATGTGGATATTCTCTTTTACAGATGAACTAAACTAATGACACATGGACATTCTCTCTTTTACATTGTAACAATATCAAAGCTTGTCAATTCTTAGCCTTTGTGTAATATAATAAATTCTTTCTTTGAAGCCAAGGCTTTAGGCTAAAAGAATGCATTTTAGTGATGATAGTGTGGGTAGTTCATAAATGAAACTGGGAATAAGAAGTTAAAACAATATTCCCCTATTTCAACTAAAATCTTTAACTAATATATATTCAATTTCTATTTAGGACAAGTTATATAATGGCTTCAAGTTCACCTATAAATATAGTCACCTGTTTCACATAGACATTTATATATTTACTAAAGGGAAATTGTATTCAGGCATGACAAAAATCAGTTTTTCTAAAAAGTCATGATTGAATCAGACCCAGGATACAACCATGAACATGGAATGGGTTTAAAATTGTTTTTAACCTCTCTCCGTCGGGATTGATAAAATAGAATTTCCTGTACATACAGGACAATATATGTCACACCCTAATTCTGCACCAACCAGAATGGTGTGATGAACCGTCAATAGACCAACGGTTCAATCAGGATCTCGAATAGGCTATGCCCAATCATGTTAAACCAAAACACATTCCACATTAATTAGAGGTAATAGTAAATAGCGGAAGTCTTACAGATAATGAACTGAGGTCTAGTCATGATAAATAATTAATATTCTATTTATCTCGAAGTAACCAAAACATAATTTAATACATATTACAAATATCCAAATACGAAAATTAAACACTAAGCATATCCACAGTTGAAACGCTCGCTTAACGAATTGTAATAGTCCTCCACAACTTGCTTATCCATAGCCGCCACCTATTCATTGTTGGCGTGTCGACATAATTTTTAACCGTAATACTTGCAACATCAGAAACTAAAAAGAATTACATGCGCGATGGTCAGCTCTCCAACTTGAGCTCAGTGAGTAAATAAAACAATGCAATAAACATATGCATGCATTCAATTCATATCTTTGGTCTGGTTCATAAGTTTGCAATGTACAATAGAAATGATAGGTGGTCGCTGCACCTCTATACACGAGTGTGTGAAGCCGCCTAATGGATCAAACACCATTGCCGTCCCACATGCACTCACCATGGAATAGGGATAGAGCTAAAGTGCTTAGGACTGCACCGCATCACACTTTCCCTGATGCCCTACCCATACCAACACGTAAGCCCCTATTGGCGAAGTCTTGCAAACTGGGCTCGCAACTAACCAATCCTAATGTCAAACAGTGTATCCAAGGACTCACCCCAGCATCCCTCAATACGTCCATAGAGATAGAGTTAAGGCCCCCCAGCAGAGTCAGAGACTACACAGTCCAAGACCACCTCCCCTGATGCCCTATGCCATAATAGTTCTGCTAAAGTAATGGCGATATGACGATGTCAGTGGACAAGACTTGAGTAGAGATAGAGCTAAAGTGCTTAGGACCGCACCGCATCACACTTCCCCTGATGCCCCACTCGCATCAAGTACACTAACCACACACAAACATTCACATGCCTATTCCTAGCATCATCATCATCATCATGTTATAAATAAAACAGAATTAAATATACATGAACATTAATAGCAGGAATATTGGATGACATGTTAAATGCACATTATACGCATACAAGCATAGAATCATTCATGGCATCGGACTCAATAAACAAAGACAGTTTATTATTAGCCAATTAGTTTAGGTCTTGTTCCCTCACCTTTGATTGATAGTAGATCCTCGTTCAAGCTTTGTAATTCCCTCTTAGACCACTTGAAAACCTAACAAGTTGATAAATTTTTAATTAGAATTAATTTCCATGTGTTTAGACTAACAAAAACTGAGGGGTCGTAGGTGGGGCAGCACCTGAGGCCTTAGTTTCTGCAACCACAGGGTGTGGGGTCGTAGGGTAGGGTCGGACATACTCCGACCCCACGTGCAACCACACCCTCCCTGGAAAATTCCCGAGGCCATATGGTCGAACATGTGGGTCTTGTGGGGTCAGACATCATGCGACCCCATGTGCGACCACACATATTTTTGGTCGACCTTTCACTCTTAATTCCATTCCTTCATATTTGGATCCTTTGGCTTATCATCATGGTCCTTCCTATGATTGTTCTATGGCTCAAAACTATAATTTTATACACCATCCATTGTCCACAATAAATTCCTCCATGGATTCTCTTGGAATTTATCCATGGATGGATGATTTGAGTTTTTCCTAATCCTATCTTCTTCATGAACTATCCTAGGCTCTCAATTTAACATGAAAAATATGTTCATACTTTATGCTTGCTGAAGATTCAGAGTTTTCTCTGAATTTTTCTCCTCCTTAGTCTTCTTCTTCAATTATCTTTCTCTTCCTTCTCTTCTCTTTCTCTCTCTTTCAATTAGAGTTCTAAAGGAGTGAAAGAGGCTAAGGGACGTCCTATTTATAGAGGAAAACCCTCCATAATATGCCCTAATGAGTTTAGGAAAGAACCCCTTCGGATTAGGAAGATTTCCTAATTTTTAGTTTTGACTGGTTCCGTGGGGTCGGAGGTGGGGTCACAGAATCCGTGACCCTACCTTTTTAAAATGTCCGACCCCATGACCTAATTTCGTGTGGTTGGACTCTTTTGAGGTGGGGTCGGTCACACCTGTTTAGGCATGCGACCACACACTCATATTTGACTATTTTTGAGTTAAATTTCATACCTGGTCTTGTGGTTTCTTCACGCACTTGGTCCACTTGGCTCGACCATGATAGGTAGACCTGATACAAGCTGGTAAGATCGGTTAGTTCGATACATGTCTTACAGTATATACCTCTGTAAAGAAGTTTGCATATCTTTTATGATTGAGGCTTTAGAGCCTTATTAGTTAATAAATTCCCAAGCAAAATGATTTGTAATAGTGTTTGCAAAGGATATACAGCTCAGAGTATGGTACAGTTCTATTCCATCACCGCTTAAAAGTTAGTAGATTTATTTCATCAGCAATTCTAAAAGAAACTTGTGAAAGACGGCGAAGACGATGAAGACGATGAAGGCCGAAAAAGAAATGAGAGAACTTAAACTTTCTAGCACGTCGTAGAGAAGACAAGCAAAGCAGAAGAAGACGAAGAAGAGAAGGATTAGGGTTTATATAACCCTCGATCTAGAAGCTCAAACTGAAAAGACAGGTCCGAGTCCGAGCCTAACGTTGAACCAAGCTCATTATGACCTACGACAACCTACGAAGGTGATTTTTGAAGTGTCGATGGCAGAGAAACCATCGCGTGGACAAGTGTCAAACCCCTGCTCGTCTAGATTCTGCCGCATTAAATACTATATCTCGATATAGTGATATAGTGTTGTTTTCGGAAGCTCAAAATGATGACTGGGACCCACTGTGTCAGTTACAACTTTTCAAAATTCCAAACGTTCGTGGAGTTTAAATCTAAGGGTAAATGCTTGCATTAAAAAGGGAATTTTGCCCTTAATAATACCTCAGACTAAGCAAAAATCTAGCCCTTTATTGATGGAGGCATGAATGTATTTACTCTTCCAACCTTTAAAAGCTTAGAAGAGCAAGGGGCCTCTGATATGGGAATTATACCTCACCCTTGATCAAGTGACATGTGTACTGACCAGATGTGTCCCAACAATAAGACACTCTAAGTCTTACGTCTAAAGCCGGCTATGGACACTCTTCTGAGGCACCCAAAGGAGTGACACCCTCTAGTCTTAACACATGGAAATCCTCGCCTCAAATGAATTAGCATCTCCGAAGCCAAGCCAATCAAATTCATCAGGTGCCATAACATTGCCTTTATACCATGAGTGCCTCAGTCCGATGCAAGCAAGATTCATTCTGTTCATAGCAATTGACATCCAATCGAGCATGTGGCGTTCCTACGTGTGATAATCCAACGGTCAAACCAGCATGGGATTAACTCAGAGAAATACACGTTGGCCATGCGCATTTAATGCGCATCATGTCTGTTAATCTACGTAATTGGAGGAAATCTCTCTTCATATTCTAAGAGTGGGATTGCATAAATCTTTCAGCACGACAGCCCATACCTGCCATATCAGCTTATGCTCACCAACCAGTACTCCAACCAGATGGACGTACAACCCATCATCGAGTAGAACATGTGTCCCTCAATTGAGATACGTGGCAGACAACAAACCATTCTCCATTTTGGACTACATATAAAAGATTTAAATGAGAAAGTAGGGAGGGATCCGCCCCAATACATCTGAACCCTTGAGGAATCTTCTCTCACTTTCATACATCTTACCCCCAAGTTTGAGCTAAGACAACTACCAGAACTCCCTTCTTTGACAAAAGGAGTAGTCACCTTTGTGACTGTTCCATACTACTTGTTTCACCGGACTGACTCAGGCATCGGAGTGGTTTCGGAGCGTCCATGCCCTCCCATTCACGGTGTCCCCTTCTTCCTTTCTGTGCAGGCTTTCTAGCGAACTCAGGACCATCCCATTTGGTGTGACAACAGTTACCCAAATATGTTGGCATTACCAAGCAAAGATTAAAGGCCAATACTAGCATCAGAAGATTCGAACCCATATAATTACACAGACCACAAGCCTAGATCAATGTTATTCATACAGTCCAAACTAAGGGTCAGCTGATTGGTCATAAGCCTGATATTGCCAACAGATCAATAGATCCTATGATTACAAAAAAAGGAAAAAAAAAAAAAAACCAACTTAGATTGGTTCAAGTATTGTGATCATGCTATAGACAAAGTTGGTTCAAATATTGTGATCATGCTATAGACATAAACAGTCATGGATAATTATGAGATGAGATCGTTCCAAATGGGATAAGAAAATTCCTACTATTCTCTTTCTTTCTCTTAATTGGAGAAATAAATGGTAACCCCTATTAGAGATTGGTGCGATTTAACTCAACATATTGTTCATTTGGGTTTAATTGTGTAGTAACTCTATATATAATTCCGATTAAGTTTATCGTTGGATGAACAGCATTGCTGATATTGACCCTAAAAAAACAATAGGTATAGCCAATTCATAAACAACCAACCATCACATTGTAAAAATTGAATAGGTTCGATCTACGGTCATTGGGGCCTCCAAGGATCTACTAAATTCATCGAGCTGTGCCAAAAGGATCAAAATAGCTAATTATTAATGGAATTCCATGTCGGCTCTCTATAAAATACTTGTTTAGCCGAGGGCTTCCAAGTACATCGTAAGCTAAACCCATGCTGACAAATACCAACCTAGAGGTGTCAATCCGTCGGTTTCTATCGGGCCTAATCAGTCCCCACCAATTTAATACCTTGTACCATGATTGACATGTATAACTAATCGTTCTTGATTTTGACTTGTTTATATTTTGTAAGACCCGTATCGTACTAACTTGGTCTTATCATCTTGTATCAGGTCTTCCTATCATAGTCCGACCAAGCGGACCAAGTGGGTGAAGAAACCACAAGGCTAGGTATGTATTTCGATCCATAAATCATCTAATTGAGACGTGTGGTCGCATACCTAAACAGGTGTAGTTGACCACACCTCAAAATAGTGAAACCACAGGAGTCTGGGATGTGTGGTCGACGGATCCTGCAACCCCACGTGTGACCATACGATGTCAAACTGACTCTGTGATTAGGAAACCTTCCTAATCTCAAGGGGGTTCTTTCCTAATCAAAGTAGGACTCTATATGGAGGGTTTTCCTCTATATATAGGACGTCCCTTAGCCTCTTTCATTATTTTAGAACTCAAACTGAAAGAGAGAAAAAGAGAAGAGGAGGAAGAGAAGGAGAATTGAAGAGGAAGATTAAGAGAAGGAATTTTAAAGAGAGCTCTTGTCACACCCCAATTCTGGTCTATTCAGAATGATGTGATGAACTACTAAATAACCAACGGTTCAACCAGGATCTCAAATAGGCTATCCCCAAGTTATCCAAACTTACACACATCCGTAATCATAATCAGAGTAAATACTCAATAGCGGAAGTCTTATAATAACATGAACTGAGAATCTATGTGATATTAAAATTTAAGTAACAATTTATTCTGTATCAACCAAAACATAAGTAAATATCAATACAGGTCTTTAATAAATCCAAATAAAGAAACTTATAAAAATATCTAATCAAATACACACGAGTTGCACTCGCAAGAGGAGTCGTGTGTATCATCTTCAACTCCAGCTTCCATAGCTGCCACGTTCCCGTACGCAGACGCACCCATGTAGTCTTCAACCGTATAGCCTGCATAATCAACTAAAAATATTCGACGTTGAGGGGTGAGCACACATCACGGCTCAGTGAGTAGCCAAAACAATGCAACAATACATATGCATGTAAAAAAAAAATTAATTTATATCTTTGGTTTGGTATATAAGTTTGCAGTATGCAATAGAAAGGTTGAGGTAGCCAAAGGTCACGTTTATTGACTCCGCCTCTATACACGAGTGTGTGACGTTACCCGAAGATCACGTTTATCGTCAACTCACATGCACCCAACCATGAACATTATATAACAAATGTTACGTTCATTGCTATATAGTGCCATACCAACACGTAAGCCCCTGTTGGCGAGGGCTGCAAACTGGGCTCGCAACTAACCAATCCTAATGCCAAACAGTGTATCCAAGGCCTCACCCCAGCATCCCTCAGAATGTCCATAGAGATAGAGCTAAGGCCCCCCGGTAGAGTCAGAGACTACAAGGACCGAGACCACCTCCCCTGATACCCTACGACATAATAGTTCTGCTAAAGTAATGGCGATACGACGATGCTAATGCACAAGACTTGAGTTAGAGATAGAGCTAAAGTGCTGAGACCCGCCAAAGGTTAACGTTTATTGACGTTCTCATCCAAGCTCCCCTGATACTCGCTCGCATCAAGCACATCAACCACACACATACAAGCACATGCCTATTCCTATCATCATCATCATCATCATGTTATAAACGTTAAAGTAAATATGCATGAACAAGTAATAGAAATATTGGATGGCATGCTGTATGCACATTACAAACATATTCGCACAGAATCAAACATGACATAGGACTCAAGAAATAGAAAACAGTTTATTATTAACCAATTTAGTTTGGGGTTAAGGTTCCTCACCTTAGCTTGCTATAAGATACTTTTCCAAGCTTTAAATTCACCTTTACAATGTTATTATATTGCTAGAAGACCTAACAAAATCGATAGAATTTAATTAGAATTAATTCTGAATTTAAAAATCATTCTGTCAACTGAGGGTCGATGCTAGGGTCGATGCTAGGGTCGATGGGTCTATCGACCCGCCCCCTCTTTCTGGACTTCCCGAATGCTGAGGGTCGATGGTCAGAAACACCTAGGGTCGGATGGTCATCGACCCTGGGTGCGACCCTCGGTGTACTCTGGTCCAATTTCCACTTTTTAATCCATTCTTCGTGTTTGGGGTCCTATGGTTTGCTTCTACATTCCACTAAACATTCAATCCATGGTCTGAAATCATGAATCATCCTCCTAGATGGCTTTCATGCATTCTCTTAGGGTTTTCCATGAAAACCTAACCATGGATGGATGGTTTGGGTTTCTCCGAGATCACTCTCTCTCCAATAACTATTCTAAGGTCTGTAGAAACTCATGGAATTATTATCCATACCTGAGAAGATAACTTTTCCTTTGAAATTCTTCTCCTTTGTGCTAAGTTCTCTTCCTTCCCTTTCTTCTTCCTCTTTTCCTTTTCTTCTCTTTCTCTCAATTCGATTAGGGTTGTGAAAGGAGTGAAAGTGGCTTAGGGGCGTCCTTTAAATAGAGTAGGAACATCCTAAATAAGTCCCTCTGAGATTTGGAAAGAATCCCAATCAAAAAATATAGAAATTTCCTAATTTCTATATTCGGCAGAAACCGAGGGTCGATGGGAGGATCGATGATCCCGTCGACCCTAGGGTCTTAAGCTGTCCGACCCTCCCTTCAAAACTGAGGGTCTGACTTTCTGTTTTGGGAGGTCCGACCCTGCTTAGCTGGGTATGCGACCCTTCCCCTATTTTAAGTGTTTTTGGGTCGATTTGATACTTGGGATCTCGATCTCCTTCACGCCCTTGGTCCATTTGACTTGACCATAATGGGTAAACCTGGTTCAAGGTGGTAAGACCGGGTTAGATTGACACGGGTCTTACAACTCCCCCCAACTTATAAAAATTTCATCCTCAAAATTGTACGTACCTTCTGAATCAAATAAGCAAGGGTATTGCTTTCTCATAGCATTTTCTTCTTCCCATGTAATCTCTTCCATGTCTCTACTTTTCCATATGACCTTAACATAGTAGATATCTCTGTTGCGTAGACGTTGAACCTTTTGACTAGTGATTTCTGTTGGTGTTACTTCAAATGTCAAATCATCAGTCAATTCTGGCAAATTCCACTGTCAAAACATGCATTGGGTCCTTGACATACTTCTTCAATAGAGAAATGTGAAATACGTCATGTACACTTGACATAGATGGTGGTAGTGCTAACTGATAAGCCACTTTTCCACGCTTAGCTAGAATTTCATACGGCCCGACATATCTTGGACTTAGTTTCCCTTTCTGTCCGAACCTCTTCAATCCTCGCATAGGCGATACCTTCAAAAATACTTTATCACCTACGACGAACTCTAGATCTCTTCGTCGAGTGTCTGCATATTGCTTCTGACGGTTCTGAGCTGTTCTCACTCTTTCCTTGATGATGTCGACCACTCGACAAGTCTCTTCAACAAATTCCGGTCCAACAATACTACGTTCTCCAACTTCATTCCAAAATAAAGGAGTTCGACACTTCCTGCCATACAGTTCTTCATAAGGTGACATCTGTATAGTGGCCTGATAGCTGTTGTTATAGGCGAACTTGATCAATGGTAATCTTTCATCCCATGATCCCTTGAAATCAATTACACATGCTCGTAGCATATCTTCTAGAATCTGAATTGTACGTTCTGACTGTCCATCTGTCTGTGGGTGGAATGCAGTACTGAACTTCAACGTTGTACCCATGGCCTTTTGCAATCCTTCCCAAAATTTAGAAGTAAATCGTGGATCTCTATCGGACACAATGCTTTCTGGAACACCATGTAATCGAACAATATTATCTACATACAGCTTTGCTAACCTTTCGAGTGTATATAGGGGTCGTATTGGTATGAAGCGAGCTGTCTTAGTCAGACGGTCCACAATCACCCAAACTGCGTCAACTACTCAAGGAGTCAATGGTAGCCCTGTGACGAAGTCCATAGTGATGCAGTCCCATTTCCATGCTGGTTCCGGTAATGGCTGCAATAGTCCAGCGGGTCTTTGTCGCTCAGCCTTTACCTTCTGACAATTTAGGCATTGAGACACAAACTTGGCAACATCTGCTTTCATTCTCCTCCACCAATATAGTTTCTTCAGGTCATGATACAATTTTGTACTTCCAGGATGTATCGAATAGATGGTGGTATGGGCTTCTTTCATCAGTCGGTGTCTAATGTCCATACTTTCTGTTTCAGGTACACATATTCTTCCTTTGTATTTTAGTACCTTCTCGTCATCCAAGGTGAACTCAGGGTTAGTCCTACCTTTCTCAATATCTTCTTGTACTGTTCTCAGATAAGGATCCGCTTTGATAGCTGTCTTCACCTCATCCACTATATCCGGTATAATCTTCAATGCCGCGAACGTATTTGAAAATCGATGAATAAACCCTTGGTTGGCTGATTCATACGTTGTATCTATCACATACTGTTCGTTGCCGTGATTGAACACCATTCCATTGGTACACATTGCTGCAGTCGTGCTAACTTCTTCTTGAGATTTTACCATTGCTTTTCTGCTCAATGCATCCGCTACCACGTTCGCTTTTCCTGGATGATACTGGATATCACAATCATAGTCTTTCAATAATTCCAGCCATCTTCTTTGTCTCATATTCAACTCCTTCTGATTAAATAAATAAGTAAGACTTTTATGGTCTGACTTAATCTGGAATTTCTCTCCGTATAGGTAATGTCTCCATATCTTGACAGCATGTACTACTGCCGCTAACTCCAAATCATGTGTGGGATAATTTTTCTCATGTACCTTTAACTGTCTTGAAGCATAAGCAATCACTTTCTCTCCTTGCATAAGCACACATCCTAATCCCAGTCCCGATGCATCGGTGTATAAGGTAAACGTCTGTCCGGGAACGGGGATGGTCAAAATCGGAGCGGATATCAATCTGGCCTTCAGTGTTTGGAAACTCTTCTCACATTTATTGGTCTACACAAACTTTTCACCTTTCTTAGTCAAACTGGTGAGAGGTACGGCAATCCGAGAATAGTCTTCTACGAATCTCTGATAATAACCAGCTAGACCCAGAAAACTTCTGATTTCCAAAACGCTCTTTGGTGCTTCCCACTTTACAATAGCCTCGATCTTGCTGGGATCCACTTTGATTCCTTCAGCGGATACTGCATGGCCTAGGAAGGCGACTTCACTTAGCCAAAACTCGCACTTTGAAAATTTGGCGTATAGCTTCTCTTTCCTTAAACGCTGTAGGGCTGCGTTTAGGTTCTTGATATGAGTTTCCTTGTCCTTGGAGTATACCAATATGTCATCAATAAATACTATAACCGATGTATCCAACATATCATGGAAGACTCAGTTCATAAGTTCCATGAACGTTGCCGGTGCATTAGTTAATCCGAAAGACATAACCAAAAATTCATAATGTCCGTATCTGGTCCTGAATGTTGCCTTCGGAATATCACCCTCTTTAATCTTCAGCTGATGATAGCCTGATCGAAGATCGATCTTTGAAAATACTTTTGCCCCTTGTAACTGATCGAACAACTCATCGATCCGAGGTAGTGGATATCGATTCTTGATTGTCAGTTTACTCAACTCACGATAGTCGATGCATAATCAAACGCTACCATCCTTCTTCTTTACGAACAACACCGGTGCCCCCCATGGAGATATACTGGGTCGAATATAACCCTTGTCCAGTAGTTCTTGTAGTTGCACCTTCAGTTCCTTCAGTTTCGTAGGAGCCATTCTATAGGGTGCTTTTGACACAAGTATCGTCCTTGGGTAACAAGTCGATGACGAACTCGTTGCATGATCAGATGGTAACCCAGGTGAGTCTCCTGGAAATACACCTGAATTTTATGCATCACATCAATATCTTCCATCTGTGGTGTTTCTTTGGAACGTGTACCACAGATACCATATATCCAACTCATTACTCCTTAAAGCATCTCTTCGCTTTTAGCATAGAGAGGATCAACTTTCTTTTCTTAGGCAACATACTTCCAATAATACTAACTTATATGTCGTCTTTATTCTTGAATGATAATCTCTTCTATGGACATAACAACTTGTAGAATGTTGAGGTAACCAGTCTATCCCCAAGATGACGTCAAAGTCTGCCATCTCAAGTCTAATTAGGTTGCGTCCAACTTCCATCCATCCATACGATTCGGACATTGTCCATAACACTCATCTAATGCAACATTTAGTCCAAAAAGGGCTTGAACTAGCAAACTCTGGTGTAAAGGTCTTAAGAGCTGGTCTAGTTTCTTTGCCTCTTATGACTTTTCAAAGACTATCGTCGAAATTTCATATCCCAAATCTATTTATAAGCATTAAGGTATGTGCTTATAATTTCATTAATTCAGCCAAACACTTTTGGTCTTTTCTTACTCATATTACTCAACATTGGGCATAACTCAATTATCATTATATTAAACTGGGTAGTATTAATGCCATGATTTTTTGACTTTATCCTAGATTTGCCTTTAGGAATCTTCTGCTTTGTCAAAATTCATACCGATATAGCCCTCTTTAACTCTATTTGAGTGCTATCTATTTCTTTACTGGCTACTCTTGATAGTTCTCACTTTTACTCATGCACTCTTTTATAGACATGACTCTTATCCATCCATTTAGCAATCTCAAAATAGATTCTCCATTACTTCATCTGAGGTTCATTGGCTATAGCATTTAATCTGAATCCAATCATCTTTATCAACAAAGGTCAGGGAGTGTATGAATCAAAATGTTCATCCAAAAGTGATTCACTTCCTTTTGTTGCTTTAGCATAATGAAAACACTAGCTTTATCTAGTGAACCTAGGTTTAACGATTCAGGAGTAAATCTATGGTAATCCAACCGGCATCCAAAGATCATTACGTTGCACGGTGGTCCAAATGCATAGAGGTTTTTTAGTTCTTAACCTCATGGTTACAGGTTCTATCTAGTATATAATGCCATTGGTCAAGGCACTACAAGAGTAAATCTAGAGAAGCTTTCATACATTAGTAAATCAGGTATAAATAAGAAGATGTACACTCAACATGATTAAACATTTAACTGTTCATTCAGTTCATCTCACTGTTCATGTTGTCGATCATGAGAGTGGCTCAGATTGGTATAATCAGGACTAATACTAAAGAAATAATATCTATAACTCCAATTGACAGGTTAAATCAAGAAGGTATCCTGTCAATGTATGAGAAATTAAAATCTGGTATGTGCATCCTCTATATTCATAAGAGTAAATCAATAATGCACCGCATCCTATATAAACATATCTAGTTACATGGCCACAATAGATTTGATCCTTTGCTGAAAATGTTTTGGCTTCATCTTTAGAAAATATTCCTCAATCCTTGGTCGGATCATTGTGTCATGATGCAGCTATCCCATACATCGATGGTTGATAAGGGTAACCACCTTGATACACTACTTGTTGTGTACCAAACTTCTGCACTGGGGTGTGCTTTACTGGGACTTGCTGTGTGGTAGGCACTGTGTTATACCTAACAGGTGTTGGGGTATAGTGATGCTACCAATTGGTACTGTACTTGGTCATGTCCTTTGGATTTAGCCCAAGATCTTTTCCTTTATCTTTACAGTGGTTTTGGCATTACTAGCCATTTTCCTTCTTCTTCTGTCCTACATCGAGTTTCACATCTTGTGAGTACCAACTCAGTATTCCAATTTTCTACTGTACAGATGCTTCCTTCTTACTATTGTGCAATATCACTTGTATATATAAATAACTACCCAACTTATAGAAAATACCCTATGTTATTTGTTTATCAGGATACATTTTGGTCTTCTCTTTCTGTTTGAGTGTATATATATGGTTACACCTTTTATATGTACATTATTGTCTTATTTAAGTTCTGTCTCAACCAACACAGGTGCTTATTGTGTGTTTGTATTAGAGCTTTTAATTTATCCTATCTCAGTTTACAATTCGTTGTAAATGTATGCTAGTTCAGCGGACAAGGCCTGAGAAGCTCTGATACCAAGTTGTCACACCCCAATTCTGGTCTATTCAGAATGATGTGATGAACCGCTAAATAACCAATGGTTCAACCAGGATCTCAAATAGGCTATCTCCGCGTTATCCAAACTTACACACATCCGTAATCATAATCAGAGTAAATACTCAATAGCGGAAGTCTTATAATAACATGAACTGAGAATCTATGTGATATTAAAATTTAAGTAACAATTTATTCTGTAACAACCGAAACATAAGTAAATATCAATACAAGTCTTTAATAAATCCAAATAAAGAAACTTATAAAAATATCTAATCAAATACACACGAGTTGCACTCGCAAGAGGAGTCGTGTGTATCATCTTCAGCTCCCACTTCCATAGCTGCCACGTTCCCGTACGCAGATGCACCCATGTAGTCTTCAACCGTATAGCCTGCATCATCAACTAAAAATATTCGACATCGAGGGGTGAGCACACATCACGGCTCAGTGAGTAGCCAAAACAATGCAACAATACATATGCATGTAAAAAAAATCAATTTATATCTTTGGCCTGGTATATAAGTTTGCAGTATGCAATAGAAAGGTTGAGGTAGCCAAAGGTCGCGTTTATTGACTCCGCCTCTATACACGAGTGTGTGACGTTACCCAAAGATCACGTTTATCGTCAACTCACATGCACCCAACCATGAACATTATATAACAAAGGTTATGTTTATTGCTATATAGTGCCATACCAACACGTAAGCCCCTGTTGGCGAGGGCTGCAAACTGGGCTTGCAACTAACCAATCCTAATGCCAAACAGTGTATCCAAGGCCTCACCCCAGCATCCCTCAGAATGTCCATGGAGATAGAGCTAAGGCCCCCCGGTAGAATCAGAGACTACAAGGACCGAGACCACCTCCCTTGATACCCTACGACATAATAGTTCTGCTAAAGTAATGGCGATACGACGATGCCAATGCACAAGACTTGAGTTAGAGATAGAGCTAAAGTGCTGAGACCCGCCAAAGGTTAACATTTATTGACGTTCTTATCACACCTCCCCTGATACTCGCTCGCATCAAGCACATCAACCACACACATACAAGCACATGCCTATTCCTATCATCATCATCATCATGTTATAAACGATAAAGTAAATATGCATGAACAAGTAATAGAAATATTGGATGGCATGCTGTATGCACATTACAAACAAATTATTACGCACAGAATCAAACATGGCATAGGACTCAAGAAATAGAAAACAGTTTATTATTAACCAATTTAGTTTGGGGTTAAGGTTCCTCACCTTAGCTTGCTATAAGATACTTTTCCAAGCCTTAAATTCACCTTTACAATGTTATTATATTGCTAGAAGACCTAACAAAATCGATAGAATTTAATTAGAATTAATTCTGAATTTAAAAACCATTCTGTCAACTGAGGGTCGATGCTAGGGTCGATGCTAGGGTCGATGGGTCTATCGACCCTCCCCTATTTCTGGACTTCCCGAATGCTGAGGGTCGATGGTCAGAAACACCTAGGGTCGGGTGGTCATCGACCCTGGGTGCGACCCTCGGTGCAATTTGGTCCAATTTCTACTTTTTAATCCATTCTTCGTGTTTGGGGTCCTATGGTTTGCTTCTACATTCCACTAAACATTCATTCCATGGTCTGAAACCATGAATCATCCTCCTAGATGGCTTTCATGCATTCTCTTAGGGTTTTCCATGAAAATCTAACCATGGATGGAAGGTTTGGGTTTCTCCAAGATTCACTCTCTCTCCAATAACTATCCCAAGGTATGTAGAAACTCATGGAATTATTATCCATACCTGAGAAGATAACTTTTCCTCTGAAATTCTTCTCCTTTGTGCTAAGTTCTCTTCCTTCCCTTTCTTCTTCCTCTTTTCCTTCTCTTCTCTTTCTCTCAATTCGATTAGGGTTGTGAAAGGAGTGAAAGTGGCTTAGGGGCGTCCTTTAAATAGAGTAGGAACATCCTAAATAAGTCCCTCTGAGATTTGGAAAGAATCCCAATCGAAAAATATAGAAATTTCCTAATTTCTATATTCGGCAGAAACCGAGGGTCGATGGGAGGGTCGATGATCCCGTCGACCCTAGGGTCTTAAGCTGTCCGACCCTCACTTCAAAACTGAGGGTCTGACTTTTTGTTTTGGGAGGTCCGACCCTGCTTAGCTGGGTATGCGACCCTTCCCCTATTTTAAGTGTTTTTGGGTCGATTTGATACTTGGGATCTCGATCTCCTTCACGCCCTTGGTCCATTTGACTTGACCGTAATGGGTAAACGTGATTCAAGGTGGTAAGACCAGGTTAGATTGACACGGGTCTTACAGCTCTGATTCTTCAGCAAGTTTAAGGTATGAAAATATCCCTTACCTTAATTGAATGCCTAGAATAGATCATGGAGGAAATATTGATTCCAAGTAGGATCTCAACCACGAGACCCATAGACGAAAACTCAAAGGAAATTCATGAAGAGTAGGTTGGAGTAGATGATTGTGAAAAATACTAAATTAAGGCCATAGATCAATCATAGGAAGGACCCTAATGATAGTTCAAGGAATCAAATCATGAAGGGATTAGATTGAGAATGAAAGTCGACCAAACACTTGTGTGGTCGCAGCTATGGTCGACCACATGAGGCACATGTGTCGACCTCACGCCCTCGAGAAGTTTCCAGGGTGTGGCGCATGATATGCAACCACACGTATCGACCACACACCCGTTTGGTCTTTGAAAGTCCCTGATTGGTTTGAAAACCTGATTGAAGAAGACCAGAATTTTTGAGCTGGGTTCAAAACGTCGTGAGACAGTTCGTTGTGGTCGCAGAAACTGAGACAGGTGCAGCCACACCTGCGACCACTGAGCTTCTGGAGGTCTAATTGATTTTAGATGGGACATTTAAATATTTTAATTAATGAATATGAACTCTAACTTAGAATTCATAAATTTATTAGGTTTTCAAGTGGTCCAAAAGTGATTTACAAAGCTTGGAAGAAGAACAACCAATGATCAAAGGTGTGGGAACAAGACCTAAACTAATTAGATAATAACAAACTATTTTATTTTTATTGAGTCCAATGCCATGATTGATTCTATGCTTGTATGCTTGTAATGTGTATCTCACATGTCATCCAATATTCCTGCTATTACTGTTCATGCATATTTAATTTTGTTTATTTATAACATGATGATGATGTTGATGCTAGGAATAGGCATGTGAATGTATGTGTGTAGTTGGTGTGTTGGATGCGAGTGGAGCATCAGGGGGAGGACGTGGCATGGTGGTCTTCGACCTCGTCATCAGACTTTAGCTCTATCTCTACTCAAGTCTTGCTCACTAACATCGTCGTATCGCCATTACCTCAGCAGAACTATTACGTTGTAGGGCATCTGGGGAGGTGGTCTCGAACCGTGTGGTCTCTGTCTCTGCCAGGGGGCCTTAGTTTTATCTCTATGGACGTATTAAGGGATGCTAGGTGAGGCCTTGGATACACTATATGGCATTAGGATTGGTTAGTTGCGAGCCCAGTTTGCAAGTTCTCGCCAATAGGGGATTACGTGTTGGTATGGATAGGGCATCAGGGGAAGTGTTGGCGGTGTTTGATTCGGACACTTTAGCTCTAATTCTATTCCATGGTGGGTGCATGTGGGACGATAATGGTGTTTGATCCATTGGGTGGATTCACACACTCATGTATAGAGGTGCAGTGGCCACCAAACCTTTCTCTAGCACATTGCAAACTTATAAATCAGACCAAAGATATGAATTGAATGCATGCATATGTTTGTTGCATTGTTTGCTCACTGAGCCGTGATGTGTGCTCACCCTTTCGATGTCGAATATTTTTAGTTCTTGATGCAGGTCCTACTGTTGAAGAATATATGAATGCGCTGACATATGGACACGTTGCTGCTAAGGACGTAGAAGCTGAAGAAGATGCGCATGATTCGTCATGTGAGTGCAACTCATGTATTTTTTTTCATTAGTGTTAAAGACTTCCACGATCGTTTATTTACTCTGAATTTGCTTGTGGGATGTATCTCGTTTAATCGAATGGGCACGGCCTATACGAGATCCTAGTTGAACCGTTAGTCTATGAACGGTTCATCACACCATTCTGGTTGGTTTAGAATTGGGGTGTGACATATTTGGTCTGACCGATCTCAGTTTCCAATCGGTCTTGTGATACTTGGTTTAATAAGTTTATTACCATCCATAATCGGTTATGTTATTCGGTCTTACGCTCGGTTATGCTATTCGGTCATATATTCAGTTTTGTTATTTGTTTTAACCCTTGGTCCATGTTTAATTGCAATTGGTCATTATTTTTTCCACATTCACAAAATTTAATATGCAGTTTACCTTTGTCTTTTTGAACTTTGGTTTGCCATTGTAAGACCTGTACTCCACTAACCCAGTTTAACCATGTCGTGTCAGGTCTTTTCATCATTGCTGGACCAAGTGGACCGATCGTGTAAAGTAGGATCACAAACTAGGTATGAGAATTGAGTTAAAAACATTAAAAATATACGTAGGGTCGCATACCTGGGTTGTTATGGTCGACCATATGGTAAGAAACAATGGTCACTGATCAATGACCCTACATTCGATGTTTTCGACATTACGGTCGACGAGTTTTGAGACTGTAGGCCATCGACCGTAAGACCCTAGATTGGACTCCGAGTTCGGAAACTTTCCTAAATTGAGGAGGATTTCTTTCCTATTATTAGAGGACTCTATGTAAGACCCGTGTCAATCTAACCCGGTTTTACCACCTTGAACCAGGTTTACCCATCATGGTCGAGTCAAGTGGACCAAGGGCGTGAAGGAGATCGAGATCCCAGGTATCAAATCGATCCAAAAACACTTAAATTAGGGGGAGGGTCGCATACCCAGCCAAGGAGGGTCGGACCCCCCAAAACAGAAAGTCAGACCCTCTGTTTTGAAGGGAAGGTCAGACAGCTTAGAAGCCTAGGGTCGACGGGATCATCGACCCTCCCATCGACCCTCGGTTGTCGTCAAAAAGTGAAATTAAGAAATTTCCTAATTTTCAATTTGGATTCTTTCCTAATCTCAATGGGACTTATTTTAGGATGTTCCTACTCTATTTAAGGGACGTCCCTAAGCCTCTTTCACTCCTTTCACAACCCTAATTGAATTGAGAGAAAGAGAAGAGAAGGAAAAGAAGAAGAAGAGAAGCAAGGAAGAGAATTTAGCCAAAAGAGAAGAGTTGCAGAGAAGGAGTATTCTTCTCAGGTATGGATACTAATTCCATGAGTTTCTACAAACCTTAGGATAGATATTGATGAGAGTGTGATCTCGGAGAAACCCAAACCATCAACCCATGGTTAGGTTTTCATGGAAAACCAAAGGAGAATGCATGAAAGCTATTTAGGTGGATGATTCATGGTTTCAGACCGTGGAATGAATGTTGAGTGGAATGTAGGAGCAAGCCATAGGATCCCAGGCACGAGGAATGGACTAAAAGAGGGAAATTGACCAAAGTACACCGAGGGTCGCATCGAGGGTCGTGACCATCCGACCCTATGTGATCCTGACCATCGACCCTCAGTGTTCGGGAAGTTCAGATTTTGGGGAGGGTCGCACCCAGGGTCGATCAGGACTCCGACCCTACCTCCGACCCTCAGATAACAGAATGGTTTTTAAATTCTGAATAAATTCTAATTAAATTTTATCGGCTTTGTTAGGTCTTCTAGCAATATAATAACATTATAAAGGTGATTCTAAAGCTTGAAAAAGTATCTATTAGCAAGTTAAGGTGAGGGAACAACACCTAAACTAACTGGTTAATAATAAACTATTTTATTTCTTGAGTCCAACGCCATATTGATTCTATGCGTGTATGCTTGTATGTGCATTTAACATGTCATCCAATATTTCTATTATTTGCTCATGCATATTTACTTTATTGTTTATAACATGATGATGATGTTGATGATAGGAAAAGGCATGTGAATGTTTGTGTTTGGCCAGTGTATATGGTGAGGGTAGGAATGGTATCAACCGGTACAACCATGACCGTTCTTCATGGGGTGTATATTGTGCTATGGTCTACCTAAGTCATGTCCACTGATGTCGTCGTATCGCCATTACCTTAGCAGAACTATTGCGACGTAGGGCACCAAGGAGGGTCTCGGTCCTTGAGTCCTATACTCTACCGAGGGGCCTTAGCTCTATCTCTACGGGTGCTCTGAGGGATGCTGGGGTGAGGCCTTGGATACACTGTTTGGCATTAGGATTGGTTAGTTGCGATCCCAGTTTGCAACCCTAGCTAGCAGGGGTTTATTTGTTGGTATGGTATCAACCGGTACAACATGCCGTTTTCATGGGGTATATATTGTGCCATTTTGGGTGCTGTGGGCGACAGTGCTGGAGTCATTGGGCGTATCCACACACTTGTGTATAGAGGTGCGGCGGCCACCTATCCTTTCTTTAGCACAGTGCAAACTATAAACCAGACCAAAGATATAAATTGATTGCATGCATATGTATTGTTGCATTGTTTTGTTTGCTCACTGAGCCATGATGTGTGCTCACCCCTCGACGTCGAATATTTTTAGTTAATGATGCAGGTTATACCATTGAAGACTATGTCAATGCTCTAGCATACGGGAACGTAGCGGTGATGGAAGCTGAAGATGAAGCGGATACACATGATGTCTCTTGCGAATGCAACTCATGTGTATTCGAGTAGATTTATAGTTTTATTTATTTTGGGATTTGTTAAAGACATGTATTTGATATTACTTACTTATGTCCTAGTCGATACAGAATAATTTGTTATTTAAATTTTAATATCACATAGATTCTCAGTTCATTTTATTATAAGACTTCCGCTATTGTGTATTTACTCTAATTATGAATGTGGATGTATGGAATTTAGATAATACGGATATAGCCTATATGAGATCCTAGTTGAACCATTGGTTTGTTAGCGGTTCATCACACCATTCTTAATAGTGCGGAATTGGGGTGTGACAACCTGGTATCAGAGCATCTCAGGCCTTGTCCGCTGAACTAACATACATTCAAGACAATTGTGAACTGAGATAGGATAAAAGTAAAAACAGTAATATTAACACACTGTAAGCACAATTGATGGTTGAGACCAAATTTAAAAAGAGAATAATGCATCTATTAAAGGGGAAACAAGTTACATTCAATGAGAGAGAGAAACAAAAGGTATATGCGTAACTAAAGCAGAGTACAGTCCACAACCCGGACAGTTACTCTGTAGTACAAGGAAAATAAATACAATCAAGGTTCTGGAGGTGAAGGAGGAGACGGTGCCTCACGATCTCTGTCATAGTCCTCAGCATAGACTCTTGTCAACTAGGCTATCTGAGTCTGGGTCGTCTGTAGACTAGCTATGAGATCGGCTATCCTCCGATCAGTCGCACGCTGAACCTCTATGAGCTCTCTCATCCGAGTGTCTGATATGTATTGGGCGGCTAACAGCTCATCTACTCTCACACGCTGAGCGTCTAGTAACTCCTCCATCCTCAGGTCAGATCTGCATTGAGCCTCCCTGATCTCCTGCAGCATCTCCATCATATCAGAAGGTGGGCGTGGAGGACCAGCCGCATGAGAAGGACCGGTCTTTGGTACCGGATCTGCCACAGAAGAAGTACCAACACCAGCCGCATGCGTGGGTGAAGGCGGTGGTATCGAGTCGACATCCATATACATACGATCATCATCATCGACAAGATCCACATGAGATCTAGCAGCGGCAGCAGCGGCCTCAACGTCAGCCATCTCGATGCGAGTGTGAGGGCGCTCGTTCCTCTCCTCGTCACTAACTTGGGCATCCCGCAGGCCCATTTTGCAGATAGCCTCCCAATCTAGAGGCGACGAGAAGGTCTTCTCCTGAATCTTCTCATCTACTAAGTCCACCCCCAAGCGAGTAAGCAGGACAATAATCATACGCCCATAGGGTAGGTTACCCCTATGACCGGACAATGTAGCACTAATCATGGTCCGCATGATGATATAGGGGAGGCAGACTGGCTGTCTAGTGCAGATGCTATATATCAGAAACTGGGTCAGCTGAGAAACCCTCTCGTAGTGCCTACTCTGCGGAATCAGATTTTGCTGGATAATCTTGTAGAAGACCCGTGGAGCTGGATGCATGTAACAAGCTCTCATCTGCCAGCGATCAGGTCGAAGCAGCTGACTGTCGATCTCTACCCTCATCTCCATGGAAACAAACTGGGGCTCCCCAGGTGCACAGTACACCATGGGGCCATCATAGGGTATGCCCAGTAGGTCGGCCAGTTGCCAATAATCAAATGAGATATTCACCCCTTTGACGTAGCTGGTGATGCTCAACTCTTGACCCCTCTCGACATCATTGTAATTCCCCACCGCCAGGAGATTACAATAAAACTGGCGTACCAAATTCGGACATGTGCACGCGTCATAAGTGATGACAGGGAGCCACCCCATGTCACCAAATGCTCTCTCTACGTTGAACAAGGCTAGCTCAGCCAAGTTCACCATACGACCACCCTCCACTTTCTTACTAGCATAGTCGGCATATTGTGCCTCGGCTTCATTGGAGCGGAAGCGAAGCGGATCACGAACTCTGGGTACTTTAGTACGAGCCATGGTATCTGCAAAGAAGAAAGAAAAACAGATAAGGAGTTAGTAGGATAAAAATCCAAAAATTTAGCATTATAATGACGTAAGTTGGCCAAAAGCTTCACTTTTCACCCATGCACGTGGGCAGGAAGGTTTACGTAGGTTCCTACATATCCTACAACACTCACACAGTAGGAATTTGGAACTAATGAAGTCCAATGTGAAGGAATTTCAAGAAATTGAAAATTTCGACGAATTAGGGCAAAAAGAGCAAAAATCCAAGTTCTCAATAACCAACCGATGAAACTCAAAATATTTTGAGGGCTTTCGCTCCTTGAGACACCAATAACAAAAGCCCCTAATAAAAATCAAATTTTTACGATTGGAAAAAGTTTAATTTGGAAAAGAAAAACACGCTAAATGGGCAAAAACCTAGAAATGTAAACCTAAAAACAGGTAAAAATGAGAAAACATACCTGTAGAGATGATGTGGACGTCGAAACCCGGACTCAAACCGACCAAGAATAGTGGAGTGGCACTGTAGCAACTCAGAAGGGAGAGACAAGTCGAAAAGGGAGGGAAATAATAAAAATGACCCAAAATCGGATCTTAAAAATCTGATTTTTGGTCTGAGGGTCGGACAATTCGATCAGAACCATCGACCCTCAGATCGACCCTCGCATCGACCCTCAGATCGACCCTCGCATCGACCCTCAGCCATCGGGAATCTGACAAAAAACTAAGGGTCGGGTACCCATCGACCCTCGCATCGACCCTCAGCTCTCGGGAAGAACAGGACATTCCTAGGGTCGGATACTAAGGGTCGGACATACCATCGATCCTCGCCATCGGCCCTGCATAGAAAAGACAGTATTTTTTTTATAAAATGAGCTGAAAATTTAGAATTTTATATCGGTTAGCGTGCCTACATGGAATATAAATGATTGTCTCACCTATTTTGATGATTTTCAGGCACCATCCATCTCAGAAGGAAATTATGTCTGGAAGAAGAGTAACCAGACAGAGCCGAAATGCAGTTCCACCACCACCTGAGGAGGGAACTAGCCAGGAGAATATATATGTCCCAGGAAATCCAGATCAGGCAAATCCTACAAATTTGCCACCTCCACCACCAGAGTTAGCAACAGTGGTGATGAATTTAGCACAACAGCTACAACAGATGCAACATGCGCAGGCTCAAATGCAAGTTGCAATGGGAATTATGTTCCAAGCCGCACATGCTACACCCATGCAAACGGGACAAGCTAGTGCCGCACCGTGGGTAACCACCCAGCACCTCAAACACCTCAACAACCTGCTGCACAGATTCCAGTACCAGGTCCGGAAGCAGCCCAGGTTAATTATCAGTATCCACAACCTATGTTTGGGTCAAACCCCCAAAATCAGATGGATCACTCTCGACTGGTTGAGAGATTTCTGAAGATGAAGCCCAGGGAATTTAACGGCAAACCGTCTGATCCTTTATGGCCAGCACATTGGATCGACGAGATGGAGAAAAATTTTCTTATGATGACTATCACTGAGGAAGAGAAGGTACTATGTGCCACTTTCATGCTCAAAGGCGATGCCCATCATTGGTGGAAATCTACCCGGGCCTATTTACTGACCAAGCACGCCCTATTGACTTGGGCCATTTATAAAGAAGCTTTCTTTGGGAAGTATTTTCCACGAAGCTTCAGAGATTCAATGGAGAAGGAGTTCCTGAGTTTATATTAGGGACAGATGTCTGTGGATGCATATCAACAATGTTATGAGGAGCTGTTTTTCTTCGCACCACTTAGCATGCAAGAAGAGGACACCAAAACCTGTAGGTTTGTCACGGGACTTAGAGGAAGCATCAGAGAGCACGTTATGGGCTTAGAAAATAAGATTTATAATGAAGCTATCCAAATCGCTCGAGTTATTGAATCGAGCCAGAAGGAAAGCTACTTTACACAGAACAGAGGTATGAAAAGGCCAGCGGGAAATTCTTACAACGGAGGTAGTAACAAGACATACAAACCTTTTCGTCCTCAGAATTTCACTGCTGCGCCCAAGACCACTCAAGCAGCCCAGCAACAACCAAAGCCAAATTCTGAAGGTCCGAGATGTTAAAATTGCAACCAAGTGGGACATATGATCAGGGATTGTCCTAAACCGAAGAAGCAAGTACATCAAGGACGAGTATACGCTGTTACATCCGAGGATGCTGTCGCATCACCCGATGTGGTCACAGGTATGACCGAAACCTTATAAGTTGTAATTATATTGTATGAGCATGTAAACTAAGTAAAATAAATCACAGGTATCGTACCTATAAATGACGTACCCGCCAGAGTACTCTTTGATTCAGGAGCTACTCATTCCTTTATATCAATGTCATTCGAAAAGAAGATGGATTTACCCATAAAAATATTGGACTACAAACTACTTGTATGATCACCAATGGGGTTAGAAGTGGAATTAGAGAAAGGTTATGGACCATGTCCAGTTCTCATTGGCGAGAAAACCTTAGATGCAACATTGATATAACTTGAGATGGCAGACTTTGACGTCATCTTGGGAATGGATTGGTTAGCTCGGCATTCTGCAAACTTATTATGCGCCGAAAAGAAGCTAACATTTAAAGACAAAGAAGGAACAGAGTTCTGTTTTACGAGTACCAAACTTCCCCGTAAACGTAAGCTTATACTCTCGGCACTGAAGGCTAAGAAGTGCCTTGAGAAGGGGGCAGTCGGGTATCTAGTATCAGTGGTCGACCTAACCAAGGAGGCACCACGAATGGAAGATATTGATGTCGTGCAGGACTATCCCGATGTATTTTCGGTGGAACTACCAGGATTACCACCCGACTGAGCCACAGAGTTTGTGATAGACCTTATACTTGGAGCCGCACCAGTATCAAGAGCACCTTACAGAATGGCTCCGACTGAACTGAAGGAACTAAAAGTGCAACTATAGGAACTGCTGGACAAGGGTTATATTAGACCCAGTATATCACCATGGGGAGCACCGGTATTATTCGTAAAGAAGAAGGATGGTAGTGTTCGGTTATGTATCGACTATCGGGAGTTGAATAAACTGACAATCAAGAATCAATATCCACTACCTCGGATCGATGACTTGTTCGATCAGTTACAAGGAGCAAAAGTATTTTCTAAGATCGACCTTCGGTCAGGCTATCATCAGCTGAAGATTAAAGAGGGTGATATTCCGAAGACAGCTTTCAGGACCAGATATGGACATTATGAGTTCTTGGTCATGTCCTTCGGATTAACAAACGCACCCGTAACTTTTATGAAATTTATGAACCGGGTCTTCCACGATCTGTTGGATACGTCGATTATAGTATTTATTGATGATATATTGGTATACTCCAAGGACAAAGAAACCCATATCAAGAACCTAAATGCCGCCCTACAGCGTTTAAGGAAAGAGAAGTTATATGCCAAATTTTCAAAGTGTAAGTTTTGGCTAAGTGAGTCGCCTTCCTAGGCCATGTAGTATCCGCTGAAGGAATCAAAGTGGACCCCAGCATGATTGAGGCTATTGTAAAGTGGAAAGCACCAAAGAGCGTTTCAGAAATTAGAAGTTTTTTAGGTTTAGCTGGTTATTATCAGAGATTGGTAGAAGACTACTCCCGGATTGCCGTACCTCTCACCAGTTTGACTAAGAAAGGTGAAAAGTTTGTATGGACGGATAAATGCGAGAAGAGTTTCCAGACATTGAAGATCAGATTGATATCCGCTCCGATTTTGACTATTCCTATTCCAGGATGGACATTTACCTTATACACTGATGCGTCGGGATTGGGATTAGGATGTGTGCTTATGCAAGGAGAGCAAGTAATTGCTTATGCCTTGAGACAGTTGAAGATACATGAGAAAAATTACCCCACTCATGATTTGGAGTTAGCGGCAGTAGTACATGCTATCAAGATATGGAGACATTACCTATACGGAGAGAAATTTCAGATTAAGTCGGACCATAAAAGTCTTACTTATTTATTTAATTAGAAAGAATTGAATATGAGGCAAAGGAGATGGCTGGAACTATTGAAAGACTATGATTGTGATATCCAGTATCATCCGGGAAAAGCTAATGTAGTAGCGGATGCGTTGAGCAGAAATGCAATGATAAAATCTCAAGGAGAGGTTAGCACAACTGCAGCAATGTGTACTACCGGAATGGTATTCAGTCACGACAATGAGCAATATGTGATAGACGCAACGGATGAATTAGACAACCAAGGGTTTATTCATCGGTTTTCAAATATGTTCGCTGCATTGAAGATTATACCGGATATAATGGATGAAGTGAAGACAACTATCAAATCAGATCCTTATATGGGAACAGTACAAGAGGATATCGAGAAAGGTAGGACTAATCCCGAGTTCACCTTGGACGAAGAGAAAGTACTGAAATACAAAGGAAGAATATGTGTACCCGAAACAGAAAGTGCAGACATTAGACACCGACTGATGAAAGAAGCCCATACCACCATCTATTCGATACACCCTGGAAGTACAAAAATGTATCATGATCTAAAGAAATTATATTGGTGGAGGGGAATGAAAGCAGATATAGCTAAGTTCGTGTCTCAATGCCTAAATTGTCAGAAAGTAAAGGCTGAATGACAAAGACCCACAGGACTGTTACAGCCATTACCGGAACCAGCATGGAAATGGGACTGCATCACTATGGACTTCGTCACGAGACTACCACTGACTCCTCGAGTAGTTAACGCAGTTTGGGTGATTATGGACCGTCTGACTAAAACAGCTCGCTTCATACCTATACGACCTCAGTATACACTGGAAAGGTTAGCAAAGCTGTACGTGGATAACATAGTTCGATTACATGGTGTTCCAAAAAGCATTGTGTCTGATAGAGATCCACGATTTACTTTCAAGTTTTGGGAAGGATTGCAAAAGGCTATGGGTACAACATTGAAGTTCAGTACTGCATTCCACCCACAGACAGACGGACAGTCAGAGCGTACAATTCAGATTTTAGAATATATGCTACGAGCATGTGTAATTGATTTCAAGGGATCATGGGATGAAAAATTACCACTGATCGAGTTCGCTTATAACAATAGCTATCAGGCTACTATACAGATGTCACCTTTTGAAGCATTGTATGGCAGGAAGTGTCGAACTCCTTTGTTTTGGAATGAAGTTGGAGAACGTAGTATTGTTGGACCGGAATTTGTTGAAGAGACTTATCGAGTAGTCGACATTATCAAGGAAAGAGTGAAAACTGCTCAGAACCGTCAGAAGCAATATGCAAATACTCGACGCAGAGATCTGGGGTTCGCCGTAGGTGATAAAGTATTTTTGAAGGTATCGCCTTTGCGAGGATTAAAAAGGTTCGGGTAGAAAGGGAAACTAAGTCCAAGATATGTCGGGCCATACAAAATTCTAGCTAAGCGTGGGAAGGTGGCTTATCAGTTAGCACTACCACCATCTATGTCAAGTGTGCATGACGTATTTCACATTTTCCTATTGAAGAAGTATGTCAAGGATCCAACGCATGTTTTGACAGTAGATTTTCCGAAATTGACTGATGATTTGACATTTGAAGTAACACCAACAGAAATCACCAGTCGAAAGGTTCAACGTCTATGCAACCGAGATATCTATTATGTTAAGGTCACATGGAAAAGTAGAGACATGGAAGAAATTACATGGGAAGAAGAAAATGCCATGCGAAAATAATACCTTCACTTATTTGATTCAGAAGGTACGTACAATTTCGAGGACGAAATTTTTATAAGTATGGGGGAGTTGTAAGACCCGTGTCAATCTAACCCGATCTTACCACCTTGAACCAGATTTACCCATCATGGTCGAGTCAAGTGGACCAAGGGCGTGAAGGAGATCGAGATCCCAGGTATCAAATCGACCCAAAAACACTTAAATTAGGGGGAGGGTCGCATACCCAGCCAAGGAGGGTCGAAACCCCCAAAACAGAAAGTCAGGCCCTTTATTTTGAAGGGAGGGTCGGACAGCTTAGAAGCCTAGGGTCGACGGGATCATCGACCCTCCCATCGACCCTCGGTTGCCGTCAGAAACTGAAATTAGGAAATTTCTTAATTTTCGATTTGGATTCTTTCCTAATCTCAATGGGACTTATTTTAGGATGTTCCTACTCTATTTAAGGGACTTCCCTAAGCCTCTTTCACTCCTTTCACAACCCTAATTGAATTGAGAGAAAGAGAAGAGAAGGAAAAGAAGAAGAAGAGAAGCAAGGAAGAGAATTTAGCCAAAAGAGAAGTGTTGTAGAGAAGGAGTATTCTTCTCAGGTATGGATACTAATTCCATGAGTTTCTACAGACCTTAGGATAGATATTGATGAGAGTGTGATCTCGGAGAAACCCAAACCATCAACCCATGGTTAGGTTTTCATGAAAAACCATAGGAGAATGCATGAAAGCTATTTAGGTGGATGATTCATGGTTTCAGACCGTGGAATGAATGTTGAGTGGAATGTAGGAGCAAGCCATAGGATCCCAGGCACGAGGAATGGACTAAAAGAGGGAAATTGACCAAAGTACGTCGAGGGTCGCACCGAGGGTCGATGACCATCCAACCCTAGGTGATCCTGACTATTGACCCTCAGTGTTCGGGAAGTTCGGATTTTGGGGAGGGTCGCACCCAGGGTCCATCAGGACTCCGACCCTACTTCCGACCCTCAGATAACAAAATGGTTTTTAAATTCTGAATAAATTTTAATTAAATTTTATCGGCTTTGTTAGGTCTTCTAGCAATATAATAACATTATAAAGGTGATTCTAAAGCTTGGAAAAGTATCTATTAGCAAGCTAAGGTGAGGGCACAAAACCTAAACTAACTGGTTAATAATAAACTGTTTTATTTCTTGAGTCCAATGCCATATTGATTCTATGGGTGTATGCTTGTATGTGCATTTAACATGTCATCCAATATTTCTATTATTTGCTCATGCATATTTACTTTATTGTTTATAACATGATGATGATGTTGATGATAGGAAAAGGTATGTGAATGTTTGTGTTTGGCCAGTGTATATGGTGAGGGTTGGAATGGTATCAACCGGTACAACCATGATCGTTCTTCATGGGGTGTATATTGTGCTATGGTCTACCTAAGTCATGTCCACTGATGTCTTCGTATCGCCATTACCTTAGCAGAACTATTGCGACGTAGGGCATCAAGGAGGGTCTCGGTCCTTGAGTCCTATACTCTACCGAGGGGCCTTAGCTCTATCTCTACGGGTGCTCTGAGGGATGCTGGGGTGAGGCATTGGATACACTGTTTGGCATTAGGATTGGTTAGTTGCGAGCCCATTTTGAAACCCTTGCCAGCAGGGGTTTATTTGTTGGTATGGTATCAACCGGTACAGCATGCCATTTTCATGGGGTGTATATTGTGCCATTTTGGGTGTTGTGGGCGACAGTGCTGGAGTCATTGGGCGTATCCACACACTTGTGTATAGAGGTGCGGCGGTCACCTATCCTTTCTATAGCACAGTGAAAACTATAAACCAGACCAAAGATATAAATTGATTGCATGCATATGTATTGTTGCATTATTTTGTTTGCTCACTGAGCCATGATGTGTGTTCACCCCTCGACGTCAAATATTTTTAGTTGATGATGCAGGTTATACCGTTGAAGACTATGTCAATGCTCCAGCATACGGGAACGTAGCGGCGATGGAAGCTGATGATGAAGCGGATACACATGATGTCTCTTGCGAGTACAACTCATGTGTATTCGAGTAGATTTATAGTTTTATTTGTTTTGGGATTTGTTAAAGACATGTATTTGATATTACTTACTTATGTCCTAGTTGATACAAAATAATTTGTTATTTAAATTTTAATATCACATAGATTCTCAGTTCATTTTATTATAAGACTTTCGCTATTGTGTATTACTCTGATTATGAATGTGGATGTATGGAGTTTAGATAATACGGATATAGCCTATATGAGATCCTGGTTGAACCGTTGGTTTGTTAGCGGTTCATCACACCATTCTGAATAGTGCGGAATTGGGGTGTAACACTCTATATGGAGAGTTTTTCTCTATATAGAGGACGTCCCTCAACCCTTTTTCACTCTTTTAGAATATTAGTAAATCCTAGAGAAAGAGAAGGAAAGAGAAGGAAGAGAAGTAGAAGAAGAAAAGGCTAAGGAAGAGACTGAGAGAAGAGTTCTATAGACTCTCTGCAATAAGTAAGGTATGAACCTTGTCTTTGTAGCCTTAGAACACTAAGAGTAAGTTTCTAATGTAAATTGAGATACCAAAACCAACGTAAGTATTCAACTATGTGATTTGCTAAGCAAGTCTCAAACGGGAATGATGGAGAATGGGTTAGAGTGATTAATTGGTAAAACTAAGAAATTTAGTTTTAGAATGAGCATTAGGGAGGACCCTATTGAAGAGCCAAGAGGAATTAGAAATCTTAAGGTCGCAGCTACGATCGACCATAGCATGACCAGAGGATCAACCATAGGCATTCGGTAAGAATTCAGAAATCATACGGTTACAGGTATGGTTGCATATGGTGTGACCGTAGGGTATCGACCATACATAGTAAAGTTGAAACAGCATGAGGTCATAGGACCAAACAGGCATATATCGGTGATCTGTTTTCGATTTTCAACTACTGTAACATGTTACATAGGAATTCTAACTTAAATCTATATAACTTTTAGGTTATTAGTTATTCAAAGAGAGTTATAAGGTTTGGAAGGAGATCGAGCTTTGCTAACAGGTGAGGGAACAAGACCTAAATTAATTGGATAATAATAAACTGTTATTCTATTGAGTCCAATGCGATGCTTGATTCTATGATTGTATGCTTGTAATGTGCATCTCACATGTCATCCAATATTATTGTTATTACTGCTCATGCATATTTACTTCTATTTATTTGCTACCATGTTGATTGATGATGATAGGAATATGCATGTGATTTTGTGTGGTTAGTGTGCTTGATGCGAGTGGGGCATCAGGGGGAGGATGTGGCATTGTGGTCTCTAACCTGGTCACCAAACTCTAGCTCTATCTCTACTTAAGTCTGGCCCAATGATATCGTCGTATCGCCATTACCTTAGCAGAACTATTATGTCGTAGGGCATCAGGGAAGGTGGTCTCGGAACGTGTAGTCTCTGACTCTGCCGTGAGGCCTTAGCTCTATCTCTATGGATATATTGAGGGATGCTGGGGTGAGGCCTTGGATACACTGGATGACATTTAGGATTTGTTAGTTGCGAGCCTAGTTTGCAAGCCCTCGCCAATAGGGGCTTACGTGTTGGTATGGGTAGGGCATTAGGGGAAGTGTTGGCGGTGTTTGATCCAGACACTTTAGCTCTATCTCTATTCCATGGTGGGTACATGTGGGATGACAATGGTGTTTGATCCATTAGGCGGATTCACACACTTGTGTATAGAGGTGCGGTGGCCGTCAATCCTTTCTATAACATATTGCAAACTTAAAAACCAGACCAAATATATGAATTGAACGCATGCATATGTTTATTGTATTGTTTTGTTTGCTCACTGAGCCGTGATGTGTGCTCACCCCTTCGACGTCGAATATTTTTAGTTGATGATGCAGGTCCTACTGTAGAAGAGTACATGAATGCGCCGACATATGGACACATGGCGACCATGGATGTTGAAGCTGTAGAAGATACGCATGACCCTTTATGCGAGTGCAATTAGTGTATTTTTTATTAGTTTAGCTATATTTGATTATTAGAACATGTAATGGATTAATTACTTTTATGTCTTGAGTTTTGAAGATAATTGGATTAAATAACTATTTATCATTGTTAGATGCTCAGTTCATTATTTATAAAGACTTCCGCTTATTTGTTTATTATCTCTGATTATTACTGTGGAATGTGTGTGTGGTTGATATGGTGGGTACTATCTAATGAAGATCCTGATTGAACCGTTGGTTTATTGACTGTTCATCACACAATTCTGGTTAATCCAGAATTGGGGTGTGACAGCCATTGTCCTGTTGAACTTCAAGAGAGAGAGAGAGAGAAAGAGAAGGATAAAGACATAAAGTAAAAGTTAAACCTATATTTCGTATAAAGACAAATGGGAGGGAAAAGTGGGAGGGAGAAATTATAAATGGAAATTATGTCGGTTTATGTCAGGTTGGTCTTTAATCACTCTACGTCGGGTCGGTCTTTAATCAGTCTATGTCGAGTCGGTCTTTAATTGGTCGGTCTGGTCAGATGACCGTCGAGTTACACCCCTCCACTATAAACGACCTATTTATTAATCTGATCGGTTTAAATCCAGCACGTTTATTAAACAGTGCAAATAAATGGGACATGGTGCAGACCAAAAATTAACACCCCTAAATCAACCCGTAATAAATAAGAAAGTTATAATAGTAATGGTATAAATGATTTCGGTCAAGAGATCCAGATCAGTATAGACAGATGTCACAGATCCTTGAAACCATGGAGCTAAGTCTATAGAATGCAGCACGATGGGATTTAAGCTAACAAACCAGAGCAACATAAGTGAATATCATTTTTTTAGCACATCTCTCACTAATCAAACCCACGCAATGTCCAAAAACTTTATTAGCAGCAACACTACCACCCAATCATCATGGTTTCTCATGCAATGGCATGAACAAATTAATAACATCTAAAAAAGTTCACATGTACTACATTTAATAGCAACCTCACGAAAGTTAGTCTTGGTGTTTGAGTACAACCTCTTTTATTAATCCAATATCATCTTTTATGGGTGGCAAGAAATCAAGGGGATTTTTTTGGTTTCAGTTTCAGTGCTGTTGTATTTTATCTTTTTTTATTAACTAAATTTAAAAAAAATGTTTTGTTTTGATTTTCTTGGCATGAGGCTAGTGAGATGAGGTTAGTGAGATGAGGTTAGTGAGATTAGTGTTAGAATATTATGTGTTTAGGGTTTCAAAAGAACCTATTCCAATCCATAGTTGCCATAAAATATAATGGAGATGCAATTATCAATGAACATAAAGACATACCTGTTTGAAGAGATAGATTCCCATACGCTTTAAAACTCTCTAAGCTTTGATCGAAATCCTTCGGCTACAGTCTTCCACAACCTCCAGAGGATATCTTGACGTCTCTTGCTAATGGGTGCAGAGAGAACTGATTAGTTGTGGCTGTGGGGACTCTAACCTAGTATTTATAAAATACTGCTGTAACCCTAACACCCTTTCCACAATAGAATTAGGATTACGAAACCTATCTCATACCATGTGATGAACAAAACCAAACCAGTTCTATCGTGTTCATTGGACTCCCACTGAATTGACTAGTTTAGGTAATTAATTAAGCCCACAAAAATCTAACAATCTCCCACTTGGGCTACATTAATTACAAAACTACCGTTAACCAATGTGGCCATGGAAACCAACACACTAAAATGTCACTAGCTTTGAAACATCCATCAAGCTTCCCAATGCGAGCAACAATGGATAATACACCTCAATATATGGTGTACAACCTTCTGTCAGCCACAACAGAGGTCTACTCAATACATGAATCGCCTGAGATAATGCATGAAAGTAAACTCTCATGCTAGTCCAAAATTGATTAAATAACCTTAATCAAAATGCTCCAAAACCTTTATGGGCAATAAAAATATGGCATTTAAATAATTCAAAAATATAATACAATACCTTGGCTATATACTGCCTTTATTCTTTGATATTATCCTCTCATGGCAAACCGCCTTTAACTTGGATTAATACCGCACTTTGACTTACCGTCATTATTTGTATGGTTGAATACCATCTCTTATCTTGGATGAATACTGTCTTATATATCTGACTTAATACTGCCTTGTTCGTCCTTTGGCTAAATAATGCCTAGTGTCCGACTAAATACTACCTGATTTATTTTTGACTAAATACAGCCTGGTTTATCTTTGACATGTCAAACACATAACTATATACATACAAAATAGCAATAATGCAAATGCTAATGTAAACAAAACCATATTTACAAAAACTATGCCCATTAAACCATGAGCAATCTAATCAAACACAGTAAGCAATGTGAAAATACAAGTATAAACATAAAGAGTCTCCCACTGATTAAGCATATCTTGAAACTTTTACTGATTCTCAGATCTTTGGCCACTCAAGCCTCTAATAAAATTAATTGTTCTCAACCATTTCTATATTGGACATGCCGTTCCTTTGAAGACTCCCACTGACAAAACCTTCGTCAGAGAATCTACAACAATATAAATTATTTTGACCTTTTTCCTTACCTGAAGAGATTCAATCTCTATTAAGCTTTGAAATACTAGATTTCTTATTATTCCTTAAAAAAATCACAGATGACTACTGTCACAACACATCTCAATAGGTTTAGAAGTAGAGTCTACAACCTCCAAATCAGAGAAGAAATTTTTACACCAAATACCTTGCTTGTTATCTTTACATAGAGTTACAAAACCCTACTACCATGACAATAAACCTTAATATTGGTTTCCAGTAATCAATGCAATCATTATAAATTGCATAAAAAAATAGCCTAGAGTGTTATTACTTTCATAACTGAACATACAATCCTTAGTCTTCTGCATAGACTGCATGACCATCCTTTTCCCTATTGTCCAATAAGCAATACCAGCATCTAACTGAAAACGTCTCATAACACTCAATGAAAAGGCTATATAAAATGGTTACAACCTTAAGCGTATATTAAGCTTTCTACTGTATTGCAGATATTGACACTTAATATCATTCTTTGTCTACAATTCTGTCAATTTGTCTCCTTTACTGATTTAAGCATCCGAAACTTACTAGTTATACATGCATACTGAACCGTTCGAAAACATGAACAACATTTATACATTGAGATAAATCTAGAATTTTATTTTTTCTGTCACAAGTAAACTCAATACAGGCCAATGAAAAACATTGGTTTCAATTAGTAAACCATGTCACTATAGGTCAATGAAAAAACCATCAACACACATGACAAAGAAGTGAATCCACTCCCACTGACCTATATATATATATATATATATATATATATATATATATATATATATATATATATATATATATATATATATATACAATGGTCAATGATAATCTCAACAAAGTTGAAAGAAGATACAACCTTATCAAACTTTAAATACCATTATCTGAATACTTGTTTAATCCATAGATTGACTCTATAAGTCTATAAAACATATCTTCTTTACCTTTACCACAAAACCTTGTGATTAAAGCATATAAACATCTTCTTCTAAATTTTCTTTGATCAAAATGATCTTTACATCTATCTGATGCAACTCTAAAACAAAATGCACAACTGAGACCTCAAAAATTTAAATTTTTCTTTCTCTTCTTTTTGTGTGATTCCACTTCACTACAAGTTTTACTTGTAGCATCAATTCTCCTACTAGAATCCCATATTTTCTTGTATATCCATTTTGAGCCTATGAGTACACTGTTTATCTATAAAAGTATAAAATCTCAAGTCTCGTTATTGATCATAGATAACAACACATCTTTTATGACCATTAATCATTCAAGAGTAATTTCATTATTGACAACTTACTCAAAACCATTGGGATCTTCATCTTATTCAACACCAAAACATTCATTTTAAAATACAACATGTGATTAGATGAAGTCACAGATCTACATGTTCTAGTATATCTCCTCATTGCCTCATATGACTCTGCTATTATGGCTGAAGCATCGATCTTAATAAATATTTTTATAATCATTTCATTACACTCTGGTAATATTTCTGTGATCTCAACTGGTTGTTTCATACCCATTTCCATGTGGTCTCATCAAAGTTCAAGTTTTTTGGATCTGTTTTGACATCCCATAAAATGATAGCTCAATGTCTTAAAATAATCACTCTCCCATGAGTGTTATGAAACCATGTCAGCTTTACAGTCCCAAAGAAGATAACTTAAACTGAAACTGACTAACTAGGCCCTCTATTAATAATATATGCTATAATATTGATTCTTTTCTTACAAGATTAAAAACATTCTTAGGTTCATGCAAACACTTGTTCAAATTTATCAGGGAATAAACCAGCATCACATGGTCTCCCATAATACATACCTTTTCATTCAGATCCAATAGTTTTACTTCCTTCAATAAAAATTTTTCATCTTAATTTTCATTATTTAAAAAAATACCCATGGACTAAACTATAACAAAAAGTTGTAGATAAAATCTCAATTTTTATCAAGTTCAATAAATCTTTGTTGTGAATAACCTTAATTTACCTTAATCTTGTTATCTTCCCTTTTAATTAATTCTCACACACATACACACACATATACACACACACACACACACACATACACACATAAATACACACACACACACATACACACACACACACACATATATATATATATATATATATATATATATATATATGTGTGTGTGTGTGTGTGTGTGTGTGTGTGTGTGTGTGTTATAAACTTTGAAAGGGGGATTTATTATTCTTTCCAATCTTTCTTTGGACAATAGTCCTAAACCCTTATGACCAGGACGGAAGATAACAATAAATAGTTTAACTTCTAAAGATAAAATATATTAAATATTTTTATATTTTTATGGGTTTAGACTACGATTAATGCTTAAATGTCCAATCTACTACACCTTCTTGCTCAGAAGTTTCATAATCCTTATTCCTCTTTCACTTAAGCCTATCCAGCTTTACAATCTTTCCTCACATGTCTCTTCTGAGTCACACTACAAGAATTTCATTCTACTTAAATCCATTTTATCTTGCAGTTCATTAATGTAGAATTCTTTGTCATAAAGTTATTGACTATTGCACAAAAAAAAATATATTTCTTTCTATATGTTTCTCTACCCCTTTTGTACTTTACCTTTATCTGGATATGTCTTATGTACTATGACATTGGCATTCATATCTTTCCTTTCCTTTGATTTTTATTCTTAGTACTTTTATTTTACCCTATCAATTGAGTACCATAGGTCACCAAGATCAGACTCTACAATTATTGTAAGGAAGTAAATGTCTAAAGTGCCACCTACATAGGTTCTTATGAATTATCGATAAATGTTCACTTATCCTTGAGCTTATCATTAATAATAAACAACTCTACCCTGTACTTCCTCACACTTCCAATACCATTTATTATCATCTAAAACTGGTACTGATGGACTTGAATAATAAAATATCTCTCCACCTTTCTTGAAATATCAAACCTTTCTTTGGATTTCACAGGGAATATCTTTTTTTAATGTTCTTCATTTGAACATTGCTTTACTTGATCTTAGAGACTGAACACCCTAAGAATCAGAATATAATTTTCTGTTGAGTACATTTAGGTTAAACAGTCCTAGACTAGTTTTCAATTTTCATGACAATTCATAGAACTGACTGCCAAAGACAGACATCTTGAGGTATTTAATTATTACATATCCACAACTATATTACAATGTAAATAATTATAAGTCTACGATTAATACCAAATAAAATTAGCTAACAAGAATATATATACATAATATGTGCAAGCTAATTTATATCTTTGAAAAGTCAATCGAACTATACATACATCCTTTGGGACAATATGTGCACTGGTCCCCTCAATATCTGTGTAATAACTGCAAAGGGATAATGACTCTAAAAAAATCTCACCACCTTTGGGTGGATGAAGACCCCTAAAGCCACAATCCTTCAACCATGTGCATGAGTTCCTTATAGTCTTTGACAACGCTACCTTTGGATAGACAATGCCGTTCTTTGCTGCATCCATAAAAATGAGAGTTTATGTCAGTGTCACTTTTGGGTGAGCACTGTACTTCCTTACTGTAGCTTACAAATGCATAAATATTGAATTTAAGCAAATTATGATAGAACTAGGTTGCCACTTTGGTGGTCACACCAAAATCCTTACATAACAGCTACAAACCTTAATTTGAATAAACTTAGACAATATCACCTTTGGGTGAACACTATCAAATTGTAGCATTTACAAATACAAACCTTTGAATTTGAATACATCTTAATAAAATAAGGTAGCCACTTTGGTGGTCACACCAAGTTCCACCATGATATGAATAAATCCCAACCTGCAGTTCATGTGAGATATTTATTTAACTATGAATGTATTATAATATAATTTTACAAATATAAAAATTCATATAAACATGCACATTAGCTCAATCAATCAATTTGATACAATAACATTAAGAAAAATCAACAAAAACATTGCGAATCGAGTTTTCATAGGATATTTTTTCATAATAACATATTTTTTAATGCACCAAAATATATCAAAATATATATCAGATTGAAGAGCATAAAAAATAGAGTCTAATGGAATAAACCAAAGGTCAATCTGACCTTCCTAGCTCCCAAAATCACATTTTAATGTCATTTTATTAAAAATAGAGGCCAAATAGACCCTTATAAGCCTAACAGGGTCGGTTCGGTTCGGTCTGCACTAGCTTGGCCTATCCAGGATCTGTTCACCTTGGTTCTGCTTAAAATCGAACCAAATATACCATTTTTTTTAATTACTTTGGTTCAGACCGAACCTCATGGTCTAATCAAAAGGAACCACTGAGTTGGATCATGGTCCGATCAATGGTTCAAACCCGGTTCAAATACACAGGTATCTGGGTCAAGTAGTCGGGGTTTTAGATCAACCCAGTGGGTCAAATAGATGGTTTTTGGGTTGACCCAATGGGTCAAGTGGTCAGGGTTTCCTAGTTGATCCAGTGGGTCAAATAGATGGGTTTTCTTGTAGACCCACTCGGGTTTCTAGGTTGACCCAGTGGCTTAGTGGCATGGATCTTCGGGTGGTCAAAGTGCTCTTATCCAAATCTCTCGTGTACCAGCATGTGTGGCAGGGCTGGTCTTTTCTGGCCAACTCAGATCGAGTCAGATCATGGTCCAACCTTTAGGGTTGTCGAGTTGACCCGGCGATGACCAAGTCAACGCCATTAGACCAAGGTTTTTTTTTTTTATTTTTTATTTTTTATTTTTTAGAATTCATCCTCTCATGAGTGAGATCCACTCGCGGCTACCGTCGGCGAGTGTTGGAGCTTCAGACCTCTGGCGTCGATGATTTTTATATAGTCGGAACCGTCTCAACGAATGCTTTCCAATGACATATGGGTTAAGCTATTTTACCGGTCAAAAATTTTCTTCGGTGGAAAGTCTGATAGTTTCGATCCAAAACCAAAACTTTTTCTTTTGTAATTCAATCAAATCTTTTGGTAGTCTTTACAATATTTTACCATCAATTCTAGGTCTGTATGGTTGGCTCTGATACCAACTGTTAGAATATTATGTGTTTAGGGTTTCAATAGAACCTATTTCAATCCATACAGTTACCATAGAATACAATGGAGATGCAATTATCAATAAACATAAAGACATACCTGTTTGAAGAGATAGATTCCCATACGCTTTAAAACGCTCCAAGATTTGATCGAAATCCTTCGGCTATAGTCTTCCACAGCCTCTAGAGGATATCCTAACTTCTCTTGCTAATGGGTGCAGAGAGAACTGATTAACTATGACTGTGGGGACTCTAACCCAGTATTTATAGAATACTATTATAACCCTAAAACCCTTCGTACAATAGAATTAGGGTTACCAAACCTATCTCATACCATGTGACGAACCAAACCAAACCTGTTCTATCACGTTCATTGAACTCCTACTAAATTGACTAGTTTAGGTAATTAATTAAGCCCACATAAATCTAACAATTAGAACCAAGACTCCTTGGATGGGCTAAGTTTTATTTGGCTTCTATTGGATTAGTAATGGTTTAAACTGTTTGAGCCAGATTTGTTGGGTCAATAATGGTTTAACCCATTTGACCCGGATCCATGAAGTGTCTATACAAGGGATACACCCTTTCCTCGGGGTGCCATGAAAAGACATACTCTCTGCTATAAATAGAGGAGGGGAAGGCCTTAAATAAGATATGATTATAAGAACTATTTACTTGGTTCTTTCTCTCTCACTCTCTCTCCCTCTTTGCAAGCATATACCCAAGTTATTCCCTTGTTTTCCACAACAACGTTATTTATCGAAATTTCATTATCGTCTTGCATTTGACCTAAGCACAACTCTGATGTATGCATCAGCCAAGTATGTTTGCTGCAAGCTAAAGCAGCTCTATCTTGGAGCCAAATTTATATCATAACCTGGTTTTACCTATGGGGGCAAATTTTAACTTTAGGACAGTACTGATTGTGGTACAACCTAGCCTGTATTGTCATCATCTTGAGTAACTCTCTTTCTATAGTCTTCTTCAATAGATTATTGGAAGCGTTAAATTAGATAAGTGAATCTCATTTAATGTTCTATTCCTTTCATTTTTACAACAATCTAAAGTCAAAAACTTTGATAATTCTAGACTTTATATGAGAACGTAAAAAAGTGTTCTTTTATCATGCTTAACACCATTTGACTTTTAAGTGAACTATGGTATTCATAGTTTGAGATGATACCCATTGCCTAGTGAAAGGGAAATCGATCCCTCTTAAGTAGATGATGAGAGATGTGTCTCTCTATATTCCCTTAATTAAATTCTTAACTAAGCCACAATAATGATTATATGGTTTATATATGTGTGGGAAAGGATTGCATGATACCCATCTTTCAAAAACAATGTATCGATCCTTTATTAAAAAATGGTAGAATTGAGGTATTGGACGTAAGGCACAAAGTCCATACTTGGTTGGGAAGATATGTTTGTTAAATACCATTGTCTGTTAAGATTCTATTTGTACTTGTTATTGTGGAGGTTGTGTGGTGTCATGTCTCAGTTCTTCTTGCTTAATATCCTTGTTTATGGTTTTGTCTTGCTTGATGTTCAATCATGAGCATGATCTAGCGCCATCTTTTGTTGTGCTAAATAAGAACCGATGAAGGAAAAAAAAAAAAAAAAAATATATATATATATATATATATATATATATATATATATATAACAAAGCCCAAAATCGCACACAGTTTTTATAATTCATGATTTTTCCGCATTTGGCGTGCTCTGTTTTCCTTATTTGGCATGTGTTAGAGGGGAAAATCCCCTATATATATATATATATATATATATATAACAAAGCCCAAAATCGCACACAATTTTTATAATTCATGATTTTTCTGCATTTGGCGTGCTCTGTTTTCCTTATTTGGCATGTGTTAGGAGGGAAAATCCCCTCCATTTAAAATCGTACATGTGTCAAGTTGCGCCTTCGGAGCTTGAGCCCTCGGAGTATCTCGCGCTCGGTATCGTGTATTCGGCCTATCATGCACACGGCCTCTCGTGCGCCCGGCCTCTCGGGTAGCGGTCGGAGTTATAGTCCTACTCGGCTACGGTTTTCAGTCGAAAGCCAGAGTCCCATTGTGATTATGCTACTTCCGGGGAGTCCTTCTCTCGGTCTGATACGACACCGACTATCCCGGTTGGCCATTACTCACACGTTGACACATGTCAGTCCCAGAGCTGACCGACCTAGCTTCCTTGGCTGAGGTCTCCCACTCCTACTCGGAGTCTACCACATGAGTGTCCCACAGAGCGACACGTGGCAATCCTATTGGCAGTCTACTCCCCTGAGTCCTGGTACCTCCATGCTTCTTCACAATCTATAAGTAGAGGTCATCCCTTAAGGTAAACCCTAAGTTACAAACTATTATTATTCATCCCTCTCACACGCTCAAACTCTCTCATCGTCCCACTCTTTAAACTGGAGATTGCATTCTGCTATCTCTTGACTGTTTACCTTGGGAATCTAACTTAGGCATCGGAATGTACCCGGGACTTAGGTGCCCCACTCCTTTGTCTCTTCTCTGTGACTGCAGGTCATTCAGAGCGCGGATCGATGGGCGATTTCCAATCGTAACAGTTTGGCGCCCACCGTGGGGCCTCTTTTGACTGAGTTTGAAGATTAGCACGTGAGAACTCTGATTTCGATGGCTCACAGAAGAACCCGAGCACGGGCGTCGCACGCCCATTTTGAGTCATCAGTGCATGTGGGTAGTAGCGAAAGCACGATGAGGGCAGACCGTGAGCCTGCACCCGCACCAGTACCGAAACCCGCACCACTATCGGAACCAGCACCAGTACCACCGCCGGCGCCAGCGCCAGCTCTGAGCCACACGCCGACGGTAACACCACCACCACCTCCTCCCCAATACGTCACTCATTAGTAGTTTGATGAGCTGAAGCAGCAAATCGAGCAGCTTGCGAGAGTCTTAACAGGAGCTCGAGCAAGCAGTTCGGTGGCAGGAGGGGAGAATCCTCTCCGGGCACCAAATCCGCCACCGGAAGGTCCACCAGCGGTCCATCCGCCAAGGGCGAGGGTGGATCCTGCAAACGCCTTGCCAAATAATTTCCCGGCAGGAGATCGAGCTCCAGGACGGAGTGCGGCCGGGTCCGCCGCTCGGCATCCCCCGCCACATCAAGACCAGGCGCCAGCTGCGCCGCCCCCGGTGAGAGGCGCGAGGTCCCTCCTCAACGCCCTCCGCCAGGAGAGAGTCAACGAAGTAACACCAGGAACTGGCGCTCAACCTCCGGACACGCCCTAGTCCGAGGTCGAGCGACGTCTATTGGAGATATCCACTCGGCTTCAGCAGGTGGAGCAAAATAGGGTAGCCCCTCCAAGAACGGCCTATATAGCAATTACGGCGCTCTCGGACGAGATCATGAGGGTACCCCCTCCTGACAACTTCAAGATGCCGGTCTTGGATTCATACCACGGAAGTACCGACCCCGAGCAGCATTTGGACGCATTCGTCTCTACAACATTATTCTACCCTCTGAGCGACAGCCTCATCTGCAGGGCGTTTCCTTCAACGCTCAGGGGAGCCGCTCGTACTTGGTTCAACAATCTCCCTCCGAAGAGCATTACATCGTTCGAACAGTTATCAAACAAATTCTTGAAGCACTTCCAAGTAAGCCGAGTGCGCAAGAAGACGTCGTACCATTTGTCAACGGTCAAGCAGCAGAAGGACGAGTCCCTACGGGACTTTATCAAGCGCTTCAATATCGAGGTGCTTGAAATCAAGGACGTCGAGCCCGCAGTACATATGTCCAGCCTGCAGGCTGGCGTCACCGATCGTTAGCTTTGTTGGTCCCTTGCCAAAAAGCCACCGAAGAACTTGGACGACCTGCTCGTCAGATGCGAGAAGTACGCCTCTACAGACGAGACGACAAGGACCCAGAAAAATAACACCGTGAACAATCTGAAGGCCGATCCAAAGCCTGCAGACAAGAAAAGGTCTGAAACGACCGACCCGGCGCCGAGCCCGGGAGACCCAAAGAAGCAGAAGTCCGGTAAAGATCAGACCTACCGGCACCCATACAAGACGTTCGAGTATTACACTCCGCTGAACACCTCGATGACGAAGATCCTCGAAGTGATCAAGAACGATCGGAACCTCTGTCCACCGCCAAAAGCACTCGACGACGGGAGGAATAAGGATCGCTCCCGTTTCTGTCGCTTCCATCGCGACTATGGCCATGAAACAGAAGAATGCAAGTACCTCAAAGGAGAAATTGAGGACCTCATCAGATTAGGATACTATGGTAACTTCGTTCGGCATGTAGACCGAGGACCGGCTCCAGCTCGGAGGGACCATGGATTACCACCTCCACCTCCGAGAAACCCGTATCCTAACAACTGCCGAGCGGATGCGGGCGATAATCAAAACGCCACTCGGAGGGACGACAGAGACCCTGATGGTGGGCCGGCTCCCCCCAAACAGTGGGTCGGCGCCATCTAGTTTGGGATGATAGAAAGCTCATCTGGAGCACAAAAAGAAAGAGTTTCGATAAAAGAAAGACTTGGAGGACGACAGTATACCCAGTCTGGGTCCATCCCGTCCTGGTTAGAAACAGAAGGCCGGGGAAGAAGAAGAAGAAGGAAGTCCCACCCGACTTCAAAGAGAAGAAAGACCGAGCGAAGGTTTGTCGACAGTCCGCTACCGGAGGACCGACCACGCACAACAATGGGCTTGCGCATCCCTGGTGACAATGGGGTCTATACCATCACCAAGGGCCCCAAAGCCGAGGGCAAATCAGTCCTCACAATCATAAGAGGAACCGCAGCCGGGAACACCTCCAACAGGTCAGCTAAAGCCTACTCTCGTCTAGTAGCCAAGACGGAATGGCCATCAAAAAGAGCTCGAACCGGAGAAGTTATCACTTTCAGCGACAAAGATCTTGTCAACGTCGCGGTCCCCCATGAGGATGCCATTGTCTTCACGGCCGGGATCGGACACTGTGATGTCGCGAAGTGCTTGGTAGACACCGGGAGCTCGGTGGACATCATATTTTACCATGCTTACCAGAGGATGCTGCTGACGGACGACCAGCTTCAACCCGTCACTTTCGACCTCATTAGCTTCTCCGGAGACCCGGTCACGGTGAAGGGGGGCATCCAATTTCCTGTCATCCTCGGCCAGAAACCCAAACAACGGCTGGTAATGGTCGAATTTATGGTGGTCGATCGGCCATCCGCACACAACGTCATCCTCGGCCGTCCATCGCTCAACAAGCTGAAGACGTGCATGTCCACCTACTACCTAGTGATGAAATTCCTGACCGAGGATGGAGTCGGAGAGTGCGGAACAGACCAAGATACTTCGCGGAGGTGGTACACCACCGAGCTGAAGAACAGTCAGTGGGCCTTAAAGGCCGCACAGGTGAACATGGTGGATGTTCCCAAAAACCTCTCCGAACAGAGGAGAACCCGCGGAGGAACTTCTATAGATTCCAATTGCGGACGATCAGCCCGAGAAGACATTCCAGGTTGGCTCCTTGCTGCCCGAGGAACAAAGGGAACAGTTAATCGAATTTTTGAGGTAGAATCTTGATGTTTTTGCATGGTCAGCCTCTGAGATGCCGGGGATTCCCAGAGATGTCATCGAATACCACCTCGCTGTCAACCCTCAGCATCGGCCTGTACGGCAAAAGAAGAGAAGTTTCGCACCTGCCCGACAGTCTGTCATAGACGAAGAGGTGCAGAAGCTACTGACAGCCGGCTTCATATGAGAGGTCGACTACCCGGACTGGCTTGCCAATGTGGTCATGGTGCCTAAGTCTAACGGTAAGTGGTGGATTTGCATAGACTTCACCGACCTCAACAAAGCTTGTCCAAAGGACAGCTATCCGCTGCCGCACATTGACCAGCTGATTGATGCTACAGCCGGACACGAGTTACTCAGTTTCCTCGACGCGTACTCCAGCTACAACCAAATAAAGATGCGAAAAGCCGACGAGGAATGTACTTCCTTCGTCACCAATCAGGGGCTCTTCTGCTATACGGTCATGCCTTTTGGCCTCAAAAATGCCGGAGCCACCTATCAGAGACTAGTCAACAAAGTCTTCAGACGACAGATTGGCAGAAACATGGAAGTGTATGTCGATGACTTCCTTGTTAAGAGTCAGCAGGCCGACCACCACATGGCCAACCTCGGTGAAACATTCCAGGTCCTCCGAAGACACAGCATGAAGCTCAATCCTATAAAGTGTGCCTTTGGAGTCGAATCAGGAAAATTCTTGGGATTCATGGTCTCGCAGAGGGGCATTGAGGCAAACCCTTCAAAGATCATGGCCATCATGGACATGGCTGCGCCAACCAAAGGGAAACAAGTGCAAGAGCTGAATGGCCGAATAGCCGCGCTTGGCCGTTTCATGTCTAAGTCTGTCGAGCGTTGCCTCCCCTTCTTCAAAACACTGAAGGGCGCCGGGAAGTTTGAATGGACTGGAGAATACCAGAGGGCTTTCGAAGACCTCAAGGCATACTTATCATCACCTCCCCTGCTGGTGAAGCCAAACCGGGGGACGAATTGCAACTATACCTCGGAGTCTCCGACCGCGTAGTCAGCGCTGTCCTGCTGAAGGACGAAGACAAGGTCCAGCGACCAATCTACTACGTCAGCAAAGTGTTGCTCGACGTCGAGACCAGGTACAAACCGATTGAAAAACTAGCGCTCGCCCTAGTCACGGTCGCGCGGAAGCTCTGACCGTACTTCCAGGCATATCCCATATCGGTGCTGACCAACACACCGCTGAAGAAAGTGCTATCAAAGCCCGATGTATCTGGGTGACTCATCAACTGGTCGGTAGAGCTTGGTGAGTTCGACATAAAGTACGTCCCCAGAACGGCCATCAAAGCACAAGCCTTGGCGGACTTTATCGTCGAAAGCACCTTACCAGACGAAGACTTTGCAGAACATCAGGTTGTGCAGGTGTAAGACCCTAATTTTGGCCCATGTCTTATTGAGGACATTTTTTTTATCATTTTGGTCATATTAGAATTTCTTGTATTTTTAGGCTGTTAGGAAAAATATAAAAAAAATAGAAATCATTAAAAAGAAGAAAAAATTATAAAAAAAAATTGAGTGAGTTTGGGTTTAGGATAGTTTAACTAGGAATTTGGAGTCTATTAGGATTATGTTGGGGTTTTGTATTTTTTAGGGGCTTACTTTATTAATGGGCTTCATTAAAGAGTGGGTTTAGGCTGGGTTTAGTTTAGGTTGGTGTTTAGGACATAGAATGATGGGTTTGGGCTGGGTTTAAATCAGGTATTATAGGCTAATGGGCTTGGGTTTGGGCTTAGGATATCAATTGTGTAGGAGTTTAGTTTTTTTCTTCTTTCTATTCTCATATTATCACATGTGTTGGATTGAAAGGAAATCAAAGAGAAGAATCTCGGCCCTTGGATTAGGGGTTAGAAAAAAAAAACCCTAGACAATAAAAAAGAGAGAGACTGTCGTGGGGGAGAAAAGGAAGAGAGCAGAGCGACGGAAGAAGGGGGAAGAAGAGAAGAAGAGAGGGCCGAGAAAGGCAAATCGGAGAGAGATACTAGAGAAGGATTTTTTAGGTTTCTGGAAGCTGATCGATAATAGGGGGAGTTAAATCGAGAAGAGGAGTTAGAATCGAGAAGAAGCAGAGAAGGAACCGAAATCAGTGAGGGAGAGTGAGAAGCAGTGAGAGAAATCGAGATTGAGAGAGGGAGCCGCAGGGGTTTCGTAGAGGAAGAGAACCCGAGAAGATGGGAAAGAGAGAAGAAGCAGAAGAGTGAGAGAGAGATAAGAAGCAAAGGGGAATCAAGACCAGGAGAGGTGCTTCGGTGGTCGGCCGGGGGCTGAGAGAGAATCGAGAGAAGAAGGGAGAGAGGATTTTTGCTGGGTTTAGGTCCGAATGAAGAGGAAGAAGATTGGAGGGTTGATTGGCAGATTTGAGTGAGTGAGAGGGACTTCAGGGAAAATAGAAAAATAAAATCTCAGAGAAGAGAGGCTGGAAAAAAAGAGCAGAGAGAAATCGAGAGTTAAGAGAGAGACTGAGTTAAACGTGAGAGTCGGCGGTTTGGTTTTCTTAAGGACAAAGAGGGGTCGCGAGGAGCTGCAACAATCCGAGGGTTTCGAAAAGAAGCAGCCGCGGCCACTACTATTGGTTCAAATCAAATCCAGATTTAAGCTAGAACTAGCTTAGGCTGGAAGTGGAACATTGATAAACCTTGGAGCGAAGGATTCATGTGAATTTTTCCATGACCCATTCAAAGGAAAAAAAGATTCTGAGGTGAGTTTCATATTCTCTTATTTGTTCCATATTTTGGATTAGATGTGGTTATCTCTATTTGCTTATCATGAGTGATCATTTAATGAGTGTGGATGTGGCTCTGGTTCTTTTAATTTTTTATTGAGCTTTTATGATGGATGAATGGTGGCACTAATTTGCATCCTAATGCATTTGAAGATGTGCTTTGAGATGATTTGTTGTTGCTCCCGTATTGAGTTGTTTATGTAATTTTTTTTTCATACTGGGAGAGGCTTGTTTGGTGATGAATCGATTCATAGACATACGGAGGGAAATTAGAGAGAGGAATTCCATGGATTTACTTCCATCTTGTTGATTGAGGGCAGACCCAAATAATACCACCCATTGGTCTGCAAGAGCTGTAATGGGTGAAGGATTGAGCTGACCAAGAAAACCAGTGGTTATTGCATGTTTCCTTGGAAAATATTTCAGGCTTAAAAAACTAATTGAGATGGCATCATTTCTGAAGTCTTGTAAAAAATCTCTCGGCTTACATCTTGCATGGATTGGTCCCAATTTTCGATGCTTGGGTTTTATATCAGTGTTATATTCTTGGATTTAAAGTGTTTGGGTATGACCTGATTGTATCGCACATCACTTTACCCACTTCATCTAACCTTAGTTTAAACCATATGTTGGGTTTGGTTCAGTCCTAATGCTCGGATCAAAATATCCTGGGTTTGGTTTCAACTCATGATTTAGATGTGGTTTGAGTCAGACCAGCCCTAACCAGTCATTCTTGGACCAATCCATCCTTGGGTTGATCTATGTTTAGACCAGCCTATGCTTGGATGAATCCATACCTGAACCTGGTTTGGTTTATTGTGTGAATGTGATCCAGCTTTGAACTTTTATACTTGGTTTGGTTCATGTATGCCTTGGTTCGCAATCTTTGATGGGATGCTTGGGTGTGGATTAGTTGATATATGTTCGGATTCATGCTTAGTAGAGGAATTTATTGCTTGCCGTATGGTTGTCCATGATGTTGTCTTGTTATATCTTACTTGATGGGTACTTTCAATTCCATGCTTAGTCCCATTGATGCTTAGTCTCAGGTAAGCTAATTCTTTTTTTTGTATAACATGCTTAAATGGTTTGAATGCTTGGTTGAATGCATATGCCCTACCCTCAATTGATGCATCCTCCCACTTCATGGGTGTGATAATTTAGGGCTCCCCTTCCCCAACGTTGTGAGTTTTTAGGATGACTCCAATGAGTCTATCTTTGTTGAGATTCTCAAATCCCATGTTGATTGGGGTGGGCCCCGCCTAGGCCATGGGCCTGCTCGACCATTAGGGTTGGTCCCTAGAATTGTTTTTGTTTTATTAAGAAAAATACAAGAAAAGAAAGAAAAACAAATACAAAAATGTGTCATGTTTACATGTTTTCAGGTGACGGTTTGGGATCATGTTGATCTCCAACCTAGCTTTTACTTAGTTTTGTCTTTGGCCTTAAGCCAATCATTTCCCATGTTTGGGAATCGATGTGCAGACCGATCATTTTCAAAATCTTAAGTGATGCCTTGTCGAGTGCAAGGAAGTCGAGGTTCGAGTACCTCTTGAGTGTTGCCTTGTCGAGTGCAAGGGAGTCGAGGTCCGAGTACCTCTTGAGTTTGCCTTGTCGAGTGCAAGGAAGTCGAGGTCTGAGTACCTCTGAGGTCCGAGTACCTCTTGAGTGATGCCTTGCTGAGTGCGGGGAGCTGAGGTCCGAGTACCTCTGAGGTCCGAGCACCTCTCCAGTAATGCCATGTGGGGTCCAACAGCCTGTTAACTTTTGGGAACTATGTTTGACCTGATTCTCTAAAGAGATACGTAGGCAGCGGGAAGTGGAGAACTTTGAGTAGTTCACCCTTCGCACACGGTCACACGTGCTTCCTTTGTCAAGGGAGCACCTCACACACAACCACAACCACAACCACGCACGAACTACGTTTGGCCTGATTCCCGCCGCACAGGGATACGTAGGCGGCTTGATCTCGAGCTCGGTCATCCATTATCTGTTGTATTTTCTGTGTTATTCATTCTTTTAATTCATTATTTGTTTATTCATGATTTTTTTTTATCCATTCATTTGTTCATTGATCTATTTATTGTCTGTTGACTTGTATTTTATTTTTCAAATCTATGTAGCGGCACCCTAAGTTAGAACAACTTAGAAACACGGTCTAGGGTTCCCCATTTGCCTAGTTAGGTTAAGTTGAATGACCTGAACATACATAAGTTTCAAGAATGCAGGAAAGGATAGGACAGAAGGAGACCGGTCCATTGACTGGGCGAGTTGGGTGCCTAACACTTTCCCAACTCGTAACTTGACACTTACCCTTCTCTGGTAAGACTAGAAGCCAATCCATTGAGCATGACTCATAGTGTCTCTCCAAGTGAGAGACCATTTATAGGTCCTAGACCTTATCTAGGTGGCAACTCCATATTTTACTCCGTCCATTGGCGTGGATGGATAAAAGTAACCAAGGCGAGAGCCTAATTTTGATTTCGTGGAGGATCATATGAAAATCCATTGTCCTCACAGCAGGCCCCAGAGCCAGCCGAGGACACATGGACCCTGAACGTGGACGGCTCCTCCATGGACGACCAAGCAGGGGCAGGGGTGATTCTGAAAAGTCCAGAAGGATTTAAAATACGGTCCGCTATCGGGTTCGGATTCAGAGCAACCAACAACGAGGCCGAGTACGAAGCTCTACTAGTCGGACTCAGATTGGCCAAAAGCCTAGCCGTCCGTCGGCTGTTGATACAAGGTGACTCACAGTTGGTCATCCGCCAAGTACAAGGTGACTACGAGGCCAGGCAGCCCAAGATGCAGAAGTACCTCGAGAAGGTGAACTCGGCCATCGCGGCCCTCCAAAGCGTCGAACTACAGTACGTCGATCGCGAAGAGAACACCGAAGCGGATGAGCTATGAAGGTTATCCCTGGAAGACATCCATGCGATGGACTCTTCCGTGTACGTGGAATTCTTGGACCACGCCAGCACCTCTGTTGAAGTCGTAGCCCCCGTCGGAGTCGTATCCAGCTGGTACGAGGACATATACCAATACCTCCGGACGGGCGCTCTTCCGACTGACAGGAAAGATGCTCGCCGTATCCAAGCTAAATCCCGGCAATACACCATACACAATGATGTAATATACAAGAGATCCTATACCCTACCGCTGCTAAGGTGCCTGCGATCAAACGAGGCCGAGCGCGTTATAAAAGAAGTACATGAGGGTATCTGCGGCCGACACCAGGGTGGACGATCGCTTTTCCAAAAGATCCTCCGCCAAGGCTACCATTGGCCGAAAATGCACGACGACTGCATCGAGCTTGTGCACAGGTGCAACAAGTGCCAGTTCTATGCACCCGTGCAACATGCTCCGGCCGCTCCACTGCAGCCGATCACAAGTCTCCTCCCCTTTGCCATATGGGGTATGGACATCATGGGGCCCTTTCCCCAAGCCACTTATCAACGGAAATATGTCATCATGGCCATCGATTACTTCACCAAATGGATTGAAGTCGAAGCCGTAGCCAAGATCGACACCTCCAAAGTGGAACAGTTCTTCAGACACTCGGTTGTGTACAGGTTTGGCATGCCGAGAGTCCTTGTGACTGACAACGGCACTCAGTTCACCAGCGCATCTTTCGCAAATTTTTGCGAAGCATTCCGAATAGACTATAGATTTGGGTCAGTCGGACATCCGCAGACAAGCGGCCAGACCGAGGCCTCCAATAAAACAATATTGTGCGGCCTAAAAAAGATGGTAGAAAACCAGAATGAAAAGTGGGTGGATATGTTACCAAGTATCGTCTGGTCGTATAGGACGACCAGCCGAACGCCCACGGGAGAGACACCCTTCATGCTCGCCTTCGGCACGGAGGCAGTCATCCCCGTTGAAGTTTTCCATCCCACGTTCCAGATGCTGAACTTTAACGAGCACACCAACTCTGAAGATCTACGGACGAACCTTGACAACCTCAAAGATGTAAGGGAATCGACAGCATTCCGAATGGCAAGTTACTAGCAGACGACAGCCCGTCACTATGACAAGACAGTCCGACCAAAACAATTGAAGGTCGGAGATCTTGTCCTTAGAAAAATGGCAGTCTCCGATCCCACAAATCAGGGGAAGATGGCCAAGAACTGGGAAGGACCATACTGCGTGCTCAGAATAGGACGACCGAGCTCATACAAGCTGACCACCATGGACGGTCAAGAAATTCCGAGGACATGGCATGCCACTAATCTTCGAAAATATTATCAATAATCCACAACATTTTATTCATTTCAGAATGTCAATTTTTTTTTTCAAGCAAGTCTCAATTGTATACCGGACCCCCTGAGGGCATCCGCTTAGTTCCTTTTAATACAAAACAGCACATATAGTTTTGTCAACTCACAACAAGTCATTCATAGCCGATCCTTCCGGCCCAATCGATCTCACCCAAGAGCAGGATGAACATCGCACTCGGTGTATCTTCCTACCGCGGTCCACAAGCTGACCAAGGTAGCATGAACACCATACTCGTACCTTCCTACCATGGTCCACAAGCAAACCATCGTAGCATGAAGGTCACACCCGTATCTTCCTACCACGGTCCACAACCAGACCTCGGTAGCTTGAAGACCATACTCCTACCTTCCTACCATGGTCCACAAGTAGGCCATGGTAGCATGAAGGTCACACTCGTATCTTCCTACCATGGTCCACAAGCAGACCACGGTAGCATGAAGATCACACCCGTATCTTCCTACCACGGTCCACAAGCAGACCTCGGTAGCTTGAAGACCATACTCGTACCTTCCTACCATGGTCCACAAGCAGGCCATGGTAGCATGAAGGTCACACCCGTATCTTCCTACCGCAGTCCACAAGCAGACCTCGGTAGCTTGAAGACCATACTCGAACCTTCCTACCATGGTCCACAAGCAGGCCATGGTAGCATGAAGGTCACACCCGTATCTTCCTACCGCGGTCCACAAGCAGACCTCGGTAGCATGAAAACCACACGCGTATCTGCCTACCACGGTCCACAGGCAGGCCATGGTAGCATGCAGATCATACTCGGATCTACCTACTACGGTCCACACGCAGACTCCGGCAGAAAATAGCATCTACCTAACTATGTGATCGGGCATCAGTAGCCCGGCTGGGGCAAGCCATACTCGTATCTCAAACATTGAGCTGCTTGGATATACCTAAGTGCTCTCGGCCAGCCAAAGCGCCAAGCCAAAAACACTTCCGGGGTAAGAGGCGGTTCAATGCCTTAGCCATTTTTCTAAGGAGTGCCCGCGGTCGGATTTGACATCGTTCGTTCTCGGACTCTACTACAAGCTAATAACCCCAGCTACTTTAATTACTTAAGTGTTCTCGGCTTATCGAGGGCCGAACAAACAACACTTCCAGGAAAATCGCCGAACAGGTAACAAAATGCGAGAAGGAAGAAAGCAGATAGAAAGAATGGATATTTTATTGATAAAGGCCCTAGAAGGGCAGTGGTACAAATATACAGTTAAAAAAAAAACAAACAAAACAAAGACAAAATATACAAGTGCTGCCTCTTCAAGGCCGGTTCTCCTCAGCGGCCGGGAGTGCTTGATCCTCGGATGGCATGCAAGGTCCGGGAGCTCCACGAGCGGCTTCTGCGGCACATCGTAGGGAAGAAGGTCGTCCTCGAGCATACGGTCAGCCTCCTTAGCTGCCGTCGGCTCCTCTAGGTCCTCAGCGACGGCCGGGTCTCCACGGGTACCGGGGGCTCCAACCCATCAATCTGGGCGACAATCGGGATCTCCAACCAGTTTATCTTGAGGGCGCCCTTATCCGCTAGTTGTTCTCTTAAGTATCTGACCCCCCTCTCGAAGTACACGCAGGAGGCCTTGTCGATGTCCTCTTCGTACTGAGCCGAAGACTTGTACTCGGCGACCGCTCGAGCCAAGGCCTCCCGGTGAGCCTCCTCAGCCTTGTTCAACGCTTCTTTGGCAGCCCTGGCCTCGTCCTCGAACTTCCAAAGCCTCTCCTCCAGTGCCAGCCTCACCGGTTGCTCAGCCTGCAGATCTTCCTCGGTTTTTCACCGCTTGTCCTTAGATGATTGAAGCTTTTCCTCGAACGAATGCACTCTCTTATGCTCTTCGTCAAGAGAGGCCTCGGCTTTGTCCAGCGACACCCGGAGGGCGACCTTTTCTGCAACGAGGTCCTTAAACTCCGAGGATTTATTGGTTAGATTCTCCTCGATAGCCTTCAGAGCCTCGCGCAGTGAGATCTCCAAGACCTCCTTCTCGTCCAGGTCGAAAAAGGCCTGAGCAGCCCGCTCGCTGACCTCAGCCAGAAGATTGCTCATCTGCACAAAAGAGAACACTTAGAAAATAACAAAATGAATAAAAAAAGAAAGAGATGAAGACTCCGAATATTACCTGACTGTACGCCGTGAATGCTCGTCTGAAGACGTCCTCGTTTGACAAGTCGGAGGTGAAGGCTATGTCTTCTGGGAGACGTCCCTCGGTGACTATGATTCTAGCCGCCCTTGTGCTCTTGAAGACCGAGTCTGTCGACTTCAGTCCGAGTGCAGGAGAAAAAGGTACCTTCGGAACCTCCTGCTTTTCACCTCTCTGGCGGGCCGTGTGCCCGGCTTCCTCCTTGGAGGCCCCAATGGCCCCGGTCATATCAACCACCTTCGGGCTTTCAGTAGCCCTCTTCGCCGCAGGCGTCACCGCGCCCCGATCGGCCTTGGTTTCCTTCGCAGCGACCATCTGAAGGGGCTGGACTTCCTTCGTCGCAGCCCCCGCTGTTGTCTCCTCTTGACGACCGAGTCTAGGGGCCGGCCTTGTCTTATATATGTCGGTCGAAAGCTCCGCGAACGACTTTATTTTCTTCTTCGGAGGCTCCTCGGTCATGGGCCCCTTGCCCTTTGCCTCGATCTTGGCCCTCGGTTCCTTCCATGGAGGCGCACCCGTTTGTCCGCCAGCCGGCTGAACCCCCTTCGCGGCCTCGGCCGTCTGCTTGGCCAGGATCCGGGCAACGATTTTATCGTCTTTGAAGTTCATTGCAAGGAGAAAATGGTTAGCGACAACATCAAGACAGCAGCAATACATAGTATGGGTCCTAAAATTATTCAACTCACCAAGGAGACCGTGCTCGGCCAACTACACGGGATCCGCAAGGTCGGAGAGGTGCAGTCTTCCCAGCCATCATCTTGCGTTGAGTCTTTCTCTCCTTCGTCGTCAGGAAGGGGATTTTTTTGAACCCCGTGGCGTCGACCACCAGCCAAACATTCGACAGAGGGAGGGCCGGGCCGTCTGCGGGAGGGCCTACGAAGAAAAACTTGTCATTCTACCCGTGGATGGAGGAAGGCTTTTGGGCGATAGCCGGGAGCTTCTTTCCGCCCCTCTGGCTAAAAAAGTACCACCCGATCATAGCCCGGGCCTCGGTTAGACTGGCCAACTGGAAGACTGACCGAAACAAGTTCATGGTCGGAGTTTCACCCAGTCGGCGGACGAACAGGATGAAGGCAAATATGCATTGCCACCCATTCGGAGCAAGTTGGGAGGGGGCGATGTGGTAGGTTTGAAGGATTTCTACAACTAATGGGTGAAGGGGAAACCGGAGCCCAAACTTCAGGGTGTGTTCATACACGCAAATATCTGATGTATTCACGGTACATGCCCGCTCATCGGAGGTTGGGAGTCGAACGCGGACATTTGTCATTGGCTCTACGAGCTGGTATGCCCGGCAGATTGATAACAAAGCCGCTTCGGTTTTGATCTTACTCGACACCTTCCATGCTGGGACAGTGCCGATAGCAGTTACTGAAGGTCGACCGCCTCTCTGACGAGATGCCCGTTGAGCCGGGGGGCCCGCGGGGCGACCACGCTCTTCGGCCTCAGAGGAACTCTTCTCAAGTTCCTCCTCAGAAACTGAATTGGAAGCCTTGGAGGCAGCGGACCATCCTTCCCTGGAGAAGGATGATTCCTCAGAAGAAGAAGTTCGGGAAAGGGTCATTTTCTCACTCACCCTCACTCTACCGGAAGAGGTAATACTATTGGAGGAATATCTACTAAGCATGAAAGGACAAGAAAGGAAATGTAAGGACACTTACTGGTTGAAAGAAATTGAACTCTGACTACAGAAGCAAAGCTCGAAAACAGGGATGTTCATCTAGACTCTGAGTGCTCTGATGGAACTCTGGATGCAACTGAAGCAAATGGTTGAATGAACGAACTAGAAGAGTATTTATAGGTCCTATGATCGAGAACCGTCTCTTCGGGTTCCGGATACGTGCTTCAGCAACATTGGTCGTCGTCTGCGGCGCCGGACGCGACGTGACAATCTGACATCACGCGCAATGATGGCGCTTCTTCTCGAGGCACTCTGCCTCCTGGTAGCCGTCGGATCGATATGTTGATCCGTGTCGCTTCAGTCTCAGCCATTCGATGCATTCGACCGATTTGAAGAGAGCGGCAGTTAATGGCGCTCCTTCTCGAGGCACACCGCCTCCTGGTGGCCATCGGATCAAGAGTCGATCTGCGTCAAATCAAAAGATCGATGGTCGAACATGTTTGCGGAACCCGAGTTTAATGCCTCGAGCCCCGCGCCTCAATCAATCGTGCAGACGGTTGGTGCAAGGAGCACTGAGAGTCATTCAATGTAGTCATTAATTTGGCAATCGGCCTCATACGGCGCAAATTTTCTCAACGGTTTGGACTTATTGCACTATCGAATTCGTGGCATCCGACAGCGCATGGGGCATCTGTTAGGAGGGAAAAATCCCTTCCATTTAAAATTGTACACGTGTCAAATTGCGCCTTCGGAGCTTGAGCCCTCAGAGTATCTCGCGCTCGGTATCGTGTATTCGGCCTATCATGCACACGGTCTCTCGTGCGCCCGGCCTCTCGGGTAGCGCTCGGAGTTATAGTCCTACTCGACTACGGTTCTCAGTCGGAAGCCAGAGTCCCATTGTGATTATGCTACCTCCGGGGAGTCCTTCTCTCGGTCTGATACGACACCGACTATCCCGGTCGGACATTACTCACACGTTGACACATGTCAATCCCAGAGCTGACCGACCTAGCTTCCTTGGCTGAGGTCTCCCACTCCTACTCGGAGTCTACCACATGAGTGTCCCAAAGAGCGACACGTGACAATCCTATTGGCAGTCTACTCCCCTGAGTCCTGGTACCTCCATGCTTCTTCACAATCTGTCATCCCTCAAGGTAAACCCTAAGTTACAAGCTATTATTATTCATCCTTCTCACACGTTCAAACTCTCTCATCGTCCCACTCTTTAAACTGGAGATTGCATTCTGCTATCTCTTGACTGTTTACCTTGGGAATCTAACTTAGGCATCGGAGTGTACCCGGGGCTTAGGCGCCCCACTCCTTTGTCTCTTCTCTGTGATTGCAGGTCATTCAGAGCGCGGATTGATGAACGATTTTCAACCGTAACAGTATGCATATCAGTTCGGTTTCCTTTTGCTTTCTTCGCCCTAGCACTCTGTTCAATCTTTTCTCTTGTTTTCTACTCTGTTTTGATGGAGCCTCACAGCTCATCATCTACTGCGGCTAAGCCTATGGGATTCCGTTCTCTTTATTCAAAGTGGACCGGAGGGTTCTCTTATTCAACCGCATATATTGCTAGAGCTGATGAGTCTGATTTGGAAGATACTTTTGTGGTACCTGAGGACAAAGATTCCTCCCCTCTTTACACCTCATCTTGCTTTGGTAAGGAAGGTAATCTCAAGTAAGTTTGTATGGCGTCAGGCTGTTCTTGAGGCTTTACCTCTGGCTTGGAATACAAAATACGGAGTTAAGGTTCGCTATTTGGACCTGATATTTACTTGTTCATGTTTGTCCCTGAATTGGATCTCCTAAATTTGCTTCATGATGCGCCGTGGTCTGTGGCTGGTCATCTCATAATTTTAGAACGCTGGAATGATGAACGGAGATGGAGCTTTGATCGGTTTCCATTATGGGAGCAATTGCATGGTATTCCTTTAGATATACTCACTGATTCAATGTTTCCTAGATTAGTAGCGAAGGTGGGCAAGGCATCAAGTGTTATGGTGGTAGACGGCTTATCTTATGGCAAGAAGTTTTCTTATCTTAGGGCTCGCCTTCCCTGGCATATTTTGAATCCTTTACGGATCTCTTTTACTATAGAACGGAAACTGGTCGATAATCGTTTGGTACTGAACAAATTTCCTTCTGATTTGAAAAGGGTCGTTCGTTCGAAGCGTCTAGTAGAGCGAGCAGGCGCGCCAGTTCCAAGGTAGCCGTGAAGTTTCTTATGAGATTCCCTCTACTTCTCCGATGCCAGCGTGCCAGCGAGTTCTTCTGGTCAATCATCCTTACCAATGATGACGTTAGCAGCCTCTTCATTATCCAAATTACCTCGGCTTCTTTTATATCACATGCTGTTCATAATCATTTTAGTGGATATCATAGTTAGGATCAGAGGGATCCAAACGTCTGTCCAGCGTCTCTTTTATCTTCTATGACATTGGCGAACTTTCTATATACCTCCTCAGGGCAGGAGCGGATTCAATTATCGGGTCAGAATTCATCGAACCAATTCAGTTATCCAGTTTTGAATCCCCAGGGTGAGGTACCTCATTTAGTGGGAGGCATCATGCGTCGCAATCTCCTGAGTAGTCTTCTTCCTCTTTGGATGTTTCTGGAGTATCTACCTCTGACACTCAACCTATTACTTTGGCTATTGAGATGCCGGCATCAGTATCTACAGATCTTCCTGCTTCTTCTTTTCAGTCTCGTGCAAAAAGGACCAGGTAGACTTCCCAATCAGAGGAAGTTTCAATGGTGACTCAAGGCTATTTACCCCGTGGTGGATGGGGAACCAGCCCCACGAGCAGCAATGATGATATTAAGTTGGAATCGTCAAGGTCTAGGGAGTCCCTGGACAATTCAAGCACTGTTTAATCTCCTCCATTCAGAGTAGCCGGTTATCATTTTCTTAATGGAAACAAAAATGAAGCAAAAGAAATTGGAATTATTACTGCGGAGATCTTAGTATGCATACTTGTTTGTAGTGGATCCTCTAAATTTATCTGGTGGTTTGGCGGTAGTCTGGCAATTAAACTTAACATTCTATCTGCTTTTAACAGGATTATTGATTGTGAGGTTATGTAGTCTTAGAGGATCCATTTTTTCTTAACTTTTGTTTATGGAGAGACCTTGTTCAATCTCTGCGTTTAGCAGTTGGCAAACTCTAAGGAATATTAATGCTCAACGGCAAGGAAAATGGCTTTGCTTAGGGGATTACAACTCCTATCTGGTCTGGCATAAGAAAACTGGTGGCGATCTGGAGTTTTTTCGTGATTGTTTGCAATTTCAGAATCTAATTAATGATTGTAATTTCATTGAACTCCCTTCTCATGGTCCTCTATTCACTTGGAATAACAAAAGAGTGGGTTGAGCTAACATTCGCATCAAGCTGGATCGGGTTTTTGTGAACACTTTGTGGAGAACTACTTACTCGGATGCGACAGTCTTTATTAAGCCTGGTTTTGGTTCGATCACAACCCAGTCGTTCTTGATATGAAGTGACGGGTCTGCGAAGGTACTTGTCCTTTTAGATTCGAAGCAATGTGGGTTCGACATGATGACTATCTTATTGATCGCTGCTGGACTCTTATTATTTCTGGTAAAACTTTTGATTCTATACAAAGGAAACTTACTAAAAGTCAAGCTTCTTTTTGTATTTGGGCCAGGTTCAATCTAATATTTTGAAACTTAAAAAGCAACTTCAACTTCTTCGGCAAAAGCCAGTTTTTGCATTCTACCAATCAAAAGAAGATGCACTTATTAGTCAATTGGAAGAGGAAATTTTAAGGGAGGAGATATTCTGGATGCAGAAATCTCGTATTGAATGGTTTAGACATGGAGATGCAAATACACGATTTTTTCATGCAACAACAATTCAACGTAGGAATAAGAATCGTGTCTTGCTTCCATCAGGGGAATGGCTCCAATCAGAATGAGATATTTACCAAGCTTTTCTCAATTATTTTAGATCGACTTTTACTTCTGACGATGTGGCCCTAACTGATTTGTCTCATGCATTAGATTCAATTACCTCAATTGTGACACCAGAAATGACTGATATGTTGCTGACTATTCCATCTACTGATGAAATTCGGCAAGCTATGTTTGCATTCAGTCCTCTCAAGTCACCAGGGCCTGATGGATGATTCCCTGCTTTCTTTTATCAGCATTTCTGGAATGCTATTGGGACTGACATTGTGCGGTTTGTAACAGAAATCTTTACGCAGAAATCTTTACCTTTGGACTTTAATCATACATATCTTTGTTTTATTCTTAAGGTTGCCCAACCAGAATCCCTAGATCACTTCCATCCAATAAGTTTATGTAATGTTACTGTAAAACTTGTTTCTAAGATTCTGGTGGGAAGATTAGCTAATTTTCTGGGTGATATAGTTGCTAGCAATTAGTCTGCATTTATTTATGATAGAGTAATTTCAGATAATATCTTGACGGCCATGAAGCTTTCTCTTATATTAAAAAGCATAAAAAAAGTAAATCTAGATACCTTGTTCTTAAGTTTGACATGTAGAAAGCCTATAATAGGCTAGAATGGACTTTCATTGAGAACATTTTAAGGAAATTACGGTTTGATGCATATTGGATTAAACTGGTAATGAGTTGCATTACTAGGGTTCTTACACCCTTATTATTAATGGGGCGAAAAGAGGTTTTTTTTGCCCTTCACGAGGCATTAGACAGGGCGATCTTCTCTCACCTATAGTTTTTATTTTATGTGCTCATGTACTATAAGACCCGCACTCTATGAACCGGATCTAAACCTTGTTTCATGTCGTAACAGGTCTTCCAATCATCACTGGATCAGACGGGACGAGCGGATGACAATCAGGTATGAAATCGGACCAATCGGACCAATTCAAGTATGAAAAACTTCATACCAGTCGCTGGTACCGGTTTATGGTACCGGTCGATGGTTGACCGGTATGGCCTGCGCAGCATGGATCCGGAAACGGATCTCTGCGGGTCCTACTTTCTAAATTTCAAACCGAAAGACTTTCCTAATGTTAAGAGGCTTCCTAAACCTAACTCTAGCCTATATAAGGACCCTTAAACCTCCTAAAACCTCTTCCATTGATTCTCACATTCCCTAGATAGGAGAAAGAGGCTGAATAAGGAGAAGAAGCTAGGAAGGAGAGGGAAGAGCCGCTATTGCCGTTCGACGAAGAACACATTACCGCAAGTTAACGGTAAGTGCTTAAACCTTCCTCTACATTAAGTATTCTAGGATGGTTAGTTATGATTGGATCAATACCATGCAAAGCAGGTATTGATCTAAACCCTATTTTGTCGGCAAACCCTAATCTAGTCGATAACCCTAGATTCAAGTTCTAGGTTGAGATCATCGAAACTAGGACTTGAATGGAGTTGGAAACAACTCTAACTCAGTGCTCAGACCTAGGATGTGTAGGAGAAATCCTAGGATCAATAGAGGGTGACCAACGAAAGGCGAGAACCAAGCGTATGGTCTTCCGGAGACATACCGGTCGCACTCTATGCGACCGGTACTGCGACCGGTACCTCCCGAGGATTGGCCTGTGGGGACCGGTCGACCATACCGGTCGCAGGTTTTCCCCACAGTGCTGCGACCGGTACCTGTGATCGGTCTGCTCTGTGAAGAGTGTTTTTGACCCAGTTGGTTTTTCAACCAACGTAAACCTAAGGAAAAATTATTCTAATTAAACCTAACATTGTGTAGGACTTTGTGATAGCACGTTTGGACCTTGTGACGCAGAGCGAATTATCAATCAAGCGTCAGATAAGGGAATCGGACCTAAACCCTAATAAATTAATAAACAGTAAATCGTTGCTAATAACCATGATTCTATGGTATGATGTTTGTGCATACTCGCATGTCATTTTTTACTTTCAGTTATTATTATTGTTCATGCATACTCGCTATGCTAGGATGTGATTGTTAGTCATGTGATTGTTTTCGTTGATGTGTCAAATGGGAAGGACTGGAGGTCTAGGATCATTCCTCACACTAGCACCTTTTGTATCGTTCTATCTTAGCATGTTTGGTGTGGGTAGGGTATCAGGGGGAGGAAGTGGCACTGTGGTCTCTGACCTGACCACTAGACTCTAGATCTATCTCTATGCCGTAGAGAATTGCGCTGGGACAGGGCTTACTGTGATGACATATAGGATTAGTTAGTTACGAGTCCAGTTTGTAAGTCCTCGTCAATAGGGGTTTACGTGTTGGTGTGGGTAGAGTATCAGGGGAGGTGTTGGCGGTGTTTGATCCGGACGTCTTAGCTCTATCTCTATTCCATGATAGGGTGCATGTGGGACGACAGTGGTGTTTGACCATTGGACGGTTTCACGTACTCTCGTATAGAGGTGCGGTGGCCGTCAATCCTTTCTATAACACATTGTAAACTTAAAACCAGACCAAGATGTGAATGTTAATCATGCATATGTTTGTTGCATTGTCTGATTGTCTTACTGAGCTAAGTTGTGAGCTCACCCTTGTGTACACATTATTTTTAGATGTTGATGCAGGTTATACTGTGGAGGACTATATGGATGCTTTGGCATATGGAGGTATTGCTGCTTTAGAAGTGCAAGCTGGAGAGGACAAGCATGACGCTTCATGCGAGTGTCCTTTCTGCGTGTATCTGTAGGAGTTGATTTAATTTATTTTAATTATTTTTAGTTGAAGATATAATTGATGTAAAGATATTTATTTATGTTTTGGGTATTTGATAATTGAATATTTTATTTAAATTTATTAATAGATTACTTAGTTCATTTAATTTAAGACTTCCATTGTATTTTATTATATTCTGATTGTGGTTATGTGCAATGATTTGTATGAGTGGATACGGTCTTATTGAGATCCTAGTGTGAGCCGTTGGTTCAGTGACGGTTCACTCACACTTCTGGTTCAGTCGAAATTGGGTTGTGACAACTTGGTATCAGAGCTCTTAGGCTCTGTCCAACAGACCTTATTTGCACTTAACTAAGTCGATGAACTGAGATAGGAAGAATTAAAAACTTTAATAAAAACTTACCTTAAACATTTGTTTGATGCTTGAGACTAAATACGAAAGAGCATAATGTATTATACTAAAAGTGGAATTAATAAACAGTCATGCTCTAGATAGGAACCTGAATGACGAGTGAGAAAAATCATAAACTTCCACTAAATTGAAAAGAAAACTGTATCAAGAGTAAAAATAATCATAATCATCTAAAGAGTGATAAGTTAATTGTGCTACAGGGTACAGTCCACAAGTCGGACAGTTATCCTGTTATATATAAACCATGCTGTGAAAGAAAGGAAAATAAGAAGCCTATCATGGGGTTGGGGGCATAGGAGGAATAGGGTCAGCAATGTCATAATCACGCTCGTAGGCTACCCTGAGCAAGTGCACCTGCTCTTGTGTGACTCTGAGGCTGCGAGTAAGGCGCCCTAGGTCACGGCTCATCTCCCGCTGGGCATCTCGGATCTCCGTGAACATACCCATCACGGTATCAGGAGGAGGCTGAGATGGTCCCGCTGCATGCGTGGACTGTGGTGCTGGTGCTGGAACATCCTCCCTCTGATCATCGCCACCCTCATCATCATCCCCTGCCTTTGCTACATGAGCCGCATTGGCTACTGCTGCTGCTGCTGCCGCGACTGTTACCCTCCTGAGTGGGCGAGGACGAGCCTCTAACTCCTCATCGCTGATCGGCGGGCCGTCCATCCTCATCCGGAGAATGGCATCCCAGTCAATGTCTGAGGTCATAGTGTCCTTAATTGCAGTTTCACCCCTTATGTCCACTCGTAATCGTTGCAGAAGAGTAGTGATGAGTCGACCATATGGAAGGTTACTGGCCTGATCGGACAGAGTAGCTTGACGCATGGTCCTGATAATAATGTAGGGGAGACAGACCCACTCCCCAGTGCAGACGCAATAGGTCAAGTACTGAGTGAGCTGAGACAACTCACTGTAGTGGCCGCTCTGGGGAACGATGTCGTGCTGGATGATGCGACACTATACCCGGGGAACATGCCTCAAGTTAGCAACTTTCATAGGCGCTCCAGGGTTAAGTATCTGCTCTAAAATCTCCTAGCGCAGATCATCAGTGAGAAAGCCCTTCATCTTAGGGGCGCAGTAGACCAGGTCCCCATCATTTGGGATCCCCAGAAGATCGGTAAGCTGGTGTGTGTTGAAAGATATAGGGACACCCATGACGAGACTAGTAAGGTGGAGTTTCCTGCCTTGGCTGAAGTCATTGATATTTTCCTCTATCTCTAAGTTGGTGTGGAAATGTTTGACTAGGTTAGGGCAGGTGTTCACAGTGTACGTAATAACGGGCAACCACCCAAGTCTACCAAAAGCTGCTTCCACATCAAACTTTTAAAGCTGCTCCAGGTTCACCCGTTGCCCTAACTCGATATTCTTCTCGTCAAACCAAGGGAAGCAGGCTTACGCAGCCTCGGAATGAAACCACCGCTCATCGAGCTGTGGAACAAGAGGATGCAGACGATTCATGCCAAGACCAAATGAACGTTTACCCGCACCTCTGCGTTAAGACATGATGAGCTATACAACAAAGACAAAACAAAGAGAAATTGATTAGAAATTTTCAAAATTTCGGTAGCATAACGACAGTAATTTAAGCAAAAGCCTCGAACTCACCCAAAACCTGGGGAGGAGGACTTACATAACCCTCAAACACCTCATGGAAACTAATCATACATCAATCAAACAAGAAATTTAGGAATTTCTAGAAAATTTTGATTTTTTGTAAAATCCTAGGTTAAAAACCTAAAAATTCGATTTTTTTGAAAACCATTCGGTGGAACCTCAAATTGGTTGAGGGCTTTTGCTCGTAGAGGTCCCTAAACCCTTTCTAAGCCGAAGAAAAAGAGTTCCTACGGTTAGAATCTTCCAAACTAAGAAAAACCTAGTTTTTAGGTATGAAACCATGAAGAAACAATGTAAAAATGATAAATGGAAGGAAGAAACTTACTTGGAGGCGATGTTCTAGGTCTTGATTGGAAGAAAATAGCTTCTAAGACCACCGATCGGACTGTAGCAACTCACAGAGCCAGAGAGGAATCGCCACCGAAGAGGAAGAAGAAAGGAAAAGTAAGAAAAATCTCACTTTTCCCGATTTTAAAGAGGATTCTGGGCATACCGATCGACGGTTTTGCCCATACTGGTCGACCGGTACCCCCTGGTAAAGTCGACCGGTACCCCTCGGTCAGGAGAAAATTCTGACCGGTCGACTATACCGGTCGCTCCATTTCCCACAGGGTTGCGACTGGTACATCGACCGGTACCCCTCGGGAATCCGAGAAGTTTGTCCGCCTGGACATACCGGTCGCACTACCTTATACAGTGCCGCGACCGGTATGTTGCGACTGGACAACTAATGGAAACCCAGGAAATTTTGGGAAAAATTTATAAAAATTTCGATTTAAGTTTCCTTACGAGTTTTGCCTTACACTTGTTAAAGACTAACACTATTATGACTATTCGATTATACCTCATGTGTTATGTCTTCTTCTCAGATCCAAGTAGGAAAGCTAATCTGAGATGGTAGGCGGAAACGGTCATAGAGGCTCACGAAGGCGTCACCACTCCAGGGTACGCCAAGACGCGTGGAGACAAGAAATGTTGATGAGCAAAATGTGAACCCAAACTGTGAAGAAAGGCAGAGTCCCAGAGCACCAATAAATTTGTCAGGACCTCCTCACACACACTCTGAAACAATTGTGACAAATCTGGTTTTTCAGATGGAAGCTTAGCAGAAAACATTCCTGAACGAGATGCTGAAGATGTTCAGGCCACCAGGATATATCCCTACAGAGGGTACACTTGAATCTAGGGGAAATAACACCACCCCGCCAATGGATGGTAGCACTGGGCCGATGGGCCAAGGATAGATTCTACAACCACCACACCAATTTCCATCGTCATCTGTCTATCAAGGAATCTATCCATACCCACCACCATGGTACGGAATGAATGCACAAGGGCAGAATGACCTAAGCCGAGCGGTGGACAGGTTCTTGAAACTGAAACCCCCTACTTTCATAGGGAAACCAAGGAAACCACTGTGGCCTGCACAGTGGGTTGCTGAAATAGAGAATAACTTCTGACTGATGACTTGTACAGAGGATGAAAAGGTGCTATTCGTTACGCACATGCTCAAGGAAGACGCAAATGCCTGGTGGAATTCTACCCGAACATACTTGGAGACAAGGCATACTCAGATCACTTGGGAGATATTCAAGGGAGCTTTCTTGATAAGTACTTTCCGAAGAGATTCTGTAATCAAATGGAGAAAGAATTTTTGAACCTGCAACAATCACAGTCGACTGTCGATGCTTACCAGCAGAGGTATGAAGAGCTATTTTTCTTCGCTCCGGCAAGCACGCAAGAAGAAGAAACCAAGACCCGTACGTTCACCATGGGATTGCGAGGGAGTATCGGAGAGCACGTCTTGGATTTGGAGAAAAAGATATATAATGAGGTTGTGCAGATTGCCAGGGTAATTGAATCCAGCCAAAGAGACAGTTTCTTTGCTCAGAACAGAGAACTAAAGAGGCCCGCCACCGAGACTTCAGGTGGAGGGAATACAAGACCATTTCACCCATACAGGGCTCAGTCGGCTGTGGTGCCTGCAAGGAACACTACTGCAGCACCACCAACACAGTTTGCTAGACAGAACCCAAATGTCAAATGTTTCAACTGTCAGCAATTGGGTCATTATGCGAAGACCTATACTCTACCTAAGAAGCAACTGCCACAGCAAGGAAATATATTCGCAGTCACCACTCAGGAGGCAGCCGCATCACCTGATGTGGTTACTGGTATGATTACATCCCTCACTATTTGGCTTACTGTTGTTGTGTTTGAGCATGTAGAACTAAAGGATAATTAATTTCAAGAACTATAAATATAGCTGGTGTACCCGCCAGAGTACTCTTTGACTCTGGGGTCACATACTCCTTCGTTTCTAGTTATTTTTGGAAGCGAATGGAATTACCTGTCAAGTATTTAAACCCAAGCTTGATAGTTCGCTCCCCGATGGGAGTCGAAGTGGCATTGAATGAATACTTTGGACCGTGTACAGTTAATATTGAGGGCCGAAACCTAGAAGCAAATCTGGTTCAACTCGAGATAGCAGACTTTGACGTCATCTTGGGAATGGATTGGCTAGGCCATCATTCAGCTAGCTTATTATGTGGTGAAAGGAAACTTGTGCTTAAAGATGAGAAGGGGAAAGTGTTTAGCTTCACTGGGACCAAGTTACCTAGGAAGCGGAAGCTGATCCTCTCCGCCCTAAAAGCTAAGAGATGCTTAGAGAAGGGAGGAGTGGGGTACTTAGTGTCTGTGGTCGACATAACTGCTGAGGTGCCAAAGATAGAAGATCTAGATGTGATACGAGAGTTTTCAGATGTATTTTCAGAAGATCTACTAGGTCTACCTCCAGACAGGGCTACAAAGTTCGTAATAAACCTCATGCCAGGGTCAGCCCTGGTGTCTAAGGCACCATACAGGATGGCCCCTACCGAATTAAAGGAGTTGAAGACCCAATTACAAGAACTACTAGATGAGGGTTTCATACAACCAAGTATATCGCCATGGGGAGCACCTGTATTGTTCGTTAAGAAGAAGGACGGTAGTGTACGGCTATGTATCGACTACCGAGAGCTGAACAAGTTAACCATCAAGAACCGATATCCTTTGCCTAGGATCGATGATCTGTTCGATTAGTTGCAGGGTGCAAAGGTTTTCTCGAAGATTGATCTTAGATCAGGGTATCACCAAATGAAGATCAAGGCCGGAGATATTCCGAAGACTGCTTTCAGGACAAGGTATGGACATTATGAGTTCCTTGTAATGTCATTCGGGTTGATTAACTGTAAGACCCGCACGCTGAGAACATGGTCCAACCTTACATTTCGTGTCGTGACCCGTCTATATATGATGGTCGAGCCAAGTGGACTAAGTGTGTGAAGAAACCCAAGACCCAGTATGAAAATTTGCTCAAAAACAGTCAAAATGAGGGTAGGGTCGCAGGTTTTAATAGGCAGGTCCGACCCTCCCATCGACCCTTACCATCGACCCTCAACCATGGGTCGCAGGGTCTATGAGTTGTCCGACCCTCCCATCGACCCTCGACATTCGGGAAAAACAGCACGAACCAAAAATTGAGAAACCTTCCTAATTTCGATTGGAACCTTTCCTAAACTGAATGTGATTTATTTTGGGAGGTTTTACTCTATAAATAGGACGTCCTTAAGCCTCTTTCACTCTTTTTACAACCCTAATTGGATTGAGAGAAAGAGAAGAGAAGGAAGAGAAGAAGAGAAGGAAAACTTGAAGAAAAGACTAAGGAAGAAGAGGAAATTCAGAGGAACTCTGAATCTCAGCAAGCCTAAGGTATGAATACATTCCCCATGACTTATTTAAGACTTTAGAATGGTTTATGAAGAGGGTATGACTTAGAAGAAACCCAAATCATCCATCCATGGTTTCGTTTCAATGGAAACCATGGAGGAGATCATTAAAACCATGTAGGTGAATAAAGTATAGTTTTAAACCATAGAACATATATAGAATGGATTGTGGAAGTAAGCCATAGGACCCAACCATGAAAGAGAGAACGAAATCTGATATTTTCGACTCAAACCATGGAGGGTCGCACCTAGGGTCGATGGAAGATCCGACCCTAGCATCGACCCTCAGTGTTCGGGAAGTTTAGATTAGGGGGAGGGTCGCACCCAGGGTCGATCATGACTCCGACCCTACCTCCGACCCTCAGTTAACAGTATGGTTTTTAAATTCAAAATTAATTCTAATTAAATTCAATCGACTTTGTTAGGTCTTCTAGCAATATAATAACATTATAAAGGTGATTCTAAAGCTTGGAAGAGGATCTATTAACAAGCTAAGGTGAGGGAACAAGACCTAAACTAATTGGTTAATAATAAATTATTTTATTTCTTGAGTTCGATGCCATGAATGATTTTATGCGTGTATGATTATTATGTGCATTCAACATGTCATCCAATATTTCTATTATTACTGTTCATGCATATTTAAATTTATTGATTATAACATGATGATGTTGATGATGGTAGGAATAGGCATGTGAATGTTTGTGTTTGGCTGGTGTACATGGTGCGGGTAGGGATGGTATCAACCGGTACTTCGATGTTGTTCTCATCAGGGTATATTGTGCCATGGTCTATTCAAGTCATGTCCACTCAGCAAGTGTTAGTGTACTTGATGCGAGTGGAGTATCAGGGGGAGGACGTGACATTGTGGTTCAGCCTGGTCACCAGACTCTAGCTCTATCTTTACTCAAGTCTTGTCCACTAACATCATCGTATCGCCATTACCTTAGCGGAACTAATATGTCATAGGGCATCAGGGGGGGGGGACGTGGCATTGTGGTTCAGCCTGGTCACCAGACCCTATCTCTATCTCTATGGATGTATTGAGGGATGCTGGGGTGAGGCCTTGGATACATTGTTTGACATTAAGGTTGGTTAGTTGCGAGCCCAGTTTGCAAGCCCTCGCCAACAGGGGCTTACGTGTTGGTATGGGCAACCGGTGCAGCCATGCCATTTTCATGGGGTGTATATTGTCCATGGTGGGTGCATGTGGGGCGACAGTGCCGTTTTCATTGGGCGTTTCCACACACTCGTGTATAAGTGCGCGGCCACCTATCCTTTATATAGCACATTGCAAACTTTAAACCAGACCAAAGATATGAATTGATTGCATACATATGTATTGTTGCATTGTTTTGTTTGCTCACTGAGCCGTGATGTGTGCTCACCCTTTCGAATTCGAATACTTTTAGTTGATGATGTAGGTACCACCGTTGAAGATTATATGAACGCTTCTGTGTACGGGCATGTGGCGACAATAGAAGCTGAAGACTTAGTGGATATGCATGACTCCTCATGCGAGTGCAACTCATGCGTATTCGATTAGATTTTGTTTAGATTTTATTAAAGACATGTAACTGATATTTATTTAATTATGTCTCAGTTGATTTAATAATAATTTGATATTTATTTATGGTTATCACAGTTAGATTCTCAGTTCATTTACTATAAGACTTCCGCTATTTACTTTATTACCTCTGATTAATGTGGAATGTGTTTTGATTTATCATATGTGGGATAGCCTATTTTGAGATCCTGGTTGAACCGTTGGTTTATTGATGGTTCATCACACCATTCTGAATAGTGCGGAATTGGGGTGTGACAACTTGGTATCAGAGCATCTCGTAGGCCTTACCCATTAAACCTGAATACTTCCACTGAAGTCCATGAACTGAGTTAGGATAATTTAAAAACTTTAATACAAATAAACCATAAGCACCTGTGTTGGTTGAGACAAAAATTAAACAAGACGATAATGTACATATAAAAGGTGAAACCATATATATACACTCACACAGAAAGAGAAGACCAAAAATTATCTTAATAAATAAATAATTTAAGATATTATCTATAAGTTGGGCAGTTATCCAAGTATACAAGGATATAGTACAGTAGCAAGAAGGAAGCTTCTGTAAAGCAGAAAATACCGAATAGATAATCACAAGATGTGAAACTCGATGTAGGACAGAGGAAGAAGGAAAATGGCTAGTAATGCCAAAACCCTGTAGAGATAAAGGAAAAGATCTCGGGCTGAATGCGACAGAGATAGGAGAACAATAGCTATACACCAAAAATGAGAGTAACTACAAGAAGATAAAGTTATACTCTGGGTGACATGGAAACTCAGAGTGAGATCCACCACAAGCTGATCCATTACCCGCTGAGCATTAAGAAGAGGTTGCAACTTGACCCCACCACTATCAAGGTCGAGAATGGATAAGGAAAACTCATCTGAGTAGATAATCAGACTATATTGAATTAAAGGAAGTGAACAATCAGGCCACTCCAGCCAACCACCTGGACTACCAAATACCTTGGCTATGGTTGTCATAAACTTGACCCAATAAAATACAAGAGCAACAACAGATGAGACCGACTATGGAAGTTGCTATGTAAATCACTACCCAAGTTGCTGATGCTACATCAACACCTCCGGGTCAAACCAAGTATGGTACCAATTGGTAGCATCAATGTACCCCAACACCTGTTAGCAATAACACAGTGCCTACCACACAATAAGTCCCAGTAATGCACACCTCAGTGCAGCAGTTTGGTGCACAACAAGCAGTGTATCAAGGTGGTTAACCTTATCAGCCACCAATGTATGGGATAGTTGCATCATGACAGAATGATCCGACAAGGATTGAAGAATGTCTTCTGAAGATGATACCTCTGACATTTTCAGCAAAGGATCAAATCTATTATGGCCATATATCTAGATAGGTTTATATAGGACGCAGTGCATTATTGATTTACTCTTATGATTATAGAGGATGCACATAGTAGATTTTAATTTCTCAGACTTTGACAGGATACCTTCTTGATTTAACCTGTCAATTAAAGTTATAGATATTGTTTCTTTAGTATTAGTCCTGATTATACCAATCTGAACCATTCTCATAATCGACAACATGATCAGAGATATGAACTGAATGAATAGTTAAATGTTTAATCGTGTTGAGCGTACATCTTCTGATTTATACCTGATTTATTGATGTACGAAATCTTTCTCCTGATTTATACCTAATTTACTGATGTATGAAAGCTTCTTCAGATTTACTCTTGTAGTGCCTTGACCAATGGAATTATATACTCGGGAAAAATGGATGATTTCCCAAGGTCGGATACTGAGGGTCGGATTCCCATCGACCCCCACCATCGACCCTGCATAGAAAAGACAGTATTTTTCACCGAATGATTTGAAAAATTTGAGAATACCATTGGTTAGTGTATCCAAATATGAGAATGAAGTATTTATTGATCGCCTCACGTGTTCTATGACTTTTCAGACACTACACCACCAGAATAGGAAATGGCTGGGCGAAGAGGGAACAGACGTGGACGTAACCAAATCTCACCACCACCGGTAGATGAAACCAGTCATGAAATTCCTGAAGTACCAGAGAATCCAAATGTGGCACCGCTAGGAGCTAATGATCAGGAAAATCCTACAAATTTGCCAGCCCTACCTATAGATTTAGTTACAGTCGTAATGAACTTGGCACAACAACTGCAACAAATACAACAGGTGCAAACTAATATGCAAGCTGCCATAGGCGTGGTTTTTCCAGCTGCACATACGACACAGATGCCAGCAGGACAGGCAAGCACAATACTAGGGGGAAATAATGCAGTACCCCATGCACCTCAAACAGCAGTCATGCAAGCTCCAGTGCAAAACCCTGAGATAGCTCAAGGTGGTTATCAGTACCAACCACCTATGTACGGGGCCTATGCTCCATATCAGCTGGACCGCTCCAGACTGGTCGGGCATTTTCTTAAGATGAAGCCCAAAGAATTCGATGGTAAGCCAGCAGATCCTTTGTGGTCGGCACACTAGATTGACGAAATGGAAAGAAATTTTATGATGATGACCGTAAATGAGGAGGAGAAAGTGTTGTGTGCCACATTTATGCTTAAGAACGATGCACACCATTGGTGAAAGTCTACCAGGACATATCTATTAACCAAACACGCCCACTTGACCTGGGATATATACAAATAGGCATTCTTTGAGAAATACTTCCCTAGAAGTTTTAGAGATTCTATGGAGAGAGAGTTCCTGAGTTTATATCAGGGGCAGATGACTGTCGACGCATATCAACAGCGTTATGAGGAGCTGTTTTTCTTTACACCAGTCAGTATGCAAGAGGAGGATACGAAAACCCGAAGGTTCATCATGGGACTTAGGGGAAGCATACGCGAACATGTTTTGGGACTAGAGAAGAAAATCTACAATGAAGCTGTACAAATAGCTCGAGTGATAGAGTCGAGCCAGAAAGAGAGCTATTTTACTCAAAATAGGGGAATAAAAAGGCCAAATGAAAATTTTTACAACGGAGGGAACACCAAGGTATTCCAACCCTTCCGTACCCAGGGCTTCAATGCTGCAACCAAAACCATTTCCGCAACCCCACGGCAACCAAAGCAAAATGGTGAGGGGATCAGGTGTTTTAACTGCAACCAAGTAGGGCATGTCTCAAGAGAGTGTACTAAGCCCAGAAAACAACTACAGCAAGGAAGAGTTTACGCTGTTTCAGCCAAGGATGCTGCCGCATCGTCTGATGTGGTCACAAGTATGACCTGAACCTGTCATTTTATGTTACATTGCATGAGCGTGTAGACTAAATTAAAATAAATCACAAGTATTGTACCTAGTAATGGCATACCTGCCAGAGTGCTCTTTGATTATGGAGCCACTTATCCTTTTATATCTGTGTCATTTGGAAAGAAACTAAATATACCCCTTAAATCTTTAGATTACAAACTGCTTATATGATCGCCAATGGGAATTATGAAGTCCAAGGAAGGACCCAGTATAAATGCTACCTTATGTTTCGCAGCAATAGATTCAGATTTGGAAGGAAAGTAACATATAATAGAAACTCGTGATGATCCAATTAAGCGAGAATTTATAGATGAACTTATGGGGCAATAGTTCATCGATTGCGCTTGTGGCATTAAAGATCATCTCTGTATTGATGGATGAAATAGAAGTAGTAATTTTGTTAAGTCTGTATATAGGAACAGTGTAAGCAGACTTAGAAAAGGAAAACCAAACCCTAACTTTTGGAATGGAACTACAGTATCGTGAACTATGTCAATGATTTGCCACTGACTCCCAAATCGGTTGACATGGTTGGGTGGTTGTTGATCGTCTTATGAAAATAGCTCATTCCATTGCTATACGACCTCGGTATGCTTTGGAGCGGCTAAATAGGCTATATGTAGATAATATTGCCAGAATGAATGGTATGCATGGGAGCTTAGTGTCGGTCAGAGGCTTATGCCTTATCTCGAAAATTTGGGAGGATCTACAGAAAATAATGGGGACAAAGTTGAAGTTTAGTACTGCACTTTACCCCAAACCGACAGATAGTCGGGGCAGACTATACAGATCCTAAGAGATATGCCCCGAGCTTGTGAATTGATCTCAAGGAACTTGAGTTTAGAAGTTACTGTGAATTGAAGTTGCTATTAAGCTACCATGTAAACGTCGCCTATCAAGCATGGTACGGTAGAAATGTCAAATTCCTTTATTTTGGAATAAAGTTGGTGAATGAAGAATTTTGAGACCTAAGGCTAATGAAGAAAACTATCGAGTGGCAGACAAGATCAAAGAAAAGGGGCAGGATAGCTCAAGATGTCAGAGAGACACCAAGACCTTGAGTTCACCATAAGCGACAAAGTGCTTTTGGAGATATCACTTATGCATGGTTTAAAACAATTCAATGAGAAGGGAAAGTTGTATTCTATATATGTGTCAGACTTTATAAACTTTGGGAGACATAGAAAAGTTGTATATCAATTAGAGTTACCGCTATCCATGTCTAGTGTGCATGATGTATTTCGTGTGTCTCTATTGAAGAAGTACATTGGAGATCCATATCAAAAGTAATGACCACGGAATCACTGGATTAAATAAAAAATTTAACTATTGAAGTGGTACCAGCCTAGTTCACTAGTGGGAAGGTACAATGTTTCCAAAGCCAGGATAATTATTATATGAAGGTAACCTGGCAAAGACAAGACATGGAGAAGAGTGCATAGGAGGAAGTAGATGCAATGTGGAAATAGAATTCCCACCTATTGACTCCGAAGTAAATTCAAAATTTTGAGGACAAAATTTATTTTAAGGATGGGGGAGTTGTAAGATTCGTACGTTTAAATTTTGAGGACAAAATTCATTTAAGGATGGGGGAGTTGTAAGATCCGTACTTTAAAATTTCGAGGACGAAATTTCTTTTAAGGGTGGTGGAGTTGTAAGACCCGCACGCCACGAACATGGTCCAACCTTACATTTCGTGTCGTGACCCGTCTATATATGATGGTCGAGCCAAGTGGACCAAGTGTGTGAAGAAACCCAAGACCCAGTATGAAAATTTGCTCAAAAACAGTCAAAATGAGGGTAGGGTCGCAGGTTTTAACAGGAAGGTCCGACCCTCCCATCGACCCTCAATCATGGGTCGCAGGGTCTATGAGTTGTCCGACCCTCCCATCGACCCTCCCATCGACCCTCGACATTCGAGAAATACAGCACGAATCGAAAATTCAGAAACCTTCCTAATTTCGATTGGAACCTTGCCTAAACTGAATGAGACTTATTTTGGGAGGTTTTACTCTATAAATAGGACGTCCCTAAGCCTCTTTCACTCCTTTTACAACCCTAATTGGATTGAGAGAAAGAGAAGAGAAGGAAGAGAAGATGATAAGGAAAACTTGAAGAAAAGGCTAAGGAAGAAGAGGAAATTCAGAGGAACTCTGAATCTCAGCAAGCCTAAGGTATGAATACATTCCCCATGACTTATTTAAGACTTTAGAATGGTTTATGAAGAGGGTATGACTTAGAAGAAACCCAAATCATCCATCCATGGTTTCGTTTCAATGGAAACCATGGAGGAGATCATTAAAACCATGTAGGTGAATAAAGTATAGTTTTAAACCATAGAACATATATAAAATGGATAATGGAAGTAAGCCATAGGACCCAACCATGAAAGAGAGAACAAAATCTGATATTTTTGACTCAAACCATGGAGGGTCGCACCTAGGGTCGATGGAAGATCCGACCCTAGCATCGACCCTCAGTGTTCGGGAAGTTCAGATTAGGGGGAGGGTCGCACCCAGGGTCGATCATGACTCTGACCCTACCTCCGACCCTCATTTAACAGTATGGTTTTTAAATTCGGAATTAATTCTAATTAAATTCAATCGACTTTGTTAGGTCTTCTAGCAATATAATAACATTATAAAGGTGATTCTAAAGCTTAGAAGAGGATCTATTAACAAGCTAAGGTGAGGGAACAAGACCTAAACTAATTGGTTAATAATATATTATTTTATTTCTTGAGTTCGATGCCATGAATGATTTTATGTGTGTATGATTATTATGTGCATTCAACATGTCATCCAATATTTCTATTATTACTGTTCATGCATATTTAAATTTATTGATTATAACATGATGATGTTGATGATGGCAGGAATAGGCATGTGAATGTTTGTCTTTGGCTGGTGTACATGGTGCGGGTAGGGATGGTATCAACCGGTACTTCGATGCCGTTCTCATCGGGGTATATTGTGCCATGATCTATTCAAGTCATGTCGAGTCAGCAAGTGTTAGTGTGCTTGATGCGAGTGGAGCATCAGGGGGAGGACGTGACATTGTGGTTCAGCCTGGTCACCAGACTCTAGCTCTATCTTTACTCAAGTCTTGTCTACTAACATCGTCGTATCGCCATTACTTAGCGGAACTAATGTGTCATAGGGCATCAGGGGGGGACGTGGCATTGTGGTTCAGCCTGGTCACCAGACCCTATCTCTATCTCTATGGATGTATTGAGGGATGCTGGGGTGAGGCCTTGGATACATTGTTTGACATTAGGGTTGGTTAGTTGCGAGCCCAGTTTGCAAGCCCTCGCCAACAGGGGCTTACGTATTGGTATGGGCAACCGATGCAGCCATGCCGTTTTCATGGGGTGTATATTGTCCGTAGTGGGTGCATGTGGGGCGACAGTGCCGTTTTCATTGGGCGTTTCCACACACTCGTGTATAGAGGTGCGACGGCCACTTATCCTTTCTATAGCACATTGCAAACTTTAAAACAGACCAAAGATATGAATTGATTGCATGCATATGTATTGTTGCATTGTTTTGTTTGCTCACTGAGCCGTGATGTGTGCTCACCCTTTCGAATTCGAATACTTTTAGTTGATGATGCAGGTACCACCATTGAAGATTATATGAACGCTCCTGTGTACTGGCATGTGGCGACAATGGAAGCTGAAGACTTAGTGGATATGCATGACTCCTCATGCGAGTGCAACTCATGCGTATTCGATTAGATTTTATTTAGATTTTATTAAAGACATGTAATTGATATTTATTTAATTATATCTCAGTTGATTTAACAATAATTTGATATTTATTTATGGTTATCACAGTTAGATTTTCAGTTCATTTACTATAGGACTTCCGCTATTTACTTTATTACCTCTGATTAATGTGGAACAAGGAAGCTTGACTGAGCAAAGAAGTCTGTTTTGGTTTATCATATGTGGGATAGCCTATTTTGAGATGCTGGTTGAACCGTTGGTTTATTGACGGTTCATCACACCATTCTGAATAGTACGGAATTGGGGTGTGACATTAACGCTCCAGCGTCGTTCATGGAACTGATGAACCGAGTGTTTCATGACATGTTGGACACTTTGGTCATCGTATTCATTGACGACATATTGGTCTACTCACAAGACATGGAGACTCATGCAACACATTTGAGAGCAGCCCTACAACGACTGAGAAGAGAGAAGCTTTATGCCTAGTTCAAGAAGTGTGAATTTTGGCTGAAAGAAGTGGCTTTCTTGGGTCACGTAGTATCTGCAGACGGTATCAAGGTAGATCCAAGCAAGATCATAGCTATAGTAGGATGGGATGCATTGAAATCAGTTGCGAAGATTCATAGTTTCCTTGGATTGGCTGGTTACTATAGAAGATTCGTGGAAGACTATTCAAGAATTGCAGTTCCACTTACCAGACTAACCAAGAAAGGGGAAAAGTTCGTTTGGACGGATGAGTATGAAAAGTGCTTTTAGACCTTGAAGTCAAGACTAGTCTCTACACTTATATTGACCATCCCAGCACCAGGCTTGCCGTTTACTCTATATACAGATGCCTTAGGGTTGGGTCTTGGATGTGTGTTGATGCAAGGAGAAGAGGTGATTGCCTACGCATCAAGACAGTTGAAAGAGCATTAGAAGAACTATCCTATGCATGATCTGGAATTAGCAGTAGTTATTCACGCAATCAAGACTTGGAGACACTACCTTTACGGTGAAAAGTTTCAGATTAAATCGGATCACAAGAGCTTAACTTACCTTTTCACTCAGAAGGACCTGAATATGAGACAGCGGAGATGGCTGGAATTATTAAACGATTGTGATTGTGACATCTAGTACTATCCGGGTAAGGCAAATGTTGTGGCCGATGCCTTAAGTAGAAAGTGGGCATTGAAACTTGAGGCAGGACCTAGTACAAATGCTGCATTGTGTGCTGCAGCCTCAAGCTCAATAGAAAATGATGAAGAGTATATATTAGAAACTGTAGGAGATCCAGTGGAACATGGCTTAATTCATAAGTTCACGTTGATGTTCGCAGCTTTGAAGATCTCATCGGATCTCATATATGAGGTCAAAGTAGCAATCCTACAGGATCCATACCTCAAGACTGTGCAAGAAGATTTAGAGAAGGGTAAAAGCAATCCTGACTTTACCTTGGATTCAGACAAGGTACTCAGGTATCATGGACGATTATGTATACTTGAGAGTGAGAACTCAAATATCAGAGATCGAGTTCTGACAGAAGCTCATTACACCCCATATTCGGTACATCCAGGAAGCACCAAGATGTACCATGATTTAAGAAGATTATATTGGTGGAGGGGTATGAAAGCGGATGTAGCTCGGTTCGTATTCCAATGTCTGAATTGCCAACAAGTTAAAGCTGAAAGGCAGAGACCTGCAGGTTTGCTACAACCACTACCGGAGCCAGCGTGGAAGTGAGATTGTATCACAATGGATTTTGTCACTGGCCTCTACCCTTGAAACCAAGGTCAGTGGATGCAGTATGGGTTATAGTCGATCAACTTACTAAGACAGCTCGATTCATCGCTATCAGACCTCAGTATACCATGGAGAAGCTGGCCAAGTTATATGTGGATAATATAGTCAGACTTCATGGCATCCCAGAAAGTATAGTATCTGATAGAGATCCTCGTTTTACATCAAAGTTCTGGGAAGGATTACAGAAAGCCATGGGAACCAAGTTGAAGTTTAGTACAACTTTTTGCCCTCAAACTGACGGGTAGTCAGAAAGAACTATTCAAATCTTAGAAGATATGCTCAGAGCGTGTGCTCTAGATTTCAAAGGAGCTTGGGACGAGAAGCTATCACTCATCGAGTTTACTTATAACAACAGTTACCAGGCTACGATCCAAATGGCTCCATATGAGGCACTCTATGGGAAGAAATGTCGTACACCTCTGTTATGGAATGAGGTGGGAGAGAGAAGGATTATAGGACCGGAGTTCGTCGAGGAAACTTATCGGGTGATTGATTAAATTAAGGAAAGAGTGAAGACAACTCAAGTTTGACAAAAGCACTATGCAGATAACCGACGTCGAGATCTGGAGTTTACAGTGGGTGATAAAGTATTCTTGAAGATATCACCTGTGCGAGGTCTGAAATGGTTTGGTAAGAAGGGGAAGCTATGCCCCAGGTATATGGGTCCATACAAGATTTTGACCAGACATGGTAATGTGGCATATCAACTGGCTCTACCACCATCCATGTCAAGCATTCATGATGTGTTCCATGTTTCTTTATTGAAGAAGTATGTCAGGGATCCATCACACATCTAGACAGCAGACCCACCAGACTTGACAGAGGACTTGACGTTTGAAGTTGTACCTGTGATGCTCACAAGCCGAAAAGTACAACATCTCCGAAGCAAGGATATCCACTATGTGAAAGTGCATTGGAAAAGCCAAGATATGGAAGAAATTACTTGGGAGGAAGAGAACGCAATGAGAAAGGAATACCCTAACCTTTTCGACGACCAAGGTACGTTCAAATTTTGAGGCCGAAATTTATTTTAAGGGTGGGGGAGTTGTGAAACCTACATGCAAATTTCGAGGACGAAATTTCTTTTAAGGGTGGGGGAGTTGTAAGACCTGCACTCCATCAACCCGATCTAAACCTTGTTTCATGTCGTAACAGGTCTTCCAATCATCACTGGACCAGACGGGACAAGCAGATGACAACCAGGTATGAAATCAGACCAATCAAACCAATTCAAGTATTCACACCGGTCGATGGTACCGGTCTATGGTACCAGTCGATGGTTGACCGGTATGGCCTGTGCAGCATGGATCTAGAAACGGATATCTGCGGGTCCCACTTTCTAAATTTCAAACCGAAGGACTTTTCTAATGTTAGGAGGCTTCCTAAACCTAACTCTAACTTATATAAGGACCCTTAAACCTCCTAAAATCTCTTCCATTGATTCTCACAAAGTCTAGAGAGGAGAAAGAGGCTGAAGAAGGAGAAGAAGCTAGGAAGGAGAGGGAAGAGCCGCCATTGCCGTTCTACGAAGAACACATTACCGCAAGTCAACGGTAAGTGCTTAAACCTTCCTCTACATTAAGTATTCTAGGATGGTTAGTTATGATTGGATCAATACCATGCAAAGCAGGTATTGATCTAAACCCTATTTTGTCGATAAACCCTAATCTAGTCGATAACCCGAGATTCAAGTTCTAGGCTGAGATCATCGAAACTAGGACTTGAATGGAGTTGGAAACAACTCTAACTCAGTGCTCAGACCTAGGATGTGTAGGAGAGACCCTAGGATCAATAGAGGGTGACCGATGGAAGGCGAGAACCAAGCGTATGGTCTTCTGGAGACATACCGGTCGACCATACTGGTCGCGCTCTATACGACCGGTACTACGACCGGTACCTCCCGGGGACTGGTTTGTGGGGACCGATAGACCATACCGGTCGTAGGTTTTCTCCACAGTGCTGCGATCGGTACCTGTGACTGGTCTGCTCTGTGAAGAGTGTTTTTGACCCAGTTAGTTTTCCGACCAATGTAAACCTAAGAAAAAACTATTCTAATTAAACCTAACATTGTGTAGGACCTTGTGATAGCACGTTTGGACCTTGTGACGCGGAGCGAACTATCAATCAAGTGTCAGGTAAGGGAATCGGACCTAAACCCTAATAAATTAATAAACAATAAATCGTTGCTAGTAACCATGATTCTATGGTATGAGGTTTGTGCATACTCGCATATCATCTTTTACTTTCAGTTATTACTATTGTTCATGCATACTCGCTATGCTAGGATGTGACTGTTAGGCATGTAATTGTTTTCGTTGGTGTGTGGAATGGGAAGGACTGGAGGTCTGTGATCATTTCTCACACTAGCACCTTTCGTATCGTTCTATCTTAGCATGCTTGGTGCGGGTAGGGTATCAGGGGGAGGAAGTTGCACTGTGGTCTCCGACCTGGCCACTAGACTCTAGCTCTATCTCTATGTTGTAGGGAGCTGCGCTGGGACAGGGCCTACTATGATGACATATAGGATTGGTTAGTTGCGAGCCCAGTTTGTAAGCCATCGCCAATAGAGGCTTATGTATTGGTATGGGTAGAGTATTAGGGGAGGTGTTGGCGGTGTTTGATCCGGACGCCTTAGCTCTATCTCTATTCCATGATAGGGTGAATGCGTGACGACAGTGGTGTTTGATCCATTGGGCGGGTTCACACACTCGTATATAGAGGTGCGGTGGCTGTCAATCCTTTCTATAGCACATTGCAATCTTAAAACCAGACCAGGATGTGAATGTTACTCCTGCATATGTTTGTAGCATTGTCTGATTGTCTTACTGAGCTAAGTTGTGAGCTCATCCTTGTGTACACATTATTTTTAGATGTTGATGCAGGTTATGCTGTGGAGGACTATATGGATTCTCCGACGTATAGAGGTGTTGCTACTTTGGAAGTGCAAGCAGGTGAGGACGAGCATGACGCTTCATGCGAGTGCCCTTTTTACGTGTACCTCTAGGAGTTGATTTAATTTATTCTAATTATTTTTTATTGAAGATACAATTGATGCAAATATATTTATTTATGTTTTAAACATTTGAATAATTGGATATTTTATTTAAATTTATCAATAGATCACTCAGTTCATTTAATTTAAAACTTTCACTGTATTTTATTATATTCTGATTGTGGTTATGTGCAATGATTTGTATGAGTGGACACGGTCTTATTGAGATCCTGGTGTGAGCCGTTGGTTCAGTGACGGTTCACTCACACTTTTGGTTCAGCCAGAATTGAGGTGTGACATGTACATTCTTCTATTATTTCTACACAACAGCAACAATGTAAGACCCGTACTCCATTAACTTGGTTTGACCATGTTGTGCCAGGTCTTCCTATCATTCCTGGACCAACTGGACTGAGCGTGTGAAGATAGATCACAAATCAGGTATGACAATCGAGTTAAAAACACTGAAAATATACCAAAGGTTGCATACCTGGGTAAGTATGGTCGACCATAAGGAAGGAAACAAAAATCTCAAATCCAGAACCCCATGGTCGATGATTTCGACCCTAAAGTAGACGGTTTATGCAATCGCATGATCGATCGTGAGACCCCAGATCAGACTCCGAGTTTTAAAAACTTTCATAAATTAAGGTATTGTTTTCCTAATTAAAAGAGAACTCTATATGGAGAGTTTTTCTCTATATAAAGGATGTCCTTCAATCCTTTTTCACTCTTTTAAAACATCTTTTAAAACATTTGTAACCTTAAAGAAAAAGAAGGGAAGAGAAGGAAGAGAAGGAAGAGAAGGAGAAGAAGGAAAAACTAAGGAAAGGAATTTGCTGAGAAGAGATTGGCTCTCTATCACAGGCAAAGGTATGAGCATAATCTCTAAAGATGTTAATTCCATGGACTAAGGATTCTATGGAGGATTGGGAATGTCAACCTATTATGATCCATATGATTTCCTTGAGAAAATCCCAAGGAGAACCATGAGGAGTGAATTTGATGATTAGGGTTGATAAGAAACTACTAATGATGGCCATAGGATAACCTCAGAATAAACCCCATTGAAGAACAGAAGAATTAACCTAGGAAGAACTCGAATTGCATGTAGATTGTTATCAGAAATCTCAAGGTCGCAGGTACAGTCGACCATAGCGTGACCAACATGATCAGAGGATTGGCCATAGGAATTCAGGAAGATTTCAGAAACCATATGGTCGCAGCTACGTCGCATCATATGTGACCATAGGGTATCGACCGTAGGCAGTAAGGTCAATATAGTATGTGACCATAGGACCAATCAGACACCTATCAGTGCTCTGTTTTGATTTTCGACTACTGTAACATGTCACATATGAACCCTAACTTAAATTCATATAACATTTAGGTTGTTAAATCAATTCAAAGAGAATTTCAAGGCTTGGAAGGAGATCGAGTATTGCTAACAGGTGAGAGAACAAGATCTAAACTAATTGAATAATAACAAACTGTTTATTTTTATTGAGTCTAATGGATGATTGATTCTATGCTTGTATGTTTGTAATGTGGATCTCACATGTCATCCTATATTTCTGCTATTACTGTTCATGCATATTTAATTCTGTTTATTTATAACATGATGATGATGATGATGCTAAGAATAGGCATGTAAATGTATGTGTGTGGTTGGTGTGTTGGATACGAGTGGAGCATTAGGAGGCAGACGTGGCATAGTGGTCCTTCACCTCGTCACCAGACTCTAGCTCGATCTCTACTCAAGTCTTGCCCACTAACATCGTTATATCGCCATTACCTTAGTAGAACTATTACGTCATAGGGCATCAAGGGAGGTGGCCTCGGACCGTGTGGTCTCTGACTCTACCGGGGGGTCTTAGCTCTTTCTCTATGAACGTATTGAGGGATGCTGGGGTGAGGCCTTGGATACACTGTTTGGCATTAGGATTGGTTAGTTGCGAGTCCAGTTTACAAGTCCTCGTCAATAGGGGCTTACGTGTTGGTATGGGTAGGGCATCAGGGAAAGTGTTGGCAGTGTTTGATCTGGACACTTTAGCTCTATCTCTATTCCATGGTGGGTGCATGTGAGACGGCAATGGTGTTTGATCCATTGGGTGGATTCACACACTTGTGTATAGAGGTGCGGCGTCCATCAAATCTTTTTATAGCATATTGCAAACTTAAAAATCAGATCAAAGATATGAGTTAAATGCATACATATGTTTGTTGCATTGTTTTGTTTACTCACTGAACCGTGATGTGTGCTCATCCTTTCGACGTTAAATATTTTTATTTGATGATGTAGGTCCTACCGTTGAAGAATATATGAATGCGTCGATGTATGAACACGTTGCTGCGATAGAAGTAGAAGCTGAAGAAGATGCGCACGATTCATCATGCTAGTGCAACCAATGTGTTTTTGTTTAATAGTTATAATTTGAACATTAGATATGTAATTGTTTATTTATTTTTATGTCTTGTGGTTCGAAGATAATTGGATTAAATACTTATTTATTACTGTTAGAATTTTAGTTCATTATCTGTAAGACTTCCGCTTATTTGTTTATTACCTTTGATTATTAATGTAGAATGTATAAGTGGTTTGTTATGGTGGGTACGACCTATACGAGATCCTGGGTGAACCATTGGTTTATTGACGATTCATCACACCATTCTGGTTAGATCAGAATTAGGGTATGACAACTTGGTATCAGAGCATCTCAGGTTCTACGCATTGAACTAACTACTTCCACATGAATTACCCAAAAAAAACTATTTCCACATGAGTAATGAACTGAGTTAGGATAAAATTAAAAGATGTAATAAGAACACACCATAAACACCTGTGTTGTATGAGATATAAACTAAGAAAAGGAATAATGCACATATGTAAATGAAAAATCAATTATATATATATATAAATATATATATATATATATATATATATATATATATATATATATATATATATCCAAATGGGAGTAAGACAAGACACATCCGAATCAGTGTACGGTCCACAAATCCAGACAATTACTTTGTAGAATAAGAAAAGAAAAAGATATAAATGACAATCATGAAGCTAGAGGTGCTGGAGGAGGAGGAGCCTTACGATCTCTATCATAGTTCTTAGCATATACTCTCACGAGCTAGGCCACCTGAGTCTGAGTCGTTCGGAGACTAATGTCAGATCCACTACCTGCTGGTCTATAGAGCACTGGGCATCTAGAAGCTCTCATACTCTCTAATCAGTCACGCGCTGAGCCTCTCGAATCTCATGTAACAGCCCCATCATGTCATCTGGTGGTGGGCGTGAAGGGCTAGCTGAATGAGAAGCCCAAGATGGGCCAACTCTAGTAAAATGCTGTGGTGATGGAGGAGGGATGGCATCCACATCCATGTACATCTGATCATCATCCTTCTCATCATCACTCTCGTGTGCCTCTGCTGCTACCTCTGCTTCTGCCTCTGCATTTGCTGCCACTACCCTAGTGAGAGGATGTCTCAGAGCATTCCTCTCATCATCACTGACTTGTATATCTCTCATGTACATCCTGCTGATGGCCTCCCAATCAAGGTCAGCTGAGAAGGTGTCCTGAAGGATCCTCTCATCCACTAGGTCCACCTGTAGAAGAGCGAGTAAGGTAGAGATCAGCCGCCCATAGGGCAAGTTACCTTTCGAGTCAGGCAACATAGCTTTGTGCATAGTTTGAAGAATGATATATGGGAGGCAGACTGACTGCCTAGTACAGATACAGTACAACAGGTAATGAGTCAGCTGTGAGACCATCTCGTAGTGTCCACCCTGGGGAATAAGATTATGCTGGATAATCTTACAGTAGACCCATGGCTCTGGACGCAGGTTGACTGCTGTCATCTCCCAGTAGTCATCCCAAAGAATCTGGTTATCTATTTCTGGATGCACCTGTGTAGACAGAAACTGTGGCTCCCTGGGTACACAGTAAACCAACTGAACATCGTTGGAAATGCCTAGGAGATTAGCCAACTCTTGACAGTTGAAAGAGATTCGGAACCCCTTTTACCCAGCTGGTGATCCGAAGCTCTCTACCCCTGTCAACATCCTCTAGGTCACCCTCTACCTGGAGGTGATAGTAGAACTGCTTGACTAAGTTCGGGCGAGTTCAAGCCTCGTACAAAATCACTGGAAGCCAGCCCATATCACCAAATGCCTTCTCCACATCAAATAAGGCTAAATGGGCTAAGTTCACACACCGACCCCCTTCCACTTTATTCTGATCAAACCAAGGATATCGCACCTCTGCTTCAATGGACCTGAAGCGTCGTGGGTCATGAACTCGAGGAACCTTAGTGCGAACCATGATAAATGCAAGAGAAGAAAATAAGAAAAACAAGTTAGATAAATTTAAAATTTTGACAGCATAACGACGTAAAATGGAAGAAAGCCTCACTTTTCACCCAAACATTTGGGCAGGAGGACTTACATAGGTGTCAAACCATTCTGCAAGGCTCATACAATCAGAAATTTAAACTAGGTAGGTCGAATTTTGAAGAAATTTTGACAATTGGAAAAAACCCCAAAATTTAGGTAAAAAATGAGAATTTTCAAGTTTCTACTAAGCTAATCGATGAAACTTAAATTTTCTTGAAGGCTCTCATCCATTGGGTAGCTAATAGCAATAACCCCCAATAAAAATCAAATTTTTATGGTCAGAAAAATATTAATTTGAAGAAAACCCTACAAATGGAGCAAAACCTAGGCATGGAAGCTTAAAAATAGAGAAAAGTAGAGAACATACCTCAAGGAATGGAATGGAGATCGTGGATAGTTGTAAAAATCACCAAATTCGTTCGGTAGACACTGTAGCAACTCAGTGGTGGCGAGTTGAATTGTGACCGTAGGAAAGGAGAATGGGAGGGAAAAATCTCGAAAAACAGGTTTAAAAACCTGATCTTGAACCATACGGTCGCACAATTCGACCAAAACATGCGACCGTATGATCGACCATAGGGTCTCGGTAAGTTTTCAAGATTTTGAAGGTCGCACCTTTGGTCGTACAACATGCGACCGTAGGCCATCGACCGTATGACTGATTGTTGTCTGCATTTTGATTCTGTTTGAACTTTTTCCTATTAATCTTGTTTCTTTTCTCGCCTTCCATTGTGAGACTAACCCAATACCACCACTCTATTTTGTCTCACATGTACAGCCTTTCCAAGTACCATTCAACCAAGAGTTTAAATGGCTGGATGCAGAGTAAGTAGAAGGAGACAGAATGCAAACCCATCTCCACCACCTATGGAGACCAATGACAATGAAGGTCAACAAGGACAGGAAGGAAATATTGGAGCTCAAAATACTGCACCTCAAAATGTTCACACCCAAGCCAACCCAACCAACTTACCTGCACCACCTATGGATTTGGCTACTGCGGTGATGAATTTGGCACAACAAATGCAGCATATACAGCAAATGCAAGCCAACATGCAAGCTGCTATGGGAATTGCTTTTTCAGTTGCAAACACAATATCTCTACCTGCAGGACAAGCTAGTACGACACCTGGTGGTAGCAACACTGTACCCCAAGCATTGCAAATACCAGCAGTACAAGGCCAAGTGCAAACCCTAAAGTACCGCAAGGTGGGTATAACCAAGGTAATTACCAGTACCAACCGCCTATGTATGGAGCATATGCACAGTATCAGCTTGATCATTTCAGATTGATCCGAGCGTTTCCTGAAGTTGAAGCCGAAGGAATTCACAGGCAAACCATCAGATCCATTGTGGCCAGCTCACTAGATCAATGAGATGGAAAGAAACTTTTTGATGATGACTATAAATGAAGAAGAGAAGGTATTATGTGCCACATTTATGTTGAAAGGTGATGCACACCATTTGTGAAAATCAACTAGAAGTTACCTGTTAACAAAGCACACCCAACTGACATGGGTTATATATAAAGAAGCTTTCTTCGTAAAGTATTTTCCAAGGAGTTTCAGAGATCAAATGGAAAAGGAGTTTTTGAGTCTGTATCAATGACAAATGACAGTAGACGCTTATCAGCAGCGTTATGAGGTGCTGTTCTTCTTTGCTCCCTCTAGCATGCATGAAGAAGATACCAAAATCCGAAGGTTTGCCATGGAACTTAGGGGAAGCATCCGTGAGCATGTATTGAGACTGGAAAAGAAAATATATAGCGAAGTTGTACAGATTGCTCGAGTACTGGAATCGAGCCAAAGGAAAAGTTATTTTGCTCAGAACAGGGGCATTGAAAGGCCTAATGGAAATACATATAACGAAGGGAACACCAAGACATTCAAACCCTTCCATACTCAAAGCTTTAATGCTACAACCAAGATTACCCTAACAGCTCAACCTCAACAAAAGCAAAGTAGTGCTGGAGTTAAATGCTTCAACTGTGATCAAGTAGGACATTATTCAAGGGAGTGTCCTAAGCCAAGGAAGTAGTTACAGCAAGGAAAAGTTTATGCAGTTACTTCTGAGGATGCTGCCGCATCGCCTGATGTGGTCACAGGTATGGCCTGAACTTTTCATTTTGTACTACCTTGTGTGAGCATGTAGACTAAGTTAAATCAAATCACAGGTATCGTACCTATTAATGGCTTACTCGCTAGAGTACTCTTTGACTTTGGGGCTAATCATTCTTTTATATCTGTGTCATTTTGAAAGAAGTTAAATCTACCCCTCAGACCTTTAGATTACAAACTTCTTGTACGATCACCTATGGGATTATAAGTGGAACTAGACAAAGGTTACGAACCATGTCCAGTTCTTATCAACGAGAATATTTTGGATGCAACCTTAATTCAACTCGAGATGGCAGACTTTGACGTTATCATGGGAATGGGTTGGTTAGCTCGGCACTCCGCAAACCTATTATGTGCAAAGGAGAAACTGAAATTTAAAGACAAGGAAGGAGCAGAGTTTAGTTTTGTGGGAACCAAACTTCTCCGTAAACGAAAACTCATTCTCTCTGCATTAAAGGCTAAAAAATGCCTCGAGAAAGGAGGAATTGGGTATCTAGTATCCGTGGTCTACCTCATTAAGGAAGCACCACGAATGGAGGATATTAAAGTTGTGCGTGATTTTTTGGATGTATTTCCTGAGGAACTACCAGTACTACTACCTGACCGAACGATAGAGCTTGTTATAGATCTTATACTTGGAGCCGCACCAGTATCTAAAGCACCCTGTTGAATGGCTCATATTGAACTGAAAGAATTGAAGGTACAATTATAGGAATTATTGGACAAGGATTATATTAGACCTAGCATATCACCATTGGGAGCGCCAGTATTGTTCTGAAAAAGAAGGACGGTAGCATTCGACTGTGTATAGATTATCGAAAATTGAATAAGCTTACAATCAAGAATCGATACCCATTGCCTCGGATCGATGACTTGTTCGATCAGTTGCAAGGTGCCAAAGTGTTCTCCAAAATTGATCTTCGGTCAGGATACCATCAGTTGAAGATTAAGGAAGGTGATATTCCAAAGATAGCATTCAGAACCAGATATGAACATTATGAATTTTTAGTCATGTCTTTTGGATTGACTAATGCACCCGTAACTTTTATGTAACTCATGAATCGGGTATTCCATGATATGTTGGATACGTCAGTTATTGTATTTATTGACGACATACTAGTCTACTCCAAGGACAAAAAAACTCATATCACAAATCTAAAAGCCGCTTTGCAGCGACTAAGAAAAGAGAAACTTTACACAAAATTTACGAAGTGTGAATTCTGGCTGAATGAAGTCGCTTTCTTAGGCCATTTTGTATCCGCTGAAGGAATTAAAGTGGATCCTAACAAGATTGAAGCCATTGTGAAATGGGAAGCACCTAAGAATGTTGCAGAAATTAGAAGTTTCTTAGGGTTAGCTAGTTATTATGGGCGATTCATGGAAGATTACTCTAGAATCATCATACCTCTCACTAGTTTGACAAAGAAAGGAGAAAAATTTGTTTGGAACAATAAATGTAAAGAGTGTTTCTAAACATTGAAGGCTAGATTGATATCAGCTCCCATCTTAACTATTTTGATCCCAGGACAATCATTTACCTTGTACACCGATGCGTCTGGGTTAGGTTTGGGATGTCTGCTTATGCAAGGAGAATTAGTAATTGCGTATGCCTCAAGACAACTGAAGACACATGAGAAGAACTATCCCACTCATGACTTGGAATTAGCAGTAGTAGTACATGTTGTTAAGATATAAAGACATTATTTGTGTGGAGAGAAATTTTAGATTAAATCAGATCATAAGAGTCTCACTTATCTTTTTAATCAGAAGGAGTTGACATGAGACAGAGAAGATGGTTGGAATTACTGAAAGATTATGATTGTGATATTCAGTATTATCCAGAGAAAGCTAATGTAGTTGCTGACGCACTAAGCAGGAAAGCAATGATAAAATCTCAAGAAGAAACTAGTACAAATGTTGTAGTGTGTGTCACATGAAGAGTATTTAATTATGATAATGAGCAGTTCGTGATTGGAATTCTGAATGAATCAACTGACCAAGGGTTTATTCATCTATTCTTAAACATGTTTTCTACATTGAATATTGTACCTGATCTATTAGACGAAGTGAAAGCAGGTATTAAATCAGACCCTTATCTGAGAACGGTGCAAGAAGACCTTGAAAAAGGTAGGACTAACCCTGACTTCACTTTGGATTCCGAGAAAGTAATTGTAAGACCTGTATCAAACTAATCCGGTCTTACCACCTTGAACTTGGTTTACCCATCATGGTTGAGCAAAATGGACCAAGGGCGTGAAGGAGATCATGATCCCAGGTATTAAATCGACCCAAAAACACTTAAATTAAGGGGAGGGTCCCATACCCAGCAAGAGAGGGTCGGACCCCCCAAGACAGAAAGTCAGACCCCCTATTTTACAGAGGGGGTCGGACACTTTAGAAGTTAGGGGTCGATGGGATCATCGACCCCCTCATCGACCCCCAGTTTCCGCCAGAAACAGAAATTAGGAATGTTTCCTAATTTCGGTTGGACTCTTTCCTAAACTCAATGGGACTTATTTTGGGAGGTTTTACTCTATAAATAGGACGTCCCTAAGCCCCTTTCAATCCTTTTACAACCCTAATTGGATTGAAAGAAAGAGAAGAGAAGGAAGAGAAGAAGAAGAGAAACAAGGAAGAGAAGAAAGCAAAAAGGAGAAGAGTTACAGAGAAGGAGTATTCTTCTCAGGTATGGATACTAATTCCATGAGTCTCTACAGACCTTAGGTTAGGTAATGAAGAGAGTATGATCTCGGAGAGTCCCAAACCATCAACCCATGGTAAGGGTTTCATGGAAAACCATGGGGGAATTCACGAAAGCTATATAGGTGAATGATTCATGGTTTTAGACCTTAGAATATGTTTAGAATGGACTTTAGGAACAAGCCATAGGACCCCAAACACGAAGAATGGACTGAAAGGAAGAAAATTGACCAAAACCCATAGGGGGTCGCACAGGTGGTCGATGGCCAATCGACCTTAACAGACCCTACCTCCGACCCCCAGTTAAAAACATGGTTTTTAAATTCAAAATTAATTCTAATTAAATTCTATCAACTTTGTTAGGTCTTCTAGCAATATAATAACATTATAAAGGTGATTCTAAAGCTTGGAAGAGGATCTATTAACAAGCTAAGGTGAGGGAACAAGACCTAAACTAATTGGTTAATAATAAGCTGTTTTATTTCTTGAGTCCAATGCCATATTGATTCTATGCGTGTATGTTGGTATGTGCATTCAACATGTCATCCAATATTTTTATTATTTGTTCATACATATTTACTTTACTGTTATAACATGATGATGATGATGATGATGATGATAGGAATAGGAATGTGAATGTTTGTGTTTGGCCAGTGTATATGGTACGGGTAGGGATGGTATCAACCGGTACAGCCATGACCGTTCTTCATGGGGTGTATATTGTGCCATGGTCTACTCAAGTCATGTCCACTGATGTCGTCGTATCGCCATTATCTTAGCAGAACTATTATGTCGTAGAGTATCAGGGGAGGTGGTCTCGGTCCTTGTAGTCTCTGACTCTACTGGGGGCCTTAGCTCTATCTCTATGGATGTTCTGAGGGATGCTGGGGTGAGGCCTTGGATATACTGTTTGGCATTAGGATTGGTTTGTTGCGAGCCCAGTTTGCAACCCTAGCCAGCAGGGGTTTATTTGTTGGTATGGTATCAACCGGTATAGCCATGATCATTTTTCATGGGATGTATATTGTGCCATTCTGGGTGCTTGTGGGGCGACGGTGTCATTTTCATTGGGTGTTTCCACACATTCGTGCATAGAGGTGCGGCGGCCACTTATCCTTTCTATAGCATAATGCAAACTATAAACCAGACCAAAGATATGATTTGACTGCATGCATATGTATTGTTGTATTGTTTTGTTTGCTCACTGAGCCGTGATGTGTGCTCACCCTTTCGACGTTGAATATTTTTAGTTGATGATGCAGGTATGACTGTTGAAGATTATGTAAGTGCTCCAGTGTACGGGAACGTGGCGGCGATGGAAGTGGATACACATGACTCCTCTTGCGAGTGCAACTCATGTGTATTCGATTAGTTATTTTTCTAGTTTTCTTTATTTGGATTTATTAAGGACATGTATTTGATATTTATTTATGTCTCAGTTGATACAGAATAATTTGCTATTTAGCTATTAATATCACCGTAAATTCTCAGTTCATTTTATTATAAGACTTCCGTTATTGTGTATTTACTCTGATTATGAATATGGATGTATGGAGTTTAGATAAAACGGATATAGCCTACTCGAGATCCTGGTTGAATCATTGGTTTGTCAGCGGTTCATCACACCATTCTGAATAGTGCAGAATTGGGGTGTGACAACTTGGTATCAGAGCCTCTCAGGCCTTGTCCGCTGAACTAGCACACATTCATGACAAATTGTGAACTGAGATAGGATAAAAGTAAAAACAGTAATACTAACACATTATAAGCACACGTGATGTTTGAGACCAAATTTAAAAAGAGAATAACGCATATATTAAAGGAAGAACAAATTTAAATACAATGTGAAAGAAACAAACGTACATACATAGTTAAAACAGAGTACAGTCCACAACCCGGACAGTTACTCTGTAGTACAAAGAAAGAGAAAATATACAATCATGAAGCTGGAGGCAAAGGAGGAGGCGGCACCTCACGATCTCTGTCATAGTCCTCAGTGTAGACTCTAGTCAACCAGGCTATCTAAGTCTGGGTCGTCTGTAGACTAGCTGTAAGATCGGCTACCCACTGATCACTCCGGTGCTGAGCCTCCATGAGGTCTCCCATCCTCATGGCTGATGTCCGCTGGGAGTCTAGTAGCTCATCCACTCTCACCCACTGAGCATCTAGTAACTCTCCCATCCTCATGTCTGATGTACGCTGGGCGTCTATGAGCTCATCCACTCTCACACGCTGAGCGTCTAGTAACTCCTCCATCCTCAGATCAGATCTGCGTTGAGCCTCTCTGATCTCGTGCAACATCTCCATCATATCAGAAGGGGGGTGTGAAGGACCAGCCGCATGGGAAGGACCAGCCTCATGAGATGGACCAGCCGCATATGAAGTACCAGCTCCAGCCGCATGCGTAGGTCAAGGCGGTGGTATCGAGTGTACATCCATGTACATATGGTCATCATCATCAGCAGGCTCCGCATGAACTCCAGCAGCGGCGGCAACTGCCTCAGCGTCAGCTATCTCTACGCGAGTGCGAGGGCGCACCATCGCGTTCCTCTCCTCATCACTAACTTGAGCATCCTACATGCCCATCTTGCAAATATCCTCCCAATCTAGAGGCGATGAGAAGGACTTCTCCTGAATCTTCTCATCTAATAAATCAACCCCCAGGCGGGTAAGCAGAACAGTGATCATACGTCCGTACGGAAGGTTTCTAGTGTGACTGGGCAACCTAGCAGTGATCATAGTATGCATAATGATGTACGGAAGGCAGACGGCCTGTCTAGTGCAAATGCAGTACAGCAGATACTGGGTCAGCTGGGAAACCCTTTCATAATGGCCACTCTGCGGGATCAAGTTATGCTGAATGATCTTGCAGTATACCCGTGGAGCTGGATGCATGATCTGCCAACGGTTAGGTCGTAGAAGCTGACTATCAATCTCAGCCTTCATCGCGGTGGAGGAGAACTGGTGCTCGCCAGGAGCACAGTAAACCATGGGGCCATCATAGGAAATGCCCAGTAGGTCGGTCAGCTGTCGAAAATCAAATGAAATGTTCACCCCCTTGACATAGCTGGTGATGCGCAGCTCATGACCCCTCTCGACATCATTGTAATCCCCCACCACCTGGAGGTTACAATAGAACTGGCGTACCAAATCCGGACAGGTGCAAGCATCGTAAGTGATGACAGGGAGCCATCCCATATCACCAAATGCCCTCTCTACATTGAACAGGGCTAACTCAGCCAAGTTCACCTTACGACCACCCTCTACTTTCTTGCGAGCGTAGTGGGCTTACTGTGCCTCAGCTTCGTTGGAATGGAAACGAAGAGGATCACAAACTCTGGGTACTTTGGTACGAGCCATGATATCTGCAAATAAGAAAGAAAAACAGATAGTAGTAGGGTAGAAAAGCTGAAATTTGGACATTATAACGACGTAAGTTGGCCAAAAGCCTCACTTGTCACCCATACACGTGGGCAGGAGGACTTACGTAGGTTCTAACATATCCTACAACACTCACACAGTAGGAAATCCTAACTAATGGGATCCAATTTGAAGAAATTGCGAGAAATCAAAAATTTTGACAAATTAGGGCAAAAAGAGCAAAAATTAAAGTTTCTCGATAGCCAACCAATGAAACTCAAAACTTTTTGAGGGCTTTCATTCCTCGAGACACCAATAACAAAAGCCCCCAATAAAAATCAAATTTTTACGGTTGGAAAAAGTTTAATTCGAAAAATACAAGTTAAATGGGCAAAAACCTAGAAATGGAAACCTAAAAACAGGTAAAATGAGAAAACATACCTGTAGGAGTGATGTGGACGTCGAAACACGGAACCAAAATGATCAATACAGCGGAGTGGCACTGTAGCAACTCAGAGGTGAGATACGAGTCGAAACGGGGAAGAAATGAGGGGAAATGAACCCAGAATAGGATCTTAAAAGTCTGATTTTTGGTCTGGGGGTTGGACAATTCGACCAGGATCATCGACCCCCATACCGACCCCCATATCGACCCCCAGCTCTCGGGAATCTGACAGAAAACTAGGGGTCGGACCAGGGGGTCGGACACCCATCGACCTCCATATCGACCCCCAGCTCTCGGGAATCTGACAGAAAAATAGAGGTCAGACTAGGGGGTCGGACACCCATCGACCCCCATATCGACCCCCAGCTCTCAGGAAGAACAGGTTATTCCCAGGGTCGAATACTGAGGGTCGGACATATCAACGACCCCCACCATCGACCCTATATAGAAAAGACAGTATTTTTCGTAGAATGAGCTGAAAATTTTGAAATTTTATATCGGTTAGCATGCCTATATGAAGTATAAATAATTGTCTTACGTATTTGATGATTTTTAGACACCCCATTCTCAGGAGAAAATATGTCTGGGCGTAGAGTAACCAGGCAGAGCCGAAATGCAGTTCCACCACCACCTGTGGAGGAAACTAGTCAAGAAGATATATATGCATAGGAAAACCCGCAGGGTGCACCACCAGAAAATCCGGTTCAGGCGAATCCTACAAACTTGCCACCCCCACCACCGGAGTTAGCAACCGTGATGATGAACTTAGCACAGCAGCTGCAACAAATGCAACACGCACATGCTCAAATGCAAGTTGCAATGGGGATTATGTGCCAGGCCGCACATGCTACACCCATGCAGACTGGACGAGCCAGTGCAGCACCGGTGGGCCACCACCCAGCACCTCAAACTCCTCAACCACCAGCTGCACAGATTCTAGTACCAGGTCTGGAAGCAGCTCAGGTTCATTATCAGTATCCACAACCTATGTTTGGGGCATACCCCCAAAATCAGATGGATCACTCTCGACTGGTTGAGAGATTTTTGAAGATGAAGCCCAGGGAATTTAATGGTAAATCGTCTGATCCGTTATGGCCAGCACACTGGATCGACGAGATGGAGAGAAACTTTCTTATGATGACTATTACAGAAGAAGAAAAGGTACTATGTGCCACCTTTATGCTAAAAGGCGATGCACATCATTGGTGAAAATCTACTAGGGCCTATCTATTGACCAAGCATGCCCTATTGACTTGTGCTATTTATAAAGAAGCTTTCTTTGAGAAGTATTTTCCCCGAAGCTTCAGAGATTCTATGGAGAAGGAGTTGTTGAGTTTATATCAGGGCCAGATGTCCGTGGATGCATATCAACAGCGTTATGAGGAGCTGTTTTTCTTTACACCACTTAGCATGCAAGAAGAAGAAACTAAGACCCATAGGTTTGTCACGGGGCTTAGAGGAAGCATCAGAGAGCACGTTCTGGGTTTGGAAAAGAAGATATATAATGAAGCTGTCTAAATTCCTCGAGTTATAGAATCGAGCCAGAAGGAAAGTTACTTTACACAGAACAGAGGCATAAAAAGGCCAGCCGTAAATGCTTATAACGGAGGGCACAATAAGACATTTAAACCCTTCCGTGCTCAAGGCTTTACTGCTGCATCCAAGACTACCACGATAACTCAACAGCAACCAAAGCCAAATTCTGAAGGTCCGAGATGTTATAACTGTAGCCAAACGGGACATATGGCAAGGGAGTGTCCTTAGCCCAAGAAGCACTTACATTAAGGACGAGTATATGCTGTTACATCCGAGGATGCTGCCGCATCACCCGATGTGCTCACAGGTATGATCGAAACCTTTAAAGTTGTATTACATTGTATGAGCATGTAGACTAAGTTAAATAAATCACAGATATTGTACCTATAAATGGCATACCCGTCAGATTACTCTTTGATTCGGGAGCTACTCATTCCTTTATATCTGTGTTGTTTGGAAAGAAGCTGAACTTACCCATCAAAACATTGAACTACAAACTACTTGTATGGTCACCGATGGGGTTAGAAGTGGAGTTAGAGAAAGGTTATGGGCCATGCCCAGTTCTCATTGGCGAGAAAACCTTAGATGCAACCTTGATCCAACTTGGGATGGCAAACTTTGACGTCATCTTAGGAATGGACTGGTTAGCTCGGCATTCTGCGAACCTACTATGCGCCGAAAAGAAATTAACATTTAAAGACAATGAAGGAGCAAAATTCAGTTTTGCGGGAACCAAACTTCCCTGTAAACGCAAGCTCATACTCTCAGCACTAAAGGCTAAGAAGTGCCTTGAGAAGGGGGCAGTCAGGTATCTAGTATCAGTGGTTGACCTAACCAAGGAAGCACCACGAATGAAAGATATTGATGTCGTGCAGACTATCCCGATGTATTTCTAGAGGAACTACCAGGATTACCACCCGACAGAGCAACAAAGTTTGTGGTAAACCTTACACCTGGAGCCGCACCAGTATCAAAAGCACCTTATAGAATGGCTCCTACTGAACTGAAGGAATTGAAAGTGCAACTACAGGAACTGCTGGACAAGGGTTATATTCGACCCAGTATATCACCATGGGGAGCGCCGGTGTTGTTCGTAAAGAAGAAGGACGGTAGCGTTCGATTATGTATCGACTATCGGGAGTTGAACAAGCTGACGATCAAGAATCGATATCCACTACCTAGGATCGATGACTTGTTTGATCAGTTGCAAGGGGCAAAAGTATTTTCTAAAATCGATCTTCGGTCAGGCTACCATCAGTTGAAGATTAAAGAGGGTGAAATTCCTAAGACGGCTTTCAGGACCAGATATGGACATTATGAATTCTTGGTCATGTCTTTTGGATTAACAAACGCACCAACAACTTTCATGGAACTTATGAATCGGGTTTTCCATGATATGTTGGATACGTCGGTTATAGTATTTATTGATGATATATTGGTATATTCCAAGGACAAAGAAACCCATATTAAGAACCTAAACGCCACCCTACAGCGTTTAAGGAAAGAGAAGCTATATGCCAAATTTACCAAGTGTGAGTTTTGGCTAAGTGAAATCGCCTTCCTAGGCCATGTAGTGTCCGCTGAAGGAATCAAAGTGAACCCCAACAAGATCGAGGCTATTGTTAAGTGGGAAGCACCAAAGAGCGTTGCAGAAATTAGAAGTTTTCTGGGTCTCGTTGGTTATTATCGGAGATTTGTGGAAGACTATTCCTGGATTGCCGTACCTCTCACCAGTTTGACTAAGAAAGGTGAAAAGTTTGTGTGGACGGATAAATGTGAGAAGAGCTTCCAGACATTGAAGACCAGGTTGATATCCGCTCCGATTTTGACTATTCCTGTCCCAGGACAGTCATTTACCTTGTACACTGATGCGTCAGGACTGGGATTAGGATGTATGCTTATGCAAGGAGAACAAGTAATTGTTTATGCCTTAAGACAGTTGAAGACACATGAGAAAAGCTATCCCACTCATGATTTGGAGTTAGCAGCAGTTGTACATGCTGTCAAGATATGGAGACATTACCTATACGGAGAGAAGTTTCAGATTAAGTCGGACCATAAAAGTCTTACTTATTTATTTAATCAGAAGGAGTTGAATATGAGACAAAGAAGATGGCTGGAACTACTGAAAGACTATGACTGTGATATCCAGTATCATCCGGGAAAGCTAATGTAGTAGCAGACGCATTGAGCAGAAAGGCAATGATAAAATCTCAAGGAGAGGTTAGCACAACTGCAGCAATGTGTACTACCGGAATGGTATTTAATCACGAAAATGAGCAATATGTGATAGATATAGCGGATGGGTCAGCCAACCAAGGGTTTATTCATCAGTTTTCAAATATGTTCGCTGCATTGAAGATTATACTGGACATAATTGATGAAGTAAAGACATCTATCAAATCAGACCCTTACCTGAGAACGGTGCAAGAAAACATCGAAAAAGGTAGAACTAACCCTGAGTTCACCTTGGACGAAAAGAAGGTACTGAAGTACAAAGGAAGGATATGTGTACCCAAAACAGAAAGTGTGGACATTAGACACCGACTGATGAAAGAAGCCCATACCACCATCTATTCGATACATCCTGGAAGTACAAAAATGTATCATGATCTAAAGAAACTATATTGGTGGAGAGGGATGAAAGCAGATGTAGCTAAGTTCGTGTCTCAATGCCTAAATTGTCAGAAAGTAAAGGCTGAACGACAAAGACAGGACTGTTACAATCGTTACCGGAGCCAGCATGAAAATGGGACAACATCACTATGGACTTTGTCACGGGATTACCACTGACTCCTCGAGTGGCTGACGCAGTTTGGGTGATTGTAGACCGTTTGACTAAAATAGCTCGCTTTATACCGATACGACCTCAGTATACACTGGAAAGGTTAGCAAAGCTGTATGTGGATAATATTGTTCGATTACACGGTGTACCAGAGAGAATTGTGTCCGATAGAGAACCACGATTTACTTCCAAGTTTTGGGAAGGATTGCAAAAGGCTATGGGTACAACATTGAGCGTACAATTCAGATTCTAGAAGATATGCTACGAGCATGTGTAATTGATTTCAAAGGATCATGGGATGAAAAGTTACCACTGATTGAGTTCGCTTATAACAATAGCTACCAGGCTACTATACAGATGTCACCCTATGGAGCACTGTATGGCAGAAAGTGTCGAACCCCTTTATTTTGAAATGAAGTTGGAGAACGTAGTATTGTTGGGCCTGAATTTGTCGAAGAGACTTGTCGCGTGGTCAACATTATCAAGGAACGGGTAAGAATAGCTCAGAACCGTCAGAAACAATATGCAGATACTCGACGCAGAGATCTTGAGTTCACCGTAGGTGATAAAGTATTCTTGAAGGTATCACCTATGCGAGGATTGAAACGGTTCGGACAGAAAGGGAAACTAAGTCCAAGATATGTCAGGCCATATGAGATTTTAGCTAAGTGTGGAAAAGTGGCTTACCAGTTAGCACTACCACCATCTATGTCAAGTGTGCATGACATATTTCATATTTCCCTATTGAAGAAGTATGTCAAGGACCCAACGCACGTCCTGACAGTAAATCTACCGGAATTGACTGATGAATTGACATTTGAAGTAACACCAACTGAAATCACCAGCCGAAAGGTCCAACGACTACGTAACCGAGATATCTATTATGTTAAGGTCACTTGGAGAAGTAAAGACATAGAAGAAATTACATGGGAAGAAGAGAATGCTATGCGGAAGCAATACCCTCACTTATTTGATTTCGAAGGTACGTACAATTTCGAGGATGAAATTTTTATAAGTAGGGGGGAGTTGTAAGACCCGTATCAAACAAACCAGGTCTTACCACCTTGAACCAGGTTTACCCATCATGGTTGAGCAAAATGGACCAAGGGCGTGAAGGAGATCGTGATCCCAGGTATTAAATCGACCCAAAAACACTTAAATTAAGGGGAGGGTCGCATACCCAGCAAGAGAGGGTCGGACCCCCCAAGACAGAAAGTCAGACCCCCTATTTTACAGAGGGGGTCGGACACTTTAGGAGTTATGGGTCAACGGGATCATCGACCTCCTCATCGACCCCCAGTTGCTGCCAGAAATAGAAATTAAGAATGTTTCCTAATTTTGGTTGGATTCTTTCCTAAACTCAATGGGATTTATTTTGGGAGGTTTTACTCTATAAATAGGACGTCCCTAAGCCCCTTTCACTCCTTTTACAACCCTAATTGGATTGAGAGAAAGAAAAGAGAAGGAAGAGAAGAAGAAGAGAAACAAGGAAGAGAAGAAAGCAAAAAAGAGAAGAGTTGCAGAGAAGGAGTATTCTTCTCAGGTATGGATACTGATTCCATGAGTCTCTACAGACCTTAGGTTAGGTAATGAAGAGAGTATGATCTCGGAGAGTCCCAAACCATCAACCCATGGTTAGGGTTTCATGGAAAACCATGGGGAATTCACGAAAGCTATATAAGTGAATGATTCATGGTTTTAGACCATAGAATTTGTGTAGAATGGACTTTAGGAACAAGCCATAGGACCCCAAACACGAAGAATGGACTGAAAGGAAGAAAATTGACCAAAACCCACAGGGGGTCGCACAGGGGGTTGATGGCCAATCGACCCTAACAGACCCTACCTCTGACCCCCAGTTAAAAACATGGTTTTTAAATTCAGAATTAATTCTAATTAAATTCTATCGACTTTGTTAGGTCTTTTAGCAATATAATAACATTATAAAGGTGATTCTAAAGCTTGGAAGATGATCTATTAACAAGCTAAGGTGAGGGAACAAGACCTAAACTAACTGGTTAATAATAAGCTGTTTTATTTCTTGAGTCCAATGTCATATTGATTCTATGCGTGTATGCTTGTATGTGCATTCAACATGACATCCAATATTTCTATTATTTGTTCATGCATATTTACTTTACTGTTATAACATGATGATGATGATGATGATAGGAATAGGCATGTGAATGTTTGTGTTTGGCCAGTGTATATGGTGCGGGTAGGGATGGTATCAACCGGTACAGCCATGACCGTTCTTCATGGGGTGTATATTGTGCCATGGTCTACTCAAGTCATGTCCACTAACGTCATCGTATCGCCATTATCTTAGCAGAACTATTATGTCGTAGAGTATCAGGGGAGGTGGTCTCGGTCCTTGTAGTCTCTGACTCTACCGGGGGGGCCTTAGCTCTATCTCTATGGATGTTCTGAGGGATGCTGGGGTGAGGCCTTGGATACACTATTTGGCATTAGGATTGGTTAGTTGCGAGCCCAGTTTGCAACCCTAGCCAGCAGGGGTTTATTTGTTGGTATGGTATCAACCGGTACAACCATGACCGTTTTTCATGGGGTGTATATTGTGCCATTCTAGGTGCTTGTGGGGCGACGGTGCCTTTTTCATTGGGCGTTTCCACACATTTGTGCATAGAGGTGTGGCGGCCACCTATCCTTTCTATAGCACAGTGCAAACTTTAAACCATACCAAAGATATGATTTGACTGCATGCATATGTATTGTTGCATTGTTTTGTTTGCTCATTGAGCCGTGATGTGTGCTCACCCTTTCGACGTCGAATATTTTTAGTTGATGATGCAGGTACGACTGTTGAAGATTATGTAAGTGCTCCAGTGTACGGGAACGTGGCGGCGATGGAAGTGGAAGAGGAAGTGGATACACATGACTCCTCTTGCGAGTGCAACTCATGTGTATTCGATTAGTTATTTTTTTAATTTTCTTTATTTGGATTTATTAAGGACATGTATTTGATATTTATTTATGTCTCAGTTGATATAGAATAATTTTCTATTTAGATATTAATATCATCGTAGATTCTCAGTTCATTTTATTATAAGACTTCCGCTATTGTGTATTTACTCTGATTGTGAATATGGATGTATGGAGCTTAGATAAAACGGATATAGCCTACTCGAGATCCTGGTTGAACCGTTGGTTTGTTAGCGGTTCATCACATCATTCTGAATAGTATAGAATTAGGGTGTGACAGTAATAAGATACAAAGGGAGAGTATGTGTTCCTGAAAATGAAGACTTAGATATTAGACACAGATTAATGAAGGAAGCCCACACCACCGCTTATTTGGTACATCTTGAAAGTACAAAGATGTATCATGATCTAAAGAAACTCTATTGGTGGAGAGGAATGAAAGCGGATGTAGCTAAAAATTTGTGTCTCAATGCCTGAATTGTTAGCGGATAAAGGCTGAAAGGCAAAGACTTGCAGGATTGTTACAACCACTGCCAGAACCAGCATGGAAATGAGACTGCATCACTATGGACTTCGTCACTGGGTTACCATTGACTCCTCGAGTAGTTGATGTGGTCTGGGTGATTGTGGATCGTTTGACCAAGATAGCTTGTTTCATAGCTATACGACCTTAGTATACCCTAGAGAGGTTAGCTAAGCTTTATGTAGATAATGTTGTCAGATTACATGGTGTACCAGAAAGCATTGTGTCCGACAAAGATCCACGTTTTACCTCAAAGTTTTGGAAATGATTACAGAAGGCTATAGGTACAACGTTAAAGTTTAGTACTACATTCCATCCTCAGACCGATGGACAGTCAGAGCATATCATTCAGATTTTAGAAGACATGCTTCGAACTTGTGTCATTGATTTCAAAGGATCATAGGATGATAAATTACCATTGATCGAGTTCACTTATAAAAACAAGTATCAAGCTACAATATAGATGTCACCCTATGAAGCACTGTATGGTAGGAAATGTTGAACTCCTTTATTTTAGAACGAAGTTGGAGAATGGAGTATTGTTGAACCAAAGTTTGTTGAGGAAACTTATCGAGTGGTCGACATTATCAAGGGAAGAGTCCGAACTGTTCAGAACCATCAGAAGCAATATGCAGATAATCGACGCAGAGATCTCGAATTCACTACGGGTGATAAGGTATTTCTGAAAATATCTCCTATGCGTTGTTTAAAACGATTCGGACAGAAGGGAAAATTATGTCTTAGATATATTGGACCATATGAGATTCTAGCTAAACGTGGGAAGGTGGCGTATTAATCAGCATTACCCCCATCCCTGTCTAGTGTACATAATGTATTCCATGTTTCACAATTGAAGAAGTATGTCAGAGATCGAACACATGTGTTAACAACGGATCCACCGGATTTGACTGAAGATTTGACGTTCGAAGTAGTAGCTTTTGAGATCACTAATCGGAAGGTACAACGTCTTTGCAACCGCGACATTTATTACGTTAAGGTTATTTCGAGAAGCCAAAATGTGGAAGAAATTACGTGGGAAGAAGAGAACGCTATGCGAAAGCAGTATCCTCACTTATTCGACTCGGAAGGTATGTGCAAATTTTGAGGACGAAATTTATATAAGTGGGGGGAGTTATAACACCTGCACTCTACTAACTTGGTCTAACCGTGTCGTGCTAGGTCTTCCCATCATTCCTGGATCAAGTGGACCGAGCGTGTGAAGATATATCACAAACCAGGTATGAGAATCGAGTTAAAAACACTGAAAACATACCTAAGGTCGTTTACCTGGGTAGGTATGGTCGACCATATGGAAGGAAACAAAAATCTAAAATCCAGAACCCCACAGTCGATGATTTTGACCCTACGGTAGATGGTTTATGTGACATTATGATCTACCATGAGACCCCAGATCAAACTCCGAGTTTTAAAAACTTTTCTAAATTAAGAGATTGCTTTTCTAATTGAAAGAGGACCATATATGGTGAGTTTTGCACTATATAAAGAATGTCCCTCATCCCTTTTTCACTCTTTTAGAACATTAGTAACCCTAAAGAAAAAGAAGGGAATAGAAGGAGAAGAAGGAAAAGCTAAGGAAATAAATTTGCTGAGAAGAGATTGACTCTCTATCACAGGAAAAGGTATGAGCCTAATCTCTAAAGATGTTAATTCTATGGACTAAGGATTCTATGGAGGATTGGGAATGTCAACCTACTATGATCCATGTGATTTTCTTAAGAAAATCCCAAGAAGAACAATGAGGAGTGAATCTGATGATTAAGGTTGATAAGAAACTACTAATGATGGCCATAGGATGACCTTAGAATAAACCCCATTGAAGAACAAAAGAATTAACCCAGGAAGAACTCGAATTGCATGTAGACTGTGACCAGAAATCTGAAGGTCGCAGCTACGGTCGACCATAGCATGACCAACATGACCAAATGATCGACCATAGGCATTCAAAAAGATTTCAGAAACCATATAGTCGCAGCTATGGTCGCACCATATGCGATCGTAGGGTATCGACCATAGGCAGTAAGGTCGATATAGTATGAGACGATAGGACCAATCAGATACCTATCAGTGCTCTATTTTGATTTTTGACTACTGTAACATGTCACATATGAACCCTAACTTAAATTCATATAACTTTTAGGTTAAATCAATTCAAAGAGAATTACAAGGCTTGGAAGGAGATCGAGTATTGCTAACAGGTGAGGGAACAAGACCTAAACTAATTAGATAATAACAAACTGTTTATTTTTATTGAGTCCAATTCCATGATTAATTCTATGCTTGTATGTTTGTAATGTGTATCTCACATATCTTCTAATATTTCTGCTATTACTGTTCATGCATATTTAATTCCATTTATTTATAACATGATGATGATGATGATGATGCTAGAAATAGTCATGTGAATGCATGTGTGTAGTTGTTGTGTTGGATGCAAGTGGAGCATCAGGGGGAGGACATGGCATGGTGGTCTTTGATCTCGTCACCAAACTCTAGCTCTATGTCTACTCAAGCCTTTCTCACTAATATCATCGTATTGCCATTACCTTAGCAGAACTATTACGTCGTAAGGCATCAGAGGAGGTGGTCTCGGACCGTGTGGTCTCTGACTCTATCGGGGGGCCTTAACTCTATCTCTATGGACATATTGAGGGATGCTGGGGTGAGGCCTTGGATACACTATTTGGCATTAGGATTGGTTAGTTGCGAGTCTAGTTTGCAAGCCCTCGTCAATAGGGGCTTACGTGTTGGTATGGGTAGGGCATCAGGGAAAGTGTTGGCGGTGTTTGATCCAGACACTTTAGCTCTATCTCTATTCCATGGTGGGTGCATGTGGGATGGCAATGGTGTTTGATCCATTGGGTGGATTCACACACTCGTGTATAGAGGTGCGGCAGCCACCAAACCTTTCTATAGTATATTGCAAATTTAAAAATCAGACCAAAGATATGTATTGAATGCATGCATATATTTGTTGCATTATTTTGTTTGCTAACTGAGTCATGATTTGTGCTCACCCTTTCAACGTCGAATATTTTTAGTTGATGATGCAGGTCCTACCGTTGAAGAATATATGAATGCATCGACGTATGGACACGTTGCTGCGATAGACGTATAAGCTGAAGAAGATGCGCATGATTCATCATGCGAGTGCAACCAATGTGTTTTTGCTTAAGTTTAGTTATAATTTTAATATCAGATATGTAATTGATTATTTATTTTTATGTCTTGTGGTTTAGAGATAATTGGATTAAATTCTTATTTATCAATGTTAGACTCTCAGTTCATTATCTGTAAAATTTTTGCTTATTTGTTTATTATCTCTGATTATTAATGTTGAATGTGTGTGTGGTTTGATATGATAGGTGCAACCTATGTGAGATCCTGGGTGAACCATTGGTTTATTGGTGGTTCATCGCACCATTCTCGTTAGACCAGAATTGGGGTGTGACAAGCAAGGTAACATTCATGGTATTAGGATTCACAAGAGATCTCCATCGTTGACCCACTTTCTCTTTGCAAATGATTGTTTGTGTTTTGCCCTAGTTAAAATGAATGAGCTTATAAATTTGAAAGGTTGTTTAGATCTCTATTGCAGGGCTTCTGGGCAAAGAATTAATTTGAAGAAATCAAATTTGACCTTTAGCCCGAATACTCCCATTAAATTTCAACGATGGTTCTCAAGGGTTCTAAAAGTGCCATATGGGGACGACCCCTCTAAATACTTAGGGCTGTGAGTTGATTTTGGAATATCCAAGAAACTGCTATTTAAAGATCAGTTGGAGAAAGCAATTTCCAAGTTGAATAGATGGAAGGCCAGCCTGCTTACTAATGCAAGTAAGGAAATTCTATTGAAATTTATGGCCCTTCCCATGTTTAATTATGTCTCTTCTCATTTTAAGCTGCCTAAACATTATATTAGTACTATTTGGAAAGCGGCTGTTAAATTCTATTGGTGTAATGGGACTAAAGACTCTTGTATCCATTGGATTTCATGGGCGAGACTTTGTTTCTCTAAAGATCATAGAGGATTGGGTTTGAGGGACCTAGAATTACATAATAATGCTCTACTTGCTAAATTGGCATGGAAGATATGGATGTAAGAATTTTTAGAACTCCCTTGGGTTTTTCCCATGGGATTTCCCATAAACCTTAACGAACACTCCACACATATTACTAGAATACAATGGGCATTAAAAAGAGATGATAAGACACATACTTTTGCTGTAGATTGATTTTTGATCATTTCCTTCGCTTTGAATGCTTGGATCAAAGTCTTCCACAGCCTGTCGGGGATTTCCATTGATTTCTCTCTACGTATGGAAACAAGAACAGAAAATAATGTTGTGGCTGTGGGGACCCTAACCAGTGGTATTTATAATACCACCCTAACCCTAGACCAGTCCTACAGTGGACCAGGTTGGTCCATCTCTAATCATACTTAAACTGGTATACTTGTAACCAGATTTCCATTGAACCAACTAACCTTATAATTAATGTAACTCATAGAATATCTTATAATCTCGCACTTGGGCTATATTAATTATAAAGTCACCATTGACCCAGTGTGGCCATGGAATCAAATTATACAAAAAACCATCCTTTACTTTGATCTAGTCATGAAGCCTATCAATGTCGAATAATAGCAGAAAGTACTCCTACACATCCGGTGTACCCCCTTCTATCAGCCACATGCAGAGGTCTACTTAATGACATGAATCACTTTGAGATGAATACTTGAGTCCAATGATTGAACTACCACAATCCTGTTACCTTAAGATCCTTGTAGATTAACGCACTTTGATATTATCCAACTTATAGGCAAATCGCCTCTAGCTTGGATTAATATCATACTTTGGCTTATCGCCTTCTTTGGCTAAATACCGCCTTGCAACTTAGACATGTCTTAAATAATCAAGAATGCATACAAGTAATGAAATGAATGCTTACTAATAATCCTACAGATTAAATTATAGGCAATACAAACACTCACAGTTAAACCATCAATTACTAGATCTCCCACTAACCAAGCAGCTCTGAATACTCCCACTGACTAAGAGAATCTAAAGACTCCCACAAACAAAATCTTTTCCAACCATTCCAAGAAAATTATCTTAACCTGTCTCTACATCGCCCTAGAGATCAACTATGGTTGGTACAATTAGTCAAACCTAAGATTGTACAGTCTAACTTTGAAAATCTATTCACCACTTTACAAAACAAATATAATCAACATTACAGGCATTCATTTACCTTACAACATCCTAAACACCATAACAACATGACTTCTTTCTATTTAGCTGAAAAGGAAAACCTTACATTCTGATATTTTAAGTAACATCAATCACATCAATCACATTTTAAATATGGGAAACAATATGTTAAGTCAAACAATATTAAACATTAAAAAATTTAAATAACTAAGACCAAAAGAACTGAAAAACCATTTAAATATAAAGAAAAGAAATAATTTTAACTTGCATTCAAGCCAATAGTCTTCAAAACCAACCTATTCCAAATACTTAGAGAATTCTAGAATCTTTATCCTTTTCTAGCTATGTCTATCTGATAATAGTATTTGGTCAAACCACCTATCTTTGATCAATCTATCCATCTTTGAGCAATTCACCTTGAAGTTACCCAATAATAACCTTATCACTAACTCTATCTCTCTGTGAAGACAATGAGAAACGATGATCCTCCTCGGGATGAATGTGTATCCGTATCGATGAAGATCAATTGTTCTGTTGGAGTCGTCACCTAGATTAAGGTCTAGGACCTCTAAAAATGTAACCTCATACTAAGATAAGACTTCTATTGACTCGTGACCCAATGTATCAGTTCTTTGGTCTGCAAGAGATCGGGTAAGTATTCAGGGTACGATTATGGGAAGGTGTTAGGCACCCAAACTGTCCGATCAATATCGACCTCCTAAACTTTCCTTAGACTCTAATTTTGACTGTGCTTGGTCAACTGGATGACTAGGGTTCAATGAGGGATGTTCTAAACCAAGTTGCTAAGTTATTCTAACCTAGGGTTCAGCCAATCATGTTTTAAAGCAAATAAACAAGTAATGAGTACAGTACTATACAGTGAACCGGACCAAAGATGGTTCGGTCTTAGACTGAATCTGAGATGTGTAAGACATATCAAACTGCCTACGTATTCCAATCTTGGAAATCAATTTCAAAAACGTAGTTTGAAAAGGGTTTTGTGATTAAAGATTATGGAAGTCATTTATTCATGTGCTTCAATTAGATTCTTTGTTCAAGTTGAAGTTTATGCTGAGTGGATGGTTGATGGGTGGCTTTGTATAGTATTTGGGATTCCCAAATTGCCTACGTATTCTAGGGTGTGCCATAGAAATTAGGTACGATGTAGTTCGAAAAGGATTTTGTGATTAAAGATTATGGAAGTGATTTATGCATGTGCTTCAATTAGATTCTTTGTTCAAGTTGAAGTTTATGCTGAATAGATGGTTGATGGATGACTTTTGTACCGTATTTGGGATTCGCAAATTGCTTACATATTCTAGGGTGTGCCCTAGAAATCAGGTACGACGTAGTTTGAAATGATTGTGAGAGTCAGATTTGGAATGTGTACCAAATTCCTTTTATTTTTGTCAATAGGATCTAGGGATGAGACCTAAATTTCTACCATTTTTATTGTTTCCATTTTTGTCAATAGGATCTAGGGATGAGACCTAAATTCCTACCATTTTTATTGTTTTCATTTTTGTCAATAGGATCTAGGGATGAGACCTAAATTTCTATTATTTTTATTGTTTCTATTTTTGTCAATAGGATCTAGGGATGAGACCTAAATTCCTACCATTTTGTCAATAGGATCTAGGGATGAGACTTAAATTCCTATTATTTTTATTGTTTCCATTTTTAGGTTTCTAGGGTCTCCTATCCCTTTTCATTGTGATTTTCATTTTTTAGGATTTTATACCCTAATTATTTTCTTTATTTTAGGATTTATCTTGCCCTAATTATTCTTTCCATTCTAGGGTTTTCTACCCTAATTGCTGTATTCTTTCCATTTTCTGGGGTTTCCTACCCTAATTGCTATTTTTTTTTTCATTTTTAGGGTTTTCTACCATAATTGCTGTGCTCTTTTTATTTTTTAGGGTTTTCTATCCTAATTGTTGTGCTCTTTTCATTTTTTAGGATTTTCTACCCTAATTGCTATTTTTTTAATTTATCTCTTTTCAAAACAAATATGGAAAATGAAAATATTTCAACTATAGTAGTGGTAGCATTCTAAATACAGCAATGATATCATTTCAAATATGACAGTAAGCATCTAAATATGGCATGTAAGCATTTCGAGTATAGCATGTAAGCAATCCAATACAACATTTGAGAGTCAATATAGCAGGTGACAATGCGTATCCAAATATAGTAATGATCATATGAATAATCCAAACATTGCAAGTGAATGTTCTAAATGTACTCATTTATCTAAATATGACAAGTATGCAATTAAATATGGTAGAATTCACCAAGCAATTAATTGCATGTTACAATGAATGAGATATCAATGAAATCTTTTTTTTGAAAAGTATAAAATTATCAAAAACATATGTTCAATGTTCTTTGAAAATATTGTAATTTTTATGAAGACATTTGGAATGATTAATGACTCAAAACTATCAATAATGTGGTACAAAGTTTCAGATAATGGACAAAATATGAATTGCTTTCAGATTTTATCATATTACACAAGAATGATCATAAGTATGTCTTCTGTAACTCAAATCAAGCTCAATTATTTTTCACAGAAAGATAACTTGACCTGCTATATTTCATCTGAAGGAGTCGAATCCCAGCAGAGAGCAAAAATAGGTCAAAGATATGCCCCAAGACCAGATATGTGCACTGGTCAAGTCTGTTCCAGATTTTTGACCAGTTGCACCATAAATTCTGAATAAAATCCTATACTTAATGAACATTAAATTTAGACAAATGTCCACATAGATAACTGTCTGATCTAAAATTTCATCAAGAAAAACAAGTGAAAACAGTATATTTTCTTTATGAAAAATGATCTTTTTCAATCATGCAAATCAGTACATCCTGACAGATTCAAAATCAGAGCACTATGCACTTAAAAATCAATATCAATTCAACAAAAAATCAAAAAAATACGAAACCAATGCCATTTTTGAGAATACTTTAATATCTAAAAAGTTTATATGAAGTTTAATTTCTGATTATGGCCATAAGACCCTTTTCTAGAGACTTTCTGATAGGGGATTGCATTATATCCGAGTAGGACAGCAATGCCAAAGAAAAAAAAATTTTGATACATTTTTCCAGTTCCAAATGGAACAAAATTTCTAGGGTAGTCTTTTAACATATCAGAGAGACTCCCATAAAAATTTGGGTTTCAAAATCTAAGAAAAACTATATTTGATGCACGTCCTAAGTTTGAATCCTAAATCTGAAAATTTCAGATTAGAAAACCACTTTATGAAAATTGTCGAAAATATCAAACTTCATCATATAGCATTCGAAACTTCATCATTGGGTTGTTTAGACAAATTTTCATTCATAAAAAATGCTAACATTAATATGCATGCAATAGAGTATTCCTGATTGAGATTTTATAGAAATTAACCTTTTTCAAGCACAATTGACATTCGAGCATTCTAAAGACCTCTAAATTCGTTTAGGGTACTAACCTTGTGCTCGAATGGAGCGAAACCATCGATGCAGGATGATTGGAGGTCGTATCAAGCTCTTTGAAGGTGAACCCTCCTTCTCCTCTCCTCTGCTCCTCTCTCTCTCTTCTCTTTCTCTCTTTTCTTCTTCTCTTTTTTTTTTCTTTTCTCTTCTTCTTCTCTCTTTCTTTCTCCCTCTCTCATGTTTTCTCTCTTACCCACGTTCTCTCTCTCCTTCTGGTCTAGAAAAAGAAGCCCAATCTCTCTTTCTCTTGGCCTATTTATGCTTCTCTTCTCCTCTTTTAGAAGATCCTTCTTTCCTTTTCTTTTTTTTCTTCTAAAAATCTTTTTTTCCTTTTTTCTTCTTTCCTTTCTTCTCTTCCTTTCTTCTCTTCCTTCCTTTTTCTCTTCTCCCTCTCTCTTCCTCACGTTTTCTACATGTTTTCTAGAGTAGCAACGTCCTTCCTCTGTCTCCTTTTCTCTCTTCCTTCTTTTTTTCTTTTTCTTCTAGAAAATCCTTTCTTTTCATTTTTTTTCTTTCCTTTCTTCTCTTTCTTATCCATTTTTTTTCTCCTTCTTTTCTTTCCTTTTTCTCCTTCTTCATCTAGAAAATCCCTTATCTCTTTCCTTTCTCTCTTTCCTTCTTCTAGAAAATCCCTTATCTCTTTCCTTTCTTTCTTCTTTCCTTATCTTCTTCCTTCCTTTTTTTTTCTTTCTTCTTCTCTCTCTTTTCACTTTTTCTTTCTAGAAAACACATTTTTTTCTTCTTTCCTTTTTTTTTCTTTCCTTTTTTTTTTCTTTCTTCTTCTCTCTCTTTTCACGTTTTCTTTCTAGAAAATGTTTTTTTTCTTTTTTCTTTTTTTCCTTCCTCTTTCCTTCCTTTTTCTTCCTTCTCCTTCTCTCTTTCATGTTTTCTTTCTAGAAAATGTTTTTTCTTTTTCTTTTCCTTTTTTTTATTTCTCTCTCTTTCCTTTTTTCCTTCTCCCTCTCTCTTTCCCACGGCCTCTCTCTTTCCTACGGCCTCTCTTTCCTAATCTCCCCTCACAGCCTCCCTTTCCTATAATATATATGTATATATATAAATATATTAATATATATAATATACCTATAAGATATATATATATATATATATATATATATATATATATATTATAAATTAATATATTATACATTATACACATATAAAAGAAATACATGCATATGGGCTAACGTGACTTGGTCTGGATTGGTCTGAGCTGGGCCAGGCTAAGTTAGACTATGCTGGATTGAGCTGGTTTGGACCAAAGTTGACTTTTCTTATCATTTCATAGTCCATTTCTACCACCATTCCACATGAAATTTTTCGATAGCCTCTATTCCAAATTTTCTACGTTCACTTTGTAGAACACTAAAAATGAGAAATGTTAAAACTTGAATCACCTCATTTGAAGATAAAATAGCCAACTTATGAATTTCTAAAGTTTAAGCAGGCCAATTATCAATAATTTAGCTAACCATTTTGCATGGGATCCTTTGAAAATTTCTATCGAAAATCCTTTACGTCCACTTTGTAGAGTACTAAAAATGGAACATAATGAAACTGAAATCACCTGATTTGGATATGGGGTGACCAAAATATGAATTTTCAAAGATTAAATGACTATTTTCATGTGTAATTTTGCATGGGACCCTTCGGAGACTTCTACTCGAGATTTTTCACATCCATTTGTAGAACATCACAAATGAAGAATAATGGTCTTGGAATAATCTGAATCCGACGTAGAACGACAAAGATATGAAGCTTTGAAGTTCTAACGATAATTTTGCATAAAAGCTTGCATGGGGCCCACCGGTGACCTTTGCCCGGGATTTTTCACGTCCACTTTAAAGAGGACTGAAAATAAGGAATATTGGCTTTTGAATCATCCGATTCCGATATTAGATGACCAAGATATGATGACTTGAAGTTTAAATGATAATGCATGCATCATACAATAATTACGTAAATACCCTTGCACATTCAAACTATGATATCTTCCTTGTTTGATGTCAGAATTTGATGATTTTGGTTTCATTTCGAGGATAATTTCACGACGTGTACATCTAAGTAGGTAATAGCCCATGACCCTGCTGTGGGGTTCATTAGAGAATCACAAACCCTTGGGTTAAAAACCAGAAACCTGCCATAATGGTTCACTTTTACTGAGGGTGGCAAAAATGGGGTGCTTACACTCCCTTTTTGATAATGCAAGCCACGAAGACCTGAATATATTTTCTGAAAAGGAATGGGATATCTAATATATCAATTACTTTGGTCTCATTGTCCATGAACTTTTCAGTATAGCTGATAACTCCCAAAAATACCTCATCACATTACCATTTCTAATAGAACTGGATCAATAAATTATCTCCTGACCCTCTAGAAATACTAGTCCTATCCCTTGGATTTCTCTTAGATAATCCCTTCATAATATTACTCATCTTAATACTACTACATATAATTTCAATAGTAGAGTGTCTCACAAGTAATGTAAACTACTATGAAAGATATATCTAGGTCAAACGATCCTAGACTAGTCTTTAATCTTTTCATAACAAATTTTATCCTTGGTCTCAAATAGAGTGAGAATTAAAAACTACCATGCCATCTGGCATATTCACTGAGACGGACATCCTAGGAGACATAAACCATCATCATTATATGAGTCCAAACACAAATATCAAGCTATAGATGAATTACATAGGACTCATATAAATACATGCAATTATATTTACTTATACTTTATCCCGAATAGAAAGAAATAGATATTAAAACATTCTTTGGGACATTATACTTGGATGAACACATCAGTATATGAGTCTAAACATAGTATCAAACCATAGAAAACTTATACACACACCTTTTAGTTATACTAACCATATCAAAATATCCATGCAAGTAAGTATCATTTTTCTAGACTTAACCAGCTACACATTCTCCTTTGGAATAAACATGCAGTGGTCTTTTCAGTTTCTATGCAGTAACTGTGAAAGAATAATGACTCTTGAAATCCCATTACCTTTGAGCTAATGAGACCCCTAAAGCCAAAACCCTTTCAACTCATGTGCATTAATATACCCTTAAACTTTGACAATGCCACCTTTGGGCTAAAACTACCTTTCTTAGCTGCTTTTCATACTAGGGAGAATAATGTATTAAATAATGTATCCTTTATTGTAAATGCACAAATTTGAGATTTGAGAACACCATGTTAGAACTGAGTGTACCACTTTAGTGGAATTCACCCAATCTTCACATGACACTTACAAACCCTAATTTGAACAACACTTGACAATGTCACCTTTGGGTGTACATCGTCCTTACACAAGCATTTACAAATACATAAAACTTTAAATTTAAAGACATCATGATGAAACATAGTGTATCACTTTGGTGGGATCGACCTAATTCCACAATGTTATCTCCAAACCCTACTTTGCAGTACCATGTGGGACAATAAACAAAACCTTATGCACACATAACCTTCTACATGCATCTAGTACAAAAATAACTGATAAACAAGCAGAAAAATTACAAATCAAACTAATTTGAGGCACTTTTTAGTCAAAAATAAATTCCTCAAATCGCCAAACTATGTCAAACTATGTACCAAATTGTAGAGCACAAAAATACAAACACAGCGTAAAAAACTGTGTCAAAATTCGACACTCCTAGCACCCACAATCGTCGATCAAAGTTGGCACATGCATTCTTGCATCCTGAACCAATTCTGGGCGGTTCAGTCTGGGTCGGTTCAGTCTGGCCGGGATCGGTTATGGGCTGATCGTACCTATTGGTTACCTTTTTTTTTTTGAAAACACTTTGTTACAGACCTAACCAAACGGTCTAGGGTCTAATCGAACCCCAATCTGGTCCAATGGCTCAACCAACGGTCCACTCAGTTCAATCTTTCGGGTTATTTGGTCAAAATTTTGGGCAAATGGATTGAGTTCTCGGATCAGCCCATCGGGTTAATGGGTTGGGTCTCGGGTTAGGTCAACCGGATCCTTGACTGGGCTAACGGGTCACATGTGCTGACCCACACGTGTGCCCCAGGGATCTAAGTCAACCAGTTAGGGTTTACCGGTTAACTCGGTTGACTTGGTGATGTCAGTCCTTTATCTTTTCCTTTTTTTTTTAAAAAAAATAGCCGCCGGTGCATGGATCTCATGAGCTTTTTTAGCGTCACTTGAGAGTGCGTCAGCCCACTTCTGGCGATGGTTTTTATACCTTGGGCTTCTTCTCTTCGAGACCTACAATCTGGTATAAACTATTTTACTTTTCACCGGTCCAAAAAAATTTTCCATGGTATAGACCCTAGATAGATTCGTACAAAAGATTTGGGAGAAAAATCTCTCCCTTTTCTAATCCAATCAAATATACAGTCTTTACAATGCTTTCCCATGATCCTAGGTCTGTGTGGGAGGCTTTGATACCACTGTAAAAAATTTTAGATCTCCTTTAGGTTTTTTCCATGGGATTTCCCATGAACCCTAACGAATACTCCACACATATTACTAGAATACAATGGGCATTAAAAAGAGATGATAAGACACTTACTTCTTGTTGTAGATTGATTTTCGATCGTTTTCTTCGCTTTGAATGCTTAGATCAGAGTCTTCCATAGCCTGCCAAGGATCCATTTGACTTCTCTCTATGTATGAGAACAGGAGAAGTAAATAACACCGTGGTTGTGGGGACCCTAGCCAGTAGACCAAGTTGGTCCATCTCTAATCATACTTAAACTGGTCTACCTGTAACCAGACTCCCAATGAACAACTAACCTTATAATTAATTTAGCCCATAAAATATATTACAATGGACCAACCCGGATGCTCTTTGGGTTTAAATTCTAAAATCCATATATTATTCCACTAAGGATTTCCTACAAGCCGGTTTGGGTCACAACCCATCTTAGGCATGGAGAGGAATAATATATGGATTTTACTGATGCATTAAGTAGAAAGACAATGACAAAATCTCAGGAAAAAGCTAGCACATATGCTACAATGTGTGACATAGGAAGAGTATTTAGTTGCGGCAATGAAAAGTTCATGATTGATAAACCGAGTAAATCAACCGATATAGGGTTCATCCATCAATTTTTGAACATGTTTGCGACATTGAAGATTATACCCAATCTGATAGATGAAGTAAGGGCAGCTATTCAATCAAACCCCTATCTAAGAATATTGCAAGAAGACCTTGAGAAAGGTAGGACTATTCCCAAGTTCACTTTGGACTTTAAAAAGGTACTAAGATACAAAGGGAGAGTATGTATTCCTGAAAGTGAAGACTTAGACATTAGACACAGACTAATGAAGGAAGCCCCCATTACTGCTTATTCGGTACATCCTGGAAGCAAAAAAATGTATCATGATCTGAAAAAACTTTATTGGTGGAGGGGAATGAAAACAGATGTAGCTAAATATGTGTCACAATGCCTGCATTCTCAGCGAGTAAAGGCTGAAAGGCAAAGACCTGCAGGATTATTACAGCCACTACCAGAACCTGCATGGAAGTGAGACTGCATTACTATGGATTTCATCATGGGATTACCATTGACTCCCATAGTAGTTGACGTAGTTTGGGTAATTGTAGATCATTTGACTAAGACTAGCTATACGACCTCAGAATACCCTAGAGAGGTTAGCTAAGCTGTATATGGATAATATTGTCAGATTATATGGGGTACCGGAAAGCATTGTGTCTGACAGAGACTCAAGCTTTACCTCCAAGTTTTGGAAAGGATTAGAGAAAGCTATGGGTACAAAGTTGAAGTTTAGTACCGCATTCCACCCTCAGACCAATGGACAGTCGGAGTGTACCATTCAAATTTTAGGAGACATGCTCCGAGCTTGTGTGATTCATTTCAAAGGATCATGGGATGAGAAATTACCATTGATCGAGTTCGCATATAACAAAAACTATTAGGCTACTATACAGATGTCACCCTATGAAGCACTGTATGGGAGGAAATGTAGAACTTTTTTTATTTTGGAATGAAGTTGGAGAACGGAGAATGGTGGGACCATAATTTATTGAGGAGACTTGACGAGTAGTCGACATCATCAAGCAAAGGGTCCGAACAGCTCAGAATCATCAGAAGCAATATGCAAATAATCAAAGTCGAGATCTTGAATTCACCACAGGTGATAAGGTATTTTTGAAGATTTCTCCTATGCATGGTCTAAAACGTTTTGGATAGAAGGGAAAGCTATGTCCTAGATATATTGAACCTTATGAGATTCTAGCAAGGTGTGAAAAGGTAGCATATCAGTTAGCACTATCACCATCGCTGTCTAGTGTACATGATGTATTTCATGTTTCACAACTGAAGAAGTACGTTAGAGACCCAACACACGTGTTAACAATGGATTCATCAAATTTGACTGAAGATTTGACGTTCGAAGTGGTACCTTTTAAAATCACTAGTCGGAAGGTACAACGTCTTTGCAACCACAACATCTATTATGTTAAGTTACTTGGAGAAGCCAAGATGTAGAAGAAATCACATGGGAAAAAGAGAACACTATGCGAAAGCAATATCCTCACCAATTCGACTCGGAAGGTATGTACAAATTTCGAGGAAAAATTTATATAAGGAGGGGGGAGTTGTAAGACCCGCACTCCACTAATCCGGTTTAACAGTGTCATGCCATGTCACACCCCAATTCTGAACCAACCAGAATGGTGTGATGAACTGTCTATGAATCAACGGTTCAACCAGGATCTCGTATAGGCTATGCCAACCATATTAAACCAAAACACATTCCACATTAATCAGAGATAATAAAGTAAATAGCGAAAGTCTTATTAATAATGAACTGAGGTCTAATCATGATAAATAATTAATATTCCAGTTATCTCTAAGTAACCAAAACATAATTTAATACATATTACAAATATCTAAATACGAAAGTTAAAACTAAGCACATCCATAGTTGAAACTCTTGCTTAACAATCATAATAGTCCTCCACAGCTTGCTCATCCATAGCCGCCACCTGTTCATATGTTGGAGTGTCGACATAATCTTCAATCGTAATACCTGCAACATCAGAAACTAAAAAGAATTATGCGTGCGAGGGTCAGCTCTCCAACTTGAGCTCAGTGAGTAAACAAAACAATGCAACAAACATATGCATGCATTCAATTCATATATTTGGTCTGGTTCATAAGTTTGTAATGTGCAATAGAAAGGATTGGTGGCCACCGCACCTCTATACACGAATGTATAAACCCGCCCAAAGGATCAAACACCAATGCCATCCCACGTGCACCACTCATGGAATAGAGATAGAGCTAAAGTGCCCGGATCAAACACCGCATAACACTTCCCCTGATGCCCTACCCATACCAACACGTAAGCCCCTATTGGCGAGGGCTTGCAAACTGGGCTCGCAACTAACCAATCCTAATGTCACACAGTGTATCCAAGGCCTCACCCTAGCATCCCTCAATACGTCCATAGAGATAGAGCTAAAGCCCCCCTGTAGAGTCAGAGACTACACGGTCTGAGACTACCTCCCCTGATGCCCTACGACGTAATAGTTCTGCTAAGGTAATAGCGATACGATGATGTTAGTGGACAAGACTTGAGTAGAGATAGAGCTAGAGTTTGGTGACCAGGATGAATCACAGTGTCATGTCCTCCCCCTGATGCCCCACTCGCATCAAGTACACTAACTACACACATACATTCACATGCCTATTCCTAGCATCATCATCACATCATGTTATAAATAAATGGAATTAAATATGCATGAGCAGTAATAACAAGAATATTGGATGACATGTGAAATGCACAACACACACATACAAGCATAGAATCATTCATGGCATTGGAATCAATAAATAAAAATAGTTTATTATTAGCCAATTAATTTAGGTATTGTTCCCTCACCTTTGTTCGATGTTTGTTCCTCTCCCAAGCTTTAGAAGTCACTTTAAATCTATTAGGAACCTAAACAATTAATGTATTTAAGTTAGGGTTCATGTTTACCAAGTTACAGTAGTCAAAAACCTTGTTTGGTTACAAAATATGCTTGCTATTAACGTGTGGTCGGATGTGTGGTCAGACCTGTGGTCGCAATATATGCGACCACACACTGTGTGGTCGGACCCTGTGGTCGTAATTTCTGTGACCACACCATGCTACCACACCTTTCCTGAGAACTTCTCGAATAGCTATGGTCGGACCCTGTGGTCGCAATTTCTGTAACCACACCATGCGACCACATGATGTTTGGTCACTTTTTCATCTTCAACTCGAATTCTTCCTGAGTCGATTCCTCGGCTCATCTCTTGGGTTCATCCTATGATTATTCTATGGTCATTATTTACAGTTTCTAATTAACCATTATCCTTAATCTCTTTTCTCATGGTTATTCTTAGAAATTCCATAATCGAAATCGTTGCATTAGATTCAACACAACAACTTGATAAAAGGAACCTATCCTATCTAATCTAGCCTACAGAGTCAAGTCCATACCTTAAGCTTGCTGTAGGGAGATTGAACTTTTCTCTTCAAAATCTTCTTCTCCAAGCTTTTTCTCCAAATCTCCTTCTTCCCCTTCTCTTCCTTTCCCTTTCTCTCTTAGATTTAGGGTTTCAATTTGTGTTTTAAAAGAGTAAGAGAGGCTAAGAAACGTCCCTTATATAGAGGGAAAAATTCCATATAAAGTCCCACTTAGATTAGGAAAGAACACCCTCAAATTAGGAAAGTTTCCTAAACACGGAGTCAGTTCAGCATCGTGTGGTCACACGTGTGGTTGCAGAATCCGTCGACCATAGGTCCCAAAACTTTCGACCACATGTTGTGTGGTCTCATGTGTGGTCTCATGTATCGACAACACGTTTCGACCACACGTCCGACCACACCTGCTACCGCACGACCAAAATTTTTTGGTTTTTAGTTTTGGACTGGTTGCTTCCACATGATCTTAAACGGTCAACCACACCAACTAAATTTAACTCCTTGCTTACCTTATCTTGTGGTTTCTTCATACAATTGGTTCACTTGAGCCGATTATGATGGAAAGACCGATCATGATACAAGAATGTAAGGTTAGACCAGGTACGTGGTGTGCGGGTCTTACAACTCCACCACTCTTAAAAGAAATTTCGTCCTTGAAATTTGAATGTACGGATCTTACAACTCCCCCATCCTTAAGATAAATTTGTCCTCAAAATTTGATTTTACTTCGGAGTTAATAGTTGGAAACGCTGTTTCCGCATTGCATCTTCTTCTTCCCATGCAATCCTCTTCCCATCTTGGCTTCGCCAAGTTACCTTCATATAATAATTATCCCAGCTTTAGAGATGTTGTACCTTCCAACTAGTGAACTAGGCTGGTACCACTTTAATAGTTAAATCTTCTATCTAATCCATTGGATTAGTGGTCAATACCTTTGATATGGATCTCCAACGTACTTCTTCAATAGAGACACGTGAAATACGTCATGCGCACTAGACATGGACAGCGGTAACGCTAATTGATATGCAACTTTTCACATCTCTCCAAAATTTATAAGGTCCAACACATATATAGGTCCCCACTTTCCCTTCTTGCTGAACAACTTCAAACTACGCACAAGTAATATCTTCAAGAACACTGTCACTTATGGCGAACTCACGATCTTGGCACCTCTTCTAACAATCCTGAGGTGTCTTGGCCCTTTTTCTTTGATCTTTTCTACCACTCGACGGGTTTCTTCAAGAGACTCAGGTCTTAAATTTCTTCATTCACCAACTTTATTCCAAAATAAAGGAGTTCGAAATTTCTACCGTACCATGCTTTATAGGTGACATTTACATGGCAGCTTGGTAGCAACTTTAATTCATGGTAACTTCTCAACTCAAGCTCCTTGAAATGAATTTCACAAGCTCGGGGCATATCTCTTAGGATCTGTATAGTCCGCTCTGACTGTCCATCGGTTTAAGGTACAATGCAGTACTAACTTCAACTTTGTCCCCATTGTTTTCTGTAGATCCTCCCAAAACTTTGAGATAAAGCATGAGCCTCTGACCGATACTATGCTCTCAAGCATACCATTCAATTTGGTAATATTATCCACATATAGCTTAGTTAGCCGCTCCAAACCATACCGAGGTTATATAGCAATGGAATGAGCTATCTTCATAAGGCGATCAACAATCATCCAAACTGCGTCAACCGATCTAGGAGTCAGTGGCAAATCGGTGACATACTTCATTGTAATGCAGTTTCACTTCCAGACTGGCTCCGATGGTGGTTGTAGTAAGCCATATTGGTTTTTGTCTTTCAACCTTACTTGCTGATAATTCAGTCACTGAAACATGCATCTAACCATAACTACTTCCATTCCCTTCCACCAAAATAATCTCTTCATGTTTTGGGCATATTTTGTACTTCTAGGATGTACCCAATATGTAATAGAATGGGCTTTTAGCATTGTCTTGTATCTTATGCTCAGCATTTTTCACTTCAGGTATGCATAATCATCCTCTATATCTCAGGACCTTTTTCGCATCCGAAGTCAGTCAGGGTTAGGTCTTTCTTTCTCTAAATCTCCTTGCACCGTTCTTATATACAGATCTAACAAAATTACTACTTTGACTTCATCCATCAATTCAGAGATGATCATTAATGCCACAAGCGCAGTCGAGGAACTATTGCTCCATAATTTCATCCATAAGTTCTTGCTCAATTGGATCATCACGAGTTTCTATTATATGTTACTCTTCTTCCAAATCTGAATCTATTGCTATGAAACATAAGACCGCTATTGTACTAGGTCCTCCTTTTGGCTTCATTATTCCATGTTGCTCTAAACCTCAGTTATCATATTAGCCTTGCACCGGTGACAATGAATGTCACGGTATTATTCCTTCAAGAGTTCCAACCATCTCCTTAGCTTCCTGTTCAACTCTTTCTGGGTGAAGAGATAAGTAAGACTCTTGTAATTCGATTCAATCTGAAATTATTCTCTGTATAGATAATGTCTCCAAGTCTTGATTGCATGAATCACAGTTGCTAACTCCAATTCATGAGTTGGGTAACTCTTCTCATGCTCCTTTAATTTTCTTGAAGCATATGCAATCGCTTATTTACCTTGCATCAACCCGCATCCTAGATCCAATCTGAAAGCTTCGATGTATAGGGTAAAAGGTTCCCTTGGCACCAGAATGATCAAGATGGGAGCTGATATCAACCTTGTTTTTCGAGTTTAGAAATATTCTTCACACTTGTCAGTCCAAATAAATTCCTTTGCCTTCCTAGTTAGCTTGGTAAGAGGTTTTGTGATCTTAGAGTGGTCCTCTACAAATCGTCTGTAATAACCATCTAAACCCAAGAAACTTTTGATCTTCGTAATATTCTTTAGGTGTTTCTCACCATATAATTACTTTTATCTTAATAGGGTCCACTTTAATCCCTTTTTATGATGCTATGTGATCTAAAAAGATCACTTTGTTTAATCAGGTCTCATATTTCTTGGACTTGGCATAAAGCTTTTCCCTTCTCAGCTGTTGTGAAACTGTTCTAAGATCCGTTGTATGAGTTGCTTCATTCTTGGAATAAACCAAAATATCATCTATGAAAACTATGACCGACATGTCCAACATGTCATGAAACACCCAGTTTATCAGCTCGATAAAAGATTTAAGGGCATTGGTTAATCCAATAACATAACCAGGGACTCATAAAGCTCATTCCTAGTTTTAAAAACTATTTTTAAAATATCACTGTCCAAATTTTTCAGCTGATGATATCTTGACCGAAGATCAATCTTAGGAAATACCTTTGTTCCTTGCAACTGTTTAAACAAGTCATTGATCTGAAGTAGTGGATATTGGTTCTTGACCGTGAGCTTGTTCAATTTTTGATAGTCTATATACAGACGAACACTACCGTCCTTCTTCTTTATGGGCCACACAAGTGCTTCCCAGGTGGTACACTGGACTGGATTAAACCTCAGTCTAATAACTCCCATAGTTGAGTCTCAATCCCTTCAACTCCATAGGAGCTACTCTATAGGTTCCTTTGACACAGGTATCGTCCTTGGTAACAAGTCGATGACGAACTCGATCGTTTGATCAGATGGTAACCCAGGTAAGTCTCCTGGAAACACATCAGGAAATTTACGCATCACATTAATATCTTCTATCTGTGGTGCTTCTTTGGTAACGTATATCACAGATACCATATATCCAACTCCTTTCTCTTTAAAGCATCTCTTCGCCTTTAGTATAGAGAGGATCAGCTTTCACTTCTTAGGCAACATGCTTTCAATAAAACTAAATTATATGCCGTCTTTATTCTTGAATGATAACCTCTTCTATGCACATAACAACTTTGTAGAGTGTTGAGACAACTAGTCTATCCCCAAGATGATGTCAAATTATGTCATCTCAAGTCGAATTAGTATCCTAAGAGCTAGCATCCAATTCACACAAGAAAAGTTTTCATTTAGGAGTCTGACGTTTATATCCCCAGTGAAGTCGCCACTGTGAGGACAAAGATGGAAATTTTAGAAGTCGCCACCTAGATTAAGGTCTAGGACCTTAGAAATGTGAAATCTCACCCCAAGGTAAGACTTTGATTGACTCATGACCCTTAGATTGGATTTTTGGTCCATCAGAGATTGGGTAAGCGTTAGGTTACGATTATGGGAAGGGGTTAGGCACCCAAACTGCCCGATCAAAATCAGTCTCCTATACCTTTCCTATGCTAGACTCTATCTGTTAAACCGAACCAAACCAAATGGTTTGATATCATTGAACCAAATCTGTATTCGTCAGATTGCCTACGTATTACGGAATTATTTCGAAAATCAGGTTTACCATCGTAGTTCAGATGTGATTAAAGTTTATGATTGTGATTTATGCTTGTGCATGATTAAGTTCTTGTTCAAGTTGAAATTTATGCTTGAAAGGTTGAGAAACCCTATGGGTTAGGATCTGGATAGTCCATGTGGACTGATAGACAGTCCTAGTGGATCTAAGAATGGATAACCCAATTTGGGTCGAAATATGGATAACCCTATTTGGGTTGGAATGTGGATAACCCTATTTGGGTCAAAATATGGGTAAATATCCTAGTAGATCTATGGATAGTCTGAGTGGACTAAGGTGTGGATATCCAAGTGGATCTATGGATTGTCTGGGTGGACTAAAATATGGATCCAAATTTGGGTTTCTCCTAAATGGCCCACGTATCCTAGGGTTTGCCCTAGGAATCAAAATCCACGTAGTTCGGGTTGATAACCCATTCTGGGTCAAAATGGGGGTAAATATCCAAGTGGATCTATAGATAGTCCGAGTGGACTAAGGTGTGGATCCGAATTTGGGATTCTCCCAAATGACCTACGTATCCTAGGGTTTGCCCTAAGAATCAGAATCCGCGTAGTTTGGGTCTCTGGGTGGATATCCTAGTGGATCTATGGATAGTCTGAGTGGACTAAGGTGTGGATCTGAATTTGGGTTTCTCCCAAATGGCCTACGTATCATAGGGTTTGCCCTAGGAATCAGAATCCACATAGTTCGGGCTGGTTAACCCTATTTGGGTCAAAATTTGAGTAAATATCCTAGTGGATTTATGGATAGTCCAAGTGGACTGAGGTTTGGATCCGAATTTGGGATTCTCCCAAATATCCTATGTATCCTAGGGTTTGCCCTAGGAATTAGAATCCACGTAGTTCGAAGTCTAGGTCGAAATGGTTATCCTAGTGGATCTATGGATAGTCCAAGTGGACTAAGGTGTGGATCCGAATTTGGGTTTCTCCCTAATGGCCTACATATCCTAGGGTTTGCCCTAGGAATCAGAATCCGCATAGTTCGGGATGATAACCTGTTCTAGGGAACCTATTCTAGGTTTAGGGTTGAGAACCTGTTCTAGGTTTAGGGTTTACCGATGGGCAGAAATCGTCCTGAGCTACCCGTTTTATCCTGAATTCTAATTTTGGAAGGTTTGGAAAAGCATTCTCATTCTTTGTTAAGACTTTTATTATTTTTCATTATACCCTTCCCAAGAATGTGGGTGCCTAAATGCACGTCCCCACACTTAATATGTTTGCTAGGTGTACAGATACGGTAGTTCAATTAGGGTGTTGCATAAATTAAATTATTACCAAAATAAAAAATATCATTCAAATATGGCAACAAACAACATATATCATCTCATGTATGGCAAGGAAGCATGTGAATCATTATAGCAGCAAGCATGTGAGAGCATTCATCAAGATATAGCAGACAAATAAAATGACATCTCATGTATTATTTCCAATCAAATTACGTCTCAATGTGTCTCAGATGAGATTCTCTAGATCTATGGTTGGGATTTAATGTGAATCTCTCAAGATCAGATCCTTAATCAATGGTTAGATATATTTTTATCTCCTCAATAATATATCCATATCAAATTCCTAAATTTCATCAAAATAGCCAAAATCAACGGCTCAGATCTCATGTCAAGATATATTCATAATCAGACTAAAATCCAATTATTCAAATTCTTTTAAATCATTTATGATCAAGATCCAACAGTTTAAATTCTCTCAAAATCACAATCTAACCATTCATATTCATTTAAATCAATCATCAAGACAATCCGATGGTCCAGATTCATTCATATTACTCATGATGTCCATCCAATGGCTTAAATTCTTCTAAAACACACTATGATGGAAATCTAATCGTTTAAATCATTATTGATGATAGTCCAACCGTTCAAATTTATTTCAATCACTCCCAAAGATAATCTAACGGTCTAAATCACTTATCATGGTAATCTAACCGTTCATATCCATTTACATCACTTTTGATGATAATCCAACGGTTTAGATTACTCAAATTAATAATCTAACCATTCAGAATACTCAAATCAAGGTAAATTATGATCAACAGATCAAATTAAAACTCCAAGATCAATGATCCTATTTTATTTAGATCAATGGTCTAATTTTTATCATATCATAATTCCAAGATCAATGGTCTATAATCAACTCATTAAAATTTCAATCATATGGTCATGATTAATCTCATAAAATTCAAATCATGTGGTTGGATCAATTTCATTGAATTTTTGAATCTAAAGGATCATAACCACATCAAGATTCGAAGATCAATGGTCCAATTTTAATCACATCAAAATTTCAAGATCATTGGTCCAATTTCATAACAATGCCATGCATCCGATGAGATTATTTTTATAAATAATTCTATGCATGTGATTGGATCAATTTCATAACTAATTCCAAGCATCCGGATCAATTTTATCACATAAAATTTAGACATTCTCAGATCAATCACCATAAAATTTCATTCATGATTAACATAAACTTATCAACCAATGACCCATATTCATCATCATATAATCAAAAATAAAATTATCATCCAAGGATCAAATTTATCACCACAAAATCCAAGATCAATAGCCATAATCAATGCCATAAAAAATCCCAATCATATAGTTGGACCAATCTCATAAAATTCCAATCATATGGATCAATCACATTAAAAATCCTAGCCCTAATAAGATCAATCCCATTAAGGTTCATGATCGAGGTTCAATTTTTATCACATAACATTCATTCATGATCAATGGCTAAAATTTTATCAAATTAAAAATTCAATATCAAAGGCCATGATTAATCTCATAAAAATTCAGATCATGTGGTCGGATCAACCACATTTATATTCCACATCACATAGTCAAAATTAATCTCGTTGAATTCCATGATCCATGGTACATCCAATCAATATCAGATTTTTATTGATCACTTAAAATTCAGCAACATCAAAACAAATTAACATTCAATGGTTGAGACCAATGTTAATAAATTAAGATTTTTTTCAGAGAAAACAAAGGCTTTGGATCAATAATGGGGAAAGGATTTAGGTGGGAATGGGTTTTGGCCAGGTGTATGTAAGATTGCATGATTGGTTTGATCACAATGGTGAAGGCAGGTCATGAGCATGCATAGGTAGGTGGTTTTCGGATGGACTGGTGGAGTGGTTTTGCTAGGTGATGAGATAGGATATGAAGAAGTTGCAGCAAGTTAGAAGAGGGTAATGTGATCTAATAAATCGGTTATTTTGATTGTATGCTGCAGCAATCAAAAAAAAAAAAAAAAAAAAAAAAAAAAAAAAAAAAACAGAAAAAATACTAGAGCAGAAGGAGGACTGGGTTTACCTTGGTCGCTCCTTCTGCTTCTTCAAACGTCTTCATCCTCTTCTTCCCCTTTTTCTCATTCTCTCTCAATTTCCCTACTTCCTCTCTCTCTCTCTCTCTATTTTTTAGAGATTTTTTTTATGTCTCCCTCTCTCTCTATTTTCCTTCCTCTCCTCAACTCCCTCTCTCTCTCTTTCTCCCCTCCCCATTCTCCTTCTCCTTTCTCTTTTAATAATTTTTTTTCTTTTTCTCTCCCCTCTCTCTCGGATTCTCCCTCCTTCTTTCTTTTCTTTCTCTTTTTTCTTCTTCTTCCCTCTCTTTCCTTTTCTTCTCTTCTTCTTCTCTTTCTTTCCTTTTCTTCTCTTCTTCTCTTTCTTTCCTTTTCTTCTCTCTCTTTCTTTTCTTTTCTTCTCTTCTTCTTTCTCTCTTTTACGTTTTCTTTCTAGAAAATGTGAAAGATCCCCTTTTTTTTTCTTCTCTTCTTCTCCTTCTTTCCTTTTCTTCTCTTTTCTTTCTTTCTTTCCTTTTCTTCTCTTCTTCCCTCTCTTTACTTTTCTTCTTTCTTTTCTTTCTTTCCTTTTCTTCTCTTTTCTTTCTTTTTTCCTTTTCTTCTTTCCTTTTCTTCTCTTTTCTTTCTTTCCTTTATTCTCTTCTTCTCTCTCTTTCCTTTTCTTCTCTTCTTCTCTTCCTTTCCTTTTCTTCTCTTTTCTTTCTTTTTTCCTTTTTTTCTCTTCTTCTCTCTCTTTCCTTTTCTTCTCTTCTTCTCTTTCTTTCCTTTTCTTTTCTTTTCTTTCTTTTTTCCTTTTCTTCTTTCCTTTTCTTCTATTTTCTTTCTTTTTTCCTTTTCTTCTTTCCTTTTCTTCTCTTTTCTTTCTTTCCTTTTCTTCTCTTATTCTCTCTCTCTTTCACGTTTTCTATCTAGAAAATGTGAAATATCCCTTTTTTTTTTCTTTTCCTTTTTTCTTTTATTCTTTTCGGCCATCCCTCCTTCTTCTCTTCTTCTCTTTCTTTCCTTTTCTTATCTTTTCTTTCTTTTTTCCTTTTCTTCTTTCCTTTTCTTCTCTTTTCTTTCTTTCCTTTTCTTCTCTTATTCTCTCTCTTTTTCACCTTTTCTATCTAGAAAAGGTAAAATATCCCTTTTTTTTTTCTTTTCCTTTTTTCGGCCATCCCTCCCCTTCTTTCCTTCTTCTCCCTCTTCTTGCCTTCTTCTCCCTCTTCTTTCGACAATCCCACCGACTCCCTCTTTCTTTTATTCGGATCCTACTTTCTTTTTATATATAAAACATATATATAAATATATAATATATTAATATATATAATATAATATGCATATAGGACATGTATATATTATATGATATATTATAATATATTATATATTATATAAACATATAAATAATATATAAAAGAAATACATGCATATGCGCCGACATGAATTGGTCCGGACCAATCCGGGTTGGGTCAAGTAAGACTAGTCGAGATTGACAGGACTGGACTAGTTTAGGTTAACTGGTTTGGACCAAAGTTGACATTTCATAGTCCATTTTTGCCACCATTCCACATGAAATTTTTTGATAGTCTTTATTCTAAATTTTCTACGTTCACATTGTAGAACACTAAAAATGAGGAATATTGAAACTTGAATCACCTCATTTGAAAATAAAATGGCCAATTTATGAATTTTTGAAGTTTAAGTAGGTCAATTATCGATAATTTGACTGACCATTATGCATGGGATCTTTCGGAGACTTCTATCGGAAATTCTTTACATCCACTTTGTAGAGTACTAAAAATGGAACATAATGAAACTGAAATCATCTGATTTGGATATGGGATGACCAAAATATGAATTTTCGAAGATTAAATGACCATTTCCATGTGTAATTTTACATGGGACCCTTCGGAGACTTCTACCCTAAATTTTTTACGTCTACTTTATAGAACATCATAAATGAAGAATAATGGCCTTGGAATCATCTAAATCCAACGTAGATTGGAAAAGATATGAAGCTTTGAAGTTCTAACGATAATTTTGCATGAAAGCTTGCATGGGGCCCACTAGTGATTTCTACCCGGGATTTTTCACGTCCACTTTAAAGAGGACTGAAAATAAGGAATATTGGCCTTTGAATTATCTGATTCTGATATCAGATGACCCAGATATGATATCTTGAAGTTTGAATGATAATGCATGCATGATACGATAATTACGTAAATACCCTTACACTTTCAAACTACGATATCTTCCGTGTTTGAAGTCAAAATTTGATGATTCCGGTCTCATTTCGAAGATAATTTCACAACCTATTCATCCAAGTAGATAATAGCCCATGACCCTGCTGTGGGTTTAGTAGAGAATCACAAATCTTTGTGTTAAAGGCCGAAAACCTGCCATATTGATTCATTTATACAGAGGGTGGCAAAAATGGGGTGCTTATAGATGCCCCTCTTTAGCCGAGATTGTTAATTGAAGGCTGAAGATAAAAGAACCACATTTTTGGGATATGAGTGAGATTGTTTATTGGGCTGCACTTAGGGTGATTTGTCTTAAACTGCCTACGTATTCTAAGGGTGTCCTAGAAATCAAGCCCAGAACTTAGTTCGATTGGCAAGAAGGTTTGTTCTTCTTGGAAAATTGGTGATTGTTCTTCGTGTATGAAGCTAGGCTGTGAATACAAGGCTCATTTGTAGGTTGGGAACCTCTTCTTGCTGAGGTGGGACTCATGATGCAAGGTACTCGTGGGCTTGGACCCGACTTGATCCGTTTGTAGGCTGATAAACCTCTTCTTGTATGAAGCTAAGCTGTGAATACAAGGCTCATTTGTAGGCTGGGAACCTCTTCTTGCTGAGGTGCAACTCATGATGCAAGGTACTCGCGGGCTTGAACCCGGCTTGATCCATTTGCAGGCTGATAAACCTCTTCTTGTACGAAGCTAGGCTGTGAATACTAGGCTCATTTGTAGGTTGGGAACCTCTTCTTGCTTAGGTGGAACTCATGATGCAAGGCACTCGCGGGCTTGAACCCGGCTTGATCTATTTGTAGGCTGATAAACCTCTTCTTGTATGGAGCTAGGCTGTGAATACAAGGCTCATTGCACGAGCTTGGACTCGGCTTTGATTTATCTAGATGGAGGACTTGCTGTCTTTTCATTGATTGAACTGAGGCTCTTTTGATTAAGATTCTGAGATTGATTTTTCTGAATAAGCTAGGGCTCTGCATTTGATTCACTTATAGGCTGAGATTGACTTGATCTTCGAATGAACTAGGGCTCTACATTTGATTCACTAATAGGCTGAGATTGATTTGAACTTTAGATGAGCTAGGACTCTGCATTTGATTCACTTATAGACTGAGATTGATTTAAACTTTGGATGAGATAGGGCTCTGCATTTGATTATGAAATGAGCAAGAACTCAGAAGGTCAACTATAGGGTGATACTGAATGACTCATCTTTGAAGTTCCTACCAGTTTGGAACTTCAGGATTGAAAATTGGAATATCCTTCTTGGAAGCTTTATGGCTATGAACCTTTGGAAACTAAAGTAGCTTTGTTGCTATGAACCTTTAGGATGCTCGAAAGTGATCCACATAGGAAGTCTTTGTTGACTTTGAACCTTTAGGGTTAAAATCTGACCCATCTTGAAAGTCTCTTGACTTTGAACCTATAGAGTGCTGGATATATTTGAAATGATGGTGAATTCCTTAGCAGTTTTCCAAGGTTTTTTTTTTTTTTTTTTTGCCCCTGCTTTATTGGTGAAGGCATAAAACATGGCATCAATGGAAATGGTGTCATGGACATTGCTGGCATGATACCTAGATTTGAAATTTGCCATTTATGACCTGGTACTACAAGTTTGACTCAACTTCAACACGGTAGTGATGACTTGGTTACTCCCTTGGAAGGGTTCCCTGTAATTTGAAAGTGATGATTTTCTTCAGCCAACATTGGTGTTGTTGGATTTTGGATTGAAAGAAACTCTAGCGAGGATTTTGGACAAGAATGAAGGGAGCTTGACAGTCTCTAACCAAGGTGATTTTATTGATTGACCTTGGTGTTAAACTGTCGAGGGGCATCTGGTCAACTAAGTTCTTTGACTGTGCATTATGGTAGACCAAATTGGTAGAATAGCCAAGCGGCGATGAAATGTGACATGGGTTTGACCCTTGATCAAGGCTCATCAAAAGCTCAGGGCTTTGCAACATTTTTGTGCCAATTTTGAAAGATGAATGAACCATGGCCTCAAAGTAGGCATGAGGAGCAAAGGATTCGAAGTGTTCCTTCAGATAATTTGGTGACCAAATCCTAACAGGTGAGCGACCACATTGAATTTTCTTCATCAATAGGATTGGGAGAACTGAGAAATTGGCAAAAACTAACTTGGATGGACCTACTTCTATTGACTAGGAAAGTCAGTGACTTCATACTAGACAATGGATCCTAGATGTAATGCTCATGATCAAGTTCAATTCCTCTATATAGGGTATATCTATGCCCCAATGTCTACATGTTGTGACAGACCGCTACTATAGTGTGCTAAGGGCAAGATAGAAGGAAACTGACAATCCAATAGAGTTGGAACTAACTTGAATCTAGATTGCATCCAGAATTTGACCATGATTCCAAGATCAAGGGAAGATTGACAGATTGATTGCAGAATGTAACTTCTTAGATAAACTCTTCTTGAATCTTGAAAAATGAGAGAACTGATGATTTGATGAATTTGGCTACATCCATAACCAGGCCGTGATAAAAGGATTTGATGATAGAATTCTGTTGAAAGGCAATGCTATGGAGACCAACAGATGATGGTTTGTTCAACTCCTCCGAGTATGATTCACTGGAGAGGAAGATGGGTTCCTTTCCTTATGGAGGGTAGACTGGGTATGACACTTATCTACATGAACCACTAGATTTTTCTATGTAGGGCCAGTGAGGGCAATGCTTTAGGGTTGCACCAGGTCGCCTATCCCCATTGAGGTATTATGGGTTACCCATTTAGGTTTCTTGGGTTGCTTTTCCTTGCTGAGGTTTCTTTTCTTCCTTTATATATATATATATATATATATATATATATATATATATATATATATATATATTTCATCATTTGTTTTGTAAACCCCATCTTGGGTTGAATAAAGAGTCCTAATATGGTGAGGATATTGCCAAAATTATGGTCCTATCCAATGGTCTGAAACCCTTAGGGGAAGTCCGAACGGCATGACTTTCATGACAAATGGGTAGCCTTACCCCACTGTTTAAGTTGACACCTACACGCATTGATAGGTGGGCAGCTATTTGAATCATCACTAAAAGCGACCTTAGGGAAATGCAGTCCCACACCAAAATTAAAAATGGTGCCGAATTATGTTTTCCTTTCTTGGAGATGTTCAGATGGAACACGTGTCTCAACAAGTTACATCGAGATGCCGAATCAATCGCGACCATATCTGGACCTGAAACCTTTAAGTTTGTTGACAAGTATTGATGTTGAAGGTTCAGGAGGACTGAAGTGAAACTGTCCACATGGATCTACCATTGGGAGAGTGTTTGGTTGTTTATGTAGAATAGACCTATCTTATCGAGAAGATCCCATTTTGTTGGCTTGAGAAATGAAGGGCTTATAGGAACCTTGGGAAGCCGTCGGATGTAATGAACGACAGATGAGAGTTCCAGCCAGATTCATGAATTTGTATATAAAATGATGACATGATCACGAGATACAATGCCATGAAAACTGATAATCAAAAGAAGGGCTTGTGATAGAGACTCCTTGGAAGGCCGTCAGATTGATAGACGGGAGAGAGAGTCTAATGCCGATGAGAAATCTTTCTCTGATGATGAAGAAGTGATGAGAACGTCTCTAGTAAAGGTGGGATGTAATTGGCCAAAATCAAAAGTCCGATCCAACATGCTGTGAATCTCGAAGAACGATTGAACTTGCTATCAGGCTTTGATTGGAAATACCATCCTATTAAAGTGAGAGGGACAATTGGCTTACTGTCGAGCTCCAATTCCATTTAACATCTTACTATTTTCTTTTCTTTTTTTTTTCTTTTTTTTTGGATGTGGAGGCCACATAATGCAGTGCTTCGCATGATTGCAAATTTGAATCATGACTTTCAATATTGGATTTGAATCTTCTTCTTCCAAACATTTCCAATCAGATAGAACATCTTTGCCCCAGTTAGTACTCCGATCTTTTGTAAACTTTATGAACATTTGTGACTGCTCATCTAGTATCTGATTTTGTCTGAATGGTGAATCCGTATGCTGTCCTCTGAAAGTTAATCATCTCATTCTGTCTGATGTGACTATCTCCCATTATTGATGTAGATAAAACATAGGCTTGAATATTTTTTTGGGTATTCCAATGACCTCATTCTTTGATTTTTGGGATTGGTCATTCATCATGTATCTCTTGCTTGCAGATGGTGTATTTTATAAGAACTTTGAAATTTCTATCCTTTTGGTGGTACATCTGTCCTCCATTCATTTGTACTGACTGACTGACCTGCTAATATGATCTGTTACTATCTAATGCTTTCCTTGGAATCTTTTCACAGGTAGAATAAATGGCAGCTTCTCCAACACATGTTTCTTGAGAGTACTCTTGTGTCTCCCGATTGATCATTTAAAGCTTTCCTAGATGGGTTGGACCTTTCTTTCTTAGGAGGCCAGGTAGCGTAGAAGTTCAAGAGATGGCTCATCGTTTCAATCATCTTCAGAGTCGGAATTGACTGCACACGTGGAATAGGAGGATGTATGAAACTGGGAGGAAATGTATCGAAGAGACAAAGCAAAGAGTTTGAAATCCCAAACGGGGTGATTTTCTCTTACTTACAGGATAGATTGGACTGGACTTGTCAACAAACATATCAATCTTGGACCCAAACATGGATGACCTATCAAATATCGATAATAGAAAGTTGAAACAACTAGTTCATCCAAGCGGCTCCAGTTGGGCATAACGCCTTCAACGACCACCTTCAGTCGTTGCGGGAATAAGTCTTCCTTCAGACCTCTATCAGTAGGATTCATCATGCCCCTCTATCAATTGGTGCAAGATACTTACCTTTTAGGGTTCCATACAATTCTCTCCTTTTTTTTTTCAGTTTGGGATCTATTCAGAACCGGACTATTGCTTTTTAAGCTCAAGGTTACTCTGGTTCATGCTCCAGTTTGGGGTTCAATGGATTCATCAATGGACTGCTTCTAGTTGAGTTCATAATCATTCTAGCTTATGCCCCAACTTGGAGATCAAGGGGTATCGCCATTGCACTACACCATTTTGAGTCCAAGATTAGACTAGTTTATGCCTCGGTTTGGGGGGTTCAATGGATTTCCTCATTAGGCCACTCTCAGTTTGGGTCCAAGGTCAATTTGATTCATGCCCCAGTTTAGGGCATAATGGCTTTCCTCATTAGACTATACTCAATTTGGGTCCAAGGACAATCTGGTTCATGCCCCACTTAGGACTCAAGGGCTTTCCTTATTGAACCATACCCAATTCAGGCCCAAAGTTAATCTGGTTCATGCCCCAGTTCAGGGGTCATTGGCTTTCCTCATTGGACCGCACTCAATTTGGGTCCAAGTTCAATCTGGTTCATGCCCCAGTTTATGGGTTAAGGGTTTCATCATTGGACCATTCCCTAGCCGTGATTCTGGTTTCTATCCTAGCCTAGGGTACATTGGATCTCTTCTTTGATCTACCCTACTGCTTGGGAAAATTCCATTCCCTCTCTTTGAACAATGGAAAATATGAGGGCAACTCTTTGGATTCTAGCATTTCCTTGGCCAATGGGGCAGAAATGCCCATGATGGGATAGCACTATTATAGCTGAAGGTTCATGGTTTCCAACGACTCCAGAATCTGGAACTGATCTTTATTGATAGGCAAAGAGGAATGCTTCTCATTCACCATTCCTGATGAGCGATCCTAACTTGTAGCACTGGGCTATGATGGACATGGATCGGGCTCTAATTGATAGAACCAGAGGTGGATTTTGAATCGGTCTCTAATTAATAGAGACCAGGTTACCTTTGAACTGGTCTCTAATTAATAGAGATCAAGATTGACTTTGAATTGGTCTCTGATTGATAGAGATCACGATTGACTTTGGATGGGTCTCTGATTGAGAGAGATCAAGATTGACTTTGAATTGGTCTCTGATTGATAGAGATCAAGATTGACTTTGAATTAGTCTCAGATTGATAGAGATCATGATTGACTTTGGATTGGCCTCTGATTGAGAGAGATCAAGATTGACTTTGAATTGGTCTCTGATTGATAGAGATCAAGATTGACTTTGAATTCGTCTCTGATTGATAAAGATCAAGATTGACTTTGAATTGGTCTTCGATTAATAGAGGCCAAGGACGATAATCATGGATTGGACTCTAATTGCTAGAGGTGATGGATTGATTGAGTTGAAATGACTAAAATTCTCTTCGATTCCTTCATGAAATGGAACATGGACCAGAGGTAATGGTTGAACAGGCCTAGAGGCTAACTCATGCTCACATTGAGTTCATATGAATGGAACCTTTCTTAGTTCCAACATGAATCGAAACCTGAACATGAGTTAATGGTTGGACAAGCCTAGGGGTTAATTAAATTCCAATGAATGGAACTCTTCTTAGTTCCAACATGAATCGAAACCTGAACCACAGTTGATGGTTGGATAAGCCTAGTGGCTAAATGAATTCAGATGAATGGGACTCTTCTTAATTCCAACATGAATCAGAACCTGAACCAAAGTTGATGGTTGGACAGGCCTATTGGCTAATTGAATTCAGATGAAATGAAACTTTTCCTAGTTCCGACATGAATTAGAACCCTAACCAAAGTTGATGGTTGGTTAATGAATCAGAACCCTAACCAAAGTTGATGGTTGGATAAGCCTAATGGATAATTAAATTCAGATGAATGGAACTTTTCCTAATTTCAATATGAATCAGAACCCTAACCAAAGTTGATGGTTGGATAAGCCTAGTGGCTAATTGAATTCAAATGAATAAGACTTTTTCTAGTTCCGACATGAATCAAAACCCTAACCAAAGTTGATGGTTGGATAAGCCTAGTGGCTAATTGAATTCAGATGAATGGAACTTTTCCTAATTTCGACATGAATCAGAACCCTAACCAAAGTTGATGGTTGGCTAATGGAACTCTTCTTAGTTCCAACATGAATCAGAATCCTAACCAAAGTTGATGGTTGGATAAGCCTAGTAGCTAATTAAATTCAGATGAATGGAACTTTTCCTAGTTCCGACATAAACCGAAACCTAAACAGGAGGTGAAGGGTGAAAAAGCCTAGGGGCCGAATGCCTTCTCCATTTTAACATGATCTGGGAGGTGATGATTGAACCTGCCTAGGGGTTAAACCTTTCTTCAGTTCTGAGATGAACCAAAAATGGTGGTTGAATCTGGGGCTAAATATTTCTTTGATTTTGAGATGAACTGGATGTGATTGAATCTACCTAGGGGCTAAATCTTTCCTTAATTTTGGATGAACCGAAATGATGATTGGACCTGCCTAGGGGCTAAATCTTTCCTTAATTCAAAGGTGAATCAGGAAGGGTGCTTAGACTTTCTTAAGGGCTAAAACTTTCCTTAAATCAAAGGTGAATAGGGAACAATAATTGGGTTTGTCTAGGGGCTAAATCTTTCCTTAATTCAGAGATGAATCGAGAATTATGATTGGAATTTCCTAGGGGCTAAATCTTTCCTTAATTCAGAGATGAATCGGGAACTATGATTGGATTTGCCTAGGGGCTGAATCTTTTCTTAATTCAGAGATGAATCGAGAACAATGATTGGATTTTCTTAGGGGTTGAATCTTTCCTTATTTCAGAGGTGAATGGAGAATGGTGATTTGATTTTCCTAGGGACTAAATCTTTCCTTAATTCTGAGATGAATTGAGAACAGTGATTGGATTTGCCTAGGGACTAAATCTTTCCTTAATTCAGAGATGAATCGAGAACTATGATTGGATTTGCCTAGAGGCTGAATCTTTAATATTGTAAACTTTTTCAGGTATAGGTGCTTGTCGCTGCCTAAATTGAATGCTCTATTGGACCAGATTGACTGAGTTACTGATTGTGTTCCTAAATCTGGTTACCTTTTTTTCTTACAAAATTTGATGTTCAATAATGACTTTCATTGATTCATTTAGAAAGATAACATGGATGGATCTCAAGGTGGGAGATCAAGACAATTCCCTAATTGTAGGGGCCTCTCACCCTAAAAGGGTAGATATGGTTGCAGTTTGATTCTCTTTTCCAAAGGCATTGAAATCCAATGAAGAAATATCGAGATTTTAGACATCTAGAGGAATGGAAGAAGTCACATGCACAATCAAAGATGACTTAACCAAACAAAGTTAGTTCCCTCATAAGGGCAATTGGGTAAACATTATCCAAGTCAATTTAATTGAATTTGATTAAGTCATGTGTTCAGTCTTGGGACCTCGTGATTCCAAAATGGATAATCAATGGTACCAAGGTCTGGCCAATTGGATTACCAAATTTGATGAAATTGAAATGTATATATTAATCTGTCATCCTTGTTAGGGATGGTTAGCAAAAGCGGTTCATAGATGAACAAACTAGTAAATTTCTTCTTGACCATGATATCTATGTCTTGACAGAGATTTTCTGTTTGTTTTTCGAAATTGACATGTTAACAATGAAAAATTCTATAGATTGAGCTTACTTAATGGAGGATGTATAGTGACCGTCTACTATGACATAGAACAGGTGTATACATACCTCATACTTCCAATGGGTGAGACTTCAAGATGCTCATCGTGTAGATTCTAACATGTTGACCAATCAAGGACAAAAACGGGCAGAACTTCGACGTCTCGAACATGGATGTCATGGCTAAGCAGATTTAACTGGGTCGGTTCAGGGATGAACCAAAAATAACAATCATTAGGCTACAATCTGGGTTAGGACAGAAAAGGTCACCTTGACAAGGACGGGATAACCTATCACCGAATGCACGATGAATAATGGGCCCCCAATCCCTTTATATACTATGTTGAAAGGATCCAAGCGACATGGAGTAGCATAACGCATTCTCAGGCAGACCTAAGAAATGCTCATTAGAGGCTGCTCGCTGGTCGTGGTTTCACAAAGTACAGGCCAAGGTTGTGTGTTTCGCCTAGCGGGCTGCCCCATATGCATGGGACCCGGTTCGGCTACTTGTACGAATGTGTGACTGAATCCATTCCCCCCAAAACAATATGATACAAGCATAAATATAGTTTCCTAAGAGCTAGCATCCAATTCACACAAGGAAAGTTTTCATTTAGGAGTCTGACATTTATATCCCCAGTGAAGTCGCCACTGTGAGGACAAAGATGGAAATTTTATAAGTCACCACCTAGATTAAGGTCTAGGACCTTAGAAATGTGAAATCTCACCCCAAGGTAAGACTTCGATTGACTCATGACCCTTAGATTAGATTTCTGGTCGATTAGAGATTGGGTAAGCGTCAGGTTACAGTTATGGGAAGGGATTAGGCACCTAAACTGCCCGATCGAAATCGGTCTCCTGTACCTTTCTTATGCTAGACTCTATCTGTTAAACCGAACCAAACCAAATGGTTTGATATCATTGAACCGAATCTGTATCCATCAGATTGCCTACGTATCACGAAATTTTTTCAAAAATCAGGTTCACCATCGTAGTTCAGGTGTGATTAAAGTTTATGATTGTGATTTATGCTTGTGCATGATTAAGTTCTTGTTCAAGTTGAAGTTTATGCTTTAAAGGTTGAGAAACCCTATGGGTTAGGATCTGGATAGTCCATGTGGAATGATAGATAGTCCTAGTAGATCTAAAAATGAATAACCCTATTTGGGTCAAAATGTGGGTAAATATCCTAGTGGATCTATGGATAGTCCGAGTGGACTAAGGGGTGGATATCCAAGTGGATCTATGGATAGTCCGAGTGGATTAAAATGTGGATCCGAATTTAGGTTTCTCCCAAATGGCCTACGTATCCTAGGGTTTACCCTAGGAATCAAAATCTGCGTAGTTCGGGTTGATAATCGATTCTTAGTCAAAATGGGGGTAAATATCTAAGTGGATCTATGGATAGTCCGAGTGGACTAAGGTGTGGATCCGAATTTGGGATTCTCCCAAATGGCCTACGTATCCTAGGGTTTACCCTAGGAATCAGAATCCGCATAGTTCGGGTCTCTGGGTGGATATCCTAATGGATCTATGGATAGTCTGAGTAGACCAAGGTGGATCCAAATTTGGATTTCTCTCAAATGGCCTACGTATACTAGGGTTTGCCCTAGGAATCAGAACCATGTAGTTTGGGCTGGATAACCCTATTTGGGTCAAAATTTGAGTAAATATCCTACTAGATCTATGGATAGTCCAAGTGGACTGAGGTTTGGATCTGAATTTGGGATTCTCCCAAATAGCCTACGTATCCTAGGGTTTGCCCTAGGAATCAGAATCCGCGTAGTTCGAAGTCTGGGTAGAAATGGTTAAATATCTTAGTGGATCTATGGATAGTCTAAGTAGACTAAGGTGTGGATCCGAATTTGGGTTTCTCCTAAATGGCCTACATATCCTAGGGTTTGCCCTAGGAATCAGAATCCACGTAGTTTGGGATGATAACCTGTTCTAGGGAACCTATTCTAGGTTTAGGGTTGAGAACCTATTCTAGGTTTATCGTATACCGAGAGGGGCAGAAATCGTCCTGAGCTACCCTTTTTATCTTGAATTTTAATTTTGGAAGATTTGGGAAAACATTCTCTTTCTTTGTTAAGACTTTTATTATTTTCCATTATACCCTTCCCAAGAATGTGGGTGCCTAAATACACGTCCCCACACCTAATATATTTGCTAGGTGTACAGATATAGCAGTTCGACTAGGGTGTTGCATAAATTAAATTATTGCCAAAATAGAAAATATCATTCAAATATGGCAACAAACAACATATATCATCTCATGTATGGCAAGGAAGCATGTGAATCATTATAGCAGCAAGCATGTGAGAGCATTCATCAAGATATAACAGGCAAATAAAATGGCATCTCATGTATTATTTCCAATCAAATTATGTCTCAATGTGTCTCAGATGAGATTCTCTAGATCTATGGTTGGGATTTAATGTGAATCTCTCAAGATCAGATCCTTAATCAATGGTTAGATATCTTTTTATCTCCTCAATAATATATCCATATCAAATTCCTAAATTTCATCAAAATAGCCAAAATCAACGGCTCAGATCTCATGTCAAGATATATTCATAATCAGACTAAAATCCAATGATTCAAATTCTTTTAAATCATTTATGATCAAGATCCAACAGTTTAAATTCTCTCAAAATCACAATCTAACAATTCATATTCATTTAAATCAATTATCAAGACAATCCGATGGTCCAGATTCATTCATATTACTCATGATGTCCATCCAATGGCTTAAATTCTTCTAAAACACACTATGATGGAAATCTAATGGTTTAAATCATTATTGACGATAGTTCAACCGTTCAAATTTATTTCAATCACTTCCAAAGATAATCTAACGGTCTAAATCACTTATCATGGTAATCTAACCGTTCATATCCATTTACATCACTTTTGATGATAATCCAACGGTTTAGATTACTCAAATTAATAATCTAACCATTCAGAATACTCAAATCAAGGTAAATTATGATCAACAGATCAAATTAAAACTCCAAGATCAATGATCCTATTTTATTTAGATCAATGGTCTAATTTTTATCATATCATAATTCCAAGATCAATGGTCTATAATCAACTCATTAAAATTCCAATCATATGGTCATGATTAATCTCATAAAATTCAAATGATGTAGTTGGATCAATTTCATTGAATTTCTGAATCTAAAGGATCTTAACTACATGAAGATTCGAAGATCAATGGTCCAATTTTAATCACATCAAAATTCCAAGATCATTGGTCCAATTTCATAACAATGCCATGCATCCTATGAGACCAATTTCATAAATAATTCCAAGCATGTGATTGGATCATTTCCGTAACTAATTCCAAGCATCTGGATCAATTTTATCACATAAAATTCAGACATTCTCAGATCAATCACCATAAAATTCCATTCATGATTAACATAAACTTATCAACCAATGGCCCATATTCATCATCATATGATCAAAAATAAAATTATCATCCAAGGATCAAATTTATCACCACAAAATCCAAGATCAATAGCCATAATCAAGGCCATAAAAATTCCCAATCATATAGTTGGACCAATCTCATGAAATTCCAATCATATGGATCAATCACATTAAAAATCCCAGTCATAATCAGATCAATCCCATTAAGGTTCATGATCGAGGTTCAATTTTTATCACATAACATTCATTCATGATCAATGGCTAAAATTTTATCATATTAAAAATTCAATATCAAAGGCCATGATTAATCTCATAAAAATTCAAATCATGTGGTCGGATCAACCACATTTATATTCCACATCACATAGCCAAAATTAATCTCGTTGAATTCCATGATCCATGGTACATTCAATCAATATCAGATTTTTATTGATCATTAAAATTCAGCAACATCAAAACAAATTAACATTCAATGACTGAGACCAATGTTAGTAAATTAAGATTTTTTTCCAGAGAAAACAAAGGCTTTGGATCAATAATGGGGAAAGGATTTAGGTGGGAATGGGTTTCGGTCAGGTGTATGTAAGATTGCATGATTGGTTTGAACACAATGGTGAAGGCAGGTCATGAGCATGCATAGGTAGGTGGTTTTCGGATGGACTGGTGGAGTGGTTTTGCTGGGTGATGAGGTGGGATATGAAGAAGTTGCAGCAGGTTAAAAGAGGGTAATGTGATCTAATAAATCGGTGATTTTGATTGTATGGTACAGCAATCAACAAAAAAAAATAGAAAAAACACTAGAGCAGAATGACGGCTATGCTTACCTTGGTCGCCCCTTCTGCTTCTTCAACCGTCTTCATCGATCCTCTTCTTCCCCTTTTTCTCGTTCTCTCTCTCTCTCTCTCTCTCTCTCTCTCTCTCTCTATTTTCCAGAGTTTTTTTTATGTCTCCCTCTCTCTCTCTCTATTTTCCTTCCTCTCCTCAACGCCCTCTCTCTCTCTTTCTCCCCTCCCCATTCTCCTTCTCCTTTCTCTTTTAATAATTTTTTTTCTTTTTCTCTCCCCTCTTTCTCGGATTCTCCCTTCTTCCTTCTTTTCTTTCTCTTTTTTTTTCTTCTTCCCTCTCTTTCCTTTTCTTCTCTTCTTCTCTTTCTTTCCTTTTCTTTTCTTCTTCTCTTTCTTTCCTTTTTTTCTCTTTTCTTCTCTCCCTTTCTTTCCTTTTCTTCTCTTCTTCTCTCTCTCTTTCACGTTTTCTTTCTAGAAAATGTGAAAGATCCCCCTTTTTTTTTCTTTTCTTCTTCTCTTTCTTTCCTTTTCTTCTCTTTTCTTTCTTTCTTTCCTTTTCTTCTCTTCTTCTCTCTCTTTCCTTTTCTTCTTTTCTTCTCTTTCTTTCCTTTTCTTCTCTTTTCTTTCTTTTTTCCTTTTCTTCTTTCCTTTTCTTATCTTTTCTTTCTTTCCTTTTCTTCTCTTCTTCTCTCTCTTTCCTTTTCTTCTCTTCTTCTCTTTCTTTCCTTTTCTTCTCTTTTCTTTCTTTTTTCCTTTTTTTTCTCTTCTTCTCTCTCTTTCCTTTTCTTCTCTTCTTCTCTTTCTTTCCTTTTCTTCTATTTTCTTTCTTTTTTCCTTTTCTTCTTTCCTTTTCTTCTCTTTTCTTTCTTTCCTTTTCTTCTCTTCTTCTCTCTCTCTTTCACGTTTTCTTTCTAGAAAATGTGAAAGATCCCTTTTTTTTTCTTTTCCTTTTTTCTTTTATTCTTTTCGACCATCTCTCCCCTTCTTTCCTTCTTCTCCCTCTTCTTTCGGCAATCCCACCGTCTCCCGCTTTTTTTATTTGGATCCTACTTTCTTTTTATATATAAAACATATATATAAATATATAATATATTAATATATTAATATATATAATATAATATGCATATAAGACATGTATATATTATATAATATATTATAATATATTATACATTATATAAACATATAAATAATATATAAAAGAAATACATGCATATGCGCCTACATGAATTGGTCTGGACCAATCTGGGTTGAGTCAAATGAGACTAGTCGAGATTGACAGGACTTAACTAGTTTAGGTTAACTGGTTTGGACCAAAGTTGACATTTCATAGTCTATTTCTGCCACCATTCTACATGAAACTTTTCGATAGTCTCTAATCCAAATTTTCTACGTTTACATTATAGAACACTAAAAATGAGGAATATTGAAACTTGAATCACCTCATTTGGAAATAAAATGGCCAACTTATGATTTTTTAAAGTTTAAGTAGGCCAATTATCAATAATTTGACTGACCATTCTGCATGGGATCCTTCGGAGACTTCTATCGGAAATTCTTTACGTCCACTTTGTAGAGTACTAAAAATGGAACATAATGAAACTGAAATCATCTGATTTGGATAAGGGATGACCAAAATATTAATTTTTGAAGATTAAAGACCATTTCCATGTGTAATTTTACATGAGACCCTTCGGAGACATCTACCCAAGATTTTTTACGTCCACTTTGTAGAACATCATAAATGAAGAATAATGGCCTTGGAATCATCTAAATCCAACGTAGAACGGAAAAGATATGAAGCTTTGAAGTTCTAATGATAATTTTGCATGAAAGCTTGCATGGGGCCCACTGGTGATTTCTACCCGGGATTTTTCACGTTCACTTTAAAGAGGAATGAAAATAAGGAATATTGACCTTTGAATTATCTGATTCCGATATCAGATGACCCAGATATGATGTCCTGAAGTTTGAATGATAATGCATGCATGATACGATAATTACGTAAATACCCTTACACTTTCAAACTGCGATTTCTTCCTTGTTTGAAGTCAGAGTTTGATGATTCTGGTCTCATTTTGAAGATAATTTCACAACCTATTCATCCAAGTAGATAATAGCCCATGACCCTACTGTGAGTTCAGTAGAGAATCACAAATTTTTGGGTTAAAGGCCAGAAACCTGCCATATTGGTTCACTTATGCAGATGATGGCAAAAATGGGGTGCTTACAAGTTACTCTCAATTTTTGGTGTATAGCTATTCTTCTCCTATCTCTATTGCATTCAGCCTGAGATCTTTCCCTTTACCTTTGCAGGGATTTAGGCGTTACTAGCTATTTTCCTTCTTTCTCAATCATACATCGAGTTTCACATCTTGTGAGTACCAACTCGGTATTCTAATTTCCTACTTTATAGTTTCACATCTTATGAGTTTCCTATCTCTGATACCAAGTTGTCACACCCCAATTCTTGCTACTGTACTATATCCTTTGTATACTTAGACAACTGCCCGATTTATAGAACATACCCTATATTATCTGTTTATCATGATACATTTAGATTTTCTTTTTCTGTCTGTGTATACATATGGTTCCACCTTTTATATATACATTATTGTCTTGTTAAAGTTCTATCTCAACCAACATAGGTGCTTATGGTGTGTTTGTATTAAAGCTTTTAATTTACCCTAACTCAGTTCATAGACACAATCGTGAATGTATTTAGGTTTGATGGGCAAGGCCTGAGGGCTCTGATACCAAGTTGTCACACCCCAATTCTGAACCAACCAGAATGGTGTGAAGAACCGTCTATGAATCAACGGTTCAACCAGGATCTCGTATAGGCTACGCCAACCATGTTAAACCAAAACACATTCTACATTAATCAGAGATAATAAAGTAAATAGTGGAAGTCTTATTAATAATGAACTGAGGTCTAATCATGATAAATAATTAATATTTCAGTTATCTCTAAGTAACCAAAACATAATTTAATACATATTATAAATATCCAAATATAGAAGTTAAAACTAAGCGCATCCATAGTTAAAACGCTCGCTTAATAATCATAATAGTCCTCTAGAGCTTGCTCATCCATAGCCGCCACCAGTTTATATGTTGGCGTGTCGACATAATCTTCAATCATAATACCTGCAACATCAGAAACTAAAAATAATTGCATGCGTGAGGGTCAGCTCTCCAACTTGAGCTCAGTGAGTAAACAAAAAAATACAACAAACATATGCATGCATTCAATTCATATCTTTGGTCTGGTTCATAAGTTTGCAATGTGCAATAGAAAGGATTGGTGGCCACCGCACCTCTATACACAAGTGTGTGAAGCCTCCCAAAGGGTCAAACACCAATGCCGTCCTACATGCACCCATCACGGAATAGAGATAGAGTTAAAGTGTCCGGATCAAACACCGCATAACACTTCCCTTGATGCCCTACCCATACCAACATGTAAGCCCCTATTGGTGAGGGCTTACAAACTGGGCTCGTAACTAACCAATCGTAATGTCACACAGTGTATCCAAGGTTTCACCCCAGCATCCCTCAATATGTCCATAGAGACGTCCGAGTCAGAGACTACACGGTCCGAGACTACCTCCCCTGATGCCCTACGACGTAATAGTTCTGCTAAGGTAATGTCGATACGACGATGTTAGTGGACAAGACTTGAGTAGAGATAGAGCTAGAGTCTGGTGACCAGGATGAACCACAGTGTCATGTCCTCCCCCTAATGCCCCACTCGCATCAAGTACACTAACCACATACATACATTCACATGCCTATTCCTAGCATCATCATTACATCATGCTATAAATAAACAGAATTAAATATGCATGAGCAGTAATAACAGAAATATTGGATGACATGTGGAATGCACAACACACGCATACAAGCATAGAATCATTCATGGCATTGGACTTAATAAATAAAAATAGTTTATTATTAGCCAATTAATTTAGGTTTTGTTTCCTCACATTTGATCGATGTTTGTTCCTCTCCCAAGCTTTGGAAGTCACTTTGAATCTATTAAGAACCTAAACAATTAATGTATTTAAGTTAGGGTTCATGTTTACCAAGTTACAGTAGTCAAAAACCTTATTTGGTTACAAAATATGCTTGCTGTTAACGTGTGGTCGGATGTGTGGTCGGACCTATGGTCGCAATATATGCGACCATACACTGTGTGGTCGGACCTTGTGGTCGCAATTTCTATGACCACACCATGCGACCATACCTTTCCTGAGAACTTCCCGAATAGCTATGGTCGGACCCTGTGGTCGCAATTTCTGTGACCACACCATGCGACCACATGATGTTTGGTCACTTTTTCATCTTCAACTCAAATTCTTCTTGAGTCGATTCCTCAGCTCATCTCTTGGGTTCATCCTATGATTATTCTATGGCCATTATTTACAGTTTCTCATTAACCATTATCCCTAATCTCTTTTCTCATGGTTTTTCTTAGAAATTCCATAACCGAAATCGTTGAATTAGATTCAGCACAACAACTTGATAAATGGAACCTATCCTATCTGATCTAGCCTACAGAGTCAAGTCCATACCTTAAGCTTGTTGAAGGGAGATTGAACTTTTCTCTTCAAACCTTCTTCTCCAAGCTTTTTCTCCAAATCTCCTTCTTCCCTTTCTCTTCCTTTCTCTTTCTCTCTTAGATTTAGGGTTTCAATTTGTGTTCTAAAAGAGTAAGTGTTAGACCCGTGTCAATCTAACCCGGTCTTACCACCTTGAACTAGGTCTACCCATCGTGGTCGAGCCAAATGGACCAAGTGCGTGAAGGAGATCGTGATCCCAGGTAATAAACTGACCCAAAAACCCTCAAAAAGGGGCGAGGGTCGCACACCCAGTGAGGTGGGGTCGGACCCCCCCAGCACAAAAAGTCAGACCCTCAGTTTTTAACCGGGGGTCAGACATTTTAAAACCAGGGGTCGACGGGATCTCTGACCCCCTCATCGACCCCCAGTCTACCGACAGAAACCGTGATTTGGAAACTTTCCAAATTTCATTGGGATTCCTTCCTAATCTCAATAAGACTTATTTCGGGAGTTTCTACCCTATAAATAGGATGTCCCTAAGCTTCTTTCACTCCTTTTAGAACCCTAATTGGATTGAGAGAAAGATAAGAGAAGAGAAAGAGAAGGAGAAGAGGAGGAGAGTGGAGAAGGAGATCAAAGAGAAGGCTTCAGAGAAACAAGCCTAATTTTCAAGTATGGATACTATCTCTATGTAATTCTACAGACCTTAGAATAGATAGAGAAGAGGGAATGATCTAGGAGAAACCCAAATCATCCACCCATGGTTTGATTTTCATGGAAAACCATGGGGAAAATCATGAAAGCCATATAGGTGAGTGAACTACGGTTCTAGACCATAGAACATGTGTGGAATGGATTGTAGAAGCCAGCCATAGGACACCAAACACGAAGAATGGACTGTAGGAGGAAAAATTGACTAAACCCACAGGGGGTCGCACGGGGGGGCAATGGCCAATCGACCCTACCAGACCCTGATCATCGACCCCCAGTGTTCGGGAAGTCCAGACTGTGGGTGGTCACACCCAGGGTCGATGGAACCTCCGACCCTAGCATCGATCCCCAGTTAACAGCATACTTTTTAAAGTTTGAATTAATTATAATTAAATTCTATTGACTTGGTTAGGTCTTCTAGTGATATAATATCGATATATAGTTGATTCTTAAAGCTTAAAAGAGGACCTACGATTAAGTAAAGGTGAGGGAACACGACCTAAACTAATTGGTTAATAATAAACTATTTTATTTCTTGAGTCCAATACCATGATTGATTCTATGCATGTATGCTTGTAATGTGCATTCAACATGTCATCCAATATTTCTATTATTACTGTTCATTTATTGATTATAACATGATAATGATGATGATGATAGGAATAGGCATGTGAATGTTTGTGTTTGGCTGGTGTACATGGTGCGGGTAGGGATGGTATCAACCGGTACTTCGATGCCATTCTCATCGGGGTATATTGTGCCATTGTCTATTCAAGTCATGTCCACTAAGCAAGTGGTTGATGTGCTTGATGCGAGCGAGTACCAGGGGGGGTGTCATAGGTCGGGACTCAACACTCTAGCTCTATCTCTAACTCAAGTCTTGTGCATTAGCATCGTCGTATCGCCCTTACTTTAGCAGAACTATTACGTCATGGTGTATGAGGGAAGGTGGTCTCGGACCGTGTAGTCTCTGACTCTGCCGGGGGGCCTTAGCCCTATCACTATGGGCGTTCTGAGGGATGTTGGGGTGAGGCCTTGGATACACTGTTTAACATTAGGATTGGTTAGTTGCGAGCCCAGTTTGCAACCCTAGCCAGCAGGGGTTTATTTGTTGGTATGGTGTCAACCGGTACTTCGATATCGTTTTCATCGGGGTATATTGTACCATTATGGGTGCTGTGGGCGACAGTGCCATTTTCATTGGGCGTATCCACACTCTTGTTCATAGAAGTGCGGCGGCCACCTATCCTTTCTATAGCACATTGCAAACTTATAAACCAGACCAAAGTTATGAATTGAGTGCATGCATATGTTTGTTGCATTGTTTTGTTTGCTCATTGAGCCATGATGTGTGCTCACCCTCTCGACGTCGAATATTTTTTTTAGTTGATGATGCAGGTACTATAGTTACAGATTATATGAATGATCTGGTGTATGCGCGTGTTGCTGCAATGAACGCTGATGACTTAGAGGATGCGCATGACCCCTCATGCGAGTGCAACTCATGCGTATTCTATTAGGATTTATTTGAATTTATAAAAGGATGTAATTGGTATTTTAGTTATTTATGTCTCAGTTGATACAATAATAACTTGATATTTTAATTATGATTATTACATTTAGAGTTCTCGGTTCATTTACTATAAGACTTCCGCCATTGTGTATTTATTCTGATTATGGTTGTGGATGTGCATGGTTTTATTTTTAATGGATACCGCCTATTAGAGATCCTGGTTGAACCGTTGGTTTATTAGCGGTTCATTACACCGTTCTGAATGGTGTAGAATTGGGGTGTGACAGTAAGAGAGGCTAAGAAACGTCCCTTATATAGAGGGAAAAACTCCATATAAAGTCCCATTTAGATTAGGAAAGAACTCCCCTCAAAATAGGAAAGTTTCCTAAACACGGAGTCAGTTAGGCATCGTGTGGTCGCACTTGTGGTCTCAGAATCCATCGACCACACGTCCCAAAACTTCCGACCACACGTTGTGTGGTCTCATGGTGTGGTCTCATGTGTGGTTTCATGTATCGACAATACGTTTCAACCACACGTCCGACCACACCTACTACCAAACGACCAAAATTTTTTGATTTTTAGTTTTAGACTGGTTGCTTCCACACGATCTTAAACGGTCAACCACACCAACTAAATTTGACTCGTTGCTTACCTTATCTTGTGGTTTCTTCATACAATTGGTTCACTTGAGCCGATTATGATGGAAAGACAGGTCATGACACAAGAATGTATGGTTAGACTGGGTTCGTGGCATGCGGCTCTTACATGTCAGGTCTTCTCATCATTGCTGGATCAAGTGGATCGACCATGTGAAGATGGACCACAAGACCAGGTATGAGAATTGACTCAAAAACACTTAGAGTCAAGTGTATGGTCGATTACCTGGGTAGGTATGATTGACCATACGGTAAAAAATAAAGACCATACAAATAGTGACCATACGGTCGATGTTATTGAGTGTATGGTCGATGGATTATGCGAACGTACCATCCGACCGTACGACTCCAAAACCAGACTCCGAGTTTGGAAACTTTCTAAATACATGGAGCATCTCTTTCCTATTGTTGGAGAGCCTAATATGGAGGTTTCTCTCTATATAAGGGACGTCCCTCAATCCGTTTTCACTCTTTTGAAACATTAGCAAACCCTAGAGGAAGAGAAAAAAGATAAGGAGAAGGAAAAAAAACTAAGGAAAAGGCTGAGAGAAGAGTTCTACTGATTCCTTGCAAAAAGTAAGGTATGAACCTTGTCTATGAAGCCTTAGAACATCAAGAGTAAGAATTTCTAGTGTAAATTGTAATAACAAACCCAATGAAAGGATTCAACTATGGGATTTTTTAAGCAAATCTCAAAGGGGAGACCATAGAGAATGGATTGGAGTAATCAGTTGATTAAACTAAGAGAATGAACCTTAGAATGGTCTTTAGGAAGGACCCTACTGAGGAGTCAGGAGGAAGAATTTGGATTGAAAGTGTTTTCTAGATCAGACAAGTGTATGGTCGTAGCTACGATCGACCATAGATTGACCATAGGTGACCATACCATCGACCATAGCTATTCGGCAAGAATTCAGGAAACGTATGGTCGCAAGGTATGGTCGCATATAGTGCGACCGTAGGGTATCGACCGTACATGGTAAGGTCGACATAGCATGCGACCATAGGGCCTATCAGACACCTATCAGTGATCTGTTTTGATTTCTGACTACTGTAACACATTACACATGAATCCTAACTTAAATTTATATAACTTTTTAGGTCATTAAATTGATTCAAAGAGAATTACAAGGCTTAGAAGGAGATCAAGTTTTGCTAACATGTGAGGGAACAAGAACTAAATTAAATGGGATAATAATAAATTGTTCTATTTTATTGAGTCCAATACCATGATTGATTCTATGCTTGTATGCTTGTAATGTGCATCTCACATGTCATCCAATATTTCTGTTATTATTGCTCATGCATATTTATTTTTGTCTATTTTAACATGATGATGATGATGATGCTAGGAATAGGCATGTGACTGTGTGTGAGTAGTGTGTGCTTGATGCGAGTAGAGCATCAGGGGGAGGATGTGCCATTGTGGTCTTTGACCTGGTCACCAGACTCTAGCTCTATCTCTACTCATGTATTACCCACTGACATCATTGTATCGCCATTACCTCAGCAGAATTATTACATAGTAGGGCATCAGGGGAGGTGGTCTCAGACCGTGTGGTCTTTGACTCTACTGGGGGACCTTAGCTCTATTTTTATAGACTTATCGATGGATGCTAGGGTGAGGCCTTGGATACACTGGATGACATCTAGGATTGGTTAGTTGCGAGCCCAGTTTGTAAGCCCTCGCCAATAGAGGCTTACATGTTGGTATGGCTAGGGCATCAGGGGAAGTTTTAGCGGTGTTTGATCCAGACACTAGCTCTTTCTCTATTCCATGGTAGGTGCATGTGGGACGGCAATGGTGTTTGATCCATTGGGCAAGTTCACACACTCGTGTATAGAGGTGCGGTGGCCTCCAATCCTTTCTATAGCATATTGTAAACTTAAAAACCAGTCCAAAGATATGAATTGAAGACATGTATATGTTTGTTGTATTGTTTTGTTTGCTCACTGAGCCGTGATGTGTGCTCACCCTTTCCACGTAGTAATTTTTTTAGTTGATGATGCAGGTCCTACTGTAGAAGAGTACGTGAATGCATCGACATATGGATACATGGCAGCTATGGACATAGAAGTTGTTGAAGATACGCATGATCGTTAATGCTAGTGCAATCAATGACTCTTTGATTAGTTTAGTTATATTCTAATTAACAGACATGTAATTGATTTTTTTTGTCTTAAGTTACTTGGAGATAACTGGATTAAATATTTATTTATCACTGATAGATACTTAGTTTAATAATTATAAAGAGTTCTACTTATTTGTTTATTATCTCTGATTATTACCGTGGAATGTATGTGTAGTTGATATAGTGGGTACTACCTAAACGAAATCCTGGTTGAACCGTTGGTTTATTGACGATTCATCACACTATTCTGGTTAGTCTAGAATTGGGATGTGACATAAAACTTTCCCTATTCATTATAGGAATGAATTAGGGTTAGTGGATATATTATAAATATAAGAGTAATGAGTCCCCGTAGCAACTATTGAGATCGGATGTACATTTTTCTTATTCTCATTTTGGTATAAATACAAAATTCGTTTCTCCCTTACATACGTGCATTATTCTCTTTCTTAATTTATGTCTCAAACAACACAGGTACTTATGGAGTGTTCGTATTATGATTTTTAATTTATCCTAACTCAGTTCACGACCCTTGTGGTAGTATTTTGGTTTAATAGGGCAGAGCTTGAGAGCTCTGATACCAAGCTGTCACACCCCAAATCTGGACTAACCAATGGTGTGATGAACCATTAAAGAAAAACCAACGGTTCAACTAGGATCTCGTATAGGCCGTGCCCATCCGATTAAACCAGAAACATTCCACAAGCATAATCAGAGTAAATAAATAATAACAGAAGTCTTTAATACTAATGAACTGAGTATCTAATAGTAATAGCATAATTAATTATCCAATTATCTCCAAAGTAACTCAAAACATAAAATAAAGTAAATTAATCAATTACAAGTTCCAATAACTAAATAACTAAGCGAATCGAAAACACATGAATTGCACTCGCACGACGGATCATGCACCTCTTCCATAGCTTCCACATCTATTGCCGCTAAGTGTCCATACGTTGGTGTGTTCATGTAATCTTCAATGGTAGGACCTGCATCATTAACTAAAAGTATTTAACGTCGAAAGGGTGAGTACACATCATGGCTCAGTGTGTAACCAAAATAATGCAACAAACATATGCATGTATTCAATTCATATCTTTGGTCTAGTTTTTAAGTTTGTAATATGCTATAGAAAGGTTTGGTGGCCCCCGTACCTCTATACACGAGGGTGTAAATCCGTCCAATGGATTAAACACCATTGCCGTCCGACATGTACCCACTATGGAATAGAGATAGAGCTAAGGTGTCTAGATCAATCACCGCCAACACTTCCCCTGATGCCCTACCCATACCAACACGTAAGTCCTTATTGGCAAGGGCTTGCAAACTGGACTCGCAACTAACCATTCTTAAATGTCATACAGTGTATCCGAGGACTCACCCCATCATCCCTCAATACGTCCATAGAGATAGAGCTAAGGCCCCCTGACAGAGTCAGAGACCACATGGTCTGAGACCACCTCCCCTGATGCCCTACGACGTAATAGTTCTGCTAAGGTAATTGTGATACAACGATGTCAGTGAACAAGACTTAAGTAATGATAGAGCTTGAGTCTGGTGACCAGGATGAACCACAATGCCACATCCTCCCCCTGATTCTCTACTTGCATCAAGCACACTAACCTCACATATATAATCACATGCCTATTCCTAGCATCATTATCATCATCATATTATAAATAGACAGAAATTAGTATGCATGAGCAGTAACAGTAGGAATATTGGATGACCTATGAGATGCACATTACAAGCATACAAGCATAGAATCAATAATGGCATTGGACTCAATAAAAGTAAACAGTTTATTATTATCCAGTTAGTTTAGGTTATGTTGCCTTACCAGCTATAAACGTTCAATCTTCTCCAAGCTTCTTAACTCACTCTTGAACCTCTTGGAAACCTAAGAAATTTGTATGTTCTAAGTTAGGGTTCAAGTTCATCAAATTACAGTAGTCAATGATCCAACCTAGAATCAAATAGACCTCCAGAAATTGAGTGGTCGCAGGTGTGACAGCACCTGTGGTCTCAGTTTCTGCGACCACAGGGTGTGGGGTCTATACGTGTGGTTGCATATCATGCGACCACACATGGCACTACACCCTCCCTGGAAACTTCCTGAGGGCATGTGGTCGGACATATGTGCCTCGTGTGGTCGATTAAACTGTGATCACATGAGTTTTTGGTTGACTTTTACTCTCAGCCACATCCTTTCATAACTTGATTCCATGGTTAACATTATGATCCTTCCTATGATTGTTCTATGGCTTAAAATTCATACTTTTACATAGTCCTTGACCTTAATCCATTCTTTATGGATCTCCTTAGAGTTTTGTTCATGGTCTTAGGAATGAGATCTTATTTTGAATCAATCTCTCCTCCATAATCTATTATGGGCATTCAATTAATGTAGGGAATGATTCCATACCTTAAACTTGCTGGAGATTCAGAGCTTTCTCTGTAATTCCTTCTCCTAGTCTTCTTCTTCAATTCTCCTTCTCTTCTTACTCCTCTCTTTTAGTTTGGGTTCTAAAAGAGTGAAAGAGACTAAGGGACATCCTTTATATAGAGAAAAACATCCATATAAAGTCCCACTTTGATTAGGAAAGAGCCCCCCTTCAGATTAGGAAGGTTTTTTTAATTTTGGAGTCAGTATACCATCTTGTGGTCGCACGTGGGGTCGCAGTATCCGTCAGTCACACGTCTTAAAATTGAACCACAAGTCTCAGATTCGAGTGGTCTCAATATTCAGAGGTGTCGTCGACCACACCTGTTTAGGTATGCGACCACACGTCTCAATTAGATATTTTTTGTTCGAATTATATACCTAGCCTTGTGGTTTCTTCACACACTTGGTCTACTTGGTCCGACCATGATAGGAAGACCTAATACAAGATGGTAAGACCGGGTTAGTAAAGTACAGGTTTTACAACTCTCCCCTCTTATATAAATTTTATCCTTGAAATTAGCACATACTTTTTGAGTTGAAAAGGTGAGGATATTTCTTTCGCATAGTATTTTCTTATTGCCATGTGATTTCTTCTACATTTTAGCCTCTCCAAGTAACTTTAACATAGTAGATGTCACGGTTGTGTAGATGTTGAATCTTCTGGCTGGTAATTTCAAATGGTACTACTTCGAACGTCAAATCTTTAGTTAGACCCGATGGATCCACTGTTAATATGTGTGTTGGATCTAGGATGTCCTTCTTCAATAATGAGATATGAAATACATCATGCACACTTGACATGGATGGGGGTAGTGCTAATTGATTCACTACTTTCCCTCACCTTCCTAGAATTTCATCTGGCTTGACGTACCTCGAACTTAATTTTCCTTTCTGTCTAAACCATTTTAAGCCTCGCATAAGTGATATTTTCAAAAATAGTTTATCACCCACGATGAACTCAAGGTCTCAGCGTTGATTATCTTCATACTAATTCTGACGATTCTGAGCGGTTCTAACTCTTTCCCTGATTAGGTCGACTACTTTGTAAGTTTTTTCCATAAATTCAGGGCCTATAATTCTTCGCTCTCTGACTTCGTTCCAAAACAAAGGAGTTCGACACTTCCTACCATACAGTGCTTCATAGGGTGACATCTGTATAGTAGCCTGATAACTATTATTATATGCAAACTCGATCAATGGTAACCTCTCATCCCATGATCCTTTGAAATCAATAACACAAGCTCGGAGCATGTCTTCTAGAATCTGAATAGTATGCTCCGACTGTCCGTCAGTTTGAGGGTGAAATACTGTGCTAAACTTCAATGTAGTTCCCATAGTGTTCTGCAATCCTTCCCAAAACTTTGAGGTAAAGCGTGGGTCTCTGTTAGAAACGATGCTTTTAGGTTCTCCATGCAATCTGACAATGTTATCCACATACAAATTAGGTAACCGTTCCAAATTATATTGAGGTCGTATGGCAATGAAACTGAGCTATTTTCATAAGTCGATCCACAATTATCCAAACTGCGTCTACTGATCTGGGAGTCAATGGTAATCCAGTGACAAAGTCGATAGTAATGCAGTCCCATTTCCAAGCTGGTTCTGGTAATGGCTGTAATAATCCTGTAGGCTTTTGCCTTTCAGCCTTTACCCATTGACAATTCAGGCATTGAGACACATATTTAGCTACATCCGTTTTCATTCTTCTCCACCAATATAGTTTCTTAAAATCATGATACATCTTTGTACTTCCCGGATGTACCAAATAGGCAGTCATGTGGGCTTCCTTCATTAGTCTGTGTTTGATGTCTAAGTCTTCACTTTTAGGAACACACACCCTTCCTTTGTATCTAAATGTCCAATTAGAATCCAAGGTGAAGTCAGGAACAGTCCTTCCCTTATCAAGGTCTTCCTGTACTATTCTCAGATAGGGGTTTGATTGAATAGCTGTCTTTACTTCGTCTATCAGATTAGGTACAATCTTCAATGTAGCAAACATGTTTAAAAATCGATGAATAAACCCTAGGTTGGTGGAATCATCTGATTTATCATTCACGAACTGCTCACTATCGCAATTGAATACCTTGTTGTGTCATACATTGCAACATTTGAGCTAGCTTCTTCTTGATATTTTGTCATAGCTTTCCTACTTAATGCATCTGTAACCACATTAGCCTTTCCTAGATGATACTGGATGTCACAATCGTAATCCTTTAGCAACTCCAGTCATCTCCTCTGTCTCATGTTTAGCTCCATCTGATTGAAAAGATAAGTGAGACTTTTATGATCTGATTTAACCTAGAATTTCTTTCCATACAAATATTGTCTCCATATCTTGACAGCATGTATTACCATTGCTAATTCTAAGTCATGGGTTGGGTAATTCTTCTCATGTGTCTTTAATTGTCTAGAAGCATACTTAATTACTTGTTCTCCTTACATAAGCACACATCCCAAACCTAAACCAGATGCATCGGTGTACAAGATAAATGGTTCTCCTGGAATCAAAATAGTCAAGATGGGAGCTGATATTAACCTTGTCTTCAATGATTGGAAACACTCTTCACATTCATCGGTCCAAACAAATTTTTCTCCTTTCTTAGTCAGACTGGTGAGAGGTACGGCTATCTTAGAATAGTCTTCCATGAATCATCGATAATATCCAGCTAAACCTAAGAAACTTTTGATTTTGACAACATTCTTAGGTGCTTCCCATTTTACAATGGCTTCAATCTTGCTGGGATCCACTTTGATTCCTTATGCGGTACCACATGACCTAAGAATTCAACTTCTTTTAACTAGAACTCACATTTCTTGAATTTGGCATAAAGCTTTTCTTTCCTTAGTCGTTGCAAAGTTGATCTAAGATCTGATGCATGAGTTACCTCATCTTTGGAGTATATCAATATAACATCCATGAATACGATAGCCAAGGTGTCCAACATGTCATGAAACACCCGGTTCATAAGTTCCATAAAAGATGCAGGTGTGTTTGTTAATCCCAAGGACATCACTAGGAACTCGTAATGTCCATATCAGGTCCTAAATGCTGTCTTTGGAATATCACCATCCTTGATCTTCAACTGATGAAACCTAGACCTAAGATTGATCTTGGAAAACACCTTTGCTCCTTGCAATTGATCAAATAAATCATCGATTCGAGGTAGGGGATATCAATTCTTGATCGTGAGCTTGTTTAGTCCAAGGTAGTCTATGCATAATCTGACGCTACTATCCTTCTTCTTAACAAATAACACTAGTGCTCCCCAAGGCGATATGCTTGGTTGGATAAAACCCTTGTCCAGTAATTCCTATAGTTGTATCTTTAGTTCCTTCAATTCAGTAGGAGCCATTCTATAGGGTGCCTTAGATACTGGTACGACTCCGGGTATAAGGTCTATAACAAACTCTGTTGCTCGATCAGGTGGCAAACTAGGTAATTCCTCAGGAAATACATCTAAAAATTCTCATACCACTTCTATGTCTTCCAGTCGTGGTGCTTCCTTGGAGAGGTCAACCACCGACACCAGATAATCGGTTCCTCCTTTCTCGAGGCATCTCTTAGCCTTTAATGCAGAAAGAATGAGTTTTCGCTTACGGGAAAGTTTGGTTCCCACAAAACTGAACTCTACTCTTTCCTTGTCTTTAAATGATATCTTCTTTTCAGCACAAAACAGACTCACAAAATGTTGGGATAACCAGTCCATCACTGGGATGACATCAAAGTCTACCATCTCAAGTTGCATCAGGTTGGCGTCCAAACTTCATCCATCTATGAGAGCTAGAAATGGTCCATAACCTTGGTCTAATTCTACTTTTAATCCCATAGGTTACCGTACCAACAATTTACTGTCTAAAGGTCTGAGGCGTAAACTTAGCTTCTTCCCGAATGACACAGATATAAAAGAATGAGTGGCCCTAGAGTAAAAAAATACTCTGGTGGGTATGCCATTAATGGGTACGTTACCTGTGATATTAGTCTTAAATTAATCTATATGCTCATACAAGACATTACAATAAAAGGTCAGGTCATACCTATGACTACATCGGGTGATGCAGTCGTGTCTTAAGCAATTACTGCATAAACCTTACCTTGGTGCCATTGCTTATTCGGTTTAGGGTAGTCCCTCAAATAATGCCTTACTTGATTACAATTGAAGCACTTAATTCCAGCACTTACTTGCCTTTGCTGAGGTTGGGCTGTTGGTGTAGTCTTGGCTGCAGCATTGAAACCTTGAGTACGGAAGGGTTTAAATGTCCTGGAGTTCCCTCCGTTATAAGTAGTTCCATTAGGCCTCTTAATGCCCCTGTTCTGAGCAAAGTAGCTCTCCCTCTGGCTCGATTTTAGTACTCGAGAAATCTGTATAGCTTCATTATAGATATTCTTTTCCAATCCCAATACATGCTCCTATATACTTCCCCTAAGTCCCATAACGAACCTTTGGGTTTTGGTATCTTCTTCCTGCATGCTAGAGGGAGCAAAAAAGAACAGGTCTTCATAATGCTGTTGATAAGCTTCTACCGTCATCTGTCCCTGATACAAACTCATAAACTTCTTTTCCATCGCATCTCTAAAACTCCTGGGTAAATACTTCTCGAAGAAGGCATCTTTGAAGGTAGTCCAGGTTAATTGTATGTGCTTTGTTAGCAGATAATTTCGGATAGATTTCCACCAATGATGGGCATCACCTTTCAGCATAAAGGTTGTGCATAATACCTTCTCTTCTTCATTGATAGTCATCATCATGTAGTTCCTTTCCATCTCGTCGATCCAGTGGGCTTGCCATAAAGGATCTGACGCTTACCAGTGAATTCCTCCAATTCATCTTCAGAAAACACTCGAACAGCCTAGAATGGTCCAGCTGATACTGAGCATATGCTCCATACATAGGCAGTTGGTACTAGTAATTACCCTGGTTATATCCGCCTTGAAGTCCTTTAGGGTTTTGTACTTGAGCTTGTACAACTGGTGTTTGAGGTGCTTGTGGTACTATGTTGTTCATGGCTGATGCTTGGGGCACGGTGTTGCTACCCCCTGGTACTGTACTAGCTTGCCCTTCCTGATAGAGGTGTTATGTTTACAGCTAGGGGAGAGATTCCCATAGCAGCTTGCATGTTGGCTTGCATCTACTGTAATTGCTGTACCTATTGACCACTGTAGCCAATTCCGTAGGTGGGGCTGGCAAGTTTGTTGGATTGGCTTGGTTGTTGACCCCTGGTGGTACCATATTCTGGTTCTCTTGTTCCTCAGGGTTTTCATGGGCATTTACCTTCACAAGTGATGATGGAGGTGGAATTGGGTTACGACCTCTCCGGGTTATTCTTTGCCCAGCCATTTCCTATTTTCGACGGTGGTAGTGCTTGAAAGTCAAGGAAACATATGAAGCAAGTATAATATATGTTGACCTCATGTTAATCTCATAATAGATGAGGCAAAAATTCCAATTTTAAAGTCATTCAATCAAAATAGGGCATTTCCATTGTAGGGTCGATGGGTGTGGTCGCACTATATGCAACCACAGGGTTCCGACCATAAGAACCTTGGCAGCTCACAGAGGGCCTATGGTCGATCTTGGGGTCGATCGTGTGGTTGCACTTTTGGTCGAGTTCTGCAAGCACACGACCCCAAATTAGGTTTCTAAACCCAAATTTTCAAGTCCTTTCCTCCATTCTCCTTTTGTCTTTTACTATTCACAACTCAACTCGCCTACACTGAGTTGCAACAGTACCCAACCACTCATGTTGAGTGAAATTTCTTCGATCAACCACCAGATTCCTCATTTCCTCGGTAAGTTCTACATTCCCATTATTCTTTTTGTCGATTCTCTCTAGGTTTTCATCGCCATTTCGATCTTTTCCCAATTAAATTTTATTTAACCATAAAAATTTGATTTTTATTGATGGACCTTGCTATTGGACTCCCAATGGAAAAAAGCCCTCTAATAGATTCTGGTTGCACCGGTTGGTTTGGTTAATCAATGGAAAACCTACCTTGACCTAGAATTTGGGGATTTTTTTTCGAACTTCCAAAATTTCTTTAATTTTGTCTTAATTAATAGCAAGTCCCTCTTAATCGGTCCTTGCATGATGGCTTATGACGTACATGAGTCCTCTAGTCCAAGCATTTGGGCAAAAATGAGACTTTTGGCCCATCACGCCGTTATAATGTCAAAATCTGAATTTTCACAATATCTGATAAGTTGTTTCTTGGTCTATGCCCTTGCAGACAACATGGCTCACACTAAAGTCCCTAGAGTTCACGATCCCTGTCGCTTCAGGTCCATCGAAGTGGAGGCACAGTATCTCTGGTACCAACGCAAGAAAGTGGAAGGGGGTCGTTGTGTTAACTTGGCCAACCTAGCCCTAGTCGTTGTGGAGGGGGCTTTTGGTGATATGGGCTGGCTCCCTGTGATTTTGTAAGAGGGCTAGACCCATCCTGAGGTTGGTGAAGTAGCTTTACTATAATTTACAGGTGGAGGGTGACTCAGAGGATACAGATAGGGGCAGAGAGCTCAGGATCATCAGTCTAGTCAAAGGGGTAGAGATCTCATTTAATTACCTGGAGTTGGCTGATATCTTGGGCATCTCAAATGAAGGTCCCTTGGTCTTCTACACACCCAAGGAACCCCAGTTCCTTTCAGTGAGAATACACGCATAAATTGATAACCAGATTCTTCGGGAGGACCGTTGGCAGATGAAGGCAATTAACCTACATCCAGAGCCTCGGATGTACTGCAAGATCATTCAGCACAACCTGATTCCCCAGGGTGAGCACTATGAGAAGGTTACACAGTTGACTCAGTACCTTCTGCACTGCATTTGCACTAGGAAGCCTGTCTACCTTCCTTATATCATCATCAGAACCATGCTCTGTGCCACGACGCCTAGTCTGGTGGGTAACCTACCCTATGGGTGCTTAATCACCACTCTGCTCACTCACCTACAGGTGGACCTGGTGCATGAGAAGATTCATGAGAGCACCTTTTTCAGCTGACCTAGACTAGGAGGCCATCTACAAAATGGGGATGTGAGATGCATAGGTTAGTGACGAGGAGAGAAACTCTTTGGTGTGTCCCCTTACTCGAGTGGCTGTAGCAGATGCAGAGGCAGCAACCATGGTGGCGGCAGAGGCATCGACGAGTGAAGATGAGGAGGATGATGATCAGATGTACATGGATGTGGATGCCAAACCTCTTCCGTCACCACAGCATTCTACAAGAGCCAGACCTTTTTGGGATTCTCATTCGGCTGGTCCTTTGCGCCCTCCATCAGATGTCATGATGGATTTATTATGTGAGATTCGTGATGCTCAGCGTGCTATAGATCGTCGGGTAGGAGAGATCATTGACACTCAGTGCGCGACTGATGGACTGGTGGTGAGTCTCATCAAGAGTCTTTGAGCAACCCAGGCATAGGTAGCCTGGCTCACTAGGGTGTATGCCGAGTACCGTGGGCAAGACCGAGAGGCATCTCACCTCCAACACTATGATTGTCCCATTTTTTTCTTTATCTTTTATTCTACGGAGTAACTATCTGGATTGTGGACTGTACTCTGATTCGGATGTATATTTTTTCTTATTCTCATTTTGGTATAAATACAAAATTTGTTTCTCCCTTACATACGTGCATTATTCTCTTTCTTAATTTATGTCTCAAACAACACAAGTGCTTATGGTGTGTTCGTATTACGTTTTTTAATTTATCCTAACTCAGTTTATGACCCTTGTGATAGTATTTTGGTTTAATAGGGCAGAGCCTGAGAGCTCTAATACCAAGTTGTTACACCCCAAAACTGGACTAACTAGTAGTGTGATTAACTGTCAAAGAAAAACCAATGGTTCAACCAGGATCTTGTATAGACCGTGCCCATCCGATTAAACTAGATACATTCCACAAGCATAATCAGAGTAAATAAATAATAGCGAAAGTCTTTAATACTAATGAACTGAGTATCTAACAGTAATAACATAATTAATTATCCAATTATCTCCAAAGTAACTCAAAATATAAAATGAAGTAAATTAATCAATTACAGGTTCCGATAACCAAATAACTAAACTAATCGAAAACACATGAATTGCACTTGCACGACGGATCATGTGCCTCTTCCATAGCTTTCACATCTATCACCGCTACGTGTCCATACATCGGCGTGCTCATGTCGTCACACCCTAATTCTAGACTAACCAGAATAGTGTGATGAACTGTACATAAACCAACGGTTCAACTAGAATCTCCGTTAGGTAGTACCCACAATATCAACCACACACTTCCTCCACAAATAATAATCAGAGATAAATAACACATTGCGGCCATGGGCTTGCAAACTGGGCTCGCAACTAATCAATCATAAATGTCATCTAGTGTATCCAAGGCCTCACCCTAACATCCCTCAATATGTCCATAGGGATAGAGCTAAGGCCCCCCAATAGAGTTGAATACTACACGGTCCGAGAGCACCTCCCCTGATGCCCTACGACGTAATAGTTCTGCTAAGGTAATGGCGATATGACGATGTTAGTGAACAAGACTTGAGTAGAGATAGAGCTAGAGTCTAGTGACCAGGTCAAGACCACCAAGCCACGTCTTCCCCCTGATGCTCCACTTTCATCAAGCACACTAACCACACATACATAATCACATGCCTATTCCTAACATCAACATCATCATCATATTGTAAATAGACAGAAATAAATATGCATGAGCAGTAATAGCAAGAATATTGGATGACATGTGAGATGCACATTGCAAACATATAACCATAGAATCAATCATGGCATTGGACTCAAATAAATAAACAGTTTGTTATTATTCAATTAGTTTAGGTCTTGTTCCCTCACCTGTTATCAAAACTTGATCTCCTTCCAAGTCTTGTAATTCTCTTTTAATTGATTTAATAACCTAAAAGTTATATGAATTTAAGTTAGGGTTCATATGTAATATGTTACAGTAGTCGAAAATCAAAATAGAGCATTGATATGTGTCTGACTGGTCCAAAGGTCTCATACTATGTCGACCTTACTGCCTACGGTAGATACCCTATGGTCACATATGGTGCGATCGTAGCTGCGACCATATGGTTTTTGAAATCTTCTAAAATGCCTATGGTCCATCCTCTAGTCATGCTGGTTATGCTATGGTCGATCGTAGCTGCGACCTTAAGACTTCTGGTCACCAACTACATTCAATCCGAGTTCTTCTTGGGTCGAATCCTCGGCTTATCTCTTGGGTTCATACTAAGGTTATCCTATGGTCATCATTAGTAGTTTTTCTTCAACCATTATCACCAAACTCACCCCTCATGGTTAGCCATGGGATTTACTCAAGGAATCACATGGATCATACTAGTTTAACATCTCCAATCCTCATAGAAGCCTTATTCCATAAAATTTACATCTTCAGGGATTAGGTTCATACCTTTTTGCCTATGGTAGAGAGCTAAAATTTTCTCAGCAAAACCTTCTCCTTAGTCATCTCTTCTTCTCCTTCCTTTCCTTATCTCCCTTTAGGGTTTACAAATGTTCTAAAAGAGTGAAAAAGGTTGAGGGACGTCCTTTATATAGAGAATAATTCTCTATATAGAGTTCTCCAACATTAGGAAAGAAATCCCCCTTAAATTAGGAAAGTTTCCAACTCGGAGTCTGGTCTGGGGTCTCACGGTCGATGGCCTACGGTAAAATCCCTCGATCGTAGGGTAAAAAATAACGACCGTAGGGTCATTGATCAGTGACCATTGTTTCTTTCCATATGTTTGACCGTACCTACCCAGGTATGTGACCATATGTATACTTTTGAGCATTTTAACTCGATTCATACTTGGTTATGTGAACTATCTTTACACGGTCCATACACTTAGTCCAGCAATGATGGGAAGACCTGGCACAGCACAGTTAGACCAAATTAGTGGTCTCAGACCCCAATTCTGGCCAAACCAAAAGTATGAGTGAACCGTCACTGAACCAACGGTTCACACCAGGATCTCAATAAGACCGTGTCCACTCATACAAACCATTGCACATAGCCATAATCAGAATAGAATAAAATACAGTGGAAGTCTTTAAATAAAATGAACTGAGTGATTTATTGATAAATAAATAAAATATCAAGTTATTCTCCACACCAAAACATAATTAATATCCTTACATCACTTTATAAATCCAACTGAAAATAAATAAAATAATCTAAATAAACACCCTAGAGATACACACAGAAAGGGCACTCGCATGAAGCGTCATGCTCGTCCTCTCCTGCTTGCATGTCCAAAGCAACCACGCCTCCATACACTGGAGCATCCACGTAATCCTCCACCGTATAGCCTGCATCAACATCTAAAAACATGTATATATACAAAGGTGAGCTCACAACTTAGCTCAGTAAGACAATCAGACAATGCAACAAACATATGCATGAGTAACATTTACATCATGGTCTGGTTTTAACTTTGCAATGTGCTATAGAAAGGATTGGAGGCCACCACACCTCTATACATGAGTGTGTGAAGCCGCCCAATGGATCAAACACCATTGTCGTCCCACATGCACCCTATTATGGAATAGAGATAGAGCTAGGGTGTTCGGATCAAACACCGCCAACACCTCCCCTAATACTCTACCCATACCAACACGTAAGCCCCTATTCACGAGGGCTTGCAAACTGGGCTTGCAACTAACCAATCCTATATGTCATCATAGTAGGCCCTATCCCAGCACAGCTCCCTACGGCATAGAGATAGAGCTAGAGTCTAGTGGCCAGGCAGGAGACCACAGCGCCACTTCCTCCCCCTGATACCCTACCCGCACCAAGCATGATAAGACAGAACGATACGAAAGGTGCTAATGTGAGGAATGATCCCAGACCTCCAGTCCTTCCCATTTCACACACCAACGAAAACAATTACATGCCTAACAGTCATATCCTAACATAGCGAGTATGCATGAACAATAATAATAACTAAAAATAAAAGATGACATGCGAGTATGCACAAACATCAAACCATAGAATCATGGTTATTAACAACGATTTACTATTTATTAAATCATTAGGGTTTAGGTCCGATTCCCTTACCTGACGCTTGTTTGATAGCTCGCTCCGCATCACAAGGTCCAAATGTTCTATCACAAGGTCCTACACCATGTTAGGTTTAATTAGAATAGTTTTTCCTTAGGTTTTCGTTGGTCGGAAAACCAACAATGTCAAAAATACTCCTTACAGAGCATACCGGTCGCAGTACCGGTCGTGGCACTGTGGGGAAAGGTTCTACCGGTATGGTCGACTGGTATGTCTTCGAAAGACCATACATCTAATTTTTTGACTTCCGACTGTCACCCCCTATTGATCCTAGGGTTTCTCCTACACATCCTAGGTCTGAGCATTGAGTTAGAGTTGTTTCCAACTTCATTCAAGTCCTAGTTTCGATGATCTTCAACCTAGAACTTGAATCTAGGGTTTACCAACTAGATTAGGGTTTGACGATAAAATAGGGTTTAGACCAATACCTCACTTTGTATGGTATTGATCCAATCATAACTAACCATCCTAGAATACTTAATGTAGAGGAAGGTTTAAGCACTTACCGTTGACTCGCGGTAATGTGTTCTTCGTCGAACGACAATGGTGGCTCTTCCCTCTCTTTCCTAGCTTCTTCTCCTTCTTCAGCCTCTTTCTCCTCTCTAGGGTGTGAGGATCAATGAGAGAGGTATTAGGAGGTTTAAGGGTCCTTATATAGGCTAGGGTTAGGTTTAGAAAGACTCTTAACATTATGAAAGTCCTTCAGTTTAAAATTTAGAAAGTGGGACCCGTAGAGATCCTTTTTCAGATCCTAATCTACGTAGGCCATACCGGTCGACCATCGATCGGTACCATAGACCGGTACCATCGATCGGTACCCAATTTTTCATACTTGAATTGGTCCGATTGGTCTGATTTCATACCTGGTTGTCATCCGCTCATCCTGTGTGGTCCGGTGTTGATTGAAAGACCTGTTACGACATGAAACAAGGTTTAGATCGGGTTCATGGAGTGCGGGTCTTACAACTCCCCCACCCTTAAAAGAAATTTCGTCCCTAAAATTTGTATGTAGGTTTCACAACTCCCCCACCCTTAAAATAAATTTTGGCATCGAAATTTGAACGTACCTTAGTCGTCAAAAAGGTTAGGGTATTCCTTTCGCATCGCGTTCTCTTCCTCCCAAGTAATTTCTTCTATATCTTGGCTTTTCCAATGCACTTTTACATAATGGATATCCCTGCTTCGGAGATGTTGTACCTTTCAATTTGTGAGCATCACAGGTACTACTTCAAATGTCAAGTCCTCTGTCAAGTTTGATGGGTCTGTTGTCAAGATGTGCGATGGATCCTTAACGTACTTCTTTAATAAGAAAACATGGAATACATCATGAACGCTTGACATGGATGGTGGTAGAGCCAGTTGATATGCCACATTACCACGTCTGGTCAAAATCTCATATGGCCCCACGTACCTGGGGCATAGTTTTCCCTTCTTACCAAACCGTTTCAGACCATGCACAGATGATATCTTCAAGAATACCTTGTCACCCACTACAAACTCCAGATCTCAATGTCGGTTATCTGCATAGTGCTTTGTCGAACTTGAGCCGTCTTCACTCTTTCCTTAATTTGATCAATCACTTGACAAGTTTCTTCGATGAACTCTCGTCCTACAATCCTTCTCTCTCCTACCTCATTCCATAATAGAGGAGTACGACATTTCTTCCCATAGAGTGCCTCATATGGAGCCATTTGGATCTTAGACTGATAACTATTATTATAAGCAAACTCAATAAGTGATAACTTTTCATCCCAAGCTCCTTTGAAATCTAGGGCACACGCTCGGAGCATATCTTCTAAGATTTGAATAGTTCTTTTTGACAGCCCTTCAGTCTGAGGATGAAAAGTTGTGCTAAACTTTAACTTGGTTCCCATAGCTTTCTGTAATCCTTCCCATAACTTTGATGTAAAACGGGGATCTCTGCCAGATACTATACTTTCTTAGACACCATGAAGTCTGACTATATTATCCACATATAGCTTGGCTAGCTTCTCCATGGTATACTGAGGTCTGATGTGATTAATCGAGCTGTCTTGGTAAGTCGATCGACTATAACCCATACTACATCCACTGACCTTGGTGTCAAGGGTAGGCCAGTGACGAAATCCATTGTAATACAATCCCACTTCCATGCTGGCTCTGATAGTGGTTGTAGCAAACCTGTGGGTCTCTGTCTTTCTACTTTAACTTGTTGGCAATTCAGACATTGGAATACGAATCGAGCTACATCTGCTTTCGTACCTCTCTACCAATATAATCTTTTTAAATCATGGTACATCTTAGTGCTTCCTGGATGTACCGAATATGGGGTGTAAATGAGCTTCTATCATAACTCGATCTCTGATATTTGAGTTCTCACTCTCAGGTATACATAATCGTCCACGATACCTGAGTACCTTTTCTGAATCTAACGTAAAGTCAGGATTGCCTTTATCCTTCTCTAGATATTCTTGCACAGTCTTGAGGTGTGGATCCTGTAGGATTGTTACTTTGACCTCATCTATTAGATCCGATGAGATTTTCAAGGCTGCGAACATCAATGTAAACTTATGAATTAAGCCCTGTTTCACTGGATCTCCTGCAGTCGCTAATATAAACTCTTCATCATTCTCTATTGAGCTTGAGGCTGCAGCACACAATGTAGCATTTGTACTAGATCCTGCCTCCGGTTTCAATGCCCACTTTCTGCTTAGGGCATCAGCCTCAACGTTTGCCTTACCCGGATGGTACTGGATATCACAATCATAATCTTTTAATAGTTCCAGCCATCTCCTCTGCCTCATATTCAGGTCCTTCTGAGTAAAAAGGTAACTTAAGCTCTTGTGATCCGACTTAATCTAAAACTTTTCACCGTAAAGGTAGTGTCTCCAAGTCTTGATTGCGTGACTGCTACTAATTCTAGATCATGCGTAGGATAGTTCTTCTCATGCTCTTTCAACTGTTTTGATGCGTAGGCAATCACCTGTTCTCCTTGCATCAACACAAATCCAAGACCTAACCCTGAGGTGAACGGCAAGCCTGGTGCTGGGATGGTCAAGATAGGTGCAGAGACTAGTCTTGACTTCAAAGTCTGAAAGCACTTTTCACACTCATTTATCCATATGAACTTTTCTCCTTTCTTGGTTAGTCTGGTAAGTGGAACTACAATTCTTGAGTAGTCTTCCACAAATCTTCTATAGTAACCAGCCAATCCCAGGAAACTACAAATCTCTGCAACTGATTTCGGTGCATCCCATCCTACTATAGCTGAAATCATGCTTGGATCTACCTTGATACCGTTTGCAGATATTACGTGACCCAAGAAGGCTACTTCTTTCAGCCAAAATTTACACTTCTTGAACTTAGCGTAAAGCTTCTCTCTTCTCAGCCGTTGTAGGGCTGCTCTCAAATGTGTTGCATGAGTCTCCTTGTCCTTTGAGTAGACCAAGATGTCGTCAATGAATACAATGACCGAAGTGTCCAACATGTCATGAAACACTCGGTTCATTAGTTCCATGAATGACGCTGGAGCGTTAGTAAACCCGAATGACATTACAAGAAACTCATAATGCCCATACTTTGTCCTGAAAGTAGTCTTCGAAATATCCATTGCCTTGATCTTCAATTGGTGATACCCTGATCTGAGATCAATCTTTGAAAAAACCTTTGCTACCTACAACTGGTCGAACAGATCATCGATCCTAGACAAAGGGTACCGGTTCTTAATAGTTAACTTGTTCAACTCTCGGTAGTCGATACATAGTCGTACACTACCGTCATTCTTCTTGACGAACAAAACAGGTGCTCCCCATGGCGATATGCTTGGTCGTATGAAACCCTTATCTAGTAGTTCTTGTAGTTGGGTCTTCAACTCTTTTAATTCAGTAGGGGCCATCCTGTACGGTGCCTTAGATACTGGCGCCGACCCTGTCATAAGGTCTATCACAAACTCTGTAGCCCTGTCTGGAGGTAGACCTGGTTGATCTTCTGGAAATACATCTAAAAACTCTCGTACCACATCTAGATCTTCCATTTTTGGCACCTCAGCAGTTATGTCGACCACATACACTAAGTACCCCACTCCTCCCTTCTCTAAGCATCTCTTAGCTTTTAGGGCGGAGAGGATCAACTTTTGCTTCCTAGGTAACTTGGTGTAAGACCCGTGTAAATTTAACCCGGTCTTACCATCTTGAACCAGGTTTACCCATCATGGTCGAGTCAAATGGACCAAGGGCATGAAGGAGATCGAGATCCCAGGTACGAAATCGACCCAAAAATACTTAATTCTAGGGGAGGGCCGCACACCCAGTGAAGCAGGGTCGTACCTCCCAAAACAGAAATTCAGACCCTCAATTTTGAAGGGAGGGTCGGACAGTTTAAGACCCTAGGGTCGACGGGATCATTGACCCTCCCATCGACCCTCGGATTCTGACGAAACTGAAATTAGGAAATTTCCTAATTTTTGGTTGGGATTCTTTCCAAATCTCATTGGGATTATTATAGGACATTCCTAGTCTATTTAAAGGACGTTCCTAAGCCACTTTCACTCCTTTTACAACCCTAATTGAATTGAGAAAAAGAGAGAAGAAGGAAAAGAGAAAGAAAGGAGGCTAGGGAGAAGGCTTAGCAAAAAGGAGAAGAAATTGCAGAGGAAAGTAATCTTCTTAGGTATGGATACTAATTCCATGAGTTTCTACAGACCTTAGGTTAGATATGGTTGAGTGTAGGATTTTGGAGAAACCCAAACCATCCATCCATGGTTAGGTTTTCATGGAAAACCATAGGAGGATGCACGAAAGCTATCTAGATGGATTATACATGGTTCTAGACCATGGAATGAATGTTGAGTGAATGTAGGAAGCAAGCCATAGGACCCCAGACACGAAGAGTGGATTAAAAAGTGGAAATTGGACCAGAGTGCACCAAGGGTTGCACCGAGGGTCGATAGACCATCCGACCCTAGGTGTTTCTGACCATCGACCCTCAGCATTCGGGAAGTTCAGAATGGAGGGAGGGTCGATAGACCCATCGACCCTAGCATCGACCCTAGCATCGACCCTCAGTTGACAGAATGGTTTTTAAATTCTGAATTAATTCTAATTAAATTCTATCGACTTTGTTAGGTTTGCTAGCAATATAATACCGTTATAACAGTGATTCGAAAGCTTGGAAAATATCTATTAGCAAGCTAAGGTGAGGAACCTTAACCCCAAACTAAATTGGTTAATAATAAACTATTTTCTATTTCTTGAGTCCTATGCCATGTTTGATTCTATGCGAATATGTTTGTAATGTGCATACATCATGCCATCCAATATTTCTATTACTTGTTCATGCATATTTACTTTATTGTTTATAACATGATGATGATGATGATGATAGGAATATGCATGTGCTTGTATGTGTGTGGTTGATGTGCTTGATGCGAGCGAGTATCAGGGGAGGTGTGATGAGAACGTCAGTAAATGTTAACCTTTGGTGGGTCTCAGCACTTTAGCTCTATCTCTAACTCAAGTCATGTGCATTGGCATCGTCGTATCGCCATTACCTTAGCAGAACTATTATGTCGTAGAGTATCAGGGGAGGTGGTCTCGGTCCTTGTAGTCTCTGACTCTACCGGGGGGCCTTAGCTCTATCTCTATGGATGTTCTGAGGGATGCTGGGGTGAGGCCTTGGATACACTGTTTGGCATTAGGATTGGTTAGTAGCGAGTCCAGTTTGCAAGCCCTCGCTAACAGGGGCTTACGTGTTGGTATAGCATTATATAGCAATAAACGTTAACCTTTGTTGTATAATGTTATGGTAGGGTGGATGGGGACGATGATAAACGTTAACCTTCGGGCGGGCTTCCACACCCTGTGTATAGAGGCGGTGTCAATAAACGTTAACCTTTGACCACCCAACCTTTCTATTGCACATTGCAAACTATAAACCAAGACCAAAGATATGAATTGACTTTTTGCATGCATATGTAATGTTGCATTGTTTTGGCTACTCACTGAGCCGTGTTGTGTGCTCACCCCTCGGCGTCAAATATTTTTAGTTGATAATGCAGGTTATACAGTTGAAGATTACATGAATGCGTCGGCGTACGGAACTGTAGAAGCTATGGAAGTTGGAGCTGAAGACGATACACACGACTCCTTTTGCGAGTGCAACTCGTGTGTATTCGATTAGATATTTTTGTAGGTTTCTTTATTGGATTTATAAGACATGTATTTGGTATTTAAATATTTATGTCTTAGTTAAACACGGAATAATTTGCTATTATTTATGGGTATCATTTAAGTTCTCAGTTCATATTATTTATAAATTTTCCGGTATTGTGTATTACTCAGATTATGATTGTGGATGCGTATAAAGTTTGGATAACGCGGGGATAGCCTATTAGAGATCCTGGTTGAACCGTTGGTTATTTAGCGGTTCATCACACCATTCTGAAGTGTGCAGAATTGGGGTGTGACAACTGGGTATCAGAGCATCTCAGGCCTTGCCCGCCGAACTGACACACATTCAAGACCATTATGAACTGAGATAAGATAAATTAAAAGCTTTAATACAAACACACTGTAAGCACAAGTGATGATTGAAACCGAATTAAAAAGAGAATAATACATCTATTAAAGGGAAAATCAGTTACATACAATGAGTAAGAGAACTAAAACGTATATACATCGCTAAAGCAGAGTACAGTCCACAACCCGGACAGTTACTCTGTAGTACAAGAAAAGTAAAGTGCAATCAGGAAGCTGGAGGCGAAGGAGGAGGCGGTGCCTCACGATCTCTGTCGTAGTCCTCGGCATAGACTCTAGTCAACCAGGCTATCTGGGTCTGGGTCGTCTGGAGACTAGCTGTGAGACCGGCTATCCTCTGATCAGTCGCACGCTGCACCTCTAGGAGCTCTCCTATCCGCGCGTCAGATGTGTGCTGAGCAGCCAACAGCTCATCCACTCTCATGCGCTGAGCATCTAGCAAATCCTCCATCCTCAGGTCCGATCTGCGCTGAGTCTCTCTGATCTCGTGCAACATCTCCATCATATCAGAAGGTGGGCGTGAAGGACCAGCATCATGAGAAGGACCAGCCTCAGGTGCAGGAGCCGTCGCAAAAGAAGTACCAGCCCTATCTGCATGCGTGGGTGATGGCGGTGGTATCGCATCGACATCCATATATAAGCGATCATCGTCGACCGGATCCCCACGAGCCCTAGCAGCAGCCTCAGCATCAGCCATCTCAACCCGAGTGTGAGGGCGCACCATCGCGTTCCTCTCCTCATCACTAACCTCCGCATCTCGTAGCCCCATCTTGCAGATAGCCTCCCAATCTAGAGGCGACGAGAAGGTCTTCTCCTGGATCTTCTCATCAACCAGATCCACCCCCAAACGGGTCAGTAGCACTGTAATCATGCGTCCATAGGGTAGATTACCCCTATGACCGGACAATGTGGCACTGATCATCGTCCGCATGATGATGTAAGGAAGGCAGACCGGCTGTCGAGTGCATATGCTGTAGATCAAGAACTAGGTCAGCTGAGACACCCTCTCATAGTGCCCACTCTGTGGAATCAGATTATGCTGGATAATCTTGCAGAAGACTCGTGGAGATGGACGCAAGTAGCAAGCTCTCATCTGCCATCTATCGGGATGGAGCAACTGATTGTCGATCTCAGCTCTCATCTCCATCTCAACAAACTGTGGCTCTCCCGGCGCACAGTACACCATAAGGCCATCATAGGCAATGCCCAACAGATCGGCCAGCTGCCGATAATTAAAAGGAGATGTGCACCCCTTTGACGTAGCTAGTGATGCGCAACTCCTGACCACGCTCGACATCATTGTAATCCCCCACCACCTGGAGATTACAATAGAACTGGCGCACCAAGTCTGGACATATGCACGCGTCGTATGTGATGACAGGGAGCCACCCCATGTCACCGAATGCTCCCTCTACATTGAACAAGGCTAGCTCAGCCAAGTTCACCATGCGACCCCCTTCCACTTTCTTGCGGGCATAGTCAGCATACTGTGCCTCAGCTTCATTCGAACGGAAACGAAGTGGATCACGCAATCTTGGCACTTTGGTACGGGCCATAGTATCTGCAAAATAAGAAAGAGAAAAGAAATAAGGAGTTAGTAGGATAAAAATCCAAAATTTGAGTAAATAACGACGTAAGTCGACCATAAAACCCTATTTCTTGCCATACAAGTGGGCATAAGGACTTACGAAGGTTTAGACATATCCTACAACCCGCATACAGAAGGAAATTTTAAGTGACAATGTCCAATTGGAAGTAATTGAAGAAAAATAAAAAATTTCGATAAATTAGGGCAAGAAGAGAAAAATTTAAGTTTCTCGATAACCAACCGATGAAACTGAAAATTTTTTGAGGGCTTTCGATCCTCAAGACCCCAATAACAAAAGCCCCCAATAAAAATAGAATTTTTACGGTTGGAAAAGGTTTAATTTGGAAAAGACGAGCTAAATGAGTAAAAACCTAGAAATAAAAACCTAAAAACAGGGAAAGTTGGGAAATTATACCTGTAGAGGTGATGTGGATGTCGAAACTCGGAGTAACAACGATCCACAATAGTGAAGTAACACTGTAGCAACTCGGAGAGTAGAGACGAGTCGAAACGGAGGAGGAATAGTGAGAATTGACCCAGAATTGGATCTTAAAAATCTGATTTTTGGTCCGAGGGTCGGACAAATCGACTGACACCATCGACCCTCGGATCGACCCTCCAATCGACCCTCGGCTCTCGGGAATCTGACAGAAATTCAAGGGTCGGACCGAGGGTCGGACACCCATCGACCCTCGTATCGACCCTCGGCTCTCGGGAAGAACAGGTCATTCCCCGGGGTCGGATACCAAGGGTCGGACATACCATCGACCCTCACTATCGACCCTACATAGAAAAGACAGTTATTTTTTTCGGAATGAATTGAGGATTCACATTTTATATCGGTTAGCGTGCCTACATGAAGTATAAATGATTTCTCACCGATTTTGATGATTTTCAGGCACCACCCATCTCAAAAGTAAATATGTCCGGCCGTAGAGTTACCCGACAGACCCGAAACACAGTCCCACCACCACCACCGGCGGATGAGACTAGTCAAGAGAACAATTACGCACAGGGTAATCCCGAGCCGGCAAACCCTACAAATTTGCCACCACCACCACCTGAGCTAACAACAGTGGTGATGAATCTGGCACAACAGCTACAACAAATGCAACATGCACAAGCTCAAATGCAGGTTGCGATGGGAGTTATGTTTCAAGCCACTCAGGCTGCAGCCATGCACACTGGACAAGCTAGTGCAGCACCAGTGGGTAACCACCCAGCTCAACAGACACCTCAACAACCGGCTGCACCAATTCCAGTGCAAGTTCCAGAAGCAGCCCAAGGGAACTATCAGTATCCACCCCCTATGTTTGGGGCATACCAAAATCAACTGGATCACTCCCGACTAGTGGAGAGATTTTTGAAAATGAAGCCAAGAGAATTCAATGGCAAGCCGTCTGATCCACTGTGGCCAGCACACTGGATAGATGAGATGGAAAGGAACTTCCTTATGATGACTATTACTGAGGAAGAAAAAGTGCTATGCGCCACCTTCATGCTCAAAGGCGACGCACATCATTGGTGGAAATCGACCAGGGCCTATCTATTGACTAAGCACACCCTACTGACTTGGGCTATATATAAAGAAGCTTTCTTTGAGAAATATTTTCCACGAAGCTTCAGAGATTCGATGGAGAAGGAGTTCCTGAGTCTTTATCAGGGACAAATGTCGGTGGATGTGTACCAACAGCGTTATGAAGAGCTGTTTTTCTTCGCACCACTGAGTATGCAAGAAGAAGATACAAAAACCCGTAGATTCGCCGCGGGACTAAGAGGAAGTATAAGGGAACATGTTCTGGGATTAGAGAAGAACATATACAACGAAGCTGTTCAGATTGCTCGAGTGATCGAATCGAGCCAGAAAGAGAGTTATTTCACTCAAAACAAAGGCATAAAAAGGCCAGCTGGAAATTCTTATAACGGAGGCAATAACAGGATGTATAAACCTTTCCGTCCTCAGAATTTTGCAACTGCACCAAAGTCTCTTTGCAGCAGCTCAACCACGGCCAAAGCCAAATTCCGAAGCCCGAAGTGTTATAACTGCAACCAACCAGGGCACATGGCAAGAGAATGTCCAAAACCCAAGAAGCAGTTACATCAAGGACGGGTATATGCTGTTACATCAGAGGATGCAGCCGCATCGCCCGATGTGGTCACAGGTATGACCAAAACTTTTTAAGATTATAATTACACTGATTGAGTATGTAGACTAAGTAAGAACGGATCACAGGTATCGTACCTATCAATGGCGTACCCGCCAGAGTACTCTTTGATTCAGGAGCTACTCATTCATTTATATCTGTGTCGTTTGGAAAGAAGACCAATCTGCCCATCAAAACATTAGACTACAAATTACTTGTATGGTCACCGATGGGATTAGAAGTGGAATTAGAGAAAGGTTATGGACCATGTCCAGTTCTCATTGGAGAGCAGACCTTGGATGCAACCTTAATACAACTTGAGATGGCAGACTTTGATGTCATCTTAGGAATGGACTGGTTAGCTCGGCACTCTGCAAATCTGTTATGCACCGAGAAGAAGCTAACGTTCAAAGACAAAGAAGGAGCAGAATTTAGTTTCTCGGGAACCAAACTTCCCAGGAGATGCAAGCTCATACTCTCAGCATTAAAGGCTAAGAAGTGCCTTGAGAAAGGAGCGGTCGGATATCTAGTATCAGTGGTCGACCTAACCAAGGACGTGCCACAAATGGAAGATATTGATGTCGTGCGAGATTTTCCTGATGTATTTCCGGAGGAATTACCCGGATTACCACCCGACCGAGCCACGGAGTTTGTAATAGACCTCATACCTGGAGCCGCACCAGTATCAAAAGCACCTTATAAAATGGCTCCTTCTGAACTGAAGGAATTAAAAGTGCAACTACAAGAACTGCTGAATAAGGGTTATATTAGACCCAGTATATCTCCATGGGGAGCACCGTTGTTTTTCGTGAAGAAGAAGGATGGTAGTGTTCGATTATGCATTGACTATCGAGAGTTGAATAAACTGACCATCAAGAATCGATACCCACTACCCAGGATCGATGACTTGTTCGATCAGTTACAAGGAGCGAAGGTATTCTCAAAGATCGATCTTCGGTCAGGCTAACATCAACTGAAGATTAATGAAGGTGACATCCCGAAGACAGCTTTCAGAACAAGATACGGACATTATGAGTTCCTAGTGATGTCCTTCGGACTAACTAACGCACCGGCAACATTCATGGAACTTATGAACCGGGTTTTCCATGACATGTTGGATACGTCGGTCATAGTATTTATTGATGACATATTGGTATATTCCAAGGACAAGGAAACCCATGTCAAGAACCTAAACGCAGCCCTACAACGTTTAAGGAAAGAGAAGTTATACGCCAAATTTTCAAAGTGTGAGTTTTGGCTAAGTGAAGTCGCCTTTCTAGGCCATGTAGTATCCGCGGAAGGAATCAAAGTGGACCCCAGTAAGATCGAAGCTATTGTGAAGTGGGAAGCACCAAAGAGCGTCTCAGAAATTAGAAGTTTCCTGGGTCTAGCTGGATATTATCGGAGATTCGTAGAAGACTATTCTCGGATTGCCGTACCTCTCACCAGTTTGACCAAGAAAGGAGAAAAGTTCGTATGGACGGATAAGTGTGAAAAGAGCTTTCAAACACTGAAGACCAGATTGATATCCGCTCCAATGTTAACCATTCCCATTCCAGGACAGACATTTACCTTATACACTGATGCATCGGGATTGGGATTAGGATGTGTGCTTATGCAAGGAGAACAAGTAGTTGCGTATGCATCGAGACAGTTGAAGGTACATGAGAAGAATTACCCCACTCACGATTTGGAGTTAGCGACAGTAGTACATGCTGTCAAGATATGGAGACACTACCTATACGGAGAGAAATTTTATTTAATCAGAAGGAGTTAAATAAGAGACAAAGAAGATGGCTGGAACTATTGAAAGACTATGATTGTGATATCCAGTATCATCCAGGCAAAACGAACGTAGTAGCAGATGCATTGAGCAGAAAAGCAATGATAAAGCCTCAAGGAGAAACTAGCACAACTGCAGCAATGTGTACTACCGGGATGGTATTCGATCACGGTAATGAGCAGTATGTGATCGATACACCGGATGGATCAACCAACCAAGGGTTCATTCATCGGTTTTCGAATATGTTCGCGGCATTGAAGATTGTACCGGATATAATGGATGAAGTGAAGACAGCTATCATAGCAGATCCTTATCTGAGAACGGTACAAGAAGATATTGAGAAAGGTAGGATTAACCCTGAGTTCACCTTAGATACCGAGAAGGTACTGAAATATAAAGGGAGAATATGTGTACCTGAAACAGAAAGTATGGACATTAGACACCGACTGATGAAGGAAGCCCATACCACCATCTACTCGGTACATCCTGGAAGTACAAAGATGTATCATGACCTAAAGAAATTATACTGGTGGAGGGGAATGAAGGCAGATGTAGCCAAGTTCGTGTCTCAATGCCTAAATTGTCAGAAGGTAAAGGCGGAACGACAAAGACCCGCAGGACTGTTACAACCATTATCGGAACCAGCATGGAAATGGGACTGCATCACTATGGACTTCGTCACAGGACTACCACTGACTCCTCGAGTAGTTGACGCAGTATGGGTGATTGTAGACCGTTTGACTAAAACAACTCGCTTCATACCGATACGACCCCAATATACACTCGAAAGGTTAGCAAAGCTGTATGTGGATAATATTGTTCGGTTACATGGTGTTCCAGAAAGCATTGTATCCGATAGAGATCCACGATTTACTTCCAAATTTTGGGAAGGACTGCAAAAGGCCATGGGCACAACATTGAAGTTCAGCACTGCATTCCACCCACAGACAGACGGACAGTCGGAGCGTACAATTCAGATTTTAAAAGATATGCTACGAGCATGTGTGATTGATTTCAAGGGATCATGGGACGAAAAGTTACCATTGATCGAGTTCGCTACAACAATAACGGCTATCGGGCTACTATACGGATGTCACCTTATGAAGCCTTCGTATGGCGGGAAGTGTCGAACTCCCTTGTTTTGGAATGAAGTTGGAGAACGTAGTATTGTTGGACCAGAATTTGTTGAAGAGACTTGTCGAGTGGTCGACATCATCAAGGAAAGAGTAAGAGTAGCTCAGAACCGTCAGAAGCAATACGCAGATACTCGATGAAGAGATCTAGAGTTCGCCGTAGGCGAAAAAATATTTTGAAAGTATCACCTATGTGAGGATTGAAGAGGTTCGGACAGAAAGGAAAACTAAGTCCAAGATATGTCGGACCATAAAAGATTCGGGCTAAGCGTGGGAAATTAGCTTATCAGTTAGCACTACCACCATCTATGTCAAGTGTGCATGACGTATTTCACATATCCTTATTGAAGAAGTATGTCAAAGACCCAACACATGTGTTGACTGTAGATTTACCGGAACTGACTGATGATTTGACATTTGAAGTAATACCAACGGAAATCACTAGTCGAAAGGTTCAACGTCTACGCAACAGAGATATCTACTATGTTAAGGTCACATGGAAAAGTAGAGACATGGAAGAGATTACATGGGAAGAAGAAAATGCTATGAGAAATAAATACCCTGACTTGTTTGATTCAGAAGGTACGTATAATTTCGAGGACAAAATTTTTATAAGTTGGGGGGAGTTGTAAGACCCGTGTCAATTTAACCCGGTCTTACCATCTTGAACCAGGTTTACCCATCATGGTCAAGTCAAATGGACCAAGGGCATAAAGGAGATCGAGATCCCAGGTACAAAATCGACCCAAAAACACTTAATTCCTAGGGGAGGGTCGCACACCCAGTGAAGCAGGGTCGGACCTCCCAAAACAGAAAGTCAGACCCTCAGTTTTGAAGGGAGGGTCGGACAGTTTAAGACCCTAGGGTCGACGGGATCATCGACCCTCCCATCGACCCTCGGTTTCTGACGAAACTGAAATTAAGAAATTTCTTAATTTTTGGTTGGGATTCTTTCCAAATCTCATTGGGATTATTATAGGACATTCCTAGTCTATTTAAAGGACATTCCTAAGCCACTTTCACTCCTTTTACAACCCTAATTGAATTGAGAAAAAGAGAGAAGAAGGAAAAGAGAAAGAAAGGAGGCTAGGGAGAAGGCTTAGCAAAAAGGAGAAGAAATTGCAGAGGAAAGTAATCTTCTCAGGTATGGATACTAATTCCATGAGTTTCTACAGACCTTAGGTTAGATATGGTTGAGTGTAGGATTTCAGAGAAACCCAAACCATCCATCCATGGTTAGGTTTTCATGGAAAACCATAGGAGGATGCACGAAAGCTATCTAGATGGATTATACATGGTTCTAGACCATGGAATGAATGTTGAGTGAATGTAGGAAGCAAGCCATAGGACCCCAGACACGAAGAGTGGATTAAAAAGTGGAAATTGGACCAGAGTGCACCAAGGGTCGCACCGAGGGTCGATAGACCATCCGACCCTAGGTGTTTCGACCATCGACCCTCAGCATTCGGGAAGTTCAGAATGGAGGGAGGGTCGATAGACCCATCGACCCTAGCATCGACCCTAGCATCGACCCTCAGTTGAAAGAATGGTTTTTAAATTCTGAATTAATTCTAATTAAATTCTATCGACTTTGTTAGGTTTGCTAGCAATATAATACCATTATAACAGTGATTCGAAAGCTTGGAAAATGTCTATTAGCAAGCTAAGGTGAGGAACCTTAACCCCAAACTAAATTGGTTAATAATAAACTATTTTCTATTTCTTGAGTCCTATGCCATGTTTGATTCTATGCGAATATGTTTGTAATGTGCATACAAAGATGCCATCCAATATTTCTATTACTTGTTCATGCATATTTACTTTATTGTTTATAACATGATGATGATGATGATGATAGGAATAGGCATGTGCTTGTATGTGTGTGGTTGATGTGCTTGATGCGAGCGAGTATCAGGGGAGGTGTGATGAGAACGTCAATAAACGTTAACCTTTGGTGGGTCTCAGCACTTTAGCTCTATCTCTAACTCAAGTCATGTGCATTGGCATCGTCGTATCGCCATTACCTTAGCAGAACTATTATGTCGTAGAGTATCAGGGGAGGTGGTCTCGGTCCTTGTAGTCTCTGACTCTACCGGGGGCCTTAGCTCTATCTCTATGGATGTTTTGAGGGATGCTAGGGATGCTAGGGTGAGGCCTTGGATACACTGTTTGGCATTAGGATTGGTTAGTAGCGAGCCCAGTTTGCAAGCCCTCGCTAACAGGGCCTTACGTGTTGGTATAGCATTATATAGCAATAAACGTTAACCTTTGTTGTATAATGTTATGGTAGGGTGGATGGGGACGACGATAGACGTTAACCTTCGGGCGGGCTTCCACACCCTGTGTATAGAGGCGGTGTCAATAAACGTTAACCTTTGACCACCCAACCTTTCTATTGCACATTGCAAACTATAAACCAAGACCAAAGATATGAATTGACTTTTTGCATGCATATGTAATGTTGCATTGTTTTGGCTACTCACTGAGCCGTGTTGTGTGCTCACCCCTCGACGTCGAATATTTTTAGTTGATGATGCAGGTTATACAGTTGAAGATTACATGAATGCGTCGGCGTACGGAACTGTAGCAGCTATGGAAGTTGGAGCTGAAGACGATACACACGACTCCTTTTGCGAGTGCAACTCGTGTGTATTCGATTAGTTATTTTTGTAGGTTTCTTTATTGGATTTATAAGACATGTATTTGGTATTTAAATATTTATGTCTTAGTTAAACACGGAATAATTTGCTATTATTTATGGGTATCATAAGTTCTCAGTTCATATTATTTATAAATTTTCCGCTATTGTGTATTACTCAGATTATGATTGTGGATGCGTGTAAAGTTTGGATAACGTGGGGATAGCCTATTAGAGATCCTGGTTGAACCGTTGGTTATTTAGCGGTTCATCACACCATTCTGAAGTGTGCGGAATTGGGGTGTGACACTTGGTGCCAGTGAAGCTAAACTCTTTTCCCTTCTCATCTTTAAGCATAAGTTTTCTTTCACCACATAATAAGCTAGCTGAATGATGGACTAACCAATCCATTCCCAAGATGACGTCAAAGTCTGCCATCTCGAGTTAAACCAGATTTGCTTCTAGGTTTCAGCCCTCAATACTAACTGTACACGGCCCAAATTATTCATTCAATGCCACTTCGACTCCCAGCGGGGAGTGAACTATCAAGCTTGGGTTTAAATACTTGACAGGTAATTCCATTCGCTTCCCAAAAGACATAGAAACAAAAGAGTGCGTGGCCCCAGAGTCAAAGAGTACTTTGGTACACCAGCTATATTTACAGTTTTTGAAATTTAATTATCCCTTAGTTCTACATGCTCACATACAACAAAATAGTAAGACAAATAGTAAGGGACATAATCATACCAGTAACCACATCAGGTGATGCGGATGCCTCCTCAGTGGTGACTGCGAATATCTTTCCTTCCTGTAGCAGTTGCTTCTTAGGTAGAGTACAGGTCTTTGCATAATGACCCAATTGTTAATAGTTGAAACAATTGACATTTGGGTTCTGTCCAGCAAATTGTGATGGTGGTGGTGGTGCAGTAGTGTTCCTTGCAGGCACCACAGTAGACTGAGCCCTATATGGATGGAATGGTCGTGTATCCCTCCACCTGAAGTCTCAGTGGCGGGCCTCTTCAGTCCCCTATTCTGAGCAAAGAAACTGTTTCTTTGGCTAGATTCAATTACCCTAGCAATCTGTATAGCCACATTATTACTTTCTTCTCCAAACCCAAGACATGCTCTCGGATACTTCCTCGCAATCCCATGGTAAACCTATGAGTCTTGGTTTCTTCTTCTTGCATGCTTGCCGGAGCGAAGAAGAACAACTCTTCATATCTCTGCTGGTAAGCATCAACAGTCAACTGGGGTTGTTGCAGGTTCAAGAATTCCTTCTCTATTTGATCACGGAAACACTTCAAAAAGTACTTATCAAAGAAGGCTCCCTTGAATATTGCCCAATTGATCTGAGTGTGCTTTACCTCTAAGTATGACCGGGTAGAATTCCACCAGGCATTTGCATCCTCTTTGAGCATGTGCGTAGCAAATAACACCTTCTCATCCTCTGTACAAGTCATTAAATGGAAGTTCTTCTCCAATTTAGCAACCCACTGTACAGGCCACAGTGGTTTTCCTGGTTTCCCTGTGAAAGTAAGGGGTTTCAGTTTCAAGAACCTATCCACCGCTCGGCTTAGGTCATTCTGCCCTTGTGCATTCATTCCATACCATGGTGGTGGGTATGGATAGATTCCTTGATAGACAGATGATGTTGGAAATTGGTGTGGTGGTTGTAGATTCTGTCCTTGGCCTATCGGTCTAGTACTACCATCCATTGGTAGTGTGGTGTCATTCTTTTTAGACTCGGGTGTACCTTCTATAGGGACATATCCTGGTGGCCTGAACATCTTCAGCATCTCGTTCAGGAACACCTTCTACTGAGCTTCCATCTGATAAACCAAGTTCGTTACAATTGTTTTTGAGTTAGTGTGAGGTGGGACTGGCAAATTTATTGGTGCTATGGGGATTTGCCCTTCTCTACCTTCAGAGTTTAGGTTTTTCTCATCAACAGTTCCTGTTTCCACATTATCCTCGTCTAGGCGCACCCTGGAGTGGTGACGCTTTCGTGAGCCTTTACGACCATTTCCGCCTGCCATCTCAGATTAGTCTGTTTGGATCTGAGAAGAAGACATAACACAAGATGTACAATCGAATAGTCATAATAGTGTTAGTCTTTAACAAATGCAAGGTGAAAAATCGTATCGGAAACTTAAATTGGAAATTTTTTAAGATTTTTCTCAAAATTTTCTAGGCTTTGAATAGTTGTCCGGTCGCAACATACCGGTCGCGGCACTGTATAAGGTAGTGCGACCGGTATGTCCAGGCGGACAAACTTCTCGGATTCCCGAGAGGTACCGATCAATGTACCGGTCGCTACTCTGCAGAGTGTGGTGCGACCGGTATAGTTGACCAGTCAGGATTTTCTCCTGATCGAGAGGTACTGGTCGACTTTACCAGGGGGTACCGGTCGACCGGTATGGGCAATACCATCAACCGGTATCCCCAGATTACCTTTAAAAATCGGGAAAAGAAATCTCACTTTTCCTTTCTTCTTCCTCTCTGGTGGCGATTCCTCTCTGGCTTGCTGAGTTGCTACAGTCCGACCAGTGATCTTAGAAGCTATTTTCTTCCAATCAAGACCTAGAACATCACTTCCAAGTAAGTTCCTTCCCTCCATTCTTACTTTTTACATCGTTTCTTCATGGTTTCATACCCAAAAACTAGGTTTTTCTTAGTTTGGAAGACTCTAACCATAGGAACTATTTTTCTTCGGCTTGGAAAGGGTTTAGGGACCTCTACGAGCAAAATCCCTCAACCAATTTGAGGTTCCACCAAATGGTTTTCAAAAAAAATCTAATTTATAAGTTTTTAACCTAGGTTTTTACAAAAAATCGAAATTTTCTAAAAATTCCTAAATTTCTTGTTTGATTGATGTATGATTAGTTTCCATGTGGTCTTGGGTGATGACGTAAGTCCTCCTCCCCAGGTTTTGGGTGAGTTCGAGGCTTTTGCTTAAATTACTTTCGTTATGCTGTCGAAATTTAAAAAATTTCTAACCAATTTCTCCTTGTTTTGTCTTTGTTTTGTAGCTCATCATGTCTCAACGCAAAGGTGCGGGTAACGTTCATTTGGTCTTGGCATGAATCGTACTCATCCTCCTGTTCCACAGCTCGATGAGCGATGCTTTCGTTCGGAGGCGGCGCAAACCCGTTTTCCTTGGTTTGACGAGAAGAATATTGAGTCAGGGCGACGTGTGAACCTGGAGCAGCTATAACGGTTTGACGTTGAAGCAGCTTTTGGTAGACTTGGGTGGTTGCCCGTCATCACGTACACTATGACCACTCTCCCCAACCTAGTCAAGCATTTCTATGCCAACTTGGAGATAGAGGAAAATGTCAATGACTTCAGCCAAGGTAGGGAACTCCGCCTTACCAGTCTCGTCAAGGGTGTCCCTATATCTTTCAACACATACCAGCTTGCCGATCTTCTGGGGATCCCAAATGATAGGGACTTGGTCTACTGCGCCCCTAAGATGAAGGGCTTTCTCACTGATGATCTGCGCTACGAGATTTCAGAGCAGATACTTAACCCTGGAGAACCTATGAAAGCCGCTAACTTGAGGCTTGTTCCCTGGGTATATTGTCGCATCATCCAGCACGACATCGTTCCCCAGAGCGACCACTACAGTGAGTTGTCTCAGCTCACTCAGTACTTGACCTATTACATTTGCATCAGGGAGCGGGTCTGTCTCCCCTACATCATTATCAGGACCATGCGTTAAGCTACTCTGCCTGATCAGGCCAGTAACCTTCCATATGGTCGACTCATCACCACTCTTCTGCAGCAATTATGAGTGGACATGAGGGGTGAGACTGCAGTTGAGGACACTATGACCTTGGACATTGACTGGGATGCCATTCTCTGGATGAGGATGGACAACCTGCCGATCAGTTATGAGGAGCTAGAGGCTCGTCCTCGCCCACTCAGGAGGGTAGTAGTTGCGGTAGCAGTAGTAGCAGCAGCCAATGCGGCTCATGCAGAAGAGGCAGGGGATGATGATGAGGGTAACGATGATCAGATGGAGGATGTTCCAGCACCAGCACCACAACCCATGCATGCAGCGGGACCATCTCAGCCTCCTCCCGATACCGTGATGGGTATGTTCACGGAGATCCGAGATGCCCAGCGGGAGATGAGCTGTGTCCTAGGATGCCTTACTCGCAGCCTCAGATTCACCCAGGAGCAGGTGCATTGGCGCAGGGTAGCCTACGAGCGTGATTATGACATCGCTGACCCCATTCCTCCTATGCCCCCAACCCCATGATAGACCTCTTATTTTCCTCTCTCTCTCTCGGCATGGTTTATATAATAGGGTTACTGTCCGGCTTGTGAACTGTACCCTGTAGCACAATTAACTTATCACTCTTTGGATGATTATGATTATTTTTACTCTTGATATAGTTTTCTTTTCAATTTAGTAGAAGTTTATGATTTTTCTCACCTATCATTCAGGTTCCTATCTAGAGCATGACTGTTTATTAATTTCACCTTTATTATAGTACATTATGCTTTTTCGTATTTAGTCTCAGGCATTAAACAAGTGCTTAAGGTGGGTTTTTATTAAAGTTTTTAATTCCTCCTATCTCAGTTCATCGACTTAGTTAAGTGGAAATATGGTCTGTTGGATAGAGCCTAAGAGCTTTGATACCAAGTTGTCACACCCCAATTCTGGCCGAACCAGAAGTGTGAGTGAACCGTCACTGAACCAATGGTTCACACCAGAATCTCAATAAGACCGTGTCCACTCATACAAACCATTGCACATAATCATAATCAGAATATAATAAAATACAGCAGAAGTCTTAAATAAAATGAACTGAGTGATTTATTGATAAATAAATAAAATATCAAGTTATTCTCCACACCAAAAGGTAATTAATATCCTTACATCACTTTATAAATCCAACTGAAAATAAATAAAATAATCTAAATAAACACCCTAGAGATACACGCAGAAAGGGTACTCGCATGAAGCGTCATGCTCGTCCTCTCATGCTTGCATGTCCAAAGCAGCCACGCCTCCATACACTGGAGCGTCCACATAATCCTTCACCGTATAACCTGCATCAACATCTGAAAATATGTATATATACAAGCGTGAGCTCAAAACTTAGCTCAGTAAGACAATCAGACAACGCAACAAACATATGCATGAGTAACATTCACATCATGGTCTGGTTTTAAGTTTGCAATGTGCTATAGAAAGGATTGGCAGCCACCGCACCTCTATACACGAGTGTGTGAAGCCATCCAATGGATCAATACCACTGTCGTCCCACATGCACCCTATCATGGAATAGAGATAGAGCTAAGGCGTTCGGATCAAACACCGCCAACACCTCCCCTGATACTCTACCCATACCAACACAAGCCTTTATTGGCGAGGGCTTGCAAACTGCGCACGTAACTAACCAATCCTATATGTCATCACAGTAGGCCCTATCCCAGCACAGCTCCCTCTGGCATGAGATAGAGCTAGAGTCTAGTGGCCAGGCCAGAGACCACAGAGCCACTTCATCCCCCTGATACCCTACCCGCACCAAGCATGCTAAGACAGAACGATACAAAAGGTGCTAGTGTGAGGAATGATCCCAGACCTTCAGTCCTTTCCATTCCACACACTAATAAAAACAATTACATGCCTAATATTCACATCCTAGCATAGCGGGTATGCATGAACAATAATAATAACTGAAAATAAAGGATGACATGCGAGTATGCACAAACATCAAACCATAGAATCATGGTTATTAACAATGATTTACTGTTTATTAAATCATTAGGGTTTAGGTCCGATTCCCTTACCTGACACTTGTTTAATAGCTCGCTCCACGTCACAAGGTCCAAACGTGCTATTACAAGGTCCTACACCATGTTAGGTTTAATTAGAATAGTTTTTCCTTAGGTTTACATTGGTCGAAAAACCAACAATGTCAAAAATACTCCTCACAGAGCATACCGGTCGCATTACCGGTCGTGGCACTGTGGGGAATGGTGTGACTGGTATGGTCGACCGGTCCCCACAAACCAGTCTTTGGGACGTACCGGTCGCTATACCAGTCGCATATGGTGCGACCGGTATGGTCGACTGGTATGTCTCCGGAAGACCATACATCGAATTTCTCGACTTTCGACTGTCACCCACTATTGATCCTAGGGTTTCTCCTACACATCCTAGGTCTGAGCATTGAGTTAGAGTTGTTTCCAACTCCATTCAAGTCCTAGTTTCGATGTTCTTCAACCTGGAACTTGAATCTAGGGTTTACCGACTACATTAGGGTTTAACGACAAAATAGGGTTTAGACCAATACCTCACTTTGCATGGTTTTGATCCAATCATAACTAACCATCCTAGAATACTTAATGTAGATGAAGGTTTAAGCAGTTACCGTTGACTCATGGTAATGTGTTCTTTGTCAAACGGAAATGGCGGCTCTTCCCTCTCCTTCCTAGCTTCTTCTCCTTCTTCAGCCTCTTTCTCCTCTCTAGGGTGTGAGGATCAATGAGAGAGGTTTTAGGAGGTTTAAGGGTCCTTATATAGGCTAGGGTTAGGTTTAGAAAGCCTCCTAACATTAGGAAAGTCCTTCGGTTTGAAATTTAGAAAGTGAGACCCGTAGAGATCCTTTTCTGGATCCAAGTTTGCATAGGCCATACCGATCGATCATCGACCGGTACCATCGACTGGTGTCCAATTTTTCATACTTGAATTGGTCCGATTGGTCCGATTTCATACCTGGTTGTCATCCTCTCGTTCTGTGTGGTCCGATGATGATTGGAAGACCTGTTACGACGTGAAACAAGGTTTAGATCGGATTCATGGAGTGTGGGTCTTAGAAGTGGAGTACGGGTCTCACACATGTAATCTTCAATGGTAGGACCTGCAACAAAAACTAAAAATATTCGATGTCAAAAATGTGAGAACACATCACGGCTCAGTGAGAAAACAAAACAATGCAATAAACATGTGCATGCATTCAATTCATATCTTTGGTTTGGTTTTTAAGTTTGTAATATGCTATAGAAAAGATTGAAGGCCACCGCACCACTATACACGAGTGTGTGAATCTGTCCAATGGATCAAACACCATTGTCATCCCACATGCATCCACCATGGAATAGAGATAGAGCTAAAGTGTTCGGATCAAACACCGCCAACACTTCCCCTGATGCCCTACCCATACCCACACATATAGTGTCTCCAAGGCCTCACCCCAGCATCCCTTAATACATCCATAGAGATAGAGCTAAGGCCCCTCCGACAGAGTCAGAGACTACACGGTCTGAGCCCACCTCCCCTAATGCCCAACGACATAATAGTTCTGCTAAGGTAATGGTATTACAACGATGTCACTGAACAAGACTTAAGTAGAGATAGAGCTAGAGTCTAGTGAACAGTATGAACTACAATGCCATGTCCTCCCCCTGATGCTCCACTTGCATCAAGCACACTAACCACATACACATAATCACAAGCCTATTCCTAGCATCATCATCATCATCATATTATAAATAGACAGAAATAGATATGCATGAGCAGTAATTGCAGAAATATTAGATGACATGTGAGATGCACATTACAAACATACAAGCATAGAATCAATCATGGCATTGGACTCGATAAAAGTACATAGTTTATTATTAGCCAGTTAGTTTAGGTTCTGTTCCCTCACCTGCTAGAAAAGTTCAATCTTCTCCAAGCTTCTTAACTTATTTTGAACCTCTTGGAAACCTTAGAAATTTGTATGTTCTAAGTTAGGGTTCAAGTTCATTAAATTACAGTAGTCAATGATCCAACTTAGAATCAAATAGACCTCCAGAAGTTGAGTGGTCACAGGTGTGACTGCACCTGTGGTCTCAGTTTCTGCGACCACAGGGTATGGGGTCAATATGTGTGGTCGCATATCATACGACCATACACATGCGACCATAACCTCCCTATAAACTTCCCGAGGGCATGTGGTCAGACATATGTGCCTCGTGTGGTCGTTTAAACAGCGATCACATGAGTTTTGTATCGACTTTTACTCTCAGCCACACCCTTTCATAACTTGATTCCATGGTTAACATTATGATCCTTCCTATGATGGTTCTATGGCTTAAAATCTATACTTTTACATAATCCTTCATCTTAATCCATTTTTTATGGATCTCCTTAGAGTTGTGTTCGTGGTCTTAGGATTTAGATTTTACTTTGAATCAATCTCTCCTCCATAATCTGTTATGGGCATTCAATTATGTAGGGAATGATTCCATACCTTAAACTTGCTGAAGATTCAGGGCTTTCTCTGCAATTCCTTCTTCTAGTCTTCCTCTTTAGTTCTCCTTTTCTTCCTACTCCTCTCTTTCTCTCTCTTTCAGTTTGGGTTCTAAAAGTGTAAAAGAGACTAAGGGACGTCCTTTATATAGAGGAAAACATCCATATAAAGTCCCACTTTGATTAGGAAAGAACCCCCTTCAGATAAGGAAGGTTTCCTAATTTCGGAGTCAGTATACCATCGTGTGGTCGCACATGGGGTTGAAGTATCCGTCCACCACAAGTCTCAAAACTGTGACCACACATGTCCAATTCGAGTGGTCTCAATATTCTAAGGTGTGGTCAACCACACTTGTCCAATTCGAGTGGTCTCAATATTCTAAGGTGTGGTCAACCACACTTGTTTAGGTATTCACCATATGTCTCAATTAGATGATTTTTGGTTCAAATTACATACCTAGCCTTGTGGTTTCTTCACGTACTTGGTCCGTTTGGTCTGACCATGATAGGAAGACCTAATACGAGATGGTAAGACCGGATTATTAAAGTATGGGTCGTACACTAGATGAAGAGTTTTTCTCTATAAAAAGGACGTCCTCAACCTTTTTCACTCTTTTAGAGCATTAGTAAACCCTAGAGGAAGAGAAGGAAGAGAAGGATAAGGAGAGAAGGTTAAGGAAAAGGTTTTGCTGAGAAGATTTCTGCTCTCTACCATAGGCAAAGGTATGAACCTAATATCTGAAGATGTAAATTCTATGGAATAAGGCTTCTATGGGGGATTGGAGTTGTCAAACTATTATGATCCATGTGATTCCTTGAGTAAATCCTAAGGCTAACCATGAGGGGTGAGTTTAGTGATAATGGTTGATGAAAAACTACTAATGACAACCATAGGATAACCTTAGTATGAACCCAAGAGAAAAGCCGAGGAGTCGACCCAAGAAGAACTCAGATTGAATGTAGTTTGTGACCATAAATCGTAAGGTCACAGCAACGGTCGTGTAAGACCCGCACTCCACTAACTTGGTCTAATCGTGTCGTGCCAGGTCTTCCCATCATTTTTGGACCAAGTGGACCGAGCGTGTGAAGATAGATCACAAACCAGGTATGAAAATCAAGTTAAAAACACTAAAAAAATACCTAAGGTCGCATGCCTGGATAGGTATGGTCGACTAAAAGGAAGGGAACCAAAAATCTCAAATCTAGAAGCCCATGGTCGATGATTTCGACCCTACAATCAATAGTTTATGCAACCGTATTATCGATCATGAGAACCCAGATCAGACTCTGAGTTTTGAAAACTTTCTAAACTAAGGGATTGCTTTCCTAATTGAAAGAGGACTCTACATGGAGAGTTTTTCTCTATATAAAGGACGTCTCTCAGCCCTTTTTCACTCTTTTAGAACATTAGAAAACCTTAGAGAAAGAGAAGGAAGAGAAGGAAGAGAAGAAGAAGAAAAAAAAACTAAGGAGAAGAGTTTGCTGAGAAGAGATTGGCTCTCTATCACAGGCAAAGGTATGAAATGAATCTTTAGAGATGTAAACTCTAAGGAATAAGACTTCTATAAAGGATAGAAAATATCAACTTATTATGATCTATGTGATTTCTTTGAGAAAATCCCAAGGAGAACCATGAGGAGTGAATTTGATGATTAGGGTTGATAAGAAATTAGTAATGATGGCCATAGGATGATCTTAGAATAAACCCCATTGAAGAACATAAGAATTGACCCAGGAAGAACTCAAATTTCATGTAGACTGTGACTAGAAATCTCAAGGTCGCAGCTACGGTTGACCATAGCATGACCAGTATGACCAAAGGATCGATTATAGGCATTCGGTAAGATTTCAGAAATCATATGGTCGCAACTACGATCGCACCATATGCGGCCGTAGGGCATCGATCATAGACAGTAAGGTCAATACAGCATAAGACCATAGGACAAATCAGGCACCTATCAGTGCTCTGTTTTGATTTTTGACTACTGTAACATGTCACATATGAACCCTAACTTAAATTCATATAACTTTTAGTTTGTTAAATCAATTCAAAGAGAATTTCAAGGCTTGGAAGGACATCGAATTACTAACAAGTGAGGGAACAAGACCTAAACTAATTGAATAATAATAAACTATTTATTTTATTGAGTCTAATGCCATTATTGATTATATGTTTGTATGCTTGTAATGTACATCTCACATGTCATCCCATATTCCTACTATTACTGTTCATGCATATTTAATTTTGTTTATTTATAACATGATGATGATGATAATGCTAGGAATAGGCATGTGAATGTATGTGTGTGGTTGGTGTGTTGGATGCGAGTCGAGCATCGGGGGGAGGACGTGGCATGGTGGTCTTCGACCTCGTCAGTAGACTTTAGCTCTATCTCTACTCAAGTCTTGCCCATTAACAACATGGTATCGCCATTACCTTAGCAGAACTAATAAGTCGTAGGGCATCAGAGGAGGTGGTCTTGGACCGTGTGGTCTCTGAATCTGTCGTGGGGCCATAGCTCTATCTCTATGGACGTATTGAGGAATGCTGGGATGAGACCTTGGATACACTGTTTACATAAGGACTGGTTAGTTGCGAGCCTAGTTTGCAAGCCCTCGCCAATAGGGGCTTACGTATTGGTATGGGTAGGGCATCAGGGGAAGTGTTGGCGGTGTTTGATCCGGACACTTTAGCTCTATCTCTATTCCATGATGGGTGCATGTGGGACGGCAATGGTGTTTGATCCATTGGGCGGATTCACACACTAGTGTATAGAGGTGCGGAAGCCACCAAACCTTTTTATAGTACATTGTAAACTTATAAACCAAACCAAAGATATGAATTGGGTGCATGCATATGTTTGTTGCATTATTTTGTTTGCTCACTGAGCCGTGATGTGTGCTCACTCTTTCGACGTCCAATATTTTTAGTTGATGATGCAGGTCCTACGATTGAAGAATATATGAATGCATCGATGTATGGGCACGTTGCTGCAATGGATTTAGAAGCTGAAGAAGATGCACATGATTCATCATGCAAGTGCAACCAGTATGTTTTTGCTTAAGTTTAGTTATAATTTAAACATTGGATATGTAATTGATTATTTATTTTATGTCTTGTGGTTTGGACATAATTGGATTAAATACTTATTTATCACTGTTAGACTCTCAGTTCATTATTTGTAAGATTTCCACTTATTTGCTTATTACCTCTGTTTATTAATGTGGAATGTGTGTTTGGTTTGATATGATGGGTACGACTTATGCGAGATCCTGGGTGAACCGTTGGTTTATTGGGGGTTCATCACACCATTCTTGTTAGACCAGAATTGGAGTGTGACAACTTGGTATCAGAGCTTCTCAGGTTCTACCCATTGACCTAACTATTTCCACATGAGTCATGAACTGAGTTAGGATAAAATTTAAAAGTTGTAATAAGAACACTCCATAAGCACCTGTGTCGTATGAGACATAAATTAAGAAAAAATAAATAATGCACATATGTAAAGGAAAAAAAATCAATTTTATATATATATGGAAACAAGACAAATGTACATCAATTTAGAGTATAGTCCACAATCCAGACAGTTCCTCTGTAGTATAAAAAGGAAAAAGATATAAATGGCAATCATGGAGCTGGAGGGGCTAGAGGAGGAGGTGCTTCACGATCTCTATCGTAGTCCTTAGCATATACTCTCGCGAGCCAGGTTACCTGAGTCTAAGTCGCTTAGAGACTAACCATCAGATCTGCCACCCGCTCTGTAGAGCGCTGGGCATCAAGAAGCTCTCCTACTCTCCAATCAGTCACTCGTTGAGCCTCTCTAATCTCACGTAACAGCCCCATCATGTCATCTGGTGGTGGGCGTGAAGGACTAGCTGAATGAGAAGCCCTAGAAGGGCCAACTCCAGTAGAATGCTGTGGCGATGGAGGAGGGATGGTATCCACATCCATGTACATCCGATCATCATCCTCCTCATCACCACCCTCGTGTGCCTCTGCTGCTACCTTTGCTGATGCTGCTGCCTCTGAATCTGCTGCAGCTGCCCGAGTGAGAGGACGTCTCATAGCATTCCTCTCATCATCACTGACCTGTATCTCTCTCATGCGCATCCTACTGATGGCCTCCCAATCAAGGTCAGCTGAGAAGGTGTCCTCAAGGATTCTCTCATCCACTAGGTCCACCTATAGACGAGCGAGCAAGGTGGAGATCAGCCGCCCATAGGGCAAGTTGCCTTTCGAGTCAGGCAATGTAGCTCGGTGCATGGTCCAGAGAATAATGTATGGGAGGCATACATGCTACCTAGTACAGATATAGTACAGCAGGTACTGAGTCAGCTGTGAAATCATCTCATAACGTCTACCCTGGGTATCAGATTATGTTGGATAATCTTGCAATAGACACATGGCTCTGGACGCAGGTTGACTGCTTTTACCTCCCAGTGGTCATCTCGAAGAATCTAACTATCTATCTCTGCACGCATCTGTGTAGATAGAAACTGTGGCTCTCTGGGTGTAGAGTAAACCAACTGCCCATTACTAGAAATACCTAAGAGATCAGCCAACTCCTGGCAGTTCAGAACCCCTTTCACCCAGCTGGTGATCCAAAGCTCTTTGCCCCTCTCCACATCCTCTAGGTCACCCTCCACCTGAAGGTGATAGTAGAACTGCTTAACCAAGTCTGGGCGAGTGCAAGTCTCGTATAAGATCACTAGAAGCCAGCCCATATCGCCAAATGCCCTCTCCAAATCAAATAGGTCTAAGTGGGCTAGATTCACACACCGACCCCCTTCAACCTTCTTTCGGTCAAACTAAGGATATCACACTTCTGCTTCCACAGACCTGAAGCGAAGTGGGTCATGAACTTGAGGAACTTTGGTGCGAACCATGATAGCTGTAAGAAAAGAAAATAAGAAAACAAGTTAGATAAATTTGGAAAAATTTGACAGCATAACGACGTAAAATGAGAAAGACCTCGCTTTTCACCTAAACAGTTGGGCAGGAGGACTTACATAAGTCCCAAACCATCCTACAATGCATATCCAATCGAAAATTTTAACTAGGTAGGTTGAATTTGAAAAATTTTGACAATTGGGCAAAAACCCCAAATTTTAGGTTAAAAATGGAAATTTCAAAATTTTTACCAAACCAACCGATGAAACTCAAATTTCTTAAAGGCTTTCATCCATTGGGTGGCCAATAGCAAAATCCCCCAATAAAAATCAAATTTTTACGATTAGAAAAATATTAATTAAAAGAAAACCCTACAAATGACAAAAACCCTAGGTATGAAAGCTTAAAAATGAAAGAGAGTAGAGAACATACCCTAGGAACGGAATGTGGATCGTAGATCGAAGGAAAAATCAACAAGTTTGTATGGTCAACACTATAGCAACTCACTGGAGGTGAGTTGAGTAGAGACCGTAGGAGAAAGAAGCAGAATGAGAGGGAAAACTCTTGAAATAGGTTTTTAAAAACTTATTTTGGATCGTATGGTCGCACAATTCGACCAAAACCATCGATGATAGGATCGTCCATACGATCAACCATAGGGTCTCGATAAGTTGCAAGGGATGTGATGGTCACACCTATGGTCGCACAACATGCGACCGTAGGCCATCGACCGTATAACCTACTGTTGTCTGTTATTTTGATTCTGTTGGAACTTTTACCTATTGATTTTGTTTTTCTCTCGCCTTCCATTGTAAGACTAACCCAATACTTCCATCATATCTTGTCTCACATGTATAGCTTTTTCCAAGTACCATTCAACCAAGAATTTAAATGGCTGGAGACAGAGTAAGTAGAAGGAGACAAAATGCAAACCCATCTCCACCACCTATGGAGACTAATGACAATGAAGGTCAGCAAGGACAGGAAGGAAATATTGGAACTCAAAATGCTACACCTCAGAATGTGCACACCCAAGCCAACTCAACCAACCTACCTGCACCACCTACAGATTTGGCTACTGCGGTGATGAATTTAGCACAACAATTGCAACAAATACAGCAAGTACAAGCCAACATACAAGCTACTATGGGAATGGTTTTCCCAGCTACAAACACAACACCTCTACCTGCAGGAAAAGCTAGTACTGCACCTGGTGGTAGCAATACTGTACCTCAGGCACCGCAAACACCAGCAGTACAAGGCCAAGTGCAAAACCCTGAAGCACCGCAAGGCGGGTATAATCAAGGAAATTATCAGTACCAGCCACCTATGTATGGAGTATATGCACAGTATCAACTTGATCACTCCAGACTGATCGAGCATTTTCTAAAGTTGAAGCTGAAGGAATTTATAGGCAAGCCATCAGATCCGTTATGGCTAGCTCATTGGATCGATGAGATGGAAAGAAACTTTATGATGATGACTATAAATGAAGAAGAAAAGGTGTTATATGCCACTTTTATGCTGAAAGGTGTTGCGTACCATTGGTGGAAATCTAGTCGGAGTTATCTGTTAACAAAGCACGCCCAACTGACCTGGGCTATCTATAAAGAAGCTTTCTTCGAGAAGTATTTTTCCAGGAGTTTCAGAGATCAAATGGAAAAGGAGTTTTCGATTTTGTATCAGGGACAGATGACTGTAGACGCATATCAACAGAGTTATAAAGAACTATTTTTATTTGCTCCCTCTAACATATAAAAGGAAAATACCAAAATCAGAAGGTTTGTCATGGGACTCAGGGAAAGCATCCGTGAGCAAGTATTGGGACTGAAAAAGAAGATTTATAATGAAGCTGTACAGATTGCTCGAGTACTGGAATTGAGCCAGAGGGAAAGTTATTTTGCTTAGAACAGAGGTATTAAAATGCCGTTACTGTATAGGTAGATCTCATTGTGAAAAGACCTAATTACTGGATAATTCATAGGTAGAGCCAAAGGGTGTGAACTGTACAAGTTATCAATAACATTCATTAAATGAGGGAAGGGCTCCGGCGTATAGAGGGGGCCTCACTGTTTAAGAAGTAACCATAGAAACGATGGAACCCACTATTTTTTTTTAGTTTTTTTTTTGATACCTAGTATCGATAGAATTTCTTATTTCGAGGAGAAATGTTTGAAAAAAATCGTGGTTGGGAAGGTCATAGTAGCAAAAGCCATTGGAATTTTTATTTTATACATCGGACGAATCTGTTTTGTTATTAATAGACCGGAAAAAGGAAAAAGAATGGCTGAAAGAAAAGAAATCAATTTCAATTAGTTATTCATCAAAGTTTAATTTGATTCAATGACCAGAACTAGACGAGGATATATAGCTCGGAGACGTAGAACAAAAATGCGTTTATTTGCATCAACCTTTCGAGGGGCTCATTCAAGACTTACTAAAACAAATACTCAACAAAAAATGAGAGCTTTGGTTTCGGCTCATCGGGATAGGGGCAGGCAAAAGAGAAATTTTCGCCGTTTGTGGATCACTCGGATAAATGCAGTAATTCGTGAGAAAGGGGTATCGGAGGGAACTTAAAGACGTTTAAACCCTTCCATACTCAAGGCTTCAATGTTGCAGCCAAGACTACTCCGATAGCCCAACCTCAACAGAAGCAAAGTAATGCTGGAGTTAAATGCTTTAACTGTAATCAAGTAGGACATTATTCAAGAGAGTGTCCTAAGCCAAGGAAGTAACTACAACAAGGAAAGGTTTATGCAGTTACATCTGAGGATGCTGCCGCATCGCCTGATGTGGTCACAGGTATGACCTGAACTGTTCATTTTGTGCTACCTTGTGTAAGAATGTAGACTAAATTAAGTCAAATCATAGGTATCGTACCTATTAATGGCTTACCCGCCAGAGTACTCTTTGACTCTAGAGCTACTCATTTTTTTATATCTGTGTCATTTGGAAAGAAGTTAAATCTATCCCTCAGACCTTTAAACTACAAACTGCTTGTACGATCACCTATGAGATTAGAAGTGGAACTAGACAAAGGTTATGGACCATGTCTAGTTCTTATAGACGAGAAGATTTTGGATGCAACCTTAATTTAACTCGAGATGGCAAACTTTGACGTTATCTTGGGAATGGATTGGTTTGCTCGGCACTCTGCAAACCTATTATGCCTAGAAAAGAAATTGACGTTTAAAGACAAGGAAGGAGCAGAGTTTAGTTTTACGGTATTCAAACTTCCCCGTAAAAAAACTCATTCTCTCTGCATTGAAGGCTAGAAATTCCTAGAGAAAAGAGGAATTGGGTATCTAGTATCTGTGGTCGACCTCACTAAGGAAGCACCAAGAATGGAGGATATTGAAGTTCTGCGTGAATTTTTAAATGTATTTTCTGAGGAACTACCAGGACTACTACCTGATCGAGCGACATAGTTCGTTATAGATCTTATACCCAGAGCCGCACCAGTATCAAAAGCACCCTATCGAATGGCTCCTACTGAACTGAAGGAACTGAAGGTAAAATTACAGGAATTACTGGACAAGGGTTATATCAGACCTAGCATATCACCATGGGGAGCGCCAGTATTGTTCGTGAAAAAAAAGGATGGTAGCGTTCGACTGTGTATAGATTATCAGGAATTGAATAAGCTTACAATCAAGAATCGATACCCATTGCCTCAGATTGATGACTTGTTCAATCAGTTGCAAGGTGCCAAAGTGTTTTGCAAAATTAATCTTCGGTTAGGATACCATCAGGTGAAGATTAAGGAAGGTGATATTCTAAAGACAGCATTCAGAACCAGATATGGACATTATGAATATTTAGTCATGTCTTTTGGATTAACTAATGCACCTGTAACTTTTATGGAGCTCATGAAGGTATTCCATGATATGTTGGATACGTCAGTCATTGTATTTATTGATGACATACTAGTCTACTCTAAGCACAAAGAAACTCATGTCACAAATCTAAGAGCCGCTCTGCAACGATTAAGAAAAGAGAAGCTTTACCCAAAATTTACAAAGTGTAAATTTTGGCTAAATGAAGTCGCTTTCTTAGGCCATATTGTATCCGCTGAAGAAATTAAAGTGGATCCTAGCAAGATTGAAGCCATTGTGAAATGGGAAGCACCTAGGAATGTTGCAAAAGTCAGAAGTTTCTTAGGTTTAGCTGGTTACTATCGACAATTCATGGAATATTACTCTAGAATCACCGTACCTCTCACCAGTCTAATAAAGAAAGGAGAAAAATTTGTTTGAATCGATAAATGTGAAGAATGTTTTCAAACATTGAAGGCTAGATTGGTATCAGCTTCCATCTTGACTATTCCGATCCCAGGACAACCATTTACCTTGGACACTGATGCGTCTGGGTTAGGTTTAGGATGTGTGCTCATGCAAGGAGAACAAGTAATTGCATATGCCTCAAGACAACTGAAGACACATGAAAAGAACTATGCCACTCTTGACTTGGAATTAGCAACAGTAGTACATGCTGTTAAGATATGGGGACATTATTTGTATGGAGAGAAATTTCAGATTAAATTAGATCATAAAAGACTCACTCATCTTTTTAATCAGAAGGAGTTGAACATGAAACAAAGAAGATGGCTCGAATTATTGAAGGATTATGATTGTGATATCCAGTATCATCCAAGAAAAGCTAATGTAGTTGCTGATGCACTAAACAGGAAAGCTATGATAGAATCCCAAGAAGAAGTTAGTGTAAATGTTGTGGCGTGTGTCAGGGAGAGTATTTAATTATGGTAAAGTACATTTCGTGATTGATATTCTGAATGAATCAACCGGTCAAGGGTTTATTCATCTATTCTCAAACATATTTGCTACATTGAAGACTATACTTGATCTATTAGATGAAGTGAAAGCCGCTATTAAATCAGACCCTTATTTGAGAACGGTGCAAGAAGACCTCAAAAAAGGTAGGACTACTCCTAAGTTCACCTTGGACATTGAAAAGGTACTAAAATACAAAGGAAGGGTATGTATTCCTGAAAATGAAGACTTAGACATTAGACACAGACTAATGAAGGAAGCTCACACCATCGCTTATTCGGTACATCCTGGAAGTACGAAGATGTATCATGATCTGAAGAAAATATATTGGTGGAGAGGAATGAAAGCGAATGTAGCTAAATTTGTGTCTCAATGCTTGAATTGTCAGCAAGTAAAGGCTGAAAGGCAAAGACCTGTAGTATTTTTGCAACCACTACTAGAACTAGCCTAGAAATGGGATTGCATCACTATGGACTTCGTCACTGGATTACCATTGACTCCCCGAGTAGTTGACACAATCTGGGTTATTGTGGATCGTTTGACTAAGGCAACTCGTTTCATAGCTATACGACCTCAGTATACCCTAGAGAGGTTAGCTAAGATTTATGTAGATAATATTGTCCGATTACATGGTGTACCTGAAAGCATTATGTCCGAGAGAGACCCACGCTTTACCTCAAAGTTTTGGAAAAGATTATAGAAGGCTATGGATACAACATTGAAGTTTAGTATTGCATTCCATCCTCAGACAAACGGACAGTCGGAGCGTACTATTCAGATTTTAAAAGACATGCTTCGAGCTTGTGTCATTGATTTCAAAGGATCATGGGATGAGAAATTACCATTGATTGAGTTCGCTTATAATAACAACTATCAAGCGACTATACAGATGTCACCCTATGAAGCACTGTATGGTAGGAAATATCGAACTCCTTTGTTTTGGAGTGAAGTTGGAAAACGGAGTATTATTGGACCATAGTTTGTTGAAGAGACATCTCAAGTAGTCGACATTATCAAGGAAAGAGTCTGAATAGCTTAGAACCATCAGAAACAATATGCAAATAATCGACGCAGAGATCTCGAATTTACCATAGGTGATAAGGTATTTCTGAAAATATCTCCTATGCGTGGTTTAAAAAGGTTTGGACAGAAGGCAAAGCTGTGTCCCAGATATATTGGACCTTATGAAGTTCTAGATAGACGTGGAAAATTAGCATATCAGTTAGCACTACCACCATCCATGTCAAGCGTGCATGATGTATTTCATATCTCATTACTAAAGAAGTGCGTCAGAGATCTAACACACATGTTAACAACAGATCCACCAGATTTGATTGAAGATTTGATGTTCAAAGTAGTACCTTTTGAGATCACTAGTTGGAAGGTGCAACGTCTTCGCAATCGCGACATTTACCACGTTAAGGTTATTTGGATAAACCAAAATATAGAAGAAACATGGGAAGAAGAGAACGCTACGCGGAAGCAATATCCTTACATATTCGACTCGGAAGTTATGTGCAAATTTTGAGGACGAAATTTATATAAGAGGGAGGGGGAGCTGTAAGACCCGCACTCCACTAACTTGGTTTAACCATGTCGTGCCAGGTCTTCCCATCATTTCTGGACCAAGTGGACCGAGCGTGTAAAGATAGATCACAAACCAGGTATGAGAATCGAGTTAAAAACACTAAAAACATACCTAAGGTCGCATGCCTAGGTAGGTATGGTCAACCATAAGGAAGGGAACCAAAAATCTCAAATTCAGAACCCTACAGTCGATGATCTTGACCCTACGGTCGACGATTTTGACCCTACGGTTGACGGTTTATGCGACTGTATGACCGACCATGAGAACCCAGATCAGACTCCAAGTTTTGAAAACTTTCCTAAACTAAGTGTAAGCATCCCATTTTTACCATTTTCAACTGAACAAAGTCCTACTGGTGTGTGGACAACAAAGGAAGAGAGATGAGTAAAAATTTGGTTTTTACTACGACCTTGAAGTAGTTTTTGGTGGGTCCCACAACAAGGTCACAGGCTGTAATCTGCATGAATGCATAGGTCGTGGAAGTATCATCGAAATGAGACTAGAATTGCTCAATTCTGATATCAAATGAAGAAGATATAATCATTTTAGTCGGATGATACGTACAAGGGAGGTTTATGAAATTATCATAAATAATCCAAGGGGCTTTCATGTAAATTATCGTAAGTTGGATTGTTTGAATTTCAAATCATCATATCTTGACCATCCGACATCCAAATCATATGGTTTAAGTACCATTATTCTTTATTTTTTGTCCTCTTCAAAATCGACATGAAAAATCCCGGGTAGAAGTCACCGGTGGGCCCCATACAAGCTTTCATGCAAAATTATAGTTAGAACTTCAAAGCTTCATATCTTTGTTGTTCTACATCGAATTCAGATGATTCCAAGGCCATTATTCTTTATTTGTGATGTCCTACAAAGTGGACGTGAAAAATCTCAGGTAGAAGTCTCCGGAGGGTCCAATGCAAAATTACATATGGAAATGATCATTTAATCTTTGGAAATTCATATTTTGATCACACCATATCCAAATCAGGTAAATTTCAGTTTCATTATGTTTCATTTTTAGTATTCTACAAAGTGGACGTAAGAGATTTCCAGTAGAAGTCCCCGAAGGATCCCATGCAAAAGGGTCAGCCAAATTATCGATAATTGGCCTGCTTAAACTTTAGAAATTCGTAAGTTGGCCATTTTATTTCCAAATGAGGTGATTCAAGCTCCAATATTCCTCATTTTTAGTGTTCTACAAAGTGAACGTAGAAAATTTAGAATAGAGGCTATCAAAAAATTCCATGCAGAATGGCAACAGAAATAGCCATGAAATGACAGAGAGAGAAACCCAGTCAATCCAGTCAACTCATCTCAACCCAAGCCAATCTTGGCCCAACCCAGTCAATCCTTGTCATTCTGGACCAAATCTATTGGACACATGTGCATGCATATTATTTATATTATACATATTATTAGATTATGTATTGTTTTAAGTATTAAATTATATTTTTATGGATTAAATTTATGTATATATATTTATTGGAGGAGATAGCTGGTAATGGTTCGGATAGGCTAGGAAAGAGATCCGAAAAGAGATTGAATAGAGATTGTGGAGAAGAAAAAAAGAAAAGAAAAGAGAGAAGGGAAGGGGGCGTGAAAGAGAGAATCAGAGAGAGATTGGGAAAAAGAAAAAAAGAAAGAAAAGAGAGAATAAGAGAGAATAAGAGAAAGAGAAAGAAATAAAAGAAAAAAGGAAAAAAAAAGAAGGAACTTTCACGTTTTCTAGAAAGAAAATGTAAAGGACAGAGAGAAGGGAAGAAAAGGAAAGAATGAGAAGAAGAGAAGAAAAGGAAAGAAAGAAAAGAAAAGAAAAGGAAAGAAGAAAAGGAAAAAGAAAGAAAAGAGAAGAAAAGTAAAGAAAGAGAAGAAGAGAAGAAAAGAAAGAGAGAGAAGAAGAGAAGAAAAGGAAAAAAGAAAGAAAAGAGAAGAAAAGGAAAGAGAGAGAAGAAGAGAAGAAAAGGAAAGAAAGAGAAGAAGAGAAGAAAAGGAAAGAGAGAGAAGAAGAGAAGAAAAGGAAAAAGAAAGAAAAGAGAAGAAAAGGAAAGAATGAGAAAAAGAGAAGAAAAGGAAAGAGAGAGAAGAAGAGAAGAAAAGGAAAGAAAGAGAAGAAGAGAAGAAAAGGAAAGAAAGAGAGAGATTGGGAAGAAAAAAAAGGAAGAAAAAGAAGGAAAGAAGAGGAGACGAGATCTAGAAAAGGGAGAAGAAGGAAAGAAGAGGGAAGAGGGAAGAGGGAAAGAAGAACGAGAGAAAAGAGAGGGCTGAGAGGGAGAAAAAAAAAGGAGGGAAAAAAAGAAAGAAAAAAAAAAAGAAAACCGGTGAGATTGAGAGAGAGAGAGAGAGAGAGGGCAATAAGAAGAAGGAAAATAGAGAGAGAGGAGGAGAAAAAAAATCTGGAAAATGAAAAGGAGAGGGAAAGAGGGCGTTGAAAAAAAAATAAAGGGGGAGAAGGAGCGGGAGAAGAAGAGGGAAGCAGCCTAGAAGAAGAAGAAGAGGAAAGCAGCCGAGAGAGAGAGAGAGAGAGAGAGAGAGAGAGAGAGAGAGAGAGAGAGAGAGAGAGCTGCAAGCGCAGGTAAGCCCCTCTCTCCCATTTGTTTTCTTCCCATTTGTTTTCTTTACCTGCAAAATCCCAACACTATAGCCATTACCCGGATCAGTCCCTATTACCTATACAGCCACCGACTACCTTCGAAGCCTCTATCCATTCCTTCCATTGAGAACCATTCCATTTAATCTCCTGTCCTGTCTTTCACCTAGATTTGTTACTCCCTCACCTACAGCTGACTTGTTGCTACCTATAAGCATCATCGAAACCAACAGCTGTCCAGTTGCAGCCATGACCACCTCTCACCTGCAGACTCACTTTTCATCGATCTTCTTAGCAAGCCCAACCGATTACCTATACACCGGCTCCCTGATTACCTTCATCACTCAAAACCTACAGCCAACTTTACACTTGTCCTATTATCCGATCAACCCAACACCCAAGCAAACCCAATACCTCATCCTCACTCTTACCTGTTACAACTCCCCTGAATCACCTGCTCCCTACTCTATGATCTCCTGTACCCATCATGAATCCTTGATTCTGATTCCAATAATTTGATCATATTTGTATGTTGATCATTGATTTAATCAATATAAACCATACGTTGGGCATTTATTTTGATCATGTTATGTGACTATTGACTTGATTAAATTTGGGAACACTGACCATGATAATTTTAATGTGTTGATCTTGACCGTCAATCATGATAATTTTAATGTGTTGATCTTGACAATTGATCATTTTAATGTGTTGATCTTGACCGTCAATCATGATAATTTGAATGTATTGATATTGACCATGTGATCATGAAAATTTTAATCCATATGATTTGATCCTTACCCATCTGATCATGATCCTTACCACCTAATTTGATCCTTATCCTTTTGATCTTGATTCCTACCATCCGGTCAGCATCTACACAACCATTTGATCAGACCAAGACACCATCATATCAAACCATCATCTTCACCATCTAATCAAGCCATCATCCTATCAGATCATCCTCACCACCAGATCAGATTATCATCATCGTCAAATTAGATCATCACCACAACTCTATCTCACACTATCTGATCATCATCTACACCATCTGATCGTCATCACCATCATCACCATCGTCACCATGTGATTGACAATATTGCTATGTTTTTAGATGTTCATTTGTTATGTTTGGAATGCTTATTGCTACATCCGTGTACTGCACATGCTCATTGCTACATCTGTCTGCTACACATGCTTATTGTTATATCTGTTTGCCACATGCTTATTGCCATATTTAGATGCTTACTGCTATATTTAAAATACTACCACTGCTATAGTTGGAATGTTTTCATTTACCATATTTGTCTTGGAAAGAGATAAGTTGGAAAAATAGCAATTAGGGCAAGATAAACCCTATAATAAAGAGAATAATTAGGGTATAAAACCCTAAAAAATGAAAATCACAATGAAAAAGGGATAGAAAATCCTAGAAGCCTGAAAATGGAAACAATAAAAATGGTAGGAATTTAGGTCTCATCTCTAGATCCTAGTGATAAAAATGGAAACAATAAAAATAGTAGGAATTTAGGTCTCATCCCTAGATCCTATTGATAAAAATGGAAATAATTTGGTACACATCCCAAATCCAAATGGTAGGAATTTAGGTCTCATCCCTAGATCCTATTGACAAAAATGGAAAGAATTTGGTACACATCCCAAATCTAAATGATAGGAATTTAGGTCTCATCCCTAGATCCTATTGACAAAAATAGAAATAATTTGGTACACATCCCAAATCCGAATGATATAAATTTAGGTCTCATCCCTATATCCTATTGACAAAAATGGTAGGAATTTGGTACACATTTCAAATCCGACTCTCACAATCATTTTGAACTACGTCGTACCTGATTTCTAGGGCAAACCCTAGAATACGTAGGCAATTTGGGAATCCCAAATACGGTACAGAGCCATCCATCAACCATACATCCAGCATAAACTTCAACTTGAATAAAAAAATCTAATTGAAGCACATGCATAAATCACTTTCATAATCTTTAATCAGAAAACCCATTCGAACTACGTTTTTGGACTTGATTTCAAAGATTGGAATACGTAGGCAGTTTGAGATGTCTTACACGTCTCAGATTCAGTTCAAGACCAAACCATCTTTGGTCCGGTTCACTGTATAATATTGTACATTATATTTGCTTGTTTATTTGATTTAAAATATGATTGGCTGAACCATAGGTTAGAATAACTTAGCAACTTGGTTTAGGACATCCCCCATTGAACCCTAGTCATCCAGCTGACCAAGCACAGTCAAAATTAGAGTTTAAGGAAAGTTTAGGAAGCCGATATTGATCGAGCGGTTTGGGTGCTTAACACCTTCCCATAACCGTATCCTGAGTACTTACCTGATCTCTTGCAGACCAAAGAACTGATACATTGGGTCATGAGTCAATAAAAGTCTTACCTTAGGGTGAGGCTACATTTTTAGAGGTCCTAGACCTTAATCTAGGTGGCAACTCCAACAGAACGAACAATTGATCTTCATCGATACAGATCCACATTCATCCCGAGGAGGATCATCAATTTCCCATTGTCCTCAGTGGCGACTCCGCTGGGGATTAATATTCAAACTCCTAGGATACTTTTCTTATATTGATTTGCTTGACATTTGATGCTAGATCTAGGGTACTATATTCATTGTTTTTGCATATGGCTTTGGGGGGTATGGGTTTAACCACACTTTCGTGCGAGTAGCCGAACTAGGCCCCATGCATATGGACAGCCCGCTAAGTGAACACACAACCTTGGCCTGTACTTTGTGAGATCATGACCCGCTAGCAGCCTCTGACAAGCATTTCTTGGGTCAGCCCGGGAATGCGTTATGCTACTCCACGTCGCTTGATCCTTGCATCATAGTATATAAAGGGATTGGGGGCCCATTATTCATCGTGCATTCGGTGATAGGTTACCTTGTCCTCGTCAAAGTGGTCTTTTCTGTCCTAACCTAGTTTGAGCCACATGTATTTTATTTTTGGTCCATCTTTGAACCAACATGGTAAAATCTACTCGATCATAATATTTACATCTGAGACATCGAAGTTCTGCCAGTTTTTGTCCTTGACTTGTCAATATGTTTGGATCCACACTTGAATATTCTTGTCTCTCACTCGTTGGGTGCGTGAGGGTTACGTATACCCGCATACACATTAGTATGGGCGGTCTATACACGCTCTCCATCATAAAAAGCTCATTTTGTTTACCGTTCAATATTGATATAATCTCAAAGAACGATTAGAAAATCCCTATCACGACATAGATACTGTGATCAAGTCGAAATTTATCGGTTTGTTCAATCATGAACCACTTTTGTCATCCTTCATGAAAACTATAAATAAGCATATCCGTTTCAATTTCTTAGAATTTTATGAACCACATGGTCAAACCTTGGTGCTACAATGATCCATTCGAAATCTTGAGACCCCAAGACCAATCATGGGGTTATTCAAATATAAATAAATTGTTACAGATGATGTCTAATGGTCGGTTTTCATAAAGGAGCTAACTTTGTTTGGTCGAGTCAGCTTGTATGTGTATGTGTATTCTTTTCATGTCCAGTCACTTTTGAGTCTTAACCTTCGTTCATTGTTTATATAGAAAGAGAAAAAAAAAACATAAAAAAAAACCAAAAAAACCAAAAAGCCAAAAAAAAAGAAAAAAAAAAGAAAATAAAGGTTGAACTAGGGATGATAGGATTTTCTAGACTTAAGAGAACACCTGAGTGAGTAGACAAAGCATCCACTCTTATTACATCCACTCATAGGAAGGTCTCATCATCACCGGTTCATGTCTCGGTTCATGTTCACAAAGAGGACTTTTGTACCTCAAATTAAATGTTGGAATGGTTTGAAGACAGTATATTGAGAGCCCAAATATTTCAAAGCAAAATTAAAATTTCAAGATCGGAGTTGAGGAATCCAAGAGGTTAGAAAACTGAATCATAAATTCTGAGAGATTACATGTTTCTTTCCCATGTTAGCATACTTGCCAATTTTAAATGGAAAAACTAAGATTGGAAAGCATTTCGTTCACCCTTGGCAATTGAGCCACTTTCACTGAAGGAGTTGGTTTTTGACTCCCAAATTACTTACATCACCCAAGGTGACCATGACTCAATGGAATAGCTCTTGAACCTTCAAGAATGTCCCACCCACCTCCCAAAATCCAGGATGAAAAGGAAGACCATGTGGTCAATTATATCACAAAATTAAGGTAGCCTGAAAATGAACTTCATGTACACCCTAAACTGGGGCACAACCAAAATTTCAGTGTCACACCCCAATTTCGACTGAACAAGACGTATGAGTGAACCGTCATGGAACCAACGGTTTACACAAGGATCTCTATAAGACCGTGTCCACTCATACAAACCATTGCACATAACCACAATCAGAATCTAAATAATACAGCGGAAGTCATTAAATAAATGAACTGAGTATCTATTGATAAATTTAAATAACATAATCAATTATCCAAATTTCCAAACATAAAATATAATATCCACTAAATCCAACTAAAAATAACTGAAAATAAATAAAAGTCAATCAAAGGTACACGCAGAAGAAACACTCGCATGAAGCGTCATGCTCGTCCTCTCCTGCCTGTACATCCAAAGCAGCAATGCCACCATACGCCGGAGCGTTCATGTAGTCTTCCACCGTGTAATCTGCATCAACATCTAAAAACAATGAGTACACAAAGGGTGAGCTCACAACTTAGCTCAGTAAGACAATCAGACAGTTTCACAATATTATGCATGAGTAACAATCATTTTATGCTGTGGTCTGATTTAAGTTTGCAATGTGCTATAGAAAGGTTTGGTGGCCGCCTCACCTCTATACACGAGTGTGTGGCATCGCACAGTAGATCACACCACCAACGACCCACATGCACCCATCATGGAATAGAGATAGAGCTAAGGTATACCCGCACCTCCCCTGAAACTCCACCCATACCAGTACCTAAGCCCCTACTGGCCAGGGCTTGTAAACTGGGCTCGCAACTAACCAATCCTATATGTCATCAATGTAGGCTCTATCCCAGTACAGTCGTCTACAGCATAGAGATAGAGCTAGAGCGTGCAGTCTGGGCTGGAGACCACAATGCCTCACCTCCCCCATATACCCTACCCGCAACAAGCATACTAGGATAAAACAATACGCAGGTAGATCCTATCCCAACATAACTCCCTAGGGCATAGAGATAGAGCTAAAGCATCGTGGCCAGGCCAACGTCAACTTCGGAGACCACAGTGCTACATCATCATGGCCATGTCAACGTCAACATCGGAGACCACCGTACCATGACCTTCCCCTGATACCCAACCCATACCAAGCATGTTAAAATAGAATACTACAAAGGGTGCCAGAGTGAGGAATGATCCCAGACCCACCAATGAAAACAATCACATCTTATCATGCATGAACAATAATAATAGCTGAAAGTAAAGGATGACATGTGAATATGCATAAACATCACATCATATATATTCAGGGTTATTAACAACGATTTACTATCCATTAATTATTAGGGTTTAGGTCAGATTCCCTTACCTGACACTGATTTGATAGCTTGCTCCACATCGCAAGATCCAAACGTGCTATCACAAAGTCCTACATAATATTAGGGTTCAATTAGAATAGTTTATTAGGGTTTACGTTGGTCAAAAAACCAATGAGGTTACAAAATACACTCACAGTGCTGACCGTTTGCATGTACCGGTCATAGCTCTGTGGGGAAATCCGGCGACTGGTATGGTCAGCCGGTCCCCACAGACCAGCCCCCCAGAAGGTACCGGTCGCAACATACCGATCGCATAGGGTGCAACCGGTACAGTCGACCGGTATGTCTTCGGAAGACCATACACTTGGTTTTTCGACTGCCGTCGATCATTCTCTATTGATTCCAGGGTTTCTCCTATCCATTCTAAGTCTGAGCTTTGAGTTAGAGTTATCTCCAACTCATGTAAGTCTAGTTTCGATGAATATCATCCTAGAACTCGAATCTAGGGTTTGACAGAAATTTAGGGTTTAATGGCCAATTAGGGTTTTAGTACCTGCTTTGCATGGTGTTGATCCACCCATACAACTATCCTAGTCATAGAGTAAGAAGAATGGTTCAAACACTTACCGTTGACTGGGGTAAGGTGAGCGTCGTCGAACGGCAAGGGTGGCACTTCCTTCTTCTTCCTAGCTTCTTCTCCTTCTCCAACCTCCTTCTCCTTTCTAGAGTTTGTGAGGAATAATGGAAAGGATTTGAGGAGGGTTAGAGGTGTTTATATAGGCTAGGATTAGGGTTTAGTAACCCTATTAGGATTAGGAAAGTCTTAGGATTCGGAATTTGGAAAATGGGACCCACAGAGATCCAATTCCGGATCTTGGTAGTCTGCTGTGCAGACCATACCGGTCGACCGGTACCAAGACCGGTACCATCGACCGGTATGAGTAAAATCATACTTATTTTGGTCTGTTTGGTCTGATTTCGTGCCTGATTGTCATCCGCTCGTCTCGTCTGGCCCGGTGATGATCGGAAGACCTGTTACGACATGAAATCAAGGTTTAGATCGGGTTCACGGAGTGCGGGTCTTACAACTCCCCCACCCTTAAAAGAAAGTTCATCCCCGAAATTTGCATGTAGGTCTCACAACTCCCCCACCCTTAAAAGAAATTTCGGCCTCAAAATTTGAACGTACCTTGATTGTCAAAAAGATTAGGGTACTCCTTCCTCATCGCGCTCTCCTCCTCCCAAGTAATTTCTTCGACATCTTGGCTTTTCCAATGCACTTTCACATAATGGATATCCTTGGTTCGAAGTTGCTGTACCTTTCGGCTTGAGAGCATCACAAGCACCACTTCAAATGTTAAGTCTTCAGTCAAGTCTGGGGGGTCTGCTGTCAAGATGTGCGATGGATCCCTGACATACTTCTTCAATAATTATACATGGAACACATCATGAACGCTTGACATAGATGGTGGTAGAATCAATTGATATGCTACATTACCACGTCTGGTCAATATCTCGTATGGTCCCACAGACCTGGGGCGTAGCTTCCCCTTCTTACCAAACCTTTTAAAACCTCGCACCGGTGATATCTTCAGGAATACCTTGTCACCCACTGCAAACTCCAAATCTCGACGTCGATTATCCGCATAGTGCTTCAGTCAAACTTGAGCTGTCTTTACTCTCTCCTTGATTTGATCAATCACTCGACAAGTTTCTTCAACGAACTTCGATCCTACAATTCTTCTTTCTCCCACCTCGTTCCATAAAAGAGGTGTTTGACACTTTTTCCCATAGAGTGCTTCATATGGAGCCATCTGAATTGTAGCCTGGTAGCTATTATTATAAGCAAACTCGATGAGCGATAGCTTCTCGTCCCAAGGTCCTTTGAAATCTAGGGCATAAGCTCGGAGCATATCTTCTAAAATTTAAATAGTTCGTTCTGACTGCCCGTCCGTCTGAGGGTGAAAAGCTGTAGTGAACTTCAACTTTGTTCCCATAGCTTTCTGTAATCCTTCCCAAAACTTTGATGTAAAACGGGGATCTCTATCAGATACTATACTCTCTGGGATGCCATTTAATCTGACTATATTGTCAACATATAACTTGGTCAGCTTGTCCATGGTATACTGAGGTTTGATCGCAATGAATCGACCTGTCTTGGTAAGTCGATCAACGATTACCTAAACTGCATCCACTGACCTTGGTGTCAAAGGTAGGCCAGCGACGAAATCCATAGTAATGCAATCCCACTTCCACGCAGGCTCTGGTAGTGGTTGCAGCAAGCCTACGGGTCTCTGCCTTTCTGCTTTAACTTGTTGACAATTCAGACATTGGAACACAAAACGAGTTATATCCGCTTTCATACCCCTCTACCAATACAATCTTCTTAAATCTTGGTACATTTTGGTACTTCCTGGATGTACCGAATATGGAGTGTAATGAGCTTCAATCATAACTCGATCTCTGATATTGCAGTCTTTACTCCCAGGCATACATAACCGTCCACGATACTTGAGTACCTTGTCTGAATCCAAGGTAAAGTTAGGATTGCTTGTACGCTTCTCTAAGTTTTCTTACACTGTCTTGAGATGTGGATCCTATAGAATTGCTATCTTGACTTCATCAACTAGATCCGGTGAGATCTTCAAAGCTGCGAACATCATGGTGAACTCATGAATTAAGCCTTGTTTAACTGGATCTTCTATAGTTTCTATTATATACTCTTCATCGCCTTCAATTGAACTTGAGGCTGCAGCACATAATGCTGCATTTGTACTTGGTCCTGCCTCAGGTTTTGATGCCCACTTTCTGCTTAAGGCGTCAGCCACAACATTAACTTTACCCGGATGGTACTGGATGTCACAGTCATAATCTTTTAATAACTCCAGCCATCTCCTTTGTCTCATATTCAGATCCTTCTGAGTGAAAAGATAAGTTAAGCTCTTGTGATCCGACATAATCTAAAACTTTTCACCGTACAAGTAGTGTCTCCATGTTTTGATGGCATGTATAACCGCTGCTAACTCCAAATCATGTGTTGGATAATTCTTCTCATGCTCTTTTAACTGTCTTGATGCGTAAGCAATTACCTATTCTCCTTGCATCAATACACACCCAAGACCCAACCCTGAAGCATCCATATATAAGGTAAACGGTACGCTTGGTTCTGGGATGGTCAAGATAGGTGCAGAGACTAGTCTTGACTTCAACGTCTAAAAGGACTTCTCGCACTCATCTGTCCATATGAATTTCTCCCCCTTCTTGGTTAATATGGTGAGTGGAACAACGATCCTGGAGTAATCCTCCATGAATCTTCTATAATAACCAGCCAACCCAAGGAAACTATGAATCTCCGCAATAGATTTTGGTGCTTCCCATCCTACTATAGCAGCTATTTTACTTGGATCAACCTTAATACCGTCTTCAGATACTACATGGCCCAAGAATGCCACTTCCTTCAGCCAAAACACACACTTCTTGAACTTAGCATACAGCTTCTCCCTTCTCAGCCGTTGTAGGGCTGCTCTCAAATGTGTTGTATGAGTTTCCCTGTCCTTTGAGTAGACCAATATTTCGTCGATGAATACGATGACCGAAGTGTCCAACATATCATGAAACACTCGGTTCATCAGTTCCATGAACGACGCTGGTGCATTAGTCAACCCGAACGACATAACTAGAAACTCATAATGCCCATATCTTGTCCTGAAAGCACTCTTCGGAATATCTCCGGCCTTGATCTTCTGAGGAATCCGAATGATGGGGATTTATTCTACTGTGCCCCTAAGATGAAGGGCTTTCTCACTGACGATCTGCACCAGGAGATCTCAGAGCAACTTCTCAACCCTGGGGAACCCATGAAGGCTGCTAGTCTGAAGCCCCTAGCTCGAGTTTATAGCCGCATCATCCAGCACAACATTGTGCCCCAGAGCGGCCACTACAGTGAGTTATCCCAGCTCACTCAGTACCTGACTTACTGCGTTTGCACTGGGGAGCAGGTTTGCCTTCCTTATATCATCATTGAGACCATGCATCAGGCTACACTACCCGGTCAGTCCAGTAACCTTCCCTATGGCCGGCTCATCACCACTCTTCTACAGCGGCTACGAGTGAATATGAGGGGTGAGATTGCTGTGGAGGACACTATGACTTCTGACATCGACTGGGATGCCATCCTGCGGATGCAGATGGATAATCTACCGCTCAGCGATGAGGATTTGGAGGCTTGTCCTCGCCCACTTAGGAGGGTAGCAGCCGCGACAGCAGCAACAGCAGCAGCTAATGCTGCTCATGCAGCAGAGGCAGCGGGTGATGATGAGGGTGTCGATGATCATATGGAGGATGTTCCAGTGCCAGCACCACATCCCACATATGCAGCGGGACCATCTCAGCCTCATCCTGACACCGTGATGGGTATGTTCATGGAGATCAGGGACGCTCAGCGTGAGATGAGCCGTGACTTGGGGCACTTGGCTCGCAGCCTCAGAGTCACTAAGGATCAGGTGCACTGGCTTAGGGTCACATACGAGCGGGATTATGACATAGCGAACCCTATTCCTCCTAGGCCCCCTACCCCACGATTGTCCTCTTGTTTTCTCTCTCTTGACAGTTTATATAACAGGATAACCGTCCGATTTGTGGACCGTACCCTGTAGCACTATTAACTTATCACTCTTTTAACATTTTAATAGAAATTTTATGGTTTTTCCTATCTAGAGCATGTGTATTTATTAATTCGATAATTAATATAGTATATTATGCTCTTTCATATTTAGTCTCAGGTGTCAAACAATGCTTAAGGTGTGTTCTTATTAAATCTTTTAATTTTTCCTATCTCAGTTCATCGACTTGGTTAAGTGCAATATGGTCTATTGGACAGAGCCTAGGAGCTCTGATACCAAGTTGCCACACCCCAATTCCGACTGAACCAGAAGTGTAAGTGAACCGTTATGGAACCAACGGTTCACACCAGGATCTCTATAAGACCATGTCCACTCATACAAACCATTGCACATAACCGCAATCAGAATTTCAATAATACAGCAGAAGTCTTTAAATAAATGAACTGAGTATCTATTGATAAATTTAAATAACATAATCAATTATCTAAATTTCCAAACATAAAATATAATATCCTTACATCCACTAAATCCAACTAAAAATAACTAAAAATTAATAAGTCAATCAAAGGTACACGCAGAAGGAATACTCGCATGAAGCGTCATGCTCATCCTCTCCTGCTTGCACATCCAAAGCAGCAACGCCACCATACGCCGGAGCGTTCACGTAGTCGTCCACCGTGTAACCTGCATCAACATCTAAAACCGATGTGTACACAAAGGGTGAGCTCAAAACTTAGCTCAGTAAGACAATCAGACAGTTTCACAATATTATGCATTAGTAACAATCATTTTATGCTGTGGTCTGATTTAAGTTTGCAATGTGCTATAGAAAGGTTTGGTGGCCGCCTCACCTCTATACACGAGTGTGTGGCATCGCACAGTAGATCACACCACCAACAACCCACATGCACCCATCATGGAATAGAGATAGAGCTAAGGTATACCCGCACCTCCCCTGATACTCCACCCATACCAGTACCTAAGCCCCTACTGGCCAGGGCTTGCAAACTGGGCTTGCAACTAACCAATCCTATATGTCATCAATGTAGGCTCTATCCCAGTACAGTCGTCTACAACATAGAGATAGAGCTAGAGCGTGCAGGCCGGGCTGGAGACCACAATGCCTCACCTCCCCCTGATACCCTACCCGCAACAAGCATACTAGGATAAAACAATACGCAGGTAGACCCTATCCCAACATAATTCCCTACGGCATAGAGATAGAGCTAAAGCATCATGGCCAGGCCAGCATCAACATCGGAGACCACAGTGCTACATCATCATGGCCAGGTCAACGTCAACATCGGAGACCACCGTGCCACGGCCTTTCCTTGATGCCCCATCCGTACCAAGCATGTTAAAATAGAATACTACAAAAGGTGCTAGAGTGAGGAATGATCCCAGGCCCCATGCCCTTCCCATTCGACACACCAACGAAAAAAATCACATGCCTAACAATCACATCCTATCATGCATGAACAATAATAATAACTAAAAGTAAAGGATGACATGTGAATATGCACAAACATCACATCATATATATTCAGGGTTATTAACAGCGATTTACTGTCCATTAATTATTAGGGTTTAGGTCAGATTCCCGTACCTGACGCTCGTTTGATAGCTTGCTCCACGTCGCAAGATCCAAACGTGCTATCACAAAGTCCTACATAATATTAGGGTTCAATTAGAATAGTTTCTTAGGGTTTATATTGGTTGGAAAACCAACGAGGTTACAAAATACACTCACAGAGCTGACCGGTTGCATGTACCGATCACAGCTCTATGGGGAAATCCAACGACCGGTATGGTCAGTTGGTCCCCACAGACCAGCACCCCGGAAGGTACCGGTCGCACAGGGTGCAACCGGTACAGTCGACCGGTATGTCTCCGGAAGACCATACACTTGGTTTTTCAACTACCGTCGATCATTCTTTATTGATTCCAGGGTTTCTCTTATCCATTATAAGTCTGAGCTTTGAGTTAGAGTTATCTCCAACTCATGCAAGTCTAGTTTCGATTATATCATCCTAGAACTCGAATCTAGGGTTTGATAGAAATTTAGGGTTTAATGGCCAATTAGGGTTTTAGATCAATACCTACTTTGTATGGTGTTGATCCACCCATACAACTAACTTAGAGTCATAGAGTAAGAAGAATGGTTCAAACACTTATCGTTGACTGGCGTAAGGTGAGCGTCGTCGAACGGCAAGGGTGGCACTTCCTTCTTCTTCCTAGCTTCTTCTCCTTCTCCAACCTCCTTCTCTTTTCTAGATTTTGTGAAGAATAATGGAAAGGATTTGAGGAGGGTTAGAGGTGTTTATATAGGCTAGGATTAGGGTTTAGTAATCCTATTAGGATTAAAAAAGTCTTAGGATTCAGAATTGGGAAACTGGAACCCACAGAGATCCAATTTTGGATCTTGGTAGTCTGCTGCGCAGACCATACCGGTCGACTGGTACCAAGACTGGTACCATCGATCGATATGAGTAAAATCATACTTATTTTGGTCTGTTTGGTCTGATTTCGTACCTGATTGTCATCCGCTCATCCCATCTGGCCCGATGATGATCAGAAGACCTGTTACGACATGAAATCAAGGTTTAGATCGGTTCACAGAGTGCGGGTCTTATAGTTAGTGTACCCTAAATTAGGGCACAACAAAAATATCAGTGCACCCTAAACTAGGGCATAATTAAAATGTTAATGGATTCAAAGTGGGGCAAACCAAAAAGGTGATGGACCAACTGGGGTATAGGTCAGAGTTTCATGACATCCAAACTGGGGCATAAGATTGGGATACATCAAACTAGACTGAGGCATAGACCAAGTGAATGTCAAACCCGAACTGGGGCATAAATCAAAATGATAATAGACTCAAGAGGGGTTTAGCTCAAAATGGAAAGGGTCAAACACATGTCGATAGATAGGCGTAATGAGCCTTACTAGCGAAAGTATGAACGGAGATTCGGTCTTACGACCAATAATAAGTTGGTGTCAATGATGTCGTATCCAATTGGGGTGACTTGGTGAATTACTTGTCTAAACTGGCTACCATTGGTATCTGATAGGTCATCTATGTTTGGGCTCGAGTCCGATATGTTTGTAGACAAATCCAGTCCAAAATTCTTTGAAAAAATGAACAATAATCACCTCATTTGAGACATCAACTGCAGTGCTTTTACTACTTCTAATCCATTCTTTCCCAGTTTGATACTTCTTTCTTTTTCGTGTTCGCTGCCAATTTTGACTCTGATGATGATCGGGACAATGAGCCACAACCTAAACTTCTATTCCACCGGTCTTTAGAGAAATGAAAGTTCAACACACACGTGAAAATTACAAATGATTAAGTTAAAGTCATGGAAACATTCTCAAAGATTCAAAATGTCATCCCATTAGGTTGATTTACAGAAAGAATTTATTTTGGATATTCCTTGAGAGCAGAAAAAATTTACAGACTCATACAGGTGGTTCATTCAGTTTTGCAAAAATGGATCTACCAACAAGGAGTCATCAAGTTTACATCAATCCAAGTGATTAAGTCTTCTACAAGTGCATGACATCTACAGATATGAAGTGTGTTACAGATCAACCTCAAAGTCAAAAATGAGATAAAAAAAAGAACAAAAAAGAACAAAAAAGAAGGAAAAGAAAGAAAGAAAGAAAAAAAGAGAAAAAAAAGAGAGAAAAAAAAAAGAAAAGAAAAGGAAAAAGAGAGCTATACAAAATAATGAGGTTAGTTGGCAAACTCCATTAGAACAGTGATGGTGGACAAATCCAACTATGATGCATAAGCATGGGGCAATTACTTTGAAACAATAATGATGAATGAGTTCAATTGCAAGGCATATACATGGGACAACTCCTTTGGAGCCCTGCTGATGGACAAGTTCAGTTATAGAGCAATAAGACAATTGGTTCTCGTACAATGACATTTAGACACCATTTCTTAGAACCTGATTGGAGAGTTGATCATTTGTTGTGATTCACGTTGTGTGTTGAGCTAGATTTTTTATATTGGTCACTACATCCCGCCCATACAGGGGGTGGTCTCATCACATTGTTGTCATCAGAGGATTTTTCTTTTAAGCTAAAGACTCTCTCTCTCTCGTCCATCAATCTGACGGTCTTCCACAGAGTCTACATTACATGCCCTTACTTCAAATGTAACAAAATTTATGGTATCGTTTCTTGTGAACATGTCGTCTTGTTATGCATAAATATTGTTCAATAAATCTGACTGGAATATCTATCTGTCGTTCATCATTTCGACGGCATCCAAGAATTCTATAGTCTTTTGTTGCTAGCCAATAAAATGGCATCGCCTAGTGGGGATCAAGCCATTCTACATAAACAACCAAACACTCTCCCAATGGTAGACCCATTGGATAGTTTCTTATCTGTCCATCTGGACCTTCGTTGTCATACTTGTATATAGACTTAAAGGATTTGGGCCCAAACGTGGTTATAACTGATTCAGCATCTGAGCATAGCTTGTTGAAACTTGTTTTCTATCTGAATGATACCAAGAGGAGAAAGCATTCTTTGACGTTTTTCTAATGATTTGTGTAGGGTTGCATCTCCTTAAGGTTATTTCTAGTGATGACTCAAAAGTCGCCTGCCTATCAATGTGTGCAGACTTGAACTTAGACACTGGGGCAAAATCACCCATTTATCCAAACATCATGAGTTTAGTTGAGCCCCCTGTTTGAAACTCTAGCTGAGTTTATTTGAATGTATGAGAAAGATGACCCATACAAATTTGAAAAACAAAAAAAAGAAATAAATTGAGTCATTGTCATCATTTTCCCCTCATTAAAAAGACCTGATTGCCCTTTAATCAAAGTGAAACCCATATAAATTTGGCAGGAATGCAGAACATATCAAGATTGCCTTTTAAAGAAATGAAATATGTTTCTCTTTAAGTCTAGTCAAGGAAAGTTTATCAAATCATGATCTCTAGTTCCTCTTAGATTCCAAGTAATGTTAGTAAACAAAGTGCAGGTTCTGAGCCCCATGGTGGCCACCTCAATATTTATGGAAAGTTTAACCCGTTTTGGAAATGAAGAAAGATGAAGAAAGGAATTGAATAAGAACATGAAAAAAAAAAGAAAAAAGAAAAGAGCAAAGAAAAGAAAGAGTGAAAGATCAAGGAAAGAAAGAGAAAGCACAAAGAAGAGAGCACAAAAGAGGAAAGCACAAAGAGAAAGGAAAGGCAAGAAAAGAGTACAACACACATTGGAAGGGAAGGAGTGGAAATGTCCATATCCGACCGCTATAGCAAGCCACAATACATAATGATAGGAGTTTAGGTTGAAGTGTCCCTAGTTCCTATCTTCAAATTAGCAAAGGCCCGAACTACGGAGAACCTGATTCTGGAGGGACGGAAGTCCCAAAGGATACGTAGACAATTTGGGACACCCCAAATTTGGTCCAGAGGCTATATATCCAGAGGCTGTACATCCAGAGGCTACACATCCAAAGGCTACACATCCAAAGGCTACAGAGCCAAAGGCTATACATTCAGAGGTTACAAATCCAGAGCACAAAGCACAGTTACCGTTACATCATGAGCGGTCTTGAGCTAAAGTCACAGACCTGATAAGGTCACTACTCAAGAAGCTTGACAATTACAATTACATCATGAGCGGTCTTGAGCTAAAGTCACAGACCTGATAAGGTCGCTACTCAAGAAGCTTGACAATTACAATTACATCATGAGCAGTCTTGAGCTAAAGTCACAGACTTGATGAGGTCGCTACTCAAGAAGCTTGACAGTTATAATTACATCATGAGCGGTCTTGAGCTAAAGTCACAGACCTAATAAGGTTGCTACTCAAGAAGCTTGACAGTTATAGTTACATCATGAGCGGTCTTGAGATAAAGTCACAGACCTGATGAGGTCGCTACTCAAGAAGCTTGATAATTACAGTCACATCATGAGCGGTCTTGAGCCAAAGTCACAGACTCGATGAGGTCGCTACTCAAGGAGCTTAACATCCACAGTTGTTTGTTGTGCAATGGTAGAATCCAGATCAAGTGCAAAATAATGTAAAATGGGCCACTTTGTCTTCGGCCTCAATTGTTTACAATCTCGGCCGAAGAGGGGCATCTGTAAGCATCCCATTATTTCCATTTCCAACTGAACAAAGTCCTACTGGTGTGTGGACAAAAAAGGAAGAGAGATGAGTAAAAATTTAGTTTTTACTACGACCTTGAGGTAGTTTTTGGTGGGTCCCACAACAAGGTCACAGGTTGTAATCTGCATGGATGCATAGGTCTTGGAATTATCTTCGAAATGAGACTAGAATTGCTCAATTCTGATATCAAATAAAGAAGATATGATAATTTTAGTCGGATGATAAATACAAGGGAGGTTTCTGAAATTATCATAAATATTCCCAGGGGCTTTCATGCAAATTATCGTAAGTTGGATTGTTTGAATTTCAAATCATCATATCTTGACCATCCGACATCCGAATCATATGGTTTAAGTACCATTATTCCTTATTTTTAGTCCTCTTCAAAGTGGACGTGAAAAATCTCAGGTAGAAGTCACCGGTGGACCCCATACAAGCTTTCATGCAAAATTATCGTTAAAACTTCAAAGCTTCATATCTTTGTCGTTTTACATCGAATTCAGATGATTCCAAGGCCATTATTCTTCATTTGTGATGTCCTACAAAGTGGACGTGGAAAATCTCGGGTAGAAGTCTCCGGAGGGTCCCATGCAAAATTACATATGGAAATGGTCATTTAATCTTTAGAAATTCATATTTTGGTCAAACCATATCCAAATCAGGTAATTTCAGTTTTATTATGTTCTATTTTTAGTATTCTACAAAGTGGATGTAAAGGATTTCCGATAGAAGTCGCCGAAGGATCCCATGCGGAAGGGTCAGCCAAATTATCGATAATTGGCCTGCTTAAACTTTAGAAATTCATAAGTTGACCATTTTATTTCCAAATGAGGTGATTCAAGCTCCAATATTTCTCATTTTTAGTGTTCTACAAAGTGTACGTAGAAAATTTGGAATAGAGGCTATCGAAAAATTCCATGCGGAATGACAACGGAAATAGCCCATGAAATGACAGAGAGAGAAACCCAGTCAATCTAGTCAACTCATCTCAACCCAAGCCAATCTTGGCCCAACCCAGTCAATCCTTGTCATTCTGGACCAAATCTATTGGACACATGTGCATGCAAATTATTTTTATTATACATATTATTAGATTATGTATTGCTTTAGGTATTAAATAATATTTTTATGGATTAAATATATGTATATATATTTGTTGGAGGAGATAACTGGCTAATGGTTCGGATAGGCTAGGAAAGAGATCCGAAAAGAGATTGAATAGAGATTGTGGGGAAGAAAAAAAGGAAAAGAAAAGAGAGAAGGGAAGGGGACGTGAAAGAGAGAATCAGAGAGAGATTGGGAAAATGAAAAAAAGAAAGAAAAGAGAGAATATGAGAGAATAAGAGAAAGAGAAAGAAATAAAAGAAAAAAGGAAAAAAAGAAGAAGGAACTTTCATGTTTTCTAGAAAGAAAATGTGAAGGATAGAGAGAAGAAGAGAAGAAAAGGAAAGAATGAGAAGAAGAGAAGAAAGGAAAGAAAGAAAAGAGAAGAAAAGGAAAGAAGAAAAGGAAAAAGAAAGAAAAGAGAAGAAAAGGAAAGAAAGAGAAGAAGAGAAGAAAAGGAAAGAGAGAGAAGAAGAGAAGAAAAGGAAAAAAGAAAGAAAAGAGAAGAAAAGGAAAGAGAGAGAAGAAGAGAAGAAAAGGAAAGAAAGAGAAGAAGAGAAGAAAAGGAAAGAGAGAGAAGAAGAGAAGAAAAGGAAAAAGAAAGAAAAGAGAAGAAAAGGAAAGAATGAGAAGAAGAGAAGAAAAGGAAAGAGAGAGAAGAAGAGATGAAAAGGAAAGAAAGAGAAGAAGAGAAGAAAAGGAAAGAAAGAGAGAGATTGGGAAGAAAAAAAAAAGAAAGAAAAAGAGGAAAGAAGAGGAGACGAGATCTAGAAAAGGGAGAAGAAGGAAAGAAGAGGGAAGAGGGAAAGAAGAATGAGAGAAAAGAGAGGGCTAAGAGGGAGAAAAAAAAGGAGGGAAAAAAAAGAAAAAAAAAGAAAACCAGTGAGATTGAGAGAGAGAGAGAGAGAGAGAGAGAGGGCGTTAAGAAGAAGAAGGAAAATAGAGAGAGAGGAGGAGAAAAAAAATCTGGAAAATGTAAAGGAGAGGGAAAGAGGGCGTTGAAAAAAAATAAAAGGGGAGAAGGAGCGGGAGAAGAAGAGGGAAGCAGCCTAGAAGAAGAAGAAGAGGAAAGTTGCCGAGAGAGAGAGAGAGAGAGAGCTGCAGGCGTAGGTAAGCCCCTCTCTCCCATTTATTTTCTTCCCATTTGTTTTCTTTACTTGCAAAACCCTAACACCATAGCCATTACCCAGATCAGTCCCTATCACCTGTACAACCACCGACTACCTTCGAAGCCCCTATCCATTCCTTCCACTGAGAACCATTCTATTTAATCTCCTGTACTCACTTTTACCCAGATTTTTTACTCCCTCACCTGCAGCCGACTTGTTGCTACCTATAAGCATCATTGAAACCAACAGCTGTCCAGTTGCAGCCTTGACCACCTCTCACCTGCAGACTCACTTTCCATCGATCTCCTTAGCAAGCCCAACCGATTACCTATACACCGGCTCCTTGATTACCTTCATCACTAAAAACCTACAGCCAACTTTAGATTTGTCCTATTATCTGATCAACCCAACGCACAACAAACCCAATACCTCATCCCCACTCTTACCTGTTACAACTCCCCTGAATCACCTACTCCCTACTCTATGATCTGTTGTACCCATCATGAATCCTTGATTCTGATTCCAATAATTTGATCATATTGTATGTTTATCATTGATTTAATCAATATAAACCATAGGTTGGGCATTTATTTTGATCATGTTATGTAAGTATGGACTTGATTAAATTTGGGAACTCTGATCATGATAATTTTAATGTGTTGATCTTGACCATCAATCATGATAATTTTAATGTGTTGATCTTGACAATTGATATTTTAATGTGTTGATCTTGACCGTCAATCATGATAATTTTAATGTATTGATCTTGACCATGTGATCATGATAATTTTAATGCTCAATCTGAACCATTGATCCATATGATTTGTTCCTTACCAATCTGATCGTGATCCTTACCAACTGATTTGATCCTTAGCCTCTTGATCATGATTCCTACCATTCGGTCAGCATCTACACAACCATTTGATCAGATCAAGCCACCATCATCACCATCAGATCAAATCATCATCCTCATCATCTGATCAAGCCATCATCTTATTAGATCATCCTCACCACCAGATCAGATTACCATCACCGTCAAATTAGATCATCATTACAACTCTATCTCACACTATCTGATCATCATCTACACCATCTAATCTACCCATCACCCCATCTAATCATCATCTACACCATCTGATCGTCATCACCATCATCATCATCGTCACCATGTGATTGACAACTCACATACTCACATATTGTTATGTTTTTAGATGTTCATTTGTTATGTTTGGAATGCTTATTGCTACATCTGTCTGCTACACATGTTCATTGCTACATCTGTCTACTACAGATGCTCATTGCTATATCTGTCTGCTACACATGCTTATTGTTATATCTGTCTACCACATGCTTATTGTCATATTTAGATGCTTACTGCTTTATTTAGAATACTACCACTACTATAGTTGGAATGTTATCATTTACCATATTTGTCTTGGAAAGAGATAAATTGGAAAAATAGCAATTAGAGCAAGATAAACCCTACAATAAAGAGAATAATTAGGGTATAAAACCCTAAAAAATGAAAATCACAATGAAAAAGGGATAGGAAACCCTAGAAACCTAAAAATGGAAACAATAAAAATGGTAAGAATTTAGCTCTCATCCCTAGATCCTATTGATAAAAATGGAAACAATAAAAATAATAGGAATTTAGGTCTCGTCCCTAGATCCTATTGATAAAAATGGAAAGAATTTGGTATACATCTCAAATAAAAATTTTAGGAATTTAGGTCTCATCCCTAGATCCTATTGACAAAAATAGAAAGAATTTGGTACACATCCTAAATTTAAATGATAGGAATTTAGGTCTCATCCCTAGATCCTTTTGACAAAAATAGAAAGAATTTGGTACACATCCCAAATCTGAATGATATGAATTTAGGTGTCATCCCTATATCCTATTGACAAAAATGGTAGAAATTTGGTACACATTCTAAATCCGACTCTGACAATCATTTTGAACTATGTCGTACCTGATTTCTAGGGCAAACCCTAGAATACGTAGGCAATTTGGGAATCCCAAATATTGTACAAAATCACCCATCAACCATACATCCAACATAAACATCAACTTGAACAAAAAAATCTTATTGAAGCACATGCATAAATCACTTTCATAATCTTTAATTAGAAAACCGATTCAAACTACATTTTTGGACTAGATTTTCAGGATTGGAATACATAGGCAGTTTGAGATGTCTTACACGTCTCAGATTCAGTCCAAGACTGAACCATCTTTGGTCCGGTTTACTGTATAATATTGTACATTACATCTGCTTGTTTATTTACTTTAAAATATGATTGGCTAAACCCTAGGTTAGAATAACTTAGCAACTTGGTTTAGGACATCCCCTATTGAACCCTAGTCATCCAGTTGACCAAGCACAGTCAAAATTAGAGTTTAAAGAAAGTTTAGGAGTCCGATATTGATCGGGCAGTTTGGGTGCCTAACAGCTTCCCATAATCGTACCCTGAATACTTACCCAATTTCTTGTAGACCAAAGAACTGATACATTAGGTCATGAGTCAATAGAAGTCTTACCTTAGGGTGAGGCTACATTTTTAGAGGTCCTAGACCTTAATCTAGGTGGCGGCTCCAACAGAACGAACAATTGATCTTCATCGATACGGATCTACATTCATCCCGAGGAGGATCATCAATTTTTCATTGTCCTCATACTACGGGATTGCTTTCCTAATTGAAAGAGAACTCTAAATGGAGAATTTTCCTCAATATAACGGACGTCCCTCAGCCCTTTTTCACTCTTTTAGAACATTAGAAAACCCTAATGAAAGAGAAGGAAGAGAAGAAAGAGAAGGAGAAGAAGAAAAAGCTAAGGAGAAGAGTTTGTTGAGAAGAGATTGGCTCTCTATCACAGGCAAAGGTATGAAACAAATCTCTGGAGATGTAAACACTAAGGAATAAGACTTCAATGAAGGATAGGCAATATCAACCTATTATGATCTATGTGATTTTCTTGAGAAAATCCCAAGGAGAACCATGGGGAGTTAATTTGATGATTAGGGTTGATAAGAAATTACTAATGATGGCCATAGATGACCTTAGAATAAACCCCATTGAAGAACATAAGAATTGACTCAGGAAGAACTCAAATTTCATGTAGACTGTTAGGGAATTAAACATCTATGGTCCACATCCGTCAACACGTTGGATTTTGACATCAGCGCCACGTCAAGATTAACTATTTAACAGAAGGGTAAAATCGGTATTGCCCCTTGATCCACGAAAAGGGTAAAATCGTCATTTTAGGGATTCTGCACTATTCACTATAAATAGGGCGAATCCCAAGGATTACGAGGAGGATATTTTTTTACTGCTCATTTATTACCGCTTTGGGATTCTCGCTCTAACACATAGGTCGGATAATCTCACCTCACCCCACAATATTCTATAATATCTTAGTGGGCTCGACACCGAGCCCATCGACTGTTCACAGAGCCTGACTTTGGCATCGGAGTGGACCCGGGGCATCTAGCCCACCTCCCTTCTTTGCCTTTCCTTGTCTTGCAGGTCCAGTCAGCGAGGAGGACCCACAGGACGGATCTGGGCCAAAACAGTTTGGCGCCCACCGTGGGGCCCTACGAGTGTTCCGATATCAAGATAAAGCCAGGGAAGAATCTCCGATCATGAGTCCACGACGGACCAGGAGTCAAATGGTCAGCCCCAACCCCCCATTGCTTGATCAACGGATAAATCTGGAAGAAGGAGACAGATCGGAGGCTAGACTTAATCAAGACCGTGGAAAGCGGGCAGCAGCACCGGCACCTACATCAGAAGCATTCGTCACCTATGCACAGTTCGAGACTGTTGCACAGCAGCTCGTGGTATTAACGAGATTCGTGCAAGGATTGCAAACCCCTGCAGCAGAGGCCACATCTCGACCTCCCATTGGCCTCATTCCCCCGGCGGTACCGCATCAGGAAGCCGACCTCCATCATGACCCGCCCCGAGATCGGCCAAGGCAGAGTGGAGAACGATCAGAACAGCCAGGAGCCAACGTTCGCCCTGCCTCCGAGCTAAGCGGAACGGGTTCGACATCGCACCATGGGAGAATTCCGGCTCGGGACAGACTCGGTCCCCAGCCGAGGCCAGTGCCCAGAATCGACGAAGAAATAGAAGAGCTCATGGTTCCACGGCGCATAACATTGCCGGAGGGAGCCGTGGGAACAGAAAAGCCCAATGTCCCCATGGACCCTGAAGTTGCTGCACAGATAGCGGACCAGTTGGCGGTCCTCCACAAGAAGGTTGAAACCATGCAGAAGGTGGGAGTGTCCCACGATGAAGACAGGGACTATTCCACGGAAAACCCCCTGACCGACATTATCATGAGGGTCCCTCTACCCAAACGATTTAGCATGCCCCCCGTCGACTCATATGATGGTTCTACCGACCCTATCGAGCATTTAAACAACTTTGTCGGAGCCATGGTCTTGCACGCTAACCCCGATGCAATCATGTGTAGAGCTTTCCCGCTCACACTCAAAGGAGCAGCGCGTATGTGGTTTAATAACCTCCCACCGCGCTCGATCGACTCATTCAAAACCATGGGTAGACTCTTGAGGATGCACTTCCAGGGCAGCAGGGTGCAACGGAAGACAAGTGCCCATTTGATGAACATGCGGCAAAGATCCTGGGAAACCCTAAAGGCCTTTTTAGCTCGGTTTAACTTGGAAGTATTACAAGTCAAGGACATTGACGAGGCAGTTCACTTCGTAACGCTAAGAGCAGCGGTCACCGACCCAAAGCTCAGATTCTCCATTGCTAAGAAGGAACCAGCCGATTTGCAAGAGCTCCTGGCGAGATGCGAAAAGTTCGCCAGTGCCAATGAAATTTATGAAGCTAGCAAGAGTCTAGAGGTAATTCAACACAAACGGAATGAAGAGAGGCCAGACCTTGTGCGGCCTGGAGAAAGCAAAAGATCCCGAAGAGATGAGGCAAGAGCTAGGGGTTTGCTTCAGAAAAAGTTCAGTGACTACACGCCACTGAACAGGTCCCTCGGAGATGTGTACACCCTCATTGCGGGTGATGGGTACCTTCAGAGACCCCAAAAGATAGTCACTGAGGCGAGGAAGCGCAATGCCAACAAGTACTGTCAATACCACCGCGACATCGGCCACATAACCGATGAATGCCGCAATTTGCAGGCTGAAATTGAAGACCTTATCCAGCGAGGCTATTACAAGCAATACATTGATCACAGTGCCCCGAGAGTACCAGCCCCCACGGCTGAGGATCGGGGAAGATTACCTCCATCCCGAATGAGGACGCCAGAGCAAGAGCAGCGGCATCAGTTAGAGCCAAGGCGGCAGGAAAGAAGAGATGCACGAGAGGAACCCCAAAGGGGAGAGAGGAGGAGAGATAGGCCGAAAGAGCTCCGAGAGAGGCGTCGCGAACAAGAACCTATCCAGCATGAGGAGAGAAGAGAAAGAAGACCAACACCAGTGCATCAGGACATAGGTGTCATACTGTGTCAGCTCGACCGTACCCCCCAACAGACACATGAGGAGAATCAAGTACCCAACTCCCTGGCGACCAGGGGGAGAACAAAGCAAAGGACCGACCCAAGGGTGTCTAGGAAGCGCGAAGATCAAACCCGGCCTTCCCCTCCGCTGTACGTCATTGATCCACCCACAAATGAGGATATACCTTATGAGCGCGTCTATACGATCAGAAGTGCGGGACCACGGTACCATCCAGCAGCTAATTCAGCCTTTCCCCGAGCGTCAGAAGTCGCAGCGGAATACGAAAACAGCCCGTCCGCCAGTCGACCCTTAATAGCCGCAGCAACCACCTCGACCGCGGAGCAATGTGGAGATTTTGACCGACCTTCAATGGCCGTAGCGACCACCTCGGCCTCTGAATGCCAAAAAGATTATGCCAAGTCGACCCCGGTGAACGACGACAGTTACGATCCTTCCACCCAGGGCTGGAAGACTTTGACAATAACGGGCGGACCAGCTGCCGGCAACACCTCAACAAGAGCAAGAAAGGCCTATGCCAGAAGTGTCAAGTCAACGGAGTGGCCCGGAAAGCGGGCTCGCACCGGGGATTTCCTCACATTCAGCAACGAAGATCTGTGCGGGTTAGAGCTTCCCCATGAAGACGCCATCGTCATCACCCTACGGATTGAAAATAGCGCTGTGCATAAAATCATGGTCGACACGGGCAGTTCCGCATACATCATTTATTGGCAAGCTTTCAAGCGCATGGAAATCCCTTTGATCGATTGCTGCCAGTTGACTACCCCTTGATCAGTTTCTCAGGGGATCTAGTAAGTGTCAAAGGATCCATAAGGCTGCCGATAAGTGCCGGCACTTACCCCCGAGAGTCAAGAGTCACGATGAATTTTCTGGTAGTTGACGTTCCCTCCTCATACAACGGTCTCTTAGGGAGACCAGGCATGATCGCACTACGATCAGTACCATCTCCATATCATCTAGTGCTCAAGTTCCCGACTCCACGCGGGGTAGGGGAATGCAAATCAGATCAGCTGGTCTCTCGTAAATGTTACTCAGCGGAACTCACCGATCACAAAAAACCTGCGAAGGCCCTGCAGGTACAAATCGAGGATTTACGAGACGATCCCAAGCAGCAGAGGGGTGGGCCAGCAGAAGACCTCATCCAAGTCCCCCTAGCTGAGGACAGCCCTGACCGAACGGTGCGGATAGGGTCCACCCTTAAGGAATCGCAGCGAGGCGCACTCGTGAAGTTTTTACAAGCTAATGCCGACGTCTTCACCTGGTCAGCGGCTGACATGCCAGGAATTCCCAGGGAAGTGGCACAGCACCGCCTCAATGTGGATCCCACTAGACGGCCCGTACGACAAAAAAGAAGATCCTTTGCGGCACCCCGTCAACAAATCATCGATGCCGAAGTAAGAAAGCTGCTGGACGTCGGATTCATCAGGGAGCTGCACTACCCAGAATGGCTAGCCAATGTGGTCATGGTTCCCAAGACCGGTGATAAATGGCGCATCTGCATCGACTTCACTGACCTTAACAAGGCCTGCCCTAAGGACAGCTTTTTGCTGCCCAGGATCAACCAGCTCATTGATGCCACAGCCGGACACACCCAGTTAAGCTTTATGGATGCCTATTCCGGATACAATCAAATCAGGATGCACCAGGCCGACGCAGAGAAAACGGCCTTTGTTACCAGCCAGGGCCTTTTTTGTTATGATGTAATGCCCTTCGGCCTCAAAAATGCCGGAGCCACCTATCAGAGGTTGGTCAACAAGATCTTTGCCGAGCAAATTGGGCGCAACATGGAGGTGTACGTTGACGACATGCTGGTAAAAAGTTTAACCGAGAACGATCATGTTCGTGACCTAGAAGAGGCATTCAGTGTACTCCGAAGGCACAGAATGCGCCTCAATCTCGTAAAATGCGCATTCGGGGTTACTTCGGGAAAATTCCTAGGATTTATGGTTTCAAACCGAGGAATCGAGGCAAATCCAGAAAAAATTACGGCTATTCTTGAGATGCCAGCACCCACCCGGATCAAACAGGTACAGGAGCTCACCGGACGAGTAGCCGCGCTCAGCCGGTTCATGTCACGTTCTGCGGACAAATGTCTGCCATTGTTTCAAACCCTGAAAGGCGACAAGACCTTCCAGTGGACGACCGAGTGCCAACAGGCGTTCGAAGAATTAAAAAATTACCTGGCATCTCCCCCGTTGTTGGTAAAACCTGAAGTGGGAGATACTTTGGAGTTATACTTGGCAGTTTCTTCAAAAGCGGTCAACGCGGTGCTGGTCAAGGAAATAGAGGGTGTCCAGCGTCCCGTTTACTATGTCAGCAAAATCCTATTGGAGGCCAAAACCAGATACAAGTTCATTGAGAAGGTCGCGCTGGCATTAGTCACATCCGCGCGGAAGCTAAGCCCATACTTCCAGGCGCACTCCATCACCATCTTGACTGATCAACCTCTGAAGAAGATCCTGTCCAGGCCAGACATTTCTGGTAGAGTTATTCATTGGGCCATCGAGTTAGGAGAATTCGATCTTCAATTTAAACCACGAACGGCCATCAAAGCCCAGGCATTGGCAGACTTCCTAATCGAGGCATCACCTGAAGAAGATTCAGCTATAGACAACTCACCCCCTAAAGAGCAAACACCGCCGTGGACCTTGTTTGTTGACAGAGCATCAAACAAAACCCAGTGCGGTGCAGGATTCATTCTGACCAGCCCCGATGGTTTTCAAATCCGATGCGCTATTCGGTTCACGTTCCAAGTCTCCAACAATGCAGCCGAATATGAGGCCCTCATCGCCGGACTTCGTCTGGCCAAGGCAGTCATGGCAAGGAGAGTAGAAGCGTCCAGCGACTCCCAGCTAGTGGTACGTCAACTTAATGGAGACTACGAGGCAAAGAAGCCAAGTATGTCTGCCTACCTCAAGAAGGTCCAAGAGGCCGCATCTGCGTTCGAATACTTCCTTCTGCGTCATGTTCTTCGGGACCAGAATACCTTGGCGGATTCGTTATCCAAACTCGCCACCGCGGACTTAAAAGATCTGGATCATTCGGTATACACTGAAGTTCTGCACCAATCTTCCGTGGACCCCTCAACCAAGGCCACACTCTCCGCGGCGTCTGAACCATCATGGATCGACCCGATAATTTCCTTTCTCCAAAGTGGCAAACTTCCAGAAGACAAGAAAGAAGCTCGGCGCATCCAGTCTAAAGCCAGCCATTACGTCGTCGAGGAGGGTGTCCTCTACAAGAAGGCCTTCACATTCCCACTACTTCGATGCTTACGTCCTTCCGAAGCAGCGCAAGCTGTCAAAGAAGTCCACGAGGGCATATGTGGCGCGCACCAAGGGGGTAGAGTTCTCGCTCACAAGATATTACGTCAGGGATATTACTGGCCTAAGATGCGGCAAGATTGTATCACCTACGTCAAAAGGTGCCCCAAGTGTCAGATTTACGCACCAGTGTCTCACCTGCCAGTCGCACCCCTTCGCCCTATCGAGGCAGCTCCCATCCCCTTCGCTACATGGGGAATGGACATCATTGGCCCTTTTCCACCAGCACGCTATCAGCGAAAATTCGTGGTCGTCGCTGTGGATTATTTCACAAAATGGGCGGAAGCGGAGGCACTATCTAGCATTCCGGAAAGTTCCATCAGGGCCTTCTTCATCAAATCTATGGTCTATCGATACGGCATCCCTAGAGTTCTCATCACGGATAATGACAAGCAGTTCGATAATGCAACCTTCACGGCATTCTGCGCAGAGCATCGTATTGAGCACCGGCGTGGCGTAGTAAAACACCCGCAGACTAGCGGTCAGACGGAGGCCACCAATAAGATTCTGGTAAAAGGCATCAAATCACGACTCGATGGCGCGAAAGGTCAGTGGTTGGACGAATTGCCGCACATACTTTGGGTAGATCGAACCACTCCGTAGACAGCTACTGGAGAATCTCCCTTCCAACTGGCCTTCGGTACGGATGCTGTGATCCCTTTAGAGGTTAGAATCGCGTCCCACCGGATAGCCAATTATAACCCAACCACAAATGAGCAAGGGTTACGCGCCAACTTGGATCTCGTAGGAGAGGTGAGGGACCAAGCCCAGATACGAATTGCGGCCAATCAACAAGTGGCAAGACACTACAACAAGAGGGTACACCCCCGGTCGTTCAAGGAAGGAGACCTTGTACTCAGAAGGACCATTGCCTCTGACCCTACTCATCAAGGGAAGCAGTCGCCCAATTGGGAAGGCCCCTATCAGATCAAACAAGCATTGCAAACAGGAACCTACCGCTTGATGGATATGGAGGGTCAAGCCCTGCCAAGAGCATGGAATGCCGAACACCTTCGGCCATTTTATCAGTGAATATCCCCCGACTGTACATACGCCAGTTCGGCGCACCAAGGGACATTAATGAGATTTTATCATAGCAATGCCCCATCTCTCCAACGCATTCAGTAAAAAGGACGCGCCCAAAGCGTTAACCCCGGCTCCGCGCCGATACGGATGTCATCCTGGCCATGCGCCGATGAGAAACCCATTCGACCCAAGGCTTTCACCAAGTGTGGAAACTCCTTGGGCCGAGGAGTGTAGACACGACTCCATGCCGATACGGATATCATCCCGGCCATGTGCCGATGTGAAACCCATTCGACCCAAGGCTTTCACCAAGTGTGGAGACCCCTTGGGCCGAGGAGGGAAGACACGGCTCTACGCCGATACGGATATCATCCCAGCCATGCGCCGATGTGAAACCCATTCGACCCAAGGCTTTCACCAAGTGTGGAAACCACTTGGACCGAGGAGGGAAGACACGGCTCCACGCCGATACGGATATCATCCCGGCCATGCGCCGATGTGAAACCCATTCGACCCAAGGCTTTCACCAAGTGTGGAGACCCCTTGGGCCGAGGAGGGAAGACACGGCTCCACGCCGATACGGATATCATCCCGGCCATGCGCCGATGTGAAACCCATTCGACCCAAGGCTTTCACCAAGAGTGGAAACCCCTTGGGCCGAGGAGGGAAAGCACGGCTCCGCGCCTACACGGACGTCATCCCGCCATGCGCCGATGTGAAACCCATTCGACCCAAGGTTTTCGCCAAGTAAGGAGACCCCTTGGGCCGAGGAGGGAAGACACGGCTCCACGCCGATACGGATATCATCCCGGCCATGCGCCGATGTGAAACCCATTCGACCCAAGGCTTTCACCAAGTGTGGAGACCCCTTGGGCCGAGGAGGGTAGACACGTTAAAGTCATGAACCTTTCATCAGGGACAAGCAGGAAAGAAAGCAAACACAAGACTACATCCGAAAGCCTTCCATTTATCAAGGGCAAAGGAATTACATCGGTACTCTCAAATAATACCGCACATCGGTAATTACATCATTGTAAAAAAAAAAAATTTTATACATATATATTTCCTAAGAGTGGGGGCGATTGTCAGCAGAGACACCTTCAGCTTGAGCCGACTCTGGACGACGAGAACCACCGGAAGTAGGAGGGTGGCCTCGGCGGAAGCGGCCCAGTCTTGAGGGGTCGTAGGGGTCCCATCAATGTCCGAAGAGGATGGAGGCTCTTCACCCTCGAACACCTCGTCTAGTTGTTGGAGCATATCGTCATCTTCCACCTCGGGGATCTCCACCTCGTCCTCATCAGATACGAGGCACGCGGCGCCGGTATAGTCTACACCCGGCACTTTCTCGTCCACAAACTCTTTCAGAGCAAGTGCCCCCTGGGTAAAGCTCTGAAGGGATAGCCGCCCCACCAACTCCTTGAACCCCTCGAACCTCTGGTACAACCGCACTGCGGTTGTTGCGAGAGAGCGCACCTTCATGTAGCCATCACGCCACCGTGACCGTTGAGTCTTCACCCGATCCAGGGCCAGCTTCAGTTGACCGATCCGTTCCTCTCGCGACCTGGCCTCATCCTCAAGGCGTTGTTTGTCTTGACGCACCTGGGCGTTTTCCCGCACCAAACGAGTGACCTCGGCAGTCACGGTAGTCACTTCACGTTCTTTGTAACGTAGCTGCCTTCTAGCATCATCCCTCGCTTCCTCGGCAGTATGCAGCTTGCTATCCGTCTCGGCCAGGTTTCGTGCCGTCTCTTTGGCGCGTTCTTTCAACGTTTCAAGATACACGCTGAGCTGCATTAAAGAAACAAATCAAGTTAGCAAAGGGACAAAGGTATCTGCCGACCCAAAAAAAAAAAAAAAAAAATAATTTCTTACCGATGCGCCAAGTGTATCTGCCCCCGATATAAGCGAAGGCATGGGGAGCCCCCGCACCAAAGATCGGTCCCGAGGAAGGATGGCCCCCTGCAGCAGTTCCCTCGCGGCCCAGATGTCCCCCATGGCGGTATCCTCTTCGGTTAGCGCCCAGTCAGGACGAAATGCTCGTTCATCCCCAATACGGTCGCGAGGGGAGGGTCCCAGCAGGGGAATGCGCCTAACCTCACCTCGGACATCGCCCGTGACCTGAGGCACCCTAGACCTCTCGACAGAAGCAGCTGGTGAAGTCCGGACTCGTGCAGTGGTCGGTTGCCGGGCCACGATAACCTCGGAAGTCTACCCCAACGCTAGAACAGCCTCCGTTCCAGTAGCATGGGCCCCCTTACCTGAAAAATCAAGGATACGGTACCGAGGAATGAGAGACATTGCATAGACACGCGCGGCAGAGGCCAAGGCAGAATCAGGAGAAAGCTTACGAGTCCTTTTAGGAGGACGTCTGGTGAGGTCACCCTCGGCACCAGCTGGATCCGTGGCAACCCTCGGTGTCGAGTCCCCCTGGGCCCTCTTTGCCGCAGCCTCCTTCCTCGCCTCGTTCTTCTGACGCAACTCCAGCAGATACTCCTTGCTTAGTTTCACTGCAAAACACAACATCAGAATCAGCCCAATTAGTAGGTCAACATCGGCCCGACAACAATAAAACAATACTCACAAAGGCGGTTTTCATGCAACACGAGAGGGTCCCTCAGTTCGGCCACCCGAATCCGAGCCCCTTCAGTACTCCGAGCACGCCGCAACATCTCCGACTCCTCGGGAAGCAGGGGCGAATCCGTGTTGAACGCCTCGGCATCCAACTTCTTCCAGACATTCGTCAGCGTAACATTTGCACCTCGGATGTAGAAAAATTTATTCTTCCACAACTAGATCGAGGTCGGCTTATCTGCCAAGAGGTCGCCAAATTCGGGCCTTTTTGTGAAATAGTACCACCCGGACCGACAGTAGTCGTTAAAGGTAAACATGTGGCGGAACATGTTCAGTGTCGGTGCGCACCCCAACCTCCGGAAGTATATGATGAATGCCATCATATTCTTCCAGGAGTTCAGCATCAGTTGAATGGGAGCCAGTTGGTAGAATCCTAAGATCTCAGCCACTAACTTCGGCATCGGCACCCAGAAACCAGCCTTGAATATTTCAATGTTCACGCATAGCTCCGACCTACGACTCCAGCAGGCCCGCTCCCCCTCGAGGGGCTTCCAAATCTCCACGTCATCCGGAATCTGATAACGCTCCCGGAGACTGTTGAGCTCTGCCTCGGTTAGGAGCGACACTTTTCCCCGGGCATTAAAATCTGGAGGAGCCTCGGCCTCTTCCCGGGCATGTATCAACACCTCCGAGCCGACCTCATGGGTAGACACTCCCAACAACATTTCTTGTCGGGAGGGATCTACTTCGGTCAAAAGCTCCACCTCGGAACCACCCTCCGAAACTCGCCCCACCGAGCCACTGGGTAAGGAGGACCTCGAGGTTGACCCACTACCAGATGAGGACGAACTACCACCACCGCTACTACTACCACTGCTGGAGGAGGATGTCCCCACCTCCTCTATGTCTACCTGAACATCGGTCTCCCTACCTTCGTCAGCCATACTACAAAAAACTAAGGGAAAAAAATTTACTGATTGATAGATCGCACCGAGCTCAAACGACCGTGCCGCTTCGAAGTCACCGATCCGATGTATAAGGTGCAGAACCGAAGTGCGAAAGAGTTGCTGCTGCGAAATTCAGAGTGGGGGACCTCCATGCCCCACTCATCTTTTATAAAGCATCAGCCCTCCCGAAGACACGTGGCGCCACATCATTGACAGGAACTTCGGTGCATTTATTACCGAATATAAACTCGGGTCTGTCATTCGGGTCCCGCCTTGCGGTATCCATATCAGACCCGCAACACCGAACCCGGATCCAGGGACCACTTCGGAGCCACCGTCCCAAGGAACACAGAGGCATATTGGCCGCAGTGCCCACATCGGTCTAAATGGCTCGGATCACGTGATAGTCCCGTGACAGCCACGGAACCGCACCCAGGAACACCGAGGCATATTGGCCGCAGTACCCACATCGGTCCCAATGGCTCGGATCACGTGATAGTCCCGTGATAGTCCTGTGACAGCCACAGAACTACACCTAGGAACACCGAGGCATATTGGCCGCAGTGCCTACATCGGTCTAAATGGCTCAGATCACGTGATAGTCCCGTGACAGCCACGGAACCGTCCCAATAAACCCCGAGGCATATTGGCTGCAGTTCCCACATCGGTCCAAATGGCTCGGATCACGTGATAGTCCCGTGACAGCCACGGAACCGTACCGAGGAATACCGAGGCATATTGGCCGCAGTGCCCACATTGGTCCAAATGCCTCGGATCACGTGATAGTCCCGTGACAGCCACAGAACTGTACCCAGGAACACCTAGGCATATTGGCTGCAGTGCCCACATCGGTCCAAATGGCTCGGATCACGTGATAGTCCCGTGACAGCCACGAAACCGTCCCAATAAACCCCGAGGCATATTAGCCGCACTGCCCACATCGGTTCAAATGGCTCGGATCACGTGATGGTCCCGTGACAGCCACGGAACCGTTCCCAGGAACACCGAGGCATATTGGCCGCAGTGCCCACAACGGTCCAAATGACTCGGATCACGTGATAGTCCCGTGACAGCCACGGAACCGTCCCAATAAACCCCGAGGCATATTAGCCGTAGTGCCCACATTGGTTAAACAGGCTCGGATCACGTGACAGTCCCGTGACAGCCACGAAACCGTACCCAGGAACACCGAGGCATATTGGCCGCAGTCCCCACAATGGTACCGAGCCCAATACACTACAAAATACCGCAGTGAGTTGACCGCGGTGCCCACCTCGGCTACGCCTTGGAACCCCGACGCAAGAGCCAGCATGCCCTGAAAGGACGTAGCAGCTCTAACCTCCGATAAGCACTCTTTCAGCCATCACCACCGCTTCCCAAGCTACAAACGGCTCACACCCCAGACAAGACCTGTCGGATAGAAAAGGCAAACCTTTTGATTTCGGCAGAGCAACGAGGCAACTTGTTAAGGGAAGGGACCATATCTATTTTTGCTCAACCGAACCCTGCAGATTCGGCAGGGCAACGAGGCAAGTGTTAGGGAATCAAACATCTATGGTCCACATCCGTCGACACGTTGGATTTTGACATCAGCGCCACGTCAAGATTAACTATTTAACAGAAGGGTAAAATCGGTATTGCCCCTTGATCCACGAAAATGGTAAAATCGTCATTTTAGGGATTCCACACTATTCACTATAAATAGGGCGAATCCTGAGGATTGCGAGGAGGACATTTTTTTACTGCTCATTTATTACCGCTTTGGGATTCTCGCTCTGACACATAGGTCGGATAATCTCACCTCACCCCACAATTTTCTAGAATATCTTAGTGGGCTCGACACCGAGCCCATCGACTGTTCACAGAGCCTGACTTTGGCATCGGAGTGGACCCGGGGCATCTAGCCCGCCTCCCTTCTTTGCCTTTCCTTGTCTTGCAGGTCTAGTCAGCGAGGAGGACCCACAGGACGGATCTGGGCCGAAACATAGACTGTGACTAAAAATCTCAAGGTCGCAGCTACGATCGACCATAACATGACCAATATGACCAGAGGATCGACCATAGGCATTCGGGAAAATTTCAAAAATCATATGGTCACAGCTACGATCGCACCATATGCGACCATAGGGCATCGACCGTAGACAGTAAGGTTGATACAGCATGAAACCATAGGACCAATCAGGCACCTATCAGTGCTCTGTTTCAATTTTTGACTACTGTAACATGTCACATATGAACCCAAACTTAAATTCATATAACTTTTAGGTTGTTAAGTCAATTCAAAGAGAATTTTAAGGCTTAGAAGGACATCGAGAAATGCTAGCAGGTGAGGGAATAAGACTTAAACTAATTGGATAATAATAAACTATTTATTTTATTGAATCCAATGTCATGATTAATTATATGCTTGTATGCTTGTAATGTGCGTCTCACATGTCATCCAATATTTTTGCTATTATTGTTCATGCATATTTAATTCAGTTTATTTATAACATGATGATGATGATGATGCTAGGAATAGACATGCGAATGTAAGTGTGTGGTTGGTGTGTTGGATGTGAGTCAAGCATCAGGGGGAGGACGTGGCATGGTGGTCTTCGACCTCGTCACTAGACTCTAGCTCTATCTCTACTAAAGTCTTGACCACTAACATCATCGTATCGCCATTACCTTAGCAGAACTATTACGTTGTAGGGCCTCAAGGGAGGTGGTCTCGGACCGTGTGGTCTTTGACTCTGTCGGGAGGCCTTAGCTCTATCTCTATGGACGTATTGAGGGATGCTAGGGTGAGGCCTTGGATACACTGTTTGGCATTAAATTAGGACTGGTTAGTTGCGAGCCCAGTTTGCAAGCCCTCGCCAATAGGGGCTTATATGTTGGTATGGGTAGGGCATCAGTGGAAGTGTTGATAGTGTTTGATCCAGACACTTTAGCTCTATCTTTATTCCATAATGGGTGCATGTGGGACGGCAATTGTGTTTGATCCATTGGGCGGATTCACACACTCGTGTATAGTGGTGCGGCAGCCACCAAACCTTTCTATAGCACATTACAAACTTTAAACCAGACCAAAGATATGAATTTAATGCATGCATATGTTTGTTGCATTGTTTTGTTTGCTCACTGAGCCGTGATGTGTGCTCACCCTTTCGACGTCGAATATTTTTAGTTGATGATGCAGGTCCTACGGTTGAAGAATATATAAATGCACCGACGTATGGGTACGTTGCTGCGATGGATGTAGAAGCTGAAGAAGATGCGCTTGATTCATCATGCGAGTGCAACCAATGTGTTTTTGCTTACGTTTAGTTATAATTTGAACATCGGATATGTAATTGATTATTAATTTTTATGTCTTGTGGTTTGAAGATAATTGGATTAAATACTTATTTATCACTGTTAGACTCTCAGTTCATTATCTGTAAGACTTTTGCTTATTTGTTTATTATCTCTGATTATTAATGTGAAATGTGTGTTTGGTTTGATATGGTGGGTACGACCTATGCAAGATCCTGGGTGAACCATTGGTTTATTGACGATTCATCACACCATTCTGGTTAGACCAGAAATGGGGTGTGATAGGTCGACCATAGCATGGCCATAGCATGGTTAATGTATCGACCATAGGTATTCGGGAAGAATTCAAAAACCATATGGTCATAGGGTATGGTGGCATATAGCGACCATACATGCTAAGGTCGACACAGCATGTGACCATAGGGCCTATCAGACACCTATCAATGATCAATTTTGATTTCCAACTACTGTAACAAATTACACATAAATCCTAGCTTAAATTATACAATTTTTAGGTCATTAAATTGATTCAAAGATAATTACAAGGCTTGAAAGAGATCAAGTTTTGCTAATAGGTGAGGAAACGATACCTAAACTAAATGGGATAATAAAAAATTGTTCTATTTTATTGAGTCCATTGCCATGATTGATTCTATGCTTGTATGCTTGTAATGTGCATCTCACATGTCATCCAATATTTCTATTATTACTACTCATGAATATTTATTTATATCTATTATAACATGATGATGATGATGTTGATGCTAGGCATGTGACTGTGTGTGTGTGATTAGTGTGCTTGATGCAAATGGGACATCAGGGGGAGGACGTGGCATGGCGGTCTTTGACTTTTGGTCACCAACTACATTCAATTCAAGTTTTTCTTGGGTCAACTCCTCGGATTTTCTCTTGGGTTCGTACTAAGGTTATCCTATGGTCATCAATAGTACTTTCTCATCAACCATTATCACCAAACTCACCCCTCATGATTAGTCTTGGGATTTACTCAAGGAATCACATGGATCATACTATCTCCAATCCCCATAGAAGCCTTATTCCATAAAATTTACATCTTCAGGGTTTAGATTCATACCCTTGCCTTTGGTAGAGAGCTAAAATCTTCTTAGAAAAACTTTCTTCTTTGTCTTCTCTTCTTCTCCTTCCTTTCCTTCTCTTCCTCTAGGGTTTACTAATGTTCTAAAAGAGTGAAAAAGATTGAGGGACGTCCTTTATATAGAGAATAATTATCCATGTAGAGTTCTCCAACATTAGGAAAGAAACCCCCCTTAAATTAGGAAAGTTTCCAACTCGAAGTCTGGTCTGGGGTCTCACGGTCAATGGCCTACGGTCTCAGAATTCATCAACCGTAGGGTTGAAAACATCGACCATAGGGTCATTGATCAATGACCATTGTTTCTTTCCATATGGTCGACTGTACCTACCCAGGTATGCGACCCTAGGTATACTTTTGAGCATTTTAACTCGATTCATACCTGGTTTAGTGATCCATCTTCACATGGTCGGTCCACTTGGTCCAGCAATGATGGAAAGAACTGGCACGACATGGTTAGACCAAGTTAGTGGAGTACGGGTTTTACAACTCCCCCCTTATATAAATTTTGTCCTTGAAATTTTCAAATACCTTATGAGTCGAACAGGTAAGGATAATGCTTTCGCATAGCATTTTCTTCTTCCCATGTAATTTCTTCCATATTTTGGTTTCTCCAGGTAACTTTAACATAGTAAATGTCATGATTACGAAGACGTTGAACCTTTCGGCTAGTGATTTCAAAAGGTACTACTTCAAACATGAAGTCTTCAGTTAAATCCAGTGGATCCATTGTTAACTTGTGTGTTGGATCTCTGACATACTTCTTCAGTTGTAAGACATGGAATACATCATTACACTAGACATTTATGGTGGTAGTGCTAACTGATATGCTACCTTTTCACGTCTTGCCAGAATCTCATAAGGTCCAGTATATCTAGGACATATATTTCCCTTCTGTCCAAACCTTTTTAAACTGCGCAAAGGAGATATTTTCAGAAATACTTTATCACCTATGGTAAATTCAATATCTCTTCATCAATTGTCCGCATATTGCTTCTGAAGGTTTTGAGCTGTTCGGATATTTATTTGATGATGTCGATCACTCGACATGTCTCTTCAACAAACTCTGGTCCAACAACACTACGCTCTCCAACTTCATTCCAAAGCAAAGGAGTTCAACAGTTTTTACCATACAGTGCTTCATAGGGTGACATCTGTATTGTAGCTTGATAGCTGTTGTTATAAGTGAACTCGACCAATGGTAATTTCTCATCCCATGATCCCTTAAAACCAATTACATAAGCTCGGAGCATGTCCTCTAAAATTTGAATGGTGCGCTCTGATTGTCCGTCTGTCTGAGGATGGAATGTGGTACTAAACTTCAATGTTTTACCCATAGCCTTCTGTAATCCTTCCCAAAACTTTGAGGTAAGGCATGGGTCTCTATCAGACAAAATTACATCATGTAATCTGACAATATTATCCACATAAAGCTTAGCTAACCTCTCTAGTGTATACTGAAGTCATATAGCTATGAAATGAGCTGTCTTAGTCAAACGATCTACGATCATCCAGACTCTGTCAACTACTCTGGAAGTCAAAGGTAACTCGGTGACGAAGTCCATAGTGATACAGTCTCATTTCGATGCTGGTTCTAGTAGTGGTTGCAATAAGCCTTCAGGCTTTTGCCTTTTAGCCTTTACCCGCTGACAATTCAGGCATTGTGACATAAACTTAGCTACATCTGCTTTCATTCCCTTCCACCAGTATAGTTTCTTCAGATCATCATACATCTTTGTACTCCCGGGATGTACCGAATAAGCGGTGGTGTGGGCTTCCTTTATTAGTTAGTGTCTAATATCTGATTCTTCACTTTCAGGGACACATACTCTCCCTTTGTATCGTAGTACCCTTTCAAGGTCCAAGGTGAAGTCAGGAGTAGTCCTACCTTTTTCAAAGTCTTCTTGCACTGTTCTTAAATAGGGGTCTGATTGAATAGCTGCTTGTACTTTGTCAATCAGATCTGGTACAATCTTCAATGTAGCAAACATGATTAAAAATTGATGAATAAACCCTAGGTCTATTGAATCACCTGGTTTATCGATCATGAACTGCTCATTGCCATAATTGAATACTTTTCCTATGTAACACATTGCAGCATTTGTGCTAGCTTTTCCCTGTGACTTTGTCAATGCTTTTCTGCTTAGTGCATCGGCCACTACATTAGTCTTTTCTGGATGATACTGGATATTACAATCGTAATTCTTTAGCAACTCTAGCCATCTTCTCTGTCTCATGTTCAACTCTTTCTGATTGAAAAGATGAGTGAGACTCTTATGATCTAATTTAATCGGAAATTTTTCTCCATACAAATAATGTCTCTATATCTTAACAACATGTACTAGTGCTGCTAGTTCAAAGTCATGAGTTGGGTAATTTTTCTCATGTGTCTTTAATTGTCTGGAAGCATATGCAATTACTTGATTTCCTTGCATGAGCACACATCCCAAACCTAATCCAGATGCATCAATGTACAAGATAAATGAATTTCCTGGAATTAGAATAGTCAAGATGAGAGCTGATATTAATCATGCCTTCAATGATTGGAAACACTCTTCACATTTATCGGTCCAAACAAACTTTTCTCCTTTCTTAGTTAGACTAGTGAGTGGTACTGCAATTCTAGAGTAATCTTCCATGAATCGTCAATAATAACTAGCTAAACCTAAGAAACTTCTAAATTTTGGCAACATTCTTAGGTGCTTCGCATTTTACAATGGCTTCAATCTTGCTGGGATCTACTTTGATTCCTTCAGTGGATACAACATGGCCTAAGAAAGCGACTTTATTTAGCGAGAATTTCAACTTTGTAAATTTAGCATAAAGCTTTTCTTTTCTTAGTTGTTGCAGAGCGGCTCTTAGGTTTGTGATATGAGTTTCTTTAACCTTGGACTAAACTAGTATGTCGTCAACGAATATGATGACTAACATATCCAACATATCGTGGAATACCTGATTCATAAGTTTCATAAAAGTTGTGGGTGCGTTAGTCAATCCAAAAGACATAACTAAAAATTCATAATGTCCATATTTGATTCTGAAGGCTGTCTTCAGAATATCGCCTTCCTTAATCTTCAATTGATGGTATCCCGACCGAAGATCAATTTTGGAGAACACTTTGGCACCTTGCAACTGGTCGAATAAGTCATCGATCTGAGGTAACGGATACTTATTCTTGATCGTGAGCTTGTTCAATTCTCGATAATCTATACAAAGTCGAGCGCTACCGTCCTTCTTTTTCACGAACAATACCGGCGCTCCCCATGGTGATATACTGGGTCGAATATAACCCTTGTCCAGCAGTTCTTGTAATTGTACCTTCAGTTCCTTCAGTTTAGTAAGAGACATTCAATAGGGTGCCTTAGATATTGGTGCGACTCCGAGTATAAGGTTTATAATGAACTCTGTCGCTCGATCATGTGGCAATCTTGGTAATTCCTTAGGAAATACATCCAGAAATTCACGCACAACTTCAATATCCTTCATTCATGGTGCTTCCTTGGTGAGGTCGACCACGGATACTAGGTACCCAACTCCTCCTTTCTCGAGGCATCTTCTAATTGTTAATGTCGAAAGAATGAGTTTTCGTTTACAGAAAAGTTTGGTTCCCATAAAACTAAACCCTGCGCCTTCCATGTCTTTTAATGATATCTTCTTCTCAGCACAAATCAAACTCACAGAATGTTGGGGGATAACCAGCCCATCCCTAGGATGACATCAAAGTCTGCCATCTCGAGTAGGATTAAGGTTGCATCCATAGTCTTCTAACCGATAATAACTGGACATGGTCCATAATCTTGGTTTAGTTCTACTTCTAATCTCATAGGTGATCGTACAAGCAGTTTGAAATCTAAAGACCTGAGGGGTAGACTCAACTTCTTTCCAAATGACACAGATATAAAAGAATGAGTAGCCCCAAAGTCAAAGAGTACTCTGGCGGGTATGCCATTAATAGGTACGATACTTGTGATTTGATTTAATTTAGTCTACATGCTCACACAAGGTATTTCAAAACAAAAGGTTGAATCATACCTGTGACTACATCAGACGATGCGACAACATCCTCAGAAGTAATTGCATAAACTTTTCCTTATTGTAGCTGCTTCCTTGGCTTAGGACAATCTCTTGAATAATGTCCTATTTGATCACAGTTAAAACATTTGACTCCAGCATTACTTTGCTTCTGCTGAGGTTGAGTTGTTGGAGTAGTCTTAGATGCAGCATTAAAGCCTTCAGTACTGAAGGGTTTGAATGTTCTTGAGTTCCCTCCGTTGAACGTATTCCCATTCGGCCTCTTTATACCCTTATTTTGAGCAAAATAACTCTCCCTTTGGCTTGACTCCAAAACTCAAGCAATTTGTACCGCTTCATTATAAATCTTCTTTTCTAGTCCCAGTACATGCTCACGAATGCTTCCCCTAAGTTCCATGACTAACCTTCAGGTTTTGGTATTTTCCTCCTACATGTTTGAGTGAGAAAAGAAAAACAGCTCTTTATAACACTACTGATAAGCGTCTACAGACATTTATCCTTGATATAGACTCAGAAATTCTTTTTCCATCTGATCTTTGAAACTCCTGGGTAAGTACTTCTCGAAGAAAGCTTCTTTGTAAATAGCCCAGGTCAGTTAGGTGTGCTTTATCAATAGATAACTTCAAATAGATTTCCACCAATGGTGTGCATCACATAAATGTGGCACATAACACCTTTTCCTCTTCATTTATAGTCATCATCATAAAATTTCTTTCCATCTCGTCGATCTAGTGAGCTGGCCACAGGGGATCCGATGGCTTGCCATTGAATTCCTTAGGCTTCATCTTCAAAAAACTTTTGATAAATCTGGAGTGATCAAGTTGATACTGAGTGTATCCTCCATACGTAGGCGGTTGGTACTGATAGTTACCCTGGTTATGTCCACCTTACGGTGCCTTAGTATTCTGCACTTGAGCTTGTAATACTGGTGTTTGAGGTGCTTGGGGTACCATGTTGCTACCACCAGGTACGGTACTAGCTTGCCCTGTAGGTAGAGGTGTTGTGTTTGCAGCTGGGGAAGCAATTCCCATAGCAGCTTGCATGTTGGCTTGCATATGTTGTATATGCTGCACTTGTTATGCTAGATTCATCACCACAGTAGGCAAATCCATAGGTGGTGTAGGTAAGTTGGTTGGGTTGGCTTGGGGATGAACATCCTGAAGCATAGTACCTTGATTCCCAAAATTTCCTTCTTATCCTTGCTGACTTTCGTTGTCATTGGTTTCCATAGGTGGTGGAGGTGGGTTTGCATTCTGTCTTCTTTGGCTAACTCTTCGTCCAACCATTTAAATTACTAGATAAATGGTACTTGGAAAAGCTGTACATGTGAGACAAAATAGAATTGTAGTATTAGGTTAGTCTCACAATGGAAAGCAAGAGAAGAAACACAAGCAACAGGCAAAAGTACGAGTAGAATCAAAAAGCAGATAGTAGTCAGTCATATGGTCGATGGTCATACGGTCGCATGTTGTGTGACATAGGTTCGACCACCAAATCACTGGTAACATCCCGAGACCCTATGGTTGATCATATGGTCGATGACACGGTCGATCATTTTGGTCGAATTATGTGACCGTAAGGTTCAAAATCAGTTTTAAAACCTATTTTTTGAGATTTTCCCTCTCATTTCCCTTTCTTCTTCCTACAGTCTCAACTCAGCTCGCCACCATTGAGTTGCTACAGTATCAATCGTACAAACTTGGTGATTTTTCCATCGATCGACAATTTTCGTTCTATTCCTCAAGGTATGTTCTCTACTCTGTTCCCTTTTTAAGCTTTTATACCTAGGTTTTCACTCTTTTTAGGGTTTTCATCAAATTAATATCTTTTTTACCATAAAATTTTGATTTTTATTGGGGCTATTGCTATTGGCTGCCCAATGGATAAAATCCCTCAAGAAAATTTGAGTTTCATCGGTTGGTTTGGTAAAAATTTAAAAATTCCTAGTTTTGACCTAAATTTTGGGTTTTTCCCAAATGTCAAAATTTCTTCAAATCATATCTACCTAGTTAAAATTTTCCATTGTATGAGCCTTACAAGATGATTTAGGATCTGTGTAAGTCCTCCTGCCCAATGTTTGGGTGTAAAGTGAGGCTTTTCCCCATTTTACATCGTTACGCTGCCCAAATTTAAATTTTCTAACTTGTTTTCTTTATTTTCTTCTCTTACAGTTATCATGGTTCACACCAAGGTTCCATGAGTCCATGACCTGCGTCGCTTCTGGTCCGTCAAAGCTGAGGTACAATATCTATGGTTTGATCGAAAGAAAGTGGAAGGGGGTCGATGTGTGAACTTAGCCCACTTAGCCCTGTTAGATGTGGAGAGGGCATTTAGCGATATAGGCTGTCTTCCAGTGATCCTGTATGAGGCTTATACTCGCTCAGATTTAGTGAAGCAGTTCTACTGTCACCTTCAAGTGGATGATGACCTAGAGGATGTGGATAGGGGTAGAGAGCTTCAGATCACTAGTTAGCTGAAAGGGGTTCCTATCTTTTTCAAATGTTAGGAGTTGGCTGATCTCCTGGGTATTTCCGACGATGGACAGTTGGTCTACTGTGCACCAAGGGAGCTCTAGTTCCTATCTATATAGGTGCTTGTAGAGATAGACAATCAGATTCTTCGGGACGATTGCTGGGAAATGAAGGAGGTTAACCTACATCCAGAGCCACGGGTCTACTGTAAGATTATTCTGCACAATCTGATCCTTCAGGATGGACACTACGAGATGGTCTCTCAGCTGACTCAGTACCTGTTGTACTGTATCTGTACTAGATAGCCTATCTGTCTCTTGTACATCATCCTACGGACTATGCATAGAGCTACGTTGCCTGACTCGAGAGGTAACTTGCCCTATGGATGGCTGATCTCCACCTTGCTCGCGTGTCTACAGGTGAACCTAGAGGATGAGAGGATTTTTGAGGACACCTTCTCAGCTGACCTTGATTGGGAGGCCATCAATAAGATGGGCATGAGAGAGATACAGGTTAGTGATGACAAGAGGAATGCAATAAGACGTCCTCTCACTTGGGTAGCGGCAGTAGATGGGGAGGCGGCAGCAGCAACTGCAGCAGAGGTACACGAGGGTGATGACGATGATGATGGGATGTACATGGATGTAGATGCCATACCTCTTCCATCATCATAGCATTTGACTGAAGTCGGTCCTTCTTGGACTTTTCACTCAGCTGGCCCTTCACACCCACCATCAGATGACATGATGGTGCTACTAAGTGAGATTCACGAGGCTCAGCGTGCTACAGACCAACGGATAGTAGATCTGGCAGCTAGTCCCTGAGCGACCCAAACTCAGGTAGCCTGGCTTGTGAGAGTGTATGCTGAGGACTATGATAGAGATCGTGAGGCACCTCCTCCTCCAACACCCCCAGCTCCATGATTGCCATTTATATTGCAGAGTAACTGTCCGACTTGTGGGCTGTACTCCGATTTAGATGTATATTTGTCTTGTTCCCCTTTTTTATATATAAAATTTGTTTCCCATTCACATATGTACATTATTCTCTTTTCAGTTTATGTCTCAAACCACACAGGTGCTTATGGTATGTTCTTATTACAGTTTTTAAATTTTATCCTAACTCAGTTCATGACACATTTGGAAGTAGTTAGGTTAATGGGTAGAACCTGGAAGAGCTCTGATACTAAGTTGTCACACCCAAATTCTAGACTAACCAGAATAGTGTGATGTATCATAAAAAAACCAACGGTTCAATCAGGATCTCCATTAGGTAGTACCCACCATATCAACCACACATACCTTCCACAGAAATAATCAGAGATAAAAAACAAATAAGCAGAAGTCTTATAGATAATGAACTGAGTGTCTAACAATGATATAATAATTAACTAATCTAGTTATTTTCCAAAAACTCAAGACATAAAGGTAAATAATCCGTTACATGCCCCAATAACCAAATATAGCTAAACTAATAAAAAATGTACTAGTTGCACTCGCATGAAGGATCATGCGCATCTTCAATAGCTTTCATACATCGACGCATTCACATAATCTTTAACAGTAGGACCTGCATCATCAACTAAAATATTCGACATCGAAGGGGTGAGCACACATCATGGCTCAGTGAGTAAACAAAACAATGCAACAAACATATGCCTGCATTCAATTCATATCTTTGGTTTAGTTTTTAAGTTTGCAATATGCTATAGAAAGGTTTGGTAGCCCCCATACCTCTCTATACACAAGTCAAACACCACCAATACTTCCCCTGATGCCCTAACCATACCAACACGTAAGTCCCTATTGGCGAGGGCTTGCAAACTAGGCTTGCAACTAACCAATCCAAAATGTCATCTAGTTTATCCGAGGCTTCACCCGAGCATCCCTCAATATGTCCATAGAGATAGAGCTAAGGCCCCCAGACAGAGTCAAAGACTACATGGTCCGAGACCACCTCCCCTGATGCCCTACAACATAATAGTTCTACTAAGGTAATGGTGATACGACGATGTCAGTGAACAAGACTTGAGTAGAGATAGAGCTAGAGTCTGGTGACCAGGTCAAGACTAACATGCCACGTCCTCCCCCTGATGCTCCACTTGCATCAAGCACATTAACCATACATACACAATCACATGCCTATTCCTAGCATCATCATCATCATCATATTATATATAGACAGAAATAAATATGCATGAGCAGTAATAACAGGAATATTGGATGACATGTGAGATGCACATTACAAACATACAACCTATAGAATCAATCATGACATTGGACTCAAATAAATAAATAGTTTGTTATTATCCAATTAGTTTAGGTTTTGTTCCCTCACCTATTAGCAAAACTTGTTCTCTTTCAAAGCCTTTTAATTCTCTTCGAATTGATTTAATAACCTAAAAGTTATATGAATTTAAGTTAGGGTTCATATGTAACATGTTATAGTAGTCAAAAATCAAAATACAGCATTGATATGTGTCTGATTAGTCCTACGGTCTCATACTATGTCGACCTTACTACCTACAGTTGATACTCTACGATCGCATATGGTGCGATTGTAGCTGCGACCATATGGTTACTGAAATCTTCTTGAATACCTATGGTCAATCCTTTGGTCATGCTGGTCATGCTATGGTCGACTGTAGCTGCGACCTTAAGAGTTTTGTCACCAACTACATTCAATTCGAGTTCTTCTTGGGTCAACTCCTCGGCTTCTATCTTGGGTTCATACTAAGATTATCCTATGGTCATCAGTAGTAGTTTCTCATTAACAATTATTACCAAACTCACCCCTCATGATTAGCCTTGGGATTTACTCAAGGAATCACATGGATCATACTAGTTTGATTTCTCTAATCCCCCATAGAAACCTTATTCCATAGAATTTACTTCTTCAGGGATTAGGTTCATACATTTGCCTATGGTAGAGAGCTAAAATCTTCTCAGCAAAACCTTCTCCTTAGTCTTCTCTTCTTATTCTTCCTTTCCTTCTATTCCACTAGGGTTTACTAATGTTCTAAAAGAGTGAAAAAGGTTGAGGGACGTCCTTTATATAAAGAATAATTCTCCATATAGAGTTCTCCAACATTAGAAAACAAATCCCCCTTAAATTATAAATGTTTCCAACTCGGAGTCTGGTCTGGGGTCTCACGGTCGATGGCCTACAGTTGCAGAATCCATTGACCATAGGGTCGAAAACAATGACCATAGGGTCATTGATCAGTGACCATTATTTCTTTCCATATGGTCTATTAGGGAATCACGCCACGCTGACAATACTACCTTGACACGTAGGACTCAACCTCAAATCCACGTGGAGATCCCCTATTCGACATAAGAAAACTCCTCAAACACAAGAACAAAGGGTAAAATTGGCATTCTGGAAATATGCACTATTCACTATAAATAGGAAAAATCTTAAGGTTTTACAGGTACACAATATTTACTACTCATTTACTCCTAGAGATTCACGCTCTGACACTTGGGACGAAAAATCTCACCTCACCCCATACTTTTCTATAATATCTTAGTGGGCTCGACACCGAGCCCATTGACTGTTCACAGAGCCCTAATTTTGGCGTCGGAGTGGACCCGGGGCATCTAGCCCGCCTCACCCCTTCTTTGCCTTTCCTTGTCTTGCAGGTCTAGTCAGCTTGGAGGACCCACAGGACGGATCTAGGCCGAAACAGTTTGGCGCCCACCGTGGGGCCTGTGAGATTCAACGTCAACAGTTTAAAAACCAGAGAAAAGTATTAAGTTATGAGTCCAAGAAGAACAAGAAGCCAGATGATTAGCGCCAACCCCCCTGTGATTGATCAACGGGCCCGAGGAAGGAGACAGGTCTGAAATGCGGTCTAGCCGGGACCGAGGAAAACGCGTGGCTGACTTAGTCCTCATGCATGAATCCTTTGTCACATACGAATAGTTTGAGACCGTGGCACAGCAGCTTGCAGTGCTAACTCGGTTTGTACAAGGGCTACAGTCCCCAGCCGCCGAAGCCACTTCTCGTCCTCCTGTCAGAGTCGTCCCACCTACGAACCCGCACAAGGAGACTGACCTCCCCAGAGAGTCCCATCACCACCTTGGGCGAGATGGAGCTCGACCCACGAGACCAGGAACCAGCGCTCGTCCCGTCCCAGAGTTGAGTGGCATAGGATCAACTTCACAGCATGGAAGAATCCCTGCTCGAGAAAGGCTCGGCCCACAGCTCGGGGCAGCACCTCGACTGGATGAAGACGCAATGGATGAGCTTTTGGTCCCGCGGCGCATAACGCTACCAGAGGTTGTCATGGGCGCAGACAAACCAAGTGCTCCCATGGACCCAGAGGTAACAGCAACATTAGGGGACCAACTGGCGGCATTGAACCGAAAGGTCGAGACCATGGCGAAGGCCGGAGTCGCCCAGGACGAAGATAGGGATTATTCAACAGATAACCCTTTCACCGAAATTCATGAGAGTAGCCTTACCCAAGTGGTTTACCATGCCACCGGTGGATTCTTATGATGAATCTATAGATCCTGTCGACCACCTGAACAATTTTGTGGGCGCGATGGTCCTCCACACAAACCCCGATGCCATTATGTGCAGGGCCTTTCCCATTACGCTAAAGGGCACGGCTCGGATGTGGTGCAACAACCTACCACCACGGTCTATTGACTCTTTTAAGACCATGGGCAGACTATTGAGGATGCACTTCCAAGGAAGCAGGGTGTAGCGGAAGACCAGCGCACACCTGATGAATATGAAACAGAGGTCCGGTGAGACCCTGAGGGCTTTCTTGGCCAGATTCAACCTTGAAGTACTACAAGTCAAGGACATCGATGAGGCAGTTCACTTTGCCACATTGAGAGCAGCGGTCACCGACCCAAAGCTCAGATTTTCTATAGCTAAAAAGGAACCAGCGGACTTGCAAGAACTCTTGGCACGATGCGAGAAGTTCGCCACTGCCAACGAAATCTACAAAGCAAGCAACGGTCTAGTGGATATTCCTCACAAACGAACGGATGAGAGGCAAGACTTCACATAGCCAGGAGAGAACAAGAGGTCGAGAAGAGAAGAAGCGCGGGCTAGAGGGTTACTTCAGAAAAAATTCAGCGATTATACCCCACTCAACCGATCCCTCGGGGACGTGTACACTCTCATTGCTAATGACGGGTACCTACAGAAGCCCCAGAAGATCGTGACCGAAGCAAAAAGGAGAAATCCGAACAAGTACTGCCAGTATCACAGGTACATCGGCCACACTACCGATGAATGCCAAAACCTGCAAGCTGAAATAGAAGACCTCATCCAACGAGGATATTATAGGCAGTATGCGGACCATAATGCTCCGAGAGTTCCGGCTGCTGCAGCCGAGAATCGGAGAAGACAACCTCCCCCACCTCAGGAAAATACTCCAAAGAGAGAGCCGAGAAAGCAAGAAGAAAGAGAACCAAGGCAGGGTGAAAGAAGAGAAGTTCGCAGAGATCCTCCCAGGGAGGACAGATGAAGAGATAGGGCAGCTGAGCCCGATACCAAGAAAGGCACCACGATCAGGAGTCGCTCAACATGTAGAGAGAAGAGATAGAGGACCCACTCCGGCACATCAAGACATCGGTGTCATCCTCTGCCAGTTCGCTCGCACCCCCCAGCAGATACATGAACGAGGCAGAGTGCTGAATTCATTGGAAAACCGAGGGAGGACAAAGCTGAGGACGGACCCTAGGGTGCCTAGGCAATGCGTGGACCAGATGAGGCCGCCGCCTCCATTGCACGTCATCGATCCCCCTTCAGCAGAGGACATTCCTTATGAGCGCGTGTACATGGTCAAGCGTGCGAAGCCCATATGTAGCCCAACGGCCAGTCATGACATTCCCAGAGCAGCAATAATTAAACCAGGGCGCGGCGAGAGTCCGTCAAGTAGCCGACCCATATTGGCCGAGACGGCCAGCTCGGCCGCGGATGCCAATATCAAAATCCACCGACCTCGATTGGCCGAAGCGGCCACCTCGGCCCAGGCAGGCGAAGAAACCTATGATCCCGCCATGCAAGGATAGAAGGCCATGACCGTAATCGGGGAACCAGCGGCTGGGAACACCTCTGCCAAGGCCAGAAAGGCCTATGCAAGAAGCGTCAAATCGACTGAATGGCCAGGAAAGAGAGCCCGCATAGGGGATTTCTTGACCTTCAGCGACGAAGACCTGTGCGGATTAGAGCTGCCTCATGGATGCCATAGTTATCACTATGAGAATAAAAGACAGTGATGTTCACAAAATCATGGTGGACACAGACAGCTCCGTCGATATCATTTACTGGCAAGCCTTCCAGCTGATGGAGATCCCACTGGAGCGGTTGCTACCCGTGGATTACCTCCTGGTCAGTTTCTTCGGGGACCTAGTCAGTGTAAAAGGATCAATTCGATTGCCCGTTAGGGCGGGTACTTACCCATGGGAGTCGAGGATAACCATGAATTTCCTGGTTGTCGATGTCCCTTCTTCTTACAATGCATTACTGTGGAGGCCCGGGATGATCGCTCTCAGGTCAGTACCGTCCCCTTATCATTTGGTCATAAAGTTCCCTACCCCCAGAGGAGTAGGGGAGTGCAGGACAGATCAACTAGTGTCCCCAAAATGTTACTCGACCGAGCTAATAGACTTTAAAAAGCCAGTCCCGCGAAGGACAAATCAGCTGGTGCCCCATAAAGATTACTCGATCGAGCTTACCGATCTCAAGAAGCCGACACAAGCCACACAAGTACAAATTGAGGATCTGTGAGACGATCTGAAACAGCAAAGAGGCGCACCCGCAGAAGACTTGGTCCAAATCTCGCTAATAGAAGAGAATCCAGATAGAACAATCCAGATAGGATCATCCCTCGGAGAGCCACAGAGGACGAAGCTTGTCAACTTCCTAAGGACCAATGCCGATATCTTTGCCTGGTCTACAGCCGATATGCCAGGTATCCCAAGGGAAATGGCGCAGCATTGCCTTAATGTGGATCCCCAGCACCGGCCAATAAGACAGAAGAAGCGGTCATTCGCCGCCTCCCGTCAGAGGGTCATTGATGAGGAAGTGGGAAAATTGCTAGATGCTGGATTTATCCGAGAAATTCACTATCCGGAGTGGCTTGCCAACGTCGTCATGGTCCCGAAAGCTGGGGATAAATGGTGCATTTGCATTGACTTTACCGACCTCAACAAGGCATGCCCCAAGGAAAGTTTCCCCCTCCCTAGGATTGATCAACTCATTGATGCTACTCAGGCTACAACCAGATCCGGATGCACGCAGCTGATTCAGAGAAGACGGCCTTCGTGACCAATCGAGGCCTTTTCTGTTATGACGTAATGCCCTTCGGTCTTAAAAATGCTAGAGCAACCTACCAGAGGTTGGTTAACAAGATCTTCGCCGAACAAATAGGCCAAAATATGGAGGTATACGTAGATGACATGCTGGTGAAGAGCTTGGTCGGGAACAACCATGGACGAGACTTGGAAGAGGCATTCGGAGTACTGCACAGGCACAGGATGCTTCTCAATCCAGCTAAATGCGCATTCGGAGTCACTTCTGGGAAATTCCTAGGATTTATGGTCTCCAGCCGCGGCATAAATCATGGCCATTCTCGACATGCCCGCACCTACCAGAATAAAGGAGGTACAGGAGCTCACCGAGCGGGTGGCCGTGCTCAGTCGATTCATGTCCCGATCGGCAGATAAATGTCTACCATTCTTTCAGACCCTCAAGGGCAACAAAACCTTCCAGTGGATGACCGAATGTCAACAGGCATTTGAGGCACTGAAGGCCTACTTGGCATCTCCCCCATTATTGGTTAAGCCTGAAACCGGGGATACTTTGGAGTTATACTTAGCTGTGTCATCAAGAGCGGTGAGTGCAGTGCTCATCAAGGAAGTGGAGGGCGTCCAGCGCTCCATTTATTATGTGAGTAAAATTTTTTTGGAGGCTGAGACCAGGTATAAGTTTATCGAGAAGGTCGCCTTGGCGCTGGTGACATCCGTACGAAAACTACGACCTTACTTCCAGGCGCAGTCCATCACCGTCCTAATCGACCAGCCCCTCAAGAAAATCTTGTCCAAACCTGATATCTCTGGTCGGGTAATAAATTGGGCGGTCGAGCTAGGAGAATTCGACCTTAGCTACAAGCCGTGCACGGCAATTAAAGCTCAGGCGTTGGCCGACTTCCTAATCGAATCCTCCCCTCAAGAGGAACAAGTCACAGACATCTCGTGTCACACCCCAATTTTACACTATTCAGAATAGTGTGATGAACCGCAATCAAATCACCGGTTCAACCAGGATCTCGAGTAGGCTATATCCGTTTTATCTAAACCCCATACATCCACATTCATAATCAGAGTAAATATACAATAGCGGAAGTCTTATAGTAAAATGAACTGAGAATCTACTGTGATATTAATATTTAAATAAAAAATTATTCTGTATCAACTGAGACATAAATAAATATCAAATACATGTCCTTAATAAATACAAATAAAGAAAACTAAAAAAAAATATCTAATCGAATACACATGAGTTGCACTCGCAAGAGGAGTCATGTATATCCACTTCCTCTTCAACTTCCATCGCAGCTACATTCTCGTACACAGGAGAATTTACATAATCTTCAACAGTCGTACCTGCATTATCAACTAAAAATATTCGACGTCTAGGGGTGAACACATATCAAGGCTCAATGAGCAAGCAAAACAATGCAACAGTACATAGCATGCAATCAATTCATATCTTTGGTCTGGTTTATAGTTTGCAATATGCAATAGAAAGGTTTAGGTAGTCAAAGGTTAACTTTATTGACCCCGCCTCTATACAAACGTGTGTGACGCCGCCCGAAAGTAACGTTTATCATTGACTCAAAAGCACCAAATTCATGAACATTGTACAACGAAGGTTAACGTTTATTACTGTACAGTGCCATATCAACACATAAGCCCCTGTTGGCGAGGGCTGTAAACTGGGCTCGCAACTAACCAATCCTAATGCCAAAAAGTGTATCCAAGGTCTCACCCCAGCATCCCTCAGAATGTCCATAGAGATTGAGTTAAGGCCCCCCGATAGAGTCAGAGACTACAAGGACCGAGACCACCTCCCCTGATGCTCTACAACATCATAGTTCTGCTAAAGTAATGGCGATACGATGATGCTAATGCACAATACTTGAGTTAGAAATAGAGCTAAAGTGCTGAGACCCGCCAAAGGTTAACGTTTATTGACATCCCCATCACACCTCCCCTGATACTCGCTTGCATCAAGTACACCAACCACACACATACATTCACATGCCTATTCCTATCATCATCATCATCATCATGTTATAAACAATAAAGTAAATATGCATGAGCAAATAATAGAAATATTGGATGACATGTTGTATGCACATTACAAACATATTTGCATAAAATCAGGCATAGCATTGGACTCAAGAAAAGGAAAAACAGTTTGTTATTAACCAATTAGTTTAGAGTCCAGTTTCCTCACCTTAGCTTGTTAATAGCTAATCTTTCAAGCTTTAGAATCACCTTTATAATGTTATTATATTGCTAGAAGACCTAACAAAGTTGATAGCAATTAATTAGAATTTATTTTAAATTTAAAAACCATTCTGTTAACTGGGGGTCGGAGGTAGGGTCTGAGTAATGATCGACCCCTGGTGCGACCCCCCTATTCTGGACTTCCAGAACCCTAGGGGTCGATGCTCAGGGTCTGGTAGGGTCGATTGGCCATCGACCCCCTATGTGACCCCTTGTAGGTTTTGGTCAATTTTCTTCCTTTCTGTCCATTCTTCGTGCTTGGGGTCCTATGGCTTGCTCCTACAGTCCATTCAACATACATTCCATGGTTTAAAACCATGAATCACCCACCTATATAGCTTTCATGTATTCCCCCACGGTTTTCTATGAAAACCTAACCATGGGTTGATGGTTTGGGTTTCTCCGAGATCACACTCTCTTTATTCTGTAACCTAAGGTCTATAGAAACTCATGGAATTAGTATCCATACCTGAGAAGAATACTCCTTCTCTGCAACTCTTCTCCTTTTTGCTTTCTTCTCTTCCTTGCTTCTCTTCTTCTTCTCTTCCTTCTCTTCTCTTTCTCTCAATTCAATTAGGGTTGTAAAAGGAATGAAAGAGGCTTAGGGATGTCCTATTTATAGAGTAGAAACTCCTAAAATAAGTCCCATTGAGATTTGGAAGGAATCCAATCGAAATTTGGAAACTTTTTTAATTTCAGTTTCTAGTGGCAACTGGGGGTCGATGAGGGGGTCGATGATCCCGTCGACCCCTGGTTCCTAAAGTGCCCGACCCCCTCTATTAAACAGGGCGTCTGACTTTCTGTCTTGGGGGGTCCAACCCTCCCTTGCTGGGTATGCGACCCTCCCCCTAATTTAAGTGTTTTTGGGTCGATTTGATACCTGGGATCATGATCTCCTTCACGCCCTTGGTCCATTTGACTCGACCATGATGGGTAAACCTAGTTCAAGGTGGTAAGACCGGGTTAGTTTGATACGGGTCTTACAACTCCCCCTACTTATAAAAATTTCATCCTCAAAATTATACGTACCTTCTGAATCAAATAAGTGAGGGTATTACTTTTGCATAGCATTCTCTTCCTCCCATGTAACTACTTCCATGTCTCTACTTCTCCAAGTGACCTTAACGTAATAGATATCTCGGTTGCGTAGTCGTTGAACCTTTCGGCTGGTGATTTTCGTTGGTGTTACATCAAATGTCAATTCATCAGTCAATTCCGGTAGATCTACTGTCAGGACGTGCGTTGGGTCCTTGACATACTTCTTCAATAGGGAAATAAGTAATATGTCATGCACACTTGACATAGATGGTGGTAGTGCTAACTGATAAGCCACTTTTCCATGCTTAGCTAGAATCTCATACGGCCCAACATATCTTGGACTTAGTTTCCCTTTCTGTCCGAACCATTTCAATCCTTGCATAGGCGATACCTTCAAGAATACTTTATAACCCACGACAAATTCAAGATCTCTGCGTTGAGTATCTGCATATTGCTTCTGACAGTTCTGAGCTGTTCTTACCCTTTCTTTGATAATGTCTACCACTCGACAAGTCTCTTCAACAAATTTTGGCCCAACAATACTACGTTCTCCAACTTCATTCCAAAATAAAGGAGTTCGACACTTTCTACCATACAGTGATTCATAGGGTGACATCTGTATAGTAGCCTGATAGCTATTGTTATAAGCGAACTCGATCAGTGGTAATTTTTCATCCCATGATCCTTTGAAGTCAATTAAACATGCTCGTAGCATATCTTCTAGAATCTGGATTGTACGCTCTGACTGTCCATCTGTCTGTGGATGGAATGCAGTACTGAACTTCAATGTTGTACCCATAGCCTTTTGCAATCCTTCCCAAAACTTGGAAGTAAATCGGGGATCCCTATCGGACACAATGCTCTCTGGTACCCCGTGTAATCGAACAATATTATCCACATATAGCTTTGCTAACCTTTCCAATGTATACTGAGGTCGTATCAGGATGAAGCGAGCTGTTTTAGTCAGACGGTCTACAATCATCCAAACTGCGTCAACTACTCGAGGAGTTAGTGGTAATTCCATGACGAAGTCCATAGTGATGCAGTCCCATTTCCATGCTGGTTTTGGTAATGGCTGTAACAGTCCTGCGGGTCTTTGTCGTTCAGCCTTTACCTTCTGACAATTTAGGCATTGAGACATGAACTTAGCTACATCTGCTTTCATCCCTCTCCACCAATATAGTTTCTTTAGATCATGATACATTTTTGTACTTACAGGATGTATCGAATAGATGGTGGTATGGGCTTCTTTCATCAGTCAGTGTCTAATGTCCACACATTCTGTTTCGGGTACACATATCCTTCCCTTGTACTTCAGTACCTTCTCTTCGTCCAAGGGGAACTCAGGGTTAGTTCTACCTTTTTCGATGTCTTCTTGCACCGTTCTCAGGTAAGGGTCTAATTTGATAGTTGTCCTCACTTCATCAATTATATCTGATATAATCTTCAATGCAGCAAACATATTTGAAAACCAATGAATAAACCCTTGGTCGGCTGATCCACCCGTTGTATCTATCACATACTGCTCATTACCGTGATTGAATACCATTCCGATAGTACACATTGCTGCAGTTGTGCTAACCTCTCCTTGAGATTTTATCATTGCCTTTCTGCTCAACGCATCCGCTACTACATTAGCTTTTCCCGGATGATACTGGATATCACAATCATAGTCTTTCAATAATTCCAGCCATCTTCTTTGTCTCATATTCAACTCCTTCTGATTAAATAAATAAGTAAAACTTTTATGGTCCGACTTAATCTGGAACTTCTCTCCGTATAGGTAATGTCTCCATATCTTGACAGCATGTACAACTACTGCTAACTCCAAATCATGAGTGGGATAGTTTTTCTCACGTGTCTTCAACTATCTTGAGGCATAAGAAATTACTTGTTCTCCTTGCATAACACACATCCTAGCCCCAGTCCTGACGCATCAGTGTATAGGGTAAATGGCTGTCCTAGAACAGGAATAGTCAAAATCGGAGCGGATATCAATCTGGTCTTCAATGTTTGGAAGCTCTTCTTACATTTATCCGTCCATACAAACTTTTCACCTTTCTTAGTCAGACTTGTGAGAGGTACGGCAACCCAGGAATAGTCTTCCATAAATCTCCGATAATAACCAGCGAGACCTAGAAAACTTCTTATTTCTGCAACGCTCTTTGGTTCTTCCCACTTTACAATAGCCTCGATCTTGCTGGGGTCTACTTTGATTCCTTCAGCGGATACTACATGACCTTGGAAGGAGACTTCACTTAGCCAAAACTCACACTTGGTAAATTTGTCCTATAGCTTCTCTTTCCTTAAACGCTGTAGGGCGGCGTTTAGGTTCTTGATATGGGTTTCTTTGTCCTTGGAATATACCAATATATCATCAATAAATACAATAACCGATGTATCCAACATATCGTGGAAAACCCGGTTCATAAGTTCCATGAAAGTTGCTGGTGCGTTTGTTAATCCAAAAGACTTGACCAAGAATTCATAATGTCCATATCTGGTTCTGAAAGCAGTCTTAGGAATATCACCTTCTTTAATCTTCAACTGATGATAACTTGACCGAAGATCGATCTTAGAAAATACTTTTGCTCCTTGCAACTGATCGAACAAGTCATCGATTCGAGGTAGTGGATATCGATTCTTGATTGTCAGTTTATTTAACTCCCAATAGTCGATACATAATCGAACGCTACCGTCCTTCTTCTTTACGAACAATACTGGTGCTCCCCATGGTGATATACTGGGTCGAATATAACCCTTATCTAGTAGTACCTGTAGTTGCACTTTCAATTCCTTCAGTTCAGTAGGAGCCATTCTATAGGTGCTTTTGATACCGGTGCGGCTCCAAGTATAAGATCTATCACAAACTCTGTGGCTCGATCGGGTGGTAATCCTGGTAGTTCCTCAGGAAATACGTCGGGGTAGTCCCGCACGACGTCAATATCTTCCATCCGTGGTGCTTCTTTGGTGAGGTCGACCACTGATACTAGATATCCGACTGCTCCCTTCTTAAGGCACTTCTTAGCCTTTAGTACTAAGAGTATGAGCTTGCGTTTACGGAGAAGTTTGGTTCCCGTAAAACTTTCTACTCCTTCTTTGTCTTTAAATGTTAGCTTCTTTTCGGCGCATAATAGGTTTGCCGAATGCCGAGCTAACCAGTCCATTCCCAAGATGACGTCAAAGTCTGTCATCACAAGTTGGATCAAAGTTGCATCTAAGGTTTTCTCACCAATGAGAACTAGACATGGCCCATAACCTTTCTCTAATTCCACTTCTAACCCCATCGGTGACCGTACAAGTAGTTTGTAGTCCAATGTTTTTATGGATAAATTCAGCTTCTTTCCAAATGACACAGATATAAAAGAATGAGTAGCTCCTGAGTCGAAGAGTACTCTGGTGGGTATGCCATTTATAAGTACGATACCTATGATTTATTTTACTTAGTCTACATGCTCATACAATATAATTACAACTTAAAAGGTTTCAGTCATACCTGTGACCACATCGGGTGATGTAGTAGCATCCTCAGATGTAACAGCATAAACTCGTCCTTGGTGTAAGTGCTTCTTGGGCTTAGGACACTCCCTTGCCATATGCCCTGTTTGGTTGCAGTTAAAATATTTTGGGCCTTCAGAATTTGGCTTTGGCTGATGTTCAGCTACTAGAGTAGTCTTGGGTGCAGCAGTAAAGCCTTGAGCACTGAAGGGTTTAAATGTTTTGTTGTTCCCTCCGTTATAAGCATTTTCGGCTGGTCTTTTCATACCTCTGTTTTGTGTAAAATAACTTTCCTTCTGGCTCGATTCTATAACCCGAGCAATTTGAACAGCTTCGTTATATACCTTCTTCTCTAAGCCTAGAATATGCTCTCTGATGCTTCCTCTAAGCCCCGTGACAAACCTAAGGGTCTTAGTATCTTCTTCTTGCATACTGAGTGGTGCAAAGAAAAATGGCTCTTCATAACGCTGTTGATATGCATCCACGAACATCTGTCCCTGATATAAACTCAGGAACTCCTTCTCCACAGAATCTCTGAAGCTTCAGGGAAAATACTTCTCAAAGAAGTCTTCTTTATAAATAGCCCAAGTCAATAGGGCGTGCTTGGTCAATAGATATGCCCTGGTAGATTTCCACCAATGATGTGCATCGCCTTTTAGCATGAAGGTGGCACATAGTACCTTTTCTTCTTCTGTAACAGTCATCATAAGGAAATTTCTCTCCATCTCGTCTATCCAGTGTGCTGGCCATAAAGGATCAGACGGTTTACCATTAAACTCCTTGGGCTTCATCTTCAAGAATCTCTCAACCAGTCGAGAGTGATCCATCTGATTTTGGGGGTATGCTCCAAACATAGGTTGTGGATACTGATAATTAACCTGAGCTACTTCCAGACTAGGGACTAGAATCTGTGCAGCTGGTGGTTGAGGTGTTTGAGGTGCTGGGTGGTTACCCACTGGTGCTGCAATGGCTTGTCCCGTCTGCATGGGTGTAGCATGTGTGGCCTGGAACATAATCCCCATTGCCACTTGCATTTGAGCCTGTGCATGTTGCATCTATTGCAGTTGCTGAGCTAGGTTCATTACCACAATTGTTAACTCTGGTGGTGGAAGTGGCAGGTTTGTAGGATTTACCTAACCGGGGTTTCCTGGTGCATATATATTTTCCTGACTAGTCTCCTCCACAGGTGGTGGTGGTGGAACTACATTTCGGCTCTGCCTGGTTACTCTACGCCCAGACATATTTTCTTCTAAGATTGGTGGTGCATGAAAATCATCAAAATAGGTGAGACAATCATTTATACTTCATGTAGGCACGCTAACTGATGTAAAATTTTAAAATTTTCAGTTCATTTTATGAAAAATACTATCTTTTCTATGCAGGGTCGATGGTGGGGGTCGATGGTATGTCCGACCCTCAGTATCCGACCCTGGGAGTAACCTGTTCTTCCCGAGAGCTGGGGGCCAATGTGGGGGTCGATGGGTATCCGACCCCCTGTGTGACCCTAGTTCACTGTCAAGTTCCCGAGAAATGGGGGTCGATGGATGTCCGACCCCTGGTCCGACCCCTAGTTTTCTGTCAAATTCCCGAGAGCTGGGGGTCGATCCGGGGGTCGTTATAGGGGTCAATGATCCTGGTCGAATTGTCTGACCCCCAGACCAAAAATCAGACCTTTAAGATCCAATTCTAGGTTCATTTCCCATCATTGCTTCCCCGTTTCGACTCGTCTCCCACCTCTGAGTTGCTACAGTGCCACTCCACTATATTGGTCAGTTTGGATCCGTGTTTCGACATCCACATCATCCCTACAGGTATGCTTTCTCATTTTTTACTTGTTTTTAGGTTTCCATTTCTAGGTTTTTGTCCATTTAACTTGTATTTTTCAAATTAAATTTTTTCCAACCGTAAAAATTTGATTTTTATTGGGGGCTTTGGTTACTGGTGTCTCGAGGAAGGAAAGCCCTCAAAAATTTTTGAGTTTCATCGGTTGGTTATCGAGAAACTTGGATTTTTGCTCTTTTTGCCCTAATTTGTCGAAATTTTTGATTTCTCGCAATTTCTTCAAATTGGACTTCATTAGTTAGAATTTCCTACTGTGTGAGTGTTGTAGGATATGTTGGAACCTACGTAAGTCCTCCTGCCCACGTGTATGGGTGACAAGTGCGGCTTTTGGCCAACTTACGTCGTTATAATGTCAAAATTTTGGATTTTTATCCTATTAACATATTATCTCATTTTCTTTCTTATTTGCAGACATCATGGCTCGTACCAAAGTACCTAGAGTTCGTGATCCTCTTCTCTTCAATTCCAACGAAGCCGAGGCACAGTATGCCCACTTCGCTCGCAAGAAACTAGAGGGTGGTCGTAAGGTGAACTTGGCTGAGTTAGCCCTGTTCAATGTAGAGAGGGCGTTTGGTGATATGGGATGGCTCCCTGTCATCACTTACGACACTTGCACCTGTCCGGATTTGGTACGCCAGTTCTATTGTAACCTCCAGGTGGTGGGGATTACAATGATGTCGAGAGGGGTCATGAGCTGCGCATCACAAGCTATGTCAAAGGGATGAACATTTCATTCGATTATCGACAGCTGGCCGACCTACTGGGCATTTCCTATGATGGCCCCATGGTTTACTATGCTCCTGGAGAGAACCATTTCGTCTCCACAGAGATGAGGGCTGAGATTGATAATCAGCTCCTACGACCTAATCGTTGGCAGATGAGGGCATGCTATATGCGTCCAGCTTCATGGGTATTTTGCAAGATTATCCAGCATAATCTAATTCCGCAGAGTGGCCATTACGAGAGGGTTTCCCAGCTGACCCAGTACCTGCTGTATAGTATTTGCACTAGACAGCCCGTCTGCCTGCCATATATCATCATGCGCACTATGATCATTGCTACGTTGCCCAATCATATTGGCAACCTTCCGTACGGGCATATGATCACTGTTCTGCATACACGCATGGGGTTAGATTTATTGGATGAGAAGATTCAGGAGAAATCCTTCTCATTGCCTCTAGATTGGGAGGCTATTTGCAAGATGGGCATGCAGGATGCTCAGGTCAGTGATGAGGAGAGGAACGCGATGGTGCGCCCTCGCACTCGCGTCGAGATAACTGAAGCTGAGGCAGCTGCCGCCGCTGCTAGAGTTCGTGCAGAGCCTGCTGATGATGACGACCGCATGTACATGGATGTAGACTCGATACCACCGCCTTCACCTATGCATGCGGCTGGAGCTGGTACTTCATATGCGGCGGGTCCTGTACCTGAGACTGGTCCTTCTCATTCGACTGGTCCTTCACACCCACCTTCTGATATGATGGAGATGTTGCATGAGATCAGAGAGGCTCAGCACAGATCTGATCTGAGGATGGAAGAGTTACTGGAAGCTCAGCGTGTGAGAGTGGATGACCTGTTAGCCGCCCAGAGCATATCAGACACGCGGATGGGGGAGCTCATAGAGGTTCAGCGTGCGACTGATCGGAGGGTAGCCGATCTTACAGCTAGTCTACAAACGACCCAGACTCAGATAGCCTGGTTGACTAGAGTCTATGCTGAGGACTATGACAGAGATCGTGAGGTGCCGCCTCCCCCTTCACCTCCGGCTTCATGATTGTATTATTTATTATTTTTTTCTTTTTCTTGTACTACAGAGTAACTGTCCGGGTTGTGGACTGTACTTTGCTTTAGCTATGTATATACGTTTGTTTCTTTCACATTGTATTTAAATTTGTTCTTCCTTTAATAGATGCATTATTCTCTTTTAAATTTGGTCTCAAACATCATTTGTGCTTATAATGTGTTAATATTACTGTTTTCACTTTTATCCTATCTCAGTTCATAATTTGTCAGGAATGTGTGCTAGTTCAGCGGACAAGGCCTGAGAGGCTCTGATACCAAGTTGTCACACCCCAATTCTGTACTATTCAGAATGGTGTGATGAACCCCTAACAAACCAATAGTTCAACCAGGATCTCGAGTAGGCTATATCCGTTTTATTTAAACCCCATACATCCACATTCATAATCAGAGTAAATATACAATAGCGGAAGTCTTATAGTAAATGAACTGAGAATCTACTGTGATATTAATATTTAAATAGCAAATTATTCTGTATTAACTGAGACATAAATAAATATCAAATACATGTCCTTAATAAATCCAAATAAAGAAAACTAAAAAAAAAATATCTAATCGAATACACATGAGTTGCAATCGCAAGAGGAGTCATGTATATCAACTTCCTCTTCAACTCCCATCGCCGCTACATTCCTGTACACTAGAGCATTTACATAATCTTCAATAGTCGTACCTGCATCATCAACTAAAAATATTCGACGTCGAGGGGTGAGCACACATCACGGCTCAGTGAGCAAACAAAACAATGCAACAGTACATATGCATGCAATCAATTCATATCTTTGGTCTGGTTTATAGTTTGCAATATGCAATAGAAAGGTTTAGGTAGTCAAAGGTTAACTTTATTGACCCCGCCTCTATACAAAAGTGTGTGACGCCGCCCGAAGGTAACGTTTATCGTTGACTCACATGCACCCAATTCATGAACATTGTACAACAAAGATTAACGTTTATTGCTGTACAGTGCCATACCAACACGTAAGCCCCTGTTGGCGAGGGCTATAAATTGGGCTCGCAACTAACCAATCCTAATGCCAAAAAGTGTATCCAAGGCCTCACCCCAGCATCCCTCAGAATGTCCATAGAGATAGAGCTAAGGCCCCCCGGTAGAGTCAGAGACTACAAGGACCGAGACCACCTCCCCTGATGCTCCACGACATAATAGTTCTGCTAAAGTAATGGCGATACGACGATGCTAATGCACAAGACTTGAGTTAGAGATAGAGCTAAAGTGCTGAGACCCGCCAAAGGTTAACGTTTATTGACATCCCCATCACACCTCCCCTGATACTCGCTCGCATCAAGTACACCAACCATACACATACATTCACATGCCTATTCCTATCATCATCATCATCATCATGTTATAAACAATAAAGTAAATATGCATGAGAAAATAATAGAAATATTGGATGACATGTTGTATGCACATTACAAACATATTCACATAGAATCAGGCATAGCATTGTACTCAAGAAAAGGAAAAATAGTTTGTTATTAACCAATTAGTTTAGAGTCCTGTTTCCTCACCTTAGCTTGTTAATAGCTACTCTTCCAAGCTTTAGAATCACCTTTATATTGTTATTATATTGCTAGAAGACCTAACAAAGTTGATAGCATTTAATTAGAATTTATTCTAAATTTAAAAACCATTCTGTTAACTGGGGGTCGGAGGTAGGGTCTGAGTAATGATCGACCCCTGGTGTGACCCCCCTATTCTGGACTTCCAGAACCCTAGGTGTCGATGCTCAGGGTCTGGTAGGGTCGATTGGCCATCGACCCCCATGCGCCCCCCTGTGGGTTTTGGTCAATTTTCTCTCTTTCAGTCCATTCTTCGTGCTTGGGGTCCTATGGCTTGCTCCTACAGTCCATTCAACATACATTCTATGGTTTAAAACCATGAATCACCCACCTTTATATCTTTCATGTATTCCCCCATGGTTTTCTATGAAAACCTAACCATGGGTTGATGGTTTGGGTTTCTCCGAGATCACACTCTCTTCATTCTCTAACCCAAGGTCTGTAGAAACTCATGGAATTAGTATTCATACCTGAGAAGAATACTCCTTCTCTGTAACTCTTCTCCTTTTTGCTTTCTTCTCTTCCTTGCTTCTCTTCTTCTTCTCTTCTTTCTCTTCCTTCTCTTCTCTTTCTCTGAATTCAATTAGGGTTGTAAAAGGAGTGAAAGAGGCTTAGGGACATCCTATTTATAGAGTAGAAACTCCTAAAATAACTCCAATTGAGATTTGGAAGGAATCCAATCGAAATTTGGAAACTTTCCTAATTTCAGTTTCTGGCGGCAACTGGGGGTCGATTAGGGGGTCGATGATCCCGTCGACCCCTGGTTCCCAAAGTGTCCAACCCCCTCTGTAAAATAGGGGGTTTGACTTTCTGTCTTGGGGGGTCCGACCCTCCCTTGCTGGGTATGTGACCCTCCCCCTAATTTAAGTAATTTTGGGTCGATTTAATACCTGGGATCACGATCTCCTCCACGCCCTTGGTCCATTTGACTCGACCATGATGGGTAAACCTGGTTCAAGGTGGTAAGACCGTGTTAGTTTTATACGGGTCTTACATCTCGGCTCCGGAAGAACCTTCGCTACCATGGACCTTGTTTGTCGATGGAGCATCCAACAAGACTCAATGGAGAATACGAGGCAAAGAAGGTTAGCATGTCCGCCTACTTGAAAAAGGTGCAGGAGGCCACATCAGCATTCGAATATTTCGTGTTACGCCATGTACTCCGGGACCAAAACACCTTGGCCGATTCCCTCTCCAAGCTAGCCACATCGGACTTTAGTGATTTGGATCATTCAATATACACTGAAGTTTTGGCCCATTCATCGGTGGATCCTACCTCCAAGGCCATACTGTCGGCCACATCATACCCGTCCTGGATCGACCCAATCTTGTCTTTTCTCAAAACTGGTCAATTACCAGAAGATAAGAAGGAGGCAAGGCAGATCCAATCCAAAGCCAATCACTATGTCATTGAAAAGGATATCCTCTACAAGAGAGCCTTCACGTTTCCTCTGTTACGGTGTTTACGACCTTCCAAATCGACACAAGCCATCAAGGAAGTCCATGAGGGTATATGCGGTGCACATCAGGGGGGAAGAGTCTTAGCCCATAAAATACTACGTTAGGGATATTATTGGCCAAAAATGCAAAATGATTGCATTGACTACATCAAGAAGTGTGCCAAATGTCAAATGTACGCACCGGTGTCTCACCTCCTAGCCGCACCACTCCGATCCATTGAAGCAGCTCCCATTCCTTCGCCACTTGGGGTATGGATATCATGGGGCCATTCCCACCGGCCCGCTATTAACGTAAGTTTGTGGTCATCGCGATGGAATATTTCACTAAATGGGCCGAGGCCGAGGCATTATCCAACATACCAGAGAGCGCTATTCGTGAATTTTTTATCAAGTCGGTGGTATATAGGTATGGAGTCCCCAGGGTGCTCATCACGGATAATGGTAAGCAATTTGACAACAACACTTTCGCGGCATTCTATGCAGAGCATCGCATCAACCACTGATGCGGGACCGTGAAGCACCCGTAAACTAGCGGGCAGACAGAGGCCACCAATAAAATCTTATTGAAAGGAATAAAGTCCAGACTAGATGGGGCAAAAGGTCGATGGTTGGACGAACTCCTCGCATACTATGGGCGGACCGCACCACTCCGAAAACTGCTACAGGAGAATCACCTTTCCGGCTTGCCTTTGGAATGGATGTAGTGGTCCCATTGGAGGTCAGGATCACATCGCACCGGATCGCCAACTACGACCCAACCTCCAATGAGCCAGGCCTACGTGCAAATTTGGACCTCGTGGAGGAAGTACAAGATCAAGCCCAGATCCGAATTGCGGCCAACCAACAGCAAGTAACCAAGCACTACAATAGGAAGGTATGCCCGCGATCGATCAAAGTTAGAGACCTCATCCTCAGACGGACCATTGCCTCTGACCCAACCAATCAGGGGAAGTTCGCTCCAAATTGGGAAGGGCCGTATCAAGTCACCCAAGCACTGCAGACAGTATCCTATCATCTCAAGGATATGGATGGTAAAGCCTTGCCACGAGCATGGAACGCGGAGCACTTTCGCCCATTCTACCAGTGACTATCCCATCCATGTAAATCGGCCACGGCGGCCTTCTTTTCATTTAAATGAAATTCCAAATTCAGACTTCTACTACATTCTCCAGCACTAGCGGCCATAAGGTTGACAACAACACAAGATCCCATAACACACGGCCCCCTACTGATACGAATACCATCCCGGCCCCATGCCGAAGCGTGACCTATGCGGCCCAAAGATTTCACCAAGTGTGGAACACATTGGGCTGAGGAGGGTAGACACAGTCCCATACCGACATGAATACCGTCCCGGACCCATGCCGAAGCGTGACCCATGCGGCCCAAAGATTTCACCAAGTATGGAACACATTGGGCCGAGGAGGGTAGACATGGTCCCATACCGACATGAATACCATCCCGGCCCCGTGCCGAAGCACCCATGCGGCCCAAAGATTTCACCAAGTGTGGAACACATTGAGCCGAGGAAGGTATACACGGTCTCATACCGACACGAATACCGCCCCGGCCCCGTGCCGAAGCGTGACCCATGCGGCCCAAAGAATTCACCAAGTGTGGAACACATTGGGCCGTGGAGGGTAGACACGGTCCCATACAGACACGAATACCGTCCCGGCCCTGTGCCAAAGCGTGACCCATGCGGCCCAAAGATTTCACCAAGTGTGGAACACATTGGGCCGAGGAGGGTAGACACGGTCCCATACGGACACGAATACCATCCCCGCCCCCTGCCGAAGCATGACCCATGCGGCCCAAAGATTTCACCAAGTGTGGAATACATTGGGCCGAGGAGGGTAGACATGGTCCCATGCCGACACGAATACCGTCCCAGCCCCGTGCCAAAGCGTGACCCATGCGGCCCAAAGATTTCACCAAGTGTGGAACACATTGGGCCGAGGAGGGTAGACACTGCCCCATGCCAACACGAATATATTCCCGGCCCCGTGCCAAAGCGTGACCCATGTGGCCCAAATATTTCACCAAGCATGGAACGCATTGGGCCGAGGAGGGTAGGCACGGACAGACACACTGGTCAATTCAAAGGAAAAGGAAAAACAAGACGAGATAAGTCAAGGCTTTTCATTCATTCAAAAAGATTACAATTACATAGGTGCATAAAATAGGTAAGGAGGCCTGACACATCAATACAAAAGAAAAAGTTACCGAAAAGTCTTTATGTATTCTATTCTGGAGGAGCTTCAAGGGGGTTCACCCCACTGCAGCCTGCTTCATATGTGCACCGCAGAAGGGAGCTGCCAGGAGTACGGGGAGGACCCATCGGAGATGTCGTGCCGTCCTGGGGGGTCGTGGGAGTCTCGTCCAAGTCAGGAGAGGATGGAGGCTCCTCACCCTCGAAGACCTCATCTAGCCTCCAAAGGATTTCGGTGTCATCCACTTCTGGGATTTCAACTTCCGCATCGGGAGGGATGAGGCATTCGGCTCCGGTATAATCCAACCCCGGCACCATCTCATCTACGAACTCCTACAGGGCCAGTGCCCTCTCGGTGAAGCTTTGGAGGGAGTAGTGCCCCACCAGCTCCTTGAAGTCCTCAGACTTCTGGTAACGCCGAACCGCCCCAGCAGCAAGGGAGCGCGTCTTCGTGTAGGCTTCCTTGAATCTCACCCCGCGGTCCCTTGCGCGCTCCAAGGCTGACTTCAACTGGCCGACCCGATCCTCCCTCGCCTTTGCTTCATCCTCAAGGCGGCGCTTGTCCTCACGTATCTGTGCAACCTCTCTCTGAAGGCAGGTGACCTCGGCGGAAATGGATGTCACCTCCCGCTCCTTATACCGAAGTTGCATCTGAGCATCGTCCCGCTCCTCCTCGACCGTATGCAGTTTACTGTCCGTCTCGGCCAGGTTTCGGGCCGTTTCCTCGGCGTGCTCCTTCAGAGTCTCCATATACACACCGAGCTGCACCAAAACATGAGTAACAGTTAGAAAGAAAAATAAACAAGTGAGAATAGGGAGGGGCGGAACCGCAGCGCGATGATTACATACCGATGCACCTAAGGGGTCCGCTCCTGAAATCAGCGAGGGCGTGGGAAGCTCTCGCACCAGTGATCGATCCCGGGGCAAGATGGCCCCTTTCATCAACTCCCTCGCGGCACGGATATCACCCATGGCCGTGTCCTCCTCGGTCAGCACCCAGTCCCTGGGAAAGGCTCACTCGTCACCAGTTCGGTTCCGGGGACTGGGACCCATGAAGGGGAGGCGTCTAAAATCACTGGGCACTCCTCCCTGCCCCTGAAGTACCCTCGGCCTCGCGAGTAGTGAAGTTGGCAACGTCTGAACCCGTACCGGGGTCGCCTGTTGGGCCGCACTGACTCCAGACGCCTCTCCAAGAGCAAGGACGGCCTCTGGCCCGGTCGGAGTATTCCGCTTCCCTGAAAAATCAAGCACACGGTACTGAGGGATAGGTGGCATTGCATAGATGCGCGCTGCCTCGGCCAAGGCAGAGTCAGGGGATAGCTTACGTGTTCTCTTCGACAGCCTCCTTGTCAGGTCCACCTCGGCACTGGCTTGATCCGCCGAGGCCTTGGTTGTCTGCTCCTCCTGGACTCTCTTCGCCGCGGCCTCCTTCCGGGCGGCATCCTTCTTCCTCAACTCCATCAGGTAGTCCTTGTTTAGCTTCACTGCAAGAAACAACAACAAAATCAGTGCGGTTAGTAGGTCGACATCGACCAGCCCTATGTCAAAATAATACTCACACAGGCAGTTCTCATGCAAAACAAGGGATCCTTCAGGTCGGCCACGCGAATGGGGGCCCCTCAGAATGCCGAGCAAGGCGCAACAGCTCGGACTCCACAGGCAGTAGAGGTACATCCGTGTTGAATGTCTTGGCATCCAGCTTCTTCCATACATTCTCCAACAGCATGTCGTCACCCCGGATGTAAAAGAACTTGTTCTTCCACAACTTGATCGTGGTCGGTTTGTCGGCGAGGAGGTCGCCAAAGTCAGGCTTCTTGGCGAAGTAGTACCACCCTGTCTTACAGTAATCATTGAAGGTGAACATGTAACGGAACATATTCAGGGTCGGTACTTGCCCCATCCTCCTGAAGTAGATGATGAAGGCTATCAAGTTCTTCCAGGAGTTTGGCATCAGTTGGATCGGTGCCACTTGGTAGTACCTCAAAATTTCGGCCACCAGCTTCGGTACCGGCACCTGGAAGCCGGCCTTGAACATCTCAACATTGACACATAGTTCCGACCGCCGACTCCAGCAGGCCCGCTCCCCCTCGGTGGGCATTCTAATCTCCATGCCATCCGGTATCTGGTATCTCTCCCGAAGACTATAAAACTCGGCCTTGGTTAACAGGCAAACCTCACCGCAGGCGTCAAACTCCGGGGGAGCCTCAGCTTCCTCTCGGGCCTAGATCAAGACCTCAGAACCGACCTCATGCGTTGACACCCCCACAAGAAGATCGCGCCAAGGAGGGCCGGAGGTAGGTTCCGGCCGTCTGCCTTCGACCTCTTCCTTAGTCCTCAACTCCATCTCGGGACCGCCCTCGGATATCCATCCAACCGACCCACTTGTCAAAGACATACCTGTACCCGTCCCACTTCCAGACGAGGATGAGCTGCTGCTGCTGCTACTGCTGGAGGATGACCCCACAGTTTCTATATCTACGTCCACTTCGGCCTCCCTACCCTCGTCAACCATGGTTAAAAAAGACTTAGAAGGAAAATAAATACTTACTGATTCCTAAAACCGGAGGCGGCACTGACGTCAGTAAACCAAGCTGATAGGATATATCTAGGCCGATATGCAAAGATCGTACCGATGTGAAGAGTGCGAACCGAAGTGAGCAACTGAGCAGTAGTTTCATAATGGGGGGACCTCAATACCCCACCACCCCTTTTTATACAAGTTCTATCCGTTGAGTTCCATGTGGCACCTCATCATTGGCAGCCAAGTCGGTGCATTTATTACCGACGGAAAATTTTGGGTGCGTCAACCGGGTCCCGCCTGGTGGTATCCACATAGTTGACCCGGATCCATGATCTGATCCAGATGTAATATGGATAGTTCACGTCGGGTATGCCACCTCGGTTCCACCCTTAAAGAGCGAACAACTACGATATTTATGCCCACCGCGGTGCCCACATCGGTTAAAATGACTCGGATCACGTGAGAAGCCCGTGATCGGCTCGGATTTACATCTTCAACAAGACCGATGTGTATTGGCCGCGGTGCCCACATCGGTCAAAATGGCTCGGATCACGTGAGAAGCCAGTGATCGGCTCAGATTTACATCTTCAATAAGACCGATGTGTATTGGCCATGGTGCCCACATCGGTCAAAATGACTCGGATCACGTGAGAAGCCCGTCATCGGCTCGGATCAAGTGAGAAACCCATGACGGCCTCGACAATCCATCCACCAGCGAAGACCGACGTGTATTCGCCGCAATGCCCACATCGGTCCAAGTGGCTCGGTTTACGTGAGAAACCCATGACGGCCTCAGAAATCCATTCTCAGCAAAGACCAATGTGTATTTGCCATAGTTCCTACATCGGTCCAAATGGCTTGGATCACGTGAGAAACCGGTGACGACCTCGAAAATCCATTCTCAGCAAAGACCGATGTCTATTTGCCACAGTGCCCACATCGGTCTAAGTGGCTTGTATCACGTGAGAAACCCATGACGGCCTCGGCAATCCATTCTTAGCGAAGACCGATGTGTATTTGCCACAGTGCCCACATCGGTCAAAATGACTCGGATCACGTGAGACACCTGTGACGGCTTCGGAAATTCGTTCTCAGAAAAAACCGATGTGTGTTGGCCGCTGTGCCCACATCGGTCCAAATGGCTTGGATCACGTGAGAAACACGTGACGGCTTCAGAAATCCAACCTCAGCAAAGACCAATGTGTATTAGCCGCAGTACCCACATCGGTCATATTGGCCCGGCTCTGCCCTGAAACAAATGGCCGATGTGAGTGGGCCGCAGTAATCGTATCGGCACAGTATTCTTCACATCAGACACGCCACCATGGCTCCACCCTGAGTTTGATGCCTGAGGTGGGTGGGGTGCAGTGAGCACTTCGGCGTGATATTCTCCACCTCAGGAATCCTACCTCGGTCATCTCACATAGAGCATTTCCGCATCGGTCGTGACGCATCCGCATCGACCACCAGGGGGTTGCACCGCAGGGTCCACCTGGGCACTCACCCCCAATAGAATCCAGGACTTCATCATTCTCCAGTATATCAAGCACCACAACGGAGCAATGAGACAAGTAGTTAAGGCACGGTTCGGTCCGTCTTCTTTGCGCTAACCAAAACTTACGGATTCAGCGGAGCAACGAGGCAAGTTGTTGGGGGGGAGAATTCCGTCGTCCTATTCTCTTTGCTCAGTTGAACCCTACAGATTCAGCAGGGCAACGAGGCAAGTGTTAAGGAATCACGCCACGCTGGCAATACTACCTTGACACGTAAGACTCAACCTCAAAGCCACGTGGAGATCCCCTATTCGAAATAAGAAAACTCCTCAAACACAAGAACAAAGGGTAAAATCGGCATTCTAGAAATATGCATTATTAACTATAAATAGGGCAAATCCTGAGGTTTTACAGGTACACAATATTTACTGCTCATTTACTCCTAGAGATTCACGCTTTGACACTTAGGACGGAAAATCTCACCTCACCCCACACTTTTCTATAATATCTTAGTGAGCTCGACACCGAGCCCACTGACTGTTCACAGAGCCCTAAATTTGGCGTCGGAGTGGACCCAGGGCATCCAGCCCGCCTCCCCCCTTCTTTGCCTTTCCTTGTCTTGCAGGTCTACTTAGATTGGAGGACCCACAGGACGGATCTGGGCCGAAACATGGTCGATCGTACCTACCCAGGCATGCGACACTACGTATACTTTTGAGCATTTTAACTCGATTATACGTGGTTTTGTGATCCATCTTCACACTATCGGTCCACTTGGTCTAGCAATGATGGGAAGCCCTGACACGACACAGTTAGACCAAGTTAGTGGAGTGCAGGTCTTACACATGTAATCTTCAATGGTATGACCTCCATCAACACCTAAAAATATTCGAATCGAAAGGATGAGCACACATCAAGGCTCAGTGAACAAACATAACAATGCAACAAACAAATGCATGCATTTAATTCATATCTTTATTCTAGTTTTTAAGTTTGTAATATGTTATAGAAAGGATTGGCGGCCACCGTACTACTATACATGAGTGTGTGAATCCACCTAATGGATCAAACACTAATGTCATCCTACATGCATCCACCATGGAATAGAAATAGAGTTAAAGTGTTCGGATCAAACACCGCCAACAGTTCCCCTGATGTCCTATCCATACCAATACGTAAGCCCCTATTGGCAAGGGCTTATCAACTGGCCCGCAACTAACCAATCTGAAATGTAATACAGTGTATCTAAGGCCTCACCCCAGCAACCCTCAATATGTCTAAAGAGATAGAGCTAAGGCCCCCCAACAGAGTCAGAGACCACACAGTCTGAAAACGCCTCCCATGATGCCCTACGAGGTAATAGTTCTGCTAAGGTAATGACGATACAACGATGTCTGTGAGCAAAAGTTAAGTAGAGATAGTGCTAGAGTCTGGTGACCAAGATGAACTATGATGCTACGTCCTCCCCTTGATGCTCCACTTGCATCAAGCACACTAACCACACACACATTATCACAAGCCCATTCCTAGCATCATCATCATCATCATATTATAAATAGACGAAAATAAGTATGCATGAGCAATAATAGCAAAAATATTGGATGACATGTGAGATGCACATTACAAGAATACAAGCATAGAATCAATCATGGCATTGGACTCAATAAAAGTAAATAATTTACTATTAGCCAGTTAGTTTAGGTTTTGTTCCTTCACCTGCTATAAATGTTCAATCTTCTCCAAGCTTTTTAACTCAATCTTGAACCTCTTGGAAACCTAAGAAATTTGTATGTTCTAAGTTAGGGTTCAAGTTAATCAAATTACAGTAGTCAATGATCCAACCTAGAATCAAGCAGACCTCCAGAAGTTAAGTGGTCACAGGTGTGACTACACTGTGGTCTCAGTTTCTGCGACCACAGGGTGTGGAGTCGATACGTGTGGTCACATATGAGACCACACCCTCCCTGAAAACTTCTCAATGCGTGTGGTCGGACTTATGTGCCTCGTGTGGTTGATCAAACTATGATCGCACGAGTTTTTGGTCATCTTTTACTCTCAGACACATCCTTTCATAATTTGATTCCATGGTTAACATTATGATCCTTCCCATCATTGTTCTATGGCTTAAAATTCATACTTTTACATAGTCCTTCACCTTATTCTGTTCTTTATGGATCACCTTAGAGTTTTGTTCATGGTCTTAGGATTGAGATCTTACTTTGAATTAATCTTTCCTCCATAATATATTCTAGGCATTCAATTAATGTAGGGAATGATTCCATACCTTAAACTTGCTGGAGATTCAAAGCTTTCTCTGTAATTTTTTCTCTTAGTTTTCTATTCAATTCTCCTTCTCTTCCTACTCCTTTCTTTCTCTTTCTTTCAGTTTGGGTTCTAAAAGAGTGAAAGAGATTAAGGGACGTCCTTTATATAGAGGTAAACATCCATATAAAGTCCCACTTTGATTAGGAAAGACCCCCCCTTCAGATTAGGAAGGTTTCCTAATTTTAGAGTTAGTATACCATCATGTGGTCGCACTTGGGGTCGAAGTATACGTCAACTACACATCTTAAAACTATGACCACACATCTCAGATTCGAGTGGTCTTAATATTTTGAGGTGTGGTCAACCACACCTGTTTAGGTATGCAACCTCACGTCTCAATTAGATGATTTTTGGTTCGAATTACATACCTAGTCCTGTGGTATCTTTACGCACTTAGTCCGCTTGGTCCGACCATGATAGGAAAACTTAATACAAGATTGTAAGATCAGGTTAGTAAAGTACGGGTCTTACAATACATGGAGAGTTTTTCTCTATGAAAAGGATGTCCCTCAACCTTTTTCACTCTTTTAGAACATTAGTAAACCCTAGAAGAAGAGAAGGAAGAGAAGGATAAAGAGAGAAGGCTAAGGAGAAGGTTTTGCTAAGAAGATTTTAGCTCTCTACCATAGGCAAAGGTATGAACCTAATATTTGAAGATGTAAATTCTATGGAATAAGGCTTCTACGGGGGATTGGAGATGTCAAACTATTATGATCCATGTGATTCCTTGAGTAAATCCCAAGGATAACCATGAGGGGTGAGTTTGGTGATAATGGTTAATTAAAAACTACTAATGATGACCATAGGATAACCTTACTATGAACCCAAGAGAAAAGCCAAAGATTCGACCAAGAAGAACTTGGATTGAATGCAGTTTCTGATAAAAAAATCATAAGGTCGTAGCTACGGTCGACCATAGCATGACCATAGCATGATAAAAGTATCGACCATAGGCATTCGGAAAGAATTCAGAAACCATATGATCACAGGGTATGGTGGCATATAGTGCGGCTATAGGGTATCGACCGTACATGGTAAGGTTTACACAACATGCATCCATAGGGCCTATCAGACACCTATCAGTGATCAATTTTGATTTTTGAATACTGTAACACATTACACATGAATCCTAACTTAAATTTATACAATTTTAAGGTCATTAAATTGATTCAAAGATAATTACAAGGCTTGGAAGGAGATTAAGTTTTGCTAACAAGTGAGGAAACAAGATCTAAACTAAATGGGATAATAATAAATTATTCTATTTTATTGAGTCCAGTACCATGATTAATTCTCTACTTGTATGCTTGTAATGTGTATCTCACATGTCATCCAATATTTCTGTTATTACTGCTCGTGCATATTTATTTCTGTCTATTATAACATGATGATGAAGATGATGATGCTAGGAATAGGCATGTGATTGTGTGTGTATGGTTAGATGTGGCATGGCGGTCTCTGACCTGGTCACCAAACTCTAGCTCTATCTCTACTCAAGTCTTGCCCACTGACATTGTCGTATCGCCATTACCTTAGCAGAACGATTACATCGTAGGGCATCAGGGGAGGTGGTCCCAGGCCGGGTGGTCTCTGACTCTGTCAGGGGTCTTAGCTATATCTCTATGGACTAATTGAGGGATGCTGGGGTGAGGCCTTGGATACACTAAATGTCATTTAGGATTGGTTAGTTGCGAGCCCAGTTTGCAAGCCCTCGCCAATAGGGGCTTACGTATTGGTATGGATAGGGCATCAGGGGAAGTATTGGTGGTATTTGATCCAAACACTTTAGCTTTATCTCTATTCCTTGGTGGGTACATGTGGGACGGCAATGGTGTTTGATCCATTGGGTGGATTCATACACTCTTGTATAGAGGTGCGGTGGCTGCCAATCCTTTCTATAGCATATTGTAAATTTAAAACCAGACCAAAAATATGAATTGAATGCATGCATATATTTATTGCATTGTTTTGTTTGCTTACTGAGCCATGATGTGTGCTCCCCCTTTCGTTGTCAAATATTTTTGGTTGATGATCCAGGTCCTACTGTAGAAGAGTACGTAAATGCGTCGACATATGGACACATGGCGGCTATGGATGTAGAAGCTGTTGAAGATGGGCATGATCCTTGGACATATGGACACATGCGTCGACAAATCAATGCATCTTTGGTTAGTTTCGTTATATTTTGGTTAATGGACATGTAATTAATTATTTTATTTTATGTCTTATGTTACTTGGAGATAATAGGGTTAAATATTTATATATTACTGTTAGATACTCAGTTCATTAATTATAAAGACATCCGATTATTTGTTTATTATCTCTGATTATTATTGTGGAATGTGTGTGTCGTTGATATGGTGGGTACTACCTAACGGGGATCCTGGTTAAACCATTGGTTATTGACAGTACATCACACTACTCTAGTTAGTCTAGAATTGATGTGTGACAACTTGGTATCAGAGCTCTCTCAGGTTCTACTAATTGACCTAAATACTTTCACATGAGTCATGAACTGAGTTATGATAAATTAAAAACTGTGATACAAACACACCATAAGCACCTGTGTTGTTTGAGACATAAGCTAAGAGAGAGAATAATGCATGTAATTAAAGGAAAAACAAATTATATATATATATATATATATATATATATATATATATATATATATATATGTATACATATATATATGCCAAAACTTGCCAAAATGAGAAAATGTATATCCAAATTAGAGTACGGTCCATAACCCGGATAGTTACTCTATAATATATAAATAAAAGGGAATAAGTGGAGCAATCATGGCGCTGGGGGAGGAGGTGCCTCTGGGTCTCGATCATGATCCTCGGCTTATACTCTCGTGAGTTAGGCTACCTATGCCTGGGTCGCCTAGAGACTCTCTGCGAGACTAGCCTCCCATCCATCAGTCGCTCGCTGAGCCTCGCAAATCTCAAGCAGTAATGCCATCGTGTCATCTGATGATGGGCGTAAAGGACCAGCTGAGTGAGAAGTCCGAGAATGGCAGGCTCCAGTAGAATGCTGTGGTGATGGAGGAGGTATGGCATCCACATCCATGAACATCTGATCATCATCCTCCTCATCATCGCTTTCGTGTGCCTCTGTTGCTCTCGCCACTGCTGCCTCTGCAACTGCTATCGCTACTCGAGTGAGAGGACGTCTCATAGCATTGCTCTCGTCAACACTGACCTATATACCTCTCATGCCCATCCTATTGATGGCCTTCTAATCAAGGTCAGCTGAGAAGGTGTCCTCATAAATCCTATCTTCCTCTAAGTTCACCTGTAGACAAGGGAGCAGAGTAGAGATCAATCATCTATAGGGCAAGTTACCTCTCGAATCAGACAACGTAGCTCTGTACATAGTCTGGATGATGATATATGGGATACAGACTAGCTACCTAGTGCAGATACAGTACAACAGGTCTGAGTTAACTAACAGACCATCTCGTAGTGTCCACCCTGAGGGATCAGATTATGCTAGATAATGTTATAGTAGACCCGTGACTCTGGAAGTAGGTAGACTGGCTTCATCTCCCAATGGTCTTCCTGAAGAATCTGGTTACATATCTCTGCACGCCCCTTTGTAGACAAGAATTGGGGCTCCCTTGGTGCACAATAGACCAACTGCCCATCATTGGAAATGCCTAGGAGATCAGCCAACTCTTGACAGTTGAAAGAGATAGGAACCCCTTTCACCCAACTGGTGATCCCAAGCTCTCTACCCCTATCCACATCCTCTAGGTCAGCCTCTACTTATAGGTGACAGTAGAACTGCTTCACTAAATCTAGGAGGGTGCAAGCCTCGTACAGGATCACTGGAAGCTAGCCCATATCACCAAATGCCCTCTCCACTTCAAATAGGGCTAAGTGGGCTAAGTTCACACATAAACCCCCTTTCACTTTCTTTCGATCAAACCATGGATATTGTACCTCTGCTTCGATGGACCAGAAGCAATGTGGGTCATGAACTCAAGGAACTTTAGTGTGAACCATGATAATTGCATGAAAAGAGAACAAGAAAAACAAGCTAGGGAAATTGTAAAACTGGACAGCATAACAACGTAAATTGGGAAAAAGCCTCACTTTCCCCCAAACATTGGGCAGCAGGACTTACATAGGTCCCAAACCACCCTGCAAGGCTCGTTCAAACGATAATTGCAATTAAATAGATTAAATTTGAGGAAATTTTGAAACTAGAGAAAAACCCCCAAATTCTAGGTCAAAATTGGGATTTTTTGTATTTTGTCAAACCCAATGGTGAAACTCAAATTTTCTTGAGGGCTTTCATTCATTGGGTATGGCAATAGCCCCAATAAAAAAATTATAATTTTTTGGTCAAATAGATGTTAATTTGAAGAAAGCTCTATATATGGAGAAAAATCTAGGTATGAAAGCTTAAAGAGGAAGAAAGAATAAAGAACATACCTCGAGGAATGGAATGTAGATCGTTGATTGATGGAAAAATCATCAAGCTCATACGATTGACACTGTAGCAACCCAGTGGTGGCGAGCTGAGTTGAGACCATAGGAGGAAAAATGAGAAATGAGAGGGAAATCTTGAAAAATATGTTTTAAAACTAATTTTGAATCATACGGTGAACAATTTGACCAAAACTTTAGACCGTATCATCGACTGTGTGATGGACTACAGAGTCTCAAAAACTTGCCAGGGCTCTGATGGTTGAACATATGGTCGCTCAACGTGCGACTGTAGGCCATCGACCATATGATTGACTGTTGTCTGTCTTTAATTCTGTTAGAGTTATTGCTTCATAAATTATTTCTTCTCTCTCCTTCCACTATGGGACTAACAAAATATTTCCATTCTATCTTATATCACATGTATAGCCTTCCCAATACTATTCCATCCAAGAATTTAAATGGCTGGGTGAAGATTAACCAGAAGGAGACAGAGTGAAAACCCACCTCCACCAACTCCGGAGGTTAATGACAATGAAGGTCAAGAAGAGCAAGGAGAAAATGCTAGAAATCAAAATGTTACACCTCAAGATGTTCACACCCAGGCCAACCCAACTAATTTACTAGCACCACTAATAGATTTGGCTACTGCAGTGATGAATTTGGCACAACAGGTGCAACTGATATGGCAAATGCAAGCGAACGTATAGGCTTCTATGGGAATTGCTTCCCTAGCTGCTACCACCACACTGATGCCTATAGGACAAGCTAGTACCATACCTGGGGGTAGTAATACGGTGCCCCAAGCGTCAACTATGAACAATGTTGTAAGATCCGTACGTTCAAATTTTGAGGATGAAATTTCTTTTAAGGGTGGTGGAGTTATAAGACCCGCACCACGAACCCGGTCTAACCTTACATTCTTGTGTCATGATCGGTCTTTCCATCATAATCGGCTCAAGTGAACCAATTGTATGAAGAAACCATAAGATAAGGTAAGCAACGAGTCAACTTTAGTTGGTGTGGTTGACCGTTTAAGATCGTATGGAAGCAACCAGTCCAAAACTAAAAACCAAAAAATTTTGGTCGTGTGGTAGCAGGTGTGGTCGGACGTGTGGTCGATACATGAGACTACACATGAGACCACACCTTGAGACCATACAACGTGTGGTCGGAAGTTTTGGGACGTTTGGTCGATGGATTCTGCGACCACACATGCGACCACACGATGCTGAACTGACTCCGTGTTTAGGAAATTTTCCTAATTTGAGGGGGGTTCTTTCCTAATCTAAGTGGGATTTATATGGAGTTTTTCCCTCTATATAAGGGACGTTTCTTAGCCTCTCTTACTCTTTTAGAACACAAATTGAAACCCTAAATCTAAGAGAGAAAGAGAAAGGAAGAGAAGGGGAAGAAGGAGATTTGGAGAAAAAGCTTGGAGAAGAAGGTTTAGAAGAGAAAAGTTCAATCTCCCTACAACAAGCTTAAGGTATGGACTTGACTTTATAGGCTAGATCATATAGGATAGGTTCCTTTTATCAAGTTGTTGTGTTGAATCTAATGCAACGATTTCAGTTATGGAATTTTTAAGAAAAACCATGAGAAAAGAGAATAGGGATAATGGTTAATGAGAAACTGTAAATAATGGCCATAGAATAATCATAGGATAAACCCAAGAGATAAGCCGAGGAATTGACTCAGGAAGAATTCGAGTTGAAGATGAAAAGTGACCAAACATCATGTGGTTGCATGGTGTGGTCGCAGAAATTGCGACCACAGGGTCCGACCATAGCTATTCGGGAAGTTCTCAGGAAAGGTGTGGTCGCATGGTTTGGTCGCAGAAATTGCGACCACAGGGTCCGACCACCCAGTGTGTGGTTGCATATATTGCGACCACAGGTCCGACCACACATCCGACCACACGTTAACAACTAGCATATTTTGTAACCAAACAAGGTTTTTGACTACTGTAACATGGTAAACAAGAACCCAAAATTAAATACATTAATTGTTTAGGTTCCTAATAGATTCAAAGTGACTTTCAAAGCTTGGGAGAGAAACAAACATCGATCAAAGGTGAGGGAACAAGACCTAAACTAATTGGCTAATAACAAGCTGTTTTGATTTATTGAGTCCAATGCCATGAATGATTCTATGCTTGTATGCTTGTAATGTGCATTTCACATGTCATCCAATATTCCTGTTATCACTGCCCATGCATATTTAATTCTGTATATTTATAACATGATGATGATGATGATGCTAGGAATAGGCATGTGAATGTATGTGTGTGGTTAGTGTACTTGATGTGAGTGGGACATCAGGGGGAGGACGTGACACTGTGGTTCATCCTGATCATCAGACTTTAGCTCTATCTCTACTCAAGTCTTGTCCACTAATATCGTCGTATCGTCATTACCTTAGTAGAACTATTACATCGTAGGGCATCAGGGGAGGTGGTCTCAGACCGTGTAGTCTCTGACTCTGTCAGGGGGTCTTAGCTCTATCTCTATGGACGTATTGAGGGGGGGTGAGGCCTTGGATACACTGTTTGATATTAGGACTGGTTAGTTGCGAGCCCAGTTTGCAAGCCCTTGCCAATAGGGGGCTCACATGTTGGTATGGGTAGGGCATCAGGGGAAGTGTCATGCGGTGTTTGATCCGGGCGCTTTAGCTCTATTTATAGAGTAGAAACTCCAAAAATAAGTCCCATTGAGATTAGAAAAGGATCCAATTGAAAATTGGAAAGTTTCCAAATCATGGTTTCTGTCGGCAGACTGGGGGTCGATGAGGGGGTCCGGAGATCCCATCAACCCCTGGTTCTAAAATGTCCGACCCCTGGTTAAAAACTCAGGGTCTGACTTTTATACTGGGGGGTCCGACCCTACCTTGCTGGGTATGCGACCCTCCCCCTATTTTTAGTGTTTTTGGGTCAGTTTAATACCTAGGATCGTGATCTCCCTCACGCACTTGATCCATTTGGCTTGACCATGATGGGTAGACCTGGTTCAAGGTGGTAAGACCGGGTTAGTTTGATACGGGTCTTACAACTCCCCCCTACTTATAAAAATTCCGTCCATAAAATTTGTACATACCTTCAGAGTCAAATAAATGAGGATATTGCTTTCGCATAGCATTTTCTTCTTCCCATGTGATTTCTTCTATATCTCTACTTCTCCAGGTGACCTTAACATAATAGATATCACGGTTGCATAGTCGTTGAAACTTCCGACTAGTGATTTCAGTTGGTGCTACTTCGAATGTCAAATCTTCAATCAAATCAGGTAAGTCTATTGTCAAAACGTGTGTTGGATCCTTAACATACTTCCTCAATAAGGAAATGTGAAATACATTATGCACACTTGACATAGATGGTGGTAGTGCCAACTGGTAAGCCACTTTCCCACGCTTAGCTAAAATCTCATATGGCCCGACATATCTTGGACTTAGTTTCCCTTTCTGTCCGAACCGTTTCAATCCTCGCATAGGCGATACTTTTAAGAATACTTTGTCACTCACGACGAACTCAAGGTCTCGACGTCGGGTATCGGCATATTGCTTATGACGATTCTTAGCTGTTCGCACTCTTTCCTTGATAATATCGACCACTCGACAAGTCTCTTCAACAAATTCCGGTCCAACAATACTACGTTCCCCAACTTCATTCCAAAACAAGGGCGTTCGACACTTTCTGCCATACAGTGCTTTATAGGGTGACATCTGTATAGTAGCCTGATAGCTATTATTATAAGCGAACTCAATCAGTGGTAACTTTTCATCCCATGATCCTTTAAAATCAATTACACATGCTCGAAGCATATCTTCTAGAATCTAAATTGTACGCTCTGACTGTCCATCTATCTGTGGATGGAATGCAGTACTAAATTTCAGTGTTGTACCCATAGCCTTTTGCAATCCTTCCCAAAACTTTGAAGTAAATCATGGATCTCTATCGGACACAATGCTTTCAGGTACACCATGTAATCGCACAATGTTACCCACATACAGCTTAGCGAACCTCTCCAGTGTATACTGAGGTCGTGTAGGTATAAAGCGAGCTGTTTTAGTCAGGCGGTCTACAATCACCCAAACTGCGTCAACTACTCGAGGAGTCAATGGTAATCCCGTGACGAAGTCCATAGTGATGCAGTCCCATTTCCATGCTGGTTTCGGTAACGGATGTAACAGTCTGGCCGGTCTTTGTCATTCAGCCTTTACTTTCTGACAATTTAGGCATTGAGACATGAACTTAGCTACATCTGCTTTCATTCCTCTCCACCAATATAATTTCTTTAGATCATGATACATTTTTGTACTTCCAGGATGTATCGAATAGATGGTGGTATGGGCTTCTTCATCAATCGATGTCTGATGTCCAAGCTTTTTGTTTCGGGTACACGTATTCTTCCTTTGTACTTCAGTACTTTTCCTTCGTCCAAGGTGAACTCAGGGTTAGTTCTACCTTTTTCGATGTCCTCTTGTACCGTTCTTAGGTAAGGGTCTGATTTGATAGCTGTCTTCACTTCATCGACTATATCCGGTATAATCTTCAATGCGGCAAATATATTTGAAAACCGATGAATAAACACTTGGTTGGCTGATCCATCTGGTGCATTTATCACAATCTACTCATTACCATGCTTGAATACCTTTCTGGTAGTACACATTGCGGCAGTTGTGCTAACCTCTCCTTGAGATTTTATCATTGCCTTTCAACTCAATGCATCGGCTAATACATTAGCTTTCCTTGGATGATACTAGATATCACAATCATAGTCTTTCAATAGTTCCAGCCATCTTCTTTGTCTCATATTCAGCTCTTTCTGATTAAATAGATAAGTAAGACTTTTATGGTCTGATTTAATTTGAAACTTCTCCCCGTACAGATAATGTCTCCATATTTTGACTGCATGTACTACTACCGCTAGTTCCAAATCATGTGTAGGATAGTTCTTCTCATGTGTTTTCAGTTGCCTTGAGGCATAAGCAATTACTTGTTCTCCTTGCATGAGTACACATCCTAATCCCAGTCCTGACGCATCGGTGTATAAGATAAATCGTTGTCCTGGAATCGGGATGGTCAAGATTGACGCTGATATCAATCTAGCCTTCAAGGTTTGGAAACTCTTCTCGCATTTATCCGTCCAAACATACTTCTCGCCCTTCTTAGTCAAACTAGTAAGAGGTACTGCAATTCGGGAATAGTCTTCCACAAATCGTCGATAATATCCAGCTAGACCCAGAAAACTTCTAATTTCTGCAACGCTCTTTGGTGCTTTCCATTTTAAAATAGCCTCGATCTTACTGGGATCCACTTTAATTCCTTCAGCGGATACTACATGGCCTAGAAATGCGACTTCCTTTAGCCAAAACTCACACTTTGTAAATTTGGCGTAGAGATTTTCCTTCCGTAGTCGCTGCAGAGCGGCATTTAGATTCTTAACATGCGTTTCCTCGTCCTTGGAGTAGACTAATATATCATCAATGAATACAATAACCGACGTATCCAACATGTCATGGAAAACCCGGTTCATAAGTTCCATAAAGGTTGCTGGTGCATTTGTCAATCCAAAAGACATGACCAAAAGTTCATAATATCCATATCTGGTCCTGAATGCTATCTTGGGGATATCACCATCCTTAATCTTCAGCTGATGGTAGCCTGACCGAAGATCAATCTTTGAGAACACTTTGGCACCTTGCAACTGATCGAACAGGTCATCGATCCGAGGCAATGGATATCGATTCTTGATTATTAGTTTATTCAGTTTTCGGTAGTTTATACACAAGCGAACGCTACAGTCCTTCTTCTTCACGAATAATACTAGCGCTCCCCATGGTGATATGAAAGGGCGAATGTAATCCTTGTCCAGCAGTTCTTGTAGTTGTACTTTCAATTCATTCAGTTCAGTAGGAGCCATTCTATAAGGTGCTTTCGATACTGGTGTAGCTCCAGGTATAAGATCTATAACAAACTCTGTAGCTCGGTCGGGTGCTAATCCTGGTAGTTCTTCAGGAAATACATCTGAAAAGTCACGCACGACATCAATATCTTCCATTCATGGTGCTTCCTTGGTAAGGTCAACCACAGATACTAAATATCCGACTGCACCTTTCTCAAGGCACTTCTTAGCCTTTAGCGCCGAGAGTATGAGCTTTCGTTTATGGGGAAGTTTGGTTCTCAAAAAACTGAACTCTGTTCCTTCCTTGTCTTTAAATGTCAGCTTCTTTTCGGAACACAATAAGTTTGCAGAATGCCGAACTAACCAGTCCATTCCCAAGATGACGTCAAAGTCTGCCATCTCAAGTTGGATCAAGGTCGCATCCAAGGTCTTTTCACCAATAAGAACTGGACATGGTCCATAACGTTTTTCTAACTCCACTTCTAGCCCCATAGGTGATCGTACAAGTAATTTGTAGTCTAAGGATTTAAGAGGTAGATTTAACTTCTTTCCAAACGTCACAGATATAAAGGAATGAGTAGCTCCTGAATCAAAGAGTACTCTGGCGGGAATGCCATTAATAGGTATGATACCTATGATTTGTCTTGGTTTAATCTACATACTCATACAATGTAATACAACTAACTAAAAATGTAAGTCATACCTATGACCACATCAGGCGATGCGGCAGCATCCTTAGATGTAACCGCGTAAACTCGTCCTTGATGTAGATGTTTCTTGGGCTTAGGACATTCCCTTGCTATATGTCCCACTTGGTTGCAGTTAAAACATTTTATCCCTTCAGTAATTGGCTTCTGTTCCTATTGAGCTACGGGAGTAGTCTTGGTTGCAGCGGTAAAGCCTTGAGCACGAAAGGGTTTGAATGTCTTGTTATTCCCTCCATTATAAGAATTTCCAGCTGGCCTTTTGATACCTCTGTTTTGCATGAAATAACTCTCCTTCTGGCTCGATTCTATAACTCGAGCAATTTGTGCCACTTCATTATAAATTTTCTTTTCATGTCCCAGAACGTGCTCGCGGATGCTTCCCCTAAGTCCCATGAGGAACCTTCGGGTCTTTGTGTTTTCCTCTTGCATACTAGTGGGTGCAAAGAAGAACTGCTCTTCATAACGCTGTTGATACGCATCCACGGTCATTTGCCCCTGATATAGACTCAGGAACTCTCTTTCCATAGAATCTCTGAAACTTCTCGGAAAGTACTTCTCAAAGAATGCCTCTTTATAAATATCCCAAGCTAGTTGGGCGTGCTTTGTAAGTAAATACGTCCTGGTGGACCTCCACCAATGGTGTGCATCTCCTTTCAGCATAAAGGTGGCAAATAACACTTTTTCTTCTTCATTTAGTGCCGTCATCATAAAGTTTCTTTCCATTTCGTCAACTCAGTGTGCCGGCCATAAAGGATCTGCTGGCTTGCCATTGAATTCTCTGGGCTTTAGTTTTAGAAAACGCTCCACCAGTCTGGAGTGGTTTAGTTGCTGCGGGACATACGCTCCATACATAGGTGGTTGGTATTGATATCCACCTTGAGCTATCTCGAGATTCGGTACTTGAGCCTGCATGATAGGAGTCTGAGGTACGTGGGGTACTGTGTTACTCCCCCTGGTGCTGTGCTTGCCTGTCCAGCTAGCAATAGAGGTGTTTGTGCAGCTGGAAGAGTTATGCCTATGGCAGCTTGGATAGTAGCTTGTGCCTGTTGCATCTGTTGCAGCTGTTGGGCCAAGTTCATTACGACTGTGGCCAAGTCTGTAGGTGGAGCTTGCAGATTGGTAGGATTTGCCTGCCCATTTATGACGGACGGTGACGTGTTCATATTCCCTTGTGTTCCCGGTTGTGTCTGGTTATCTTCCCCTACAGGTGGTGGTGGTGGAATAGAGTTACGGCTTTGTCTGGTTACTCTGAGTCCCGCCATTTATTAATCTGATAGTGGGATTGCCTGAAATCATTTTACACGAGAGACAATCATTAAATACTTCATTCTCATATTTTAAAACCACTAGCAAATGTAAATTTCAAAATTTTTAGATCATTCTGTCGAAAATGCTGTGTTTTCACTACAGGGTGGATGGTGGGGTCGATCGGTGTCCGACCCTCAGTCTGCAACCCTGGGAAATCACCCATTCTTCCCTAGAGCCGGGGGTCGATGGGCGGGGGGTCGGAGGATGTCCGACCCAGGGTGCGACCCCTGGTTCTCTGTCAGATTCTCGAGAGCCGAGGGTCGATGCTGGGGGTCGATTGTTTTAATCGAATTTTCCGACCCCCGGACAAAAAATCTTATTTCTAAGTTCCGATTCAAAGTCCATTTCTCATTCTTTCTTCTCCGCTTCGACTCAACTCGTCCCTCTGAGTTGCTACAGTGACAACTCCGATCCGTTGGTGGTTTGCACTCCTTGTTTCGTCGTCTACACCTCCGTTACAGGTTTGTCTTCTACCTTTTTATGTTTTTAGGTTTCTTTACCTAGGTTTTCGCTCGTTTATCTCGTATTTTTCAAATTAAACTTTTTCCAATCGTAAAAATTGAATTTTTATTGGGGCCTTTTGTTGTTGGTGACTCGAGGAACGAAAGCCCTCAAAAATATTAGAGTTTCATCGGTTGGTTATCGAGAAACTTAAAATTTACACTTTTTCCCCTAATTTTGTCGAGATTTTAAATTTCTTGAAATTTCGTGCAATTCAATCTAATTAGTTGAAATTTTTGAATGTATGAGTCTCACAGGATAGTCTAGGATCTATGTGAGTCCTTTTGCCCACGTGTATAGGTGAAAAGTGAGGCTTTTGACCAATTTACATCGTTATTATGTCGAAATTTTGGATTTTTACTCTCTACTAATCCATTATTTGTTTTTCTTTCTTATTTGCAGATACTATGGCTCGTACCAAAGTACCCAGAGTTCGCGATCGTCTTCACTTCTATTCCAATGAAGCCGAGGCACAGTATGCCCACTACGCTCGCAAGAAGGTAGAGGGCGGCCGTAAAGTGGACTTGGCTACCTTAGCCTTGTTCAATGTGGAGGGGGCCTTTGGTGATATGGGATGGCTTCCCGTCATCACCTATGACGCGTGTACCTATCCTGACTTAGTATGCTAGTTCTACTATAATCTCCAGGTGGTAGGAGATTACAATGATGTTGAGAGGGGTGGTGAGCTTCGGATCACCAGCTACGTCAAGGGGATTGATGTTTCATTTGATTATTGGCAGTTGGCCTACTTGTTGGGCATTTCCTATGTTGGCCCCTTGCTATTCTGTGCCCCTGTAGGGCCCCAGTTCTTTTCTCTACAGATGAGGGCTGAGATTGATAGCCAGCTCACCAGACCTGATCGTTGGCAGATGAAAGCGAGTTATCTGCGCTCAGATCCACGGGTATACTGCAAGATCATTTAGCATAACCTGATACCACAGAGTGGTCTTTACGAGAGGGTCTCCCAGTTAACCCAATATCTATTATACTACATATGCACTAGGCAGCACGTCTACCTTCCCTACATCATCATGCGTACGATGATCAGTGCCACGTTGCCCAGTTACACTGGCAACCTTCCTTATGGACGCATGATCACGACCTTACTTACCCGCCTGGGGGTTGATTTATTGGATGAGAAGATTCAGGAGAAATCCTTCTCATCGCCTCTGGATTGGGATACCAAGTTGTCACACCCCAATTCTGCACCATTCAGAATGGTGTGATGAATCGCTAATAAACCAACGGTTCAACCAGGATCTCTAATAGGCGGTATCCATTAAAAATAAAATAATACACATCCACAACCATAATCAGAATAAATACACAATAGTGAAAGTCTTATAGTAAATGAACTGCGAACTCTAAATGTAATAATCATAATTAAAATATCAAGTTATTGTTGTATCAACTGAAACATAAATAAATAAAATATCAATTACATCCTTCTATAAATTCAAATAAAATTCTAATAGAATACGCATGAGTTGCACTCGCATGAGGGGTCATGCGTATCTTCCAAGTCTTCAGCTTCCATTGCAACAACACGCGCATACACCGGAGCATTCATATAATTTTCAACTATAGTACCTGCATCATCAACTAAAAATATTCAACGTCGAGAGGGTGAGCACACATCATGGCTCAGTGAGCAAGCAAAACAATGCAACATACATATGCATGCATTCAATTCATATCTTTGGTCTGGTATATAAGTTTGCAATGTGAAATAGAAATGATAGGTTGCCAAAGGTCACGTTTATTGATGCCGCACCTCTATACACGAGTGTGTGAAGCCGCCCAAAGGTAACGTTTATTGTCGACCCACATGCACCCACCATAGACAATGTACACGCAAAGGTTACGTTTATTGCTGTACCTGTTGCCCATACCAACACGTAAGCCCCTGCTGATGAGGGCTCGCAAACTGGGCTCACAACTAACCAATCCTAATGCTAATCAGTGTATCTAAGGCCTCACCCCAGCATCCCTCAATACATCCATAGAGATAGGGCTAAAGCCCCCCAACAGAGTCAGAGACTACACGGTCCGAGACCACTTCCCCTCATACCCTACGATGTAATAGTTCTGCTAAGGTAATGGCGATACGATGATGTCAGTGGACAAGACTTGAGTTAGAGATAGAGCTAGAGTGTTGAGGCCCCGCCTATGACACCTCCCCCTGATACTCGCTTGCATCAAGCACACAAACCACACACATACATCTACATGCCTATTCCTATCATCATCATCATCATCATCATCATCATGTTATAAAAAATAATTAAATATGCATGAACAGTAATAATAAAAATATTGGATGACATGTTCAATGCACATAACAATCATACACGCATAAAATCAATCATGGCATTGGGCTCAAGAGTAAAATAGTTTATTAATAACCAATTAGTTTAGGTCTTGTTCCCTCACCATTACTTGATCATAGGTCCTCTTTCAAGCTTTAATAATCAACTATATATCGATATTATAACACTAGAAGACCTAATCAAGTCGATAGAATTTAATTAGAATTAATTCAGACTTTAAAAAGCATGCTGTTAACTGGGGGTCGATACCAGGGTCGGAGGTTCCATCGACCCTGGGTGCGACCACCCATAATCTGGACTTCCCAAACACTGGGGGTCGATTGTTAGGGTCTGGTAGGGTCGAATGGCCATCGACCCCCCGTGCGACCCCCTGTGGGTTTCGTCAAATTTTCATCCTTCAGTCCATTCCTTCGTATTTGGGGTCCTATGGCTTGCTTCTACAATCCATTCCATACATATTCTATAGTCTAGAACTGTAGTTCATTCACCTATATGGTTTTTTATGATTTCCCCCATGGTTTTCCATGAAAACCTAAACATGGATGGTTGATTTGGGTTTCTCCTAGATCATTCCCTCTTCACTATCCATTCTAAGGTCTGTAGAATTACATGGAGATAGTACCCATACCTGAGAATTAGGCTTGTCTCTCTGAAGCCTTCTCTTTAATCTTTTTCTCCACTTTCCTTCTCTTCTCTTTCTCTTCTCCTTCTCTTCTCTTTCTCTCATTCCAATTAGGGTTCTAAAAGGAGTGAAAGAGGCTTAGGGATGTCCTATTTATAGAGTAGAAACTCAAAATAAGTCCCATTGAGATTAGGAAAGAATCCCATTGAAAATTGGAATGTTTCCAAATCACAGTTTCTGTCGGCAGACTGGGGGTCGATGAGGGGGTCAAAGATCCCATCGACCCCTGGTTCTAAAATGTGCGACCCCCGATTAAAAACTCAGGGTCTAACTTTTATACTAGGGGGGTCCAACCCTACCTTGCAGGGTATGCGACCCTCCCCCTATTTTTAGTATTTTTGGGTCAGTTTAATACCTGGGATCGTGATCTCCCTCACACACTTGATCCATTTGGCTCGACCATGATGGGTAGACCTGGTTCAAGGTGGTAAGACCGGGTTAGTTTGATACGGGTCTTACACCATCCCTCCTCCATTGCCATAACATTCTACTGGAGCTGGCACTTCTAGGGCTTCTCATTCAGCTGGCCCTTCACGCCCATCACCAGATGACATGATGGGGCTGTTACGTGAGATTAGAGAGGCTCAGTGCGTAACAGATTGGAGAGTAGGAGAGTTTCTAGATGCCCAATGCTCTACAAACCAGCGAGTGGCAGATCTGACAGCTAGTCTTCGAGGGACATAGACTCAAGGCCAAGCTCGGGAGAGTCTATGCTGAGGACTACGATAGAGATCGTGAGACACCTCCTCCTCCAGCACCTCTAGCTCCATGCTTGCCATTTATATCTTTTTCCTCTTTATACTACAGCGTAACTGTCTGGATTATGGACTGTACTCTGAATTGATGTACATTTGTCTTGTTTCCATATATATATAAAATTGGTTTTTTCCTTTACATATGTGTATTATTATCTTTTTCTTAGTTTATGTCTCATACAACACAGGTGCTTATGGAGTGTTCTTATTACAGTTTTTAAATTTTATCCTAACTCAGTTCATGACTCATGTGAAAATAGTTAGGTCAATGGGTAGAACCTGAAATGCTCTGATACCAAGTTGTTACACAACAATTCTGGTCTAACCAAAATGGTGTGATGAACCGTTAATAAACAAATGGTTCACCCAGGATCTCACATAGGTCGTACGCACCATATCAAACCAAACACACATTCTACATTAATAAACAAAGGTAATAAACAAATAAGCGGAAGTCTTACATGTCACACCCCAATTCCGATCTATTTAGAATTGTGTGATGAACCACTAATAAACCAACGATTAAACCAGGATCTCTAATAGGTTGTGTCCTTTAACTTAAACCATACACATCAACAATCATAATCAGAATAAATACACAATAGCAGAAGTCTTAATATTAAATGAACTGAGAATCTAACTGTAATAATCATAAATAAAATATCCAATTATGTTGTATCAACCGAGACATAAGTAAATAAAGTATCAAATTACATTTCCTTAATAGTTCAAATAAAAATCTAATCGAAAACGCATGAGTTGCACTAGCATGATGAGTCATGCATTTCCACTATATCTTCAGCATCCATTGCAGCAACATGCCCGTATGTAGGAGCATTCATGTATTCTTCCTCAGTAGTACCTGCATCATCAACTAAAAATATTAAAATTCGAAAGGGTGAGCACACATCACGGCTCAGTGAGCAAACAAAATAATGCAACAACCATATGCATGCATTCAATTCATAACTGTGGTTTGGTATATAAGTTTGCAATGTGCTATGGAAAGGTTCGGAGGCCGCCTCACCTCTATACACGAGTGTGTGGAGCCGCCTAATAAATATCAGCACTGTCATCCCACATGCACCCACCATGGACAATATACATCCAATGAAAATGGCATTGTTGTACCGGTTACCCATACCAACACTTAAATCCCTATTGGCGAGGGCTTGCAAACTGGGCTCGTAACTAACCAATCCTAATGTCACACAATGTATCCAAGGCCTCACCCCAACATCCCTTAATACACCCATAGAGATAGAGCTAGGGTCTGGTGACCAGGACACACCACATTGTCACGTCCCCCCCCTGAGGCCCTACGATGTAATAGTTTTGCTAAGGTAATGGAGATACGATAATGTTAGTAGACAAGACTTGAATGGAGCTATGGTACAATATACCCAATGAAAACAACATTGCAGTACCGGTTGCACCATCCCCTATCCGCATCAAGTATACCAACATTTACTTAGTGGAAAAGACTTGAGTCAAGGAATGGCACAATATACCCAATGAAAATGGCATTGAAGTACCAATTGCACCATCCCATGCCCGCATCAAGTACACTAATCAAACACAAGCATTTACATGCCTATTCCTATCATCATCATCATCATCATGTTATAAATAACGAAGTAAATAAGCATGAACAGTAATAATAGAAATATTGGATGACATGTTAAATGCACATTATACGCATACAAGCATGGAATCATACACAGTGTTGAACTCAATAAAATAAAATAGTTTATTATTAGCCAATTAATTTAGGTCTTGTTCCCTCACCTTTGCTTGAGTGTAATCCTCTTTCATGCTTTAAGAATCACCTTTATATCAATAGGAAAACCTAACAAGTTGATAGATTTTAATTAGAATTTATTCCGACAGTTTTAAGCCTGCTATAAAGCTAGGGTCATAGGATGGGTCGGAGGTTGGGTCGTAGGTTTCTACGACCCCAAGGTATAGGGTCGATCCTAGGGTCGATTGTCCTATCGACCCTAGGTGTGACCGCAGCTTCCCTGGACTTCCCAGGAGCTTGGGGTCGATCATGTGGTCTGGTAGGGTCGGTTCCCAATCGACCCTACGTGCGACCGCACGTGGTTTAAGTCAACCTTTCATTCTACAGTCTCTTCTTTCATGTTTGGGTCCTTTGGCTTACTTCTATAGTCCATTTTATGCTTGTTCTATGGCTTAAAACTCCAAGTTAAACACTTATTTTGGTTACCATGATTCCCTCCATGGATTCCATTGAAATCTTCCCATTGATAGATGATTTGGGTTTTTCCTAGATCATACCCTCTTTATATACTATTCTAGGGTCTTACATAATTTATGGAGAATGTATCCATACCTGAGGTTTGCTGAGATTCAGAGGTTTCTCTGAATTTCTTCTCCTTAGTCTTCTTCTCCAACTCTCCTTCTCTTCTCCTTCTCTTCTCTTTCTCTCACTTTTAATTAGGGTTTCAAAAAGAGTGAAAGAGGCTAAGGGACGTCCTATTTATAGAGGAAAACCTCCTAAAAGAAGTCCCATTGAGATTAGAAAAGAATCCCCTTGAAATTAGGAAAGTTTCCTAATTACGGTTTCAGTCGGTGATCCTAGGGTCGATGCTAGGGTCACAAATCCCGTCGACCCTAGGGTTTCAATCATCCGACCCTAGAACTAAAATTCATGGGTCTGTCTTCTGATAAGGTGGGGTCGACCCTACCTGTTTAGGTATGCGACCCTACCCTCTACTTTATTGTTTTTGGGTCAATTTCATACCTAGTCTTACGATTTCCTTTACGCACTTGGTCCACTTGACTCGACCATGATAGGTAGACCTGGTTCAAAGTGGTAAAACCGATTAGTTTGATATGGGTCTTACAACTCTCCCCTGCTTATAAAAATTTTATTCTCGAAATTTGTACATACCTTCCGAGTCGAAAAGATGAGGGTATAGCTTTCGCATAGAATTCTCTTCTTCCCATGTGATTTCTTCTATATCTCTGCTTCTCCAGGTGACTTTAACATAGTAGATGTCACGGTTGCGTAGTCGTTGAACCTTTCGGCTGGTGATTTCAGTTGGTGCTACTTCAAATGTCAAATCATCAGTCAATTCAGGTGGATCTACTGTCAAAACGTGCATTGGATCTCTGACGTACTTCTTCAATAATGAAACATGGAATACATCATTCACACTTGACATAGATGGTGGTAGTGCTAACTGGTAGGCCACTCTTCCACATTTGGCTAGAATCTCATATGTCCCGACATATCTCGGACATAGTTTCCCTTTCTGTCCAAACCGTTTTAAACCTCGCATAGGTGATACTTTGAGGAATACCTTATCACCTACGGCAAATTCAAGGTCTCGGCACCGAGTATCTGCATACTGTTTCTGACGATTCTGAGCTGTTCGTACTCCTTCCTTGATAATGTTGACTACTCGACATGTCTCTTCAACAAATTCTGGTCCAACAATGCTAGTTCTCCAAATTCATTCCAAAACAAAGGAGCTCGACACTTCCTGCCATACAGTGCTTCATAGGGTGATAGCTATTGTTATAAGCGAACTCGATCAGTGGTAATTTTTCATCCCATGATCCTTTGAAATCAATTACACAGGCTCGGTGTCTTCTAGAATCTGAACTGTCCATTTGTCTGAGGATGGAATGCAGTACTGAACTTCAATGTTGTACCCATAGCCTTTTGCAATCCTTCCCAAAATTTTAAAGTAAATCGTGGATCTCTGTCGGACACAATGCTTTCAGGTACACCGTGTAGTCTGACAATATTATCCACATACAACTTAGCTAACCTCTCCAGTGTATACTGAGGTTGCATAGCTATAAATCGTGCCGTTTTAGTCAGGTGGTCTACAATCACCCAAATCACGTCAAATACTCGGGGAGTCAATGGTAACCCGGTGACGAAGTCCATAGTGATGTAGTCCCATTTCCATGCTGGTTCCGGTAGCTGCTGTAACAGTTCTATAGGTCTTTGTCGTTCAGCCTTCACTCTCTGACAATTTAGGCATTGAGACACGAACTTAGCTACATCTGCTTTCATTCCTCTCCACCAATATAATTTTTTTAGATCATGATACATTTTTGTACTTCTAGGATGTATCGAATAGGCGATGGTATGGGCTTCCTTTATTAGTCTGTGTTTAATGTCCAAACTTTTTGTTTCAGGTACATAAATTCTTCCTTTGTATTTCAGTACATTTTCATCATCTAAGGTGAATTCAGGGACAGTCCTACCTTTTTCGATGTCTTCTTGTACCGTTCTTAGATAAGGGTCTGATTTAATAGTTGTTTTCACTTCATCAATTATATCAGGTACAATCTTTATTGTGGCAAACATACTTGAAAACCGATGAATAAACCCTTGATTGTTTGATTCACCCGGTGTATCTATCACAAACTGCTCATTATCGTAGTTAAACATTTTTTCGGTGGTACACATTGTGGCAGTTGTGTTAACCTCTCCTTGAGATTTTATCATCGCTTTTCTACTCAGCGCGTCAGCAACCACATTAGCTTTCCCGAGATGATACTGGATATCACAATCATAGTCTTTCAATAGTTTCAGCCATCTTCTTTGTCTCATATTCAACTCCTTCTGATTAAAGAGATATGTAAGACTCTTATGATCTGATTTAATCTGAAATTTCTCTCCGTACAAGTAATGTCTCCATATCATGACAGCATGTACTACTGCCGCTAATTCCAAATCATGAGTGGGATAGTTCTTCTCATGTGTCTTCAATTGTCTTGAGGCATAAGAAATTACTTGTTCTCCTTGCATAAGTACACATCCTAAACCCAATCCTTACGCATCAGTGTACAAAATAAATGGTTGTCCTGGAATAGAAATGGTCAAGATCGGAGCAAATATCAATCTAGCCTTCAATGTTAGAAAACTCTGCTCACATTTATCGGTCCAAACAAACTTTTCGACCTTCTTAGTCAAACTGGTGAGAGGTACGGCAATTCGGGAATAGTCTTCCACAAATCGTCGATAATAACTAGCTAGACCCAGGAAACTTTTAATTTTTGAAACGCTCTTTGGTGCTTCCCACTTTACGATGGTTTTGATCTTGCTAGGATCCACTTTAATTCCTTTAGTGGATACAACATGGCCTAGGAATGCGACCTCGTTTTGCCAAAACTCACACTTTGTAAATTTGGCATAAAGCATCTCTTTCCGTAATCGCTGCAGAGCGGCGCTTAGATTCATAATATGAGTTTCCTTGTCCTTGGAGTAGAACAATATATCATCGATGAATACAATGACCGACGTATCCAACATATCATGGAATACCCGATTCATAAGTTCCATAAAAGTGGCTGGTGCATTCGTCAATCCAAAAGATATGACCATAAATTCATAATGTCAATATCTAGTCCTGAATGCTGTCTTGGGAATATCACCATCTTTGATCTTCAACTGATGGTAGCCTGACCAAAGGTCGATTTCGGAGAACACTTTGGCACCTTGCAACTGATCGAACAAGTCATTGATCCGAGGCAATGGATATCGATTCTTGATTGTTAGCTTATTCAGTTCTCGGTAGTCTATACACAGTCGAAAACTACCATCCTTCTTCTTTACGAATAATACTGGCGCTCCCCATGGTGATATGCTAGGTCGGATGTAACCCTTGTCCAGTAGTTCTTGTAACTGTACATTTAATTCCTTTAGTTTAGTAGGAGTCATTCGATAAGGTGGTTTAGATACTGGTGCGGCTCCGGGTATAAGATCTATAACGAACTCTGTCGCTCGGTTGGGTGGTAGTCCTGGTAACTCTTCAGGAAATACATCTGGGAAGTCACGCACAACATCAATAGCCTCCATTCGTGGTGCTTCCTTGGTAAGATCGACCACAGATACTAGATACCCAATTGCTCATTTCTCAAGGCACTTCCTAGCCTTTAATGCAGAGAGTATGAGCTTTCATTTACGGGGAAGTTTGGTTCTCGCAAAACTAAACTCTGCTCCTTCCTTGTCTTTAAATGTCAGTTTCTTTTCGGCACATAATAGATTTGCAGAATGCCGAGCTAACCAGTCCATTCCCAAGATGAAGTCAAAGTCTGCCATCTCAAGTTAAATCAGGGTTGCATCTAAAGTTTTCTCGTCAATAAGGACTGGACATGGTCCATAACCTTTTTTTAATTCCACTTCTAATCCCATCGGCGATCATACAAGCAATTTGTAGTCTAAAGATTTGAGGGGTAGGTTCAGCTTCTTCCCAAATGACACAGATATAAAAGAATGAGTAGCTCCTGAATCAAAGAGTACTCTGGCGGGAATGCCATTAATAGGTACGATACCTATGATTTGTTTTAATTTAGTCTACATGCTCACACAATGTAACACAAAATGAAAAGGTTCAGGTCATACCATTGACCACATCAGGTGATGCGGCAGCATCCTTAGAGGTAACAACGTAAACTCTCCCTTGCTGTAGTTGTTTTCTAGGCTTAGTACACTCTTTTGAGATATGCCTAACTTGATTGCAGTTAAAACATCTTATTCCTTCACCATTTTTCTTTGGTTGCGCTGGGGCTGCTGAAGTGGTCTTGGCTGCAGCATTGAAGCCTTGAGTACGGAAGGGTTTGAATGCCTTGGTGTTCCCTCCTTTGTAAGAATTTCCATTTGGCCTTTTAATACCCCTGTTTTGAGCAAAATAGCTCTCTTTCTGGCTCGACTCTATCATGCGAGCAATTTGTATAGCTTCATTGCAGACTTTCTTCTTAAGTCCCAGAACATGTTCACGGATGCTTCCCCTGAGTCCCATGACGAACCTTCGGGTTCTTGTATTTTCCTCTTGCATGCTAGAGGGTGCAAAGAAGAACAGCTCCTCATAATGCTATTGATATGCATCCATAGTCATTTGCCCCTGATACAAACTCAGGAACTCTCTCTCCATAGAATCTCTAAAACTTTTAGGAAAGTACTTCTCAAAGAATGCCTCCTTGTATATACCCCAGGTTAGTTGGGTGTGCTTTGTTAACAGGTAAGATCGTGTAGACTTCCACCAGTGGTGTGCATCACCTGTCAGCATAAATGTTGCACACTTTCTCCTCTTCATTTACCGTAATCATCGTAAAATTCCTCTCCATCTCATCATTCCAGTGTGCTGGCCACAAAGGATCAGCTGGCTTACCATTATACTCCTTGGGCTTCATCTTCAAAAAATGCTCAACCAGTCTGGAGTGGTCTAGCTGATGAGGAACATAGGCCCCATACATAGGTGGTTGGTATTGATATCCCCCTGGAGCTACTTCAGGGTTTTGTACTTGAGCCTGCATGATGGGAGTTTGAGGTGCATTGTCACACCCCAATTCCGCACATCTCAGAATGGTGTGATGAACCGCTAAATAACCAACGGTTCAAGCAGGATCTCAAAATAGGCTATCCCACATATGATAAACGAAAACACATTCCACATTAATCAGAGGTAATAAAATAAATAACGAAAGTCGTACAGATAATGAACTGAGGTCTAATCATGATAAATAATTAATATTCCATTTATTTCCAAGTAACCAAAACATAATTTAATACATATTACAATATCCAAATACGTAAACTAAATACTACGTGTGTCTACCGCTGAAACGCTCGCTTAACGAACCATGTTCGTCCTCCACAACTTTTTCATTCGTAGCCTCCACCCGTTCGTATGTTGGCATGTAGACATAGTCTTCAATCATAGTACCTGCAATATCATAAACTAAAAAAATTTGCGCGCGCGAGGGTCAGCTCTCCAACTTGAGCTCAGTGAGTAGCCAAAACAATGCAACAATACATATGCATGCAAAAAGTCAATTTATATCTTTGGTCCGGTTTAAAGTTTGCAGTATGCTATAGAAAGGTTGAGGTAGCCAAAGGTCGCGTTTATTGACTCTGCCTCTATGCACGAGTGTGTGACGTTACCCGAAGATCACGTTCATCGTCAACTCACATACACCCAATCATGAACATTATATAACAAAGGTTACGTTTATTGCTATATAGTGCCATACCAACACGTAAGCCCCTGTTGGCGAGGGCTGCAAACTAGGCTCGCAACTAACCAATCCTAATGCCAAACAGTGTATCCAAGGCCTCACCCCAGCATCCCTCAGAACATCCATAGAGATAGAGCTAAGGTGCCCCGGTAGAGTATAGGACTCAAGGACCGAGACCACCTCCCCTGATACTCTATGACATAATAGTTCTGCTAAGGTAATGGCGATACGACGATGCTAATGCACAAGACTTGAGTTAGAGATAGAGCTAAAGTGCTGAGACCCGCCAAAGGTTAACGTTTACTGACGTTCTCATCACACCTCCCCTGATACTCGCTCGCATCAAGCACATCAACCACACACATACAAGCACATGCCTATTCCTATCATCATCATCATCATCATGCTATAAACAATAAATTAAATATGCATGAACAAGTAATAGAAATATTGGATGGCATGCTGTATGCACATTACAAACAAATTCGCATAGAATCAAGCATAGCACAGGACTCAAGAAAAGAAAATAGTTTATTATTAACCAATTTAGTTTGGAGTTAAGGGTCCTCACCTTAGTTTGCTATAGGATGTTTTTCCAAGCTTTAAAATCACCTCTACAGTGTTATTATAATGCTAGCAAACCTAACAAAGTCGATAGAATTTAATTAGAATTAATTTCCAATTTAAAAACCATGCTGTTAACTGAGGATCGATCAGAGGGTCGATCCCCAGAATGTATAGGGTCGATGGGTCTATCGACCCTGTTTGCGACCCTCAGTGCACTCTGGTCCAATTTCTAATTTTTAATTCCTTTTTCATCTTTGGGGTCCTATGGCTTGCTTCCACCATTCATTCTATACATGTTCTATGGTTTAGAACTATACTTTATTCACCTACATGGTTTCAATGAATTCCACTACGGTTTTCCATGAAAACCTAACCATGAATGGATGATTTGGGTTTCTTCTAAGTCATATCCTCTTCATAAAACATTCTAAAGTCTTAACTAAATCATGGGGAATGTATTCATACCTTAGTTTTGCTGAGATTCAGAGTTTCTCTGAATTTCCTCTTCTTCCTTAGCCTTTTCTTCAAGTTTTCCTTCTCTTCTTCTCTTCCTTCTCTTCTCTTTCTCTCAATCCAATTAGGGTTGTAAAAGGTGTGAAAGAGGCTTAGGGACGTCCTATTTATAGATTAAAACCTCGCAAAATAAGTCCCACTGAGTTTAGGAAAGGTTCCAATCGAAATTAGGAAGGTTTCTCAATTTTCGGTTCGTGCTGTTTTTCCCGAGTACAGAGGGTCGATGGTGAGGGTCGATGAGAGGGTCGGACCTGCCTGTTAAAACATGCGACCCTACCCTTATTTTGACTATTTTTGGGTAAATTTTCATATTGGGTCTTGGGTTTCTTCACACACTTGGTCCACTTGGGTCGACCATGATATGTAGACGGGTCCCGACACGAAATGTAAGGTTAGGCCGGGTTCGTGGCGTGCGGGTCTTACAACTCCACCACCTTTAAAAGAAATTTCGTCCTCGAAATTTGAAAGTACGGATCTTACAACTCCCCCATCCTTAAATGAATTTTGTCCTTAAAATTTGAACGAATCTTACAACTCCCCCATCCTTAAAATAAATTTTGTCCTCAAAATTTTGAATTTACTTCGGAGTTAATAGGTGGGAATTCTATTTCCGCATTGCATCTTATTCCTCCTATGCACTCTTCTCCACGTATTGTCTTTGCTAGGTTACCTTCACATAATAATTATCCCGACTTTGGAAACATTGTACCTTCCCACTAGTGAACTGGGCTGGTACCACTTCGATAGTTAAACATTCTATCTAATCCTGTGATTCCGTGGTCAATACCTTTAATATGGATCTTTAATGTACTTCTTCAATAGTGACACATGAAATACATCATGCACACTAGACATGGACAGCGGTAACGCTAATTGATATGCAACTTTTCTACGTCTCCCCAAAGTTTATAAGATCCAACACATATATAAATTATGACTTTCCCTTCTTGTCTAATCATTTCAAACTGCGCATAAGTGATATCTTCAAAAACACTTTGTCACTTATGGCGAACTCAAGGTCTTGGTGTCTATTCTGACAATCCTGAGCTATCCTACCCCTTTTCTTTGATCTTGTCTTCCACTCGATGGTTTTCTTCATTAGACTTAGGTTTCCAAAATTCTTCATTCACCAACTTTATTCCAAAATAAAGGTATTTGTCATTTCTACCGTACCATGCTTGATAGGTAACATTTACATGGTAGCTTAATAGCAACTTCAATTCACGGTAACTTCTCAACTCAAGTTCCTTGAAATCAATTTTACAAGCTCGGAGCATAGCTCTTAGGATCTGTATAGTCCGCTCCGACTGTCCGTCGGTTTGAGGTAAAGTGCGGTACTAAACCTCAACTTTGTTCCCATTGTTTCCTATAGATCCTTTCAGAACTTCAAGATAAAGCATGAGCTTCTGGCCGACACTAAGCTCTCATGCATACCATTCAATCTGACAATACAATCCATATATAGATTAGTTAGCCACTCCAAAGCATACTGAGGTCGTATAGCAATGGAATGAGCTATCTTCGTAAGGCGATCAACAATCACCCATACTGCGTCAACCGATCTAGGAGCCAGTGGCAAATCAGTGACATAATTCATTGTAATGCAGTTTCACTTCCCGACTGGCTTTGATAGTTATTGTTGTAGCCATGTTGGTCTTTGTCTTTTAGCCTTTACTTGCTGATAATTCAATTACTGAAACATGCATCTATCCACAACCACTTCCATTCCCTTTCTGCCAAAATAATCTCTTCATGTCATGATACATATTGGTACTCCAAGATGTCCTGAATATTGAGTACAATGGGCTCTTATCATTATCCTCTTCCTGACATCCGAATCTTTATCTTCAGGTATTCAGAATCTACCACTGTATCTGAGTACCGTCTCCGCATCCCAAGTGATTCAGGATTGGGTTTCCTTTCTCCAAATCTCCTTGCATTGTTCTGATATACAGATCTAACAAAATTGCTACTTTTACTTAATCCATCAATTTAGAGATGATCTTTAATGCCACAAACGTAGTTGAATTATTGCTCCATAAGTTCATCCATAAATTCTCGCTCAATTGGATCATCACTAACTTCTATTATAAGTTACTCTCCCTCCATATCTGAGTTTGTTGTTGCGAAACATAATGCAGCATTTATACTGGGTCCTTCTTCGGACTTCATAATTCCCTTTTTGCTTAAGGCCTTAGCTACTACATTAGCCTTGCTTAGTGACCTTGAATATCATGGTCTTAATCCTTCAATGTTCAAACCATTTTTCTATCCTCATGTTTAACTCTTTCTAATGAAGAGATAAATAAACTCTTGTATTCCCATTAAATCTAACATTCTTCTCCGTATAGATAATGTCTCCAAGTTTTGATTGCATAATTCATCATCGGTAATTCCAAGTCATGAGTAGGGTAACTCTTCTCATTCTCTTTCAGTTTTCTTAAAGCATATGAAATTGCTTATTTACCTTACATTAACCCGCATCCCAGATCCAATCCGAAAGCTCCGATGGATAGGGTAAAAGGTTTCCCTGGTGCCGGAACGATCAATATGGGAGCTGATATCAATCTTACTTTAGAATCTGAAAATATTCTTCACCCTTGTCAGTCAAATTAAACTCCTCTCCCTTCCTGGTTAGCTTGGTAAGAGGTATTGTGATCTTAGAGTGGTCCTCCAATAATCGTCTGTAATAACCAGCTAACCCAAGAAATTTTTGATCTTCACAATATTCTTTAGGTGTTTCTCACCATATATTTACTTATATCTTAATAGGATCCACTTTAATCCCTTTTTATGATGCTACATGATCTAAGAAGATCACTTTGTTTAATCAAGTTTCATATTTCTTGGAATTGGCATAAAGCTTTTCCCTTCTCAGCTGTTGTGAAGCTGTTCTAAGATCCGTTGTATGAGTTGCTTCATTCTTGAAATAAACCAAATATCATCTATGAAAACTATGACCGACGTGTCAAACATGTCATGACACACCCAGTTCATCAGTTCCATAAAAGATGTAAGGGCATTGGTTAATCCAAACATCAAAATCGATAACTCATAATGTCCAATCCCGATTCTAACAGCTATCTTCGAGATATTTCTGTCCAAATTCTTCAGCTGATGCTATCTTGATCGAAGCTCAATCTTAGAAATTCCCTTTGCTCTTTGCAACTGTTTAAACATGTCATCGATCCGAGGTGATAGATCTCGATCCGAGGTGATAGATCTCGATTCTTGATCGTGAGCTTGTTCGATTCTCGGTAGTCTATACGCAAACAACACTAACATCCTTCTTCTTCATGAATTGGCGCTCCCCGTGATGCAATACTTAGCTGATTAGAACCCTTGTCTAATAACTCTTGTAGTTGAGTCTCAGTTCCTTCAACTCCGTAGGAGCTACTCTACAAGTGCCTATGACACAAGTATCGTCCTGGGTAACAAGTCGATGACGAACTCGATCGCATGATCAAATGGTAACCTAGGTAACTCTCCTAAAAACACATCGAGAACTTATGCATCATATCAATACCTTCCATCTGTGGTGATTCTTTGGTAACGTGTACCGCAGATACCGTATATCCAACTTCTTTCTCTTCAAAGCATCTCTTCGCCTTTAGCATAGAGAGGATCAGCTTCTGCTTACTAGGCAATATGCTTCCAATAAAACAAAATTATATGCCATCTTTATTCTTAAATGATAACCTCTTCTATGCACATAATCACTTGTAGAGTGTTGAAACAACCAGTCTATTCCCAAGATGACGTCAAGGTCTGCCATCTCAAGTCTAATTAGGTTGTGTCCATTTTTATCCATCCATACGATTTGGACTTCGTTCATAACACTCATCCAATTGACATCTAGTCCAAAAAGGGCTTGAACTAGCAAAATTTGGTGAAACGGTCTAAGGAGCTTGTCTAGTTCCTTTATCTCTTATGATTTCTCGAAGACTATCATCAAAATCTCATATCCCAAATCTATTTATAAGCATTAGGGTATATGCTTATAATTTCATTAATTCAGCCAAACTATTTTGGTCTTTACTTAATCATATTACTCAACATTGGGCATAACTCAATTATTATTGTATTAAATCGAGTACTACTTATGCCATGACTTATCCGTGTATCCATTCTTAAATTTGCCTTTAGGAATCTTCTACCTTGTCAAAATTCATACCGATATAACCATCCTTAACTCTACTTGAGTGCTATCTATTTCTTTACTGGCTACTCTTAATAGTTCCCACATTTTCTCATGCACTCTTTTACAGACATGATTCATATCCATCCATTTAGCAATATCAAAACAAATTCTCCCTCACTTCATCTGAGTTTCATTGGCTATAGCATTTAATCTGAATCCCATCATCTTTCTTTCAATAATTCCATTATCACTACACATCTTTATCAACAATGATCAGGGAGTTTATGAATCAGAATGTGCATCCAAAATAATTCTTTTCCTTCTTTCAATTATCATAATGACAACCACTTGCTTTATCTAGTGAACCTAGGTTTAAAGAGTTAGGAGTAAATCTGTGGTAATCCAACCGGCATTAAAAGATCATTAAGTTGCACGGTGGTCCAAATGTATAGAGGTTTTATAGTTCTTAACCTCATGGTTATAGGTTTTATCGAGTATATAATGCCATTGGTCAAGGCACTACAAGAGTAAATCTGGAGAAGCTTTCATACATCAGTAAATTAGGTATAAATCTGGAGAAAGATTTCGTACATCAATAAATCAGGTAAAATAAAAAAGATGTACGCTCAACATGATTAAACATTTAACTGTTCATTCAGTTCATATCTCTGTTCATGTTGTTGATCATGAGAGTGGCTCAGATTGATATAATCAGGACTAATACTAAAGAAACAATATCTATAACTCCAATTGACAGGTTAAATCAAGAAGGTATCCTGCCAAGGTACGAGAATTAAAATCTGGTATGTGCATCCTCTATAGTCATAAGAGTAAATCAATAATGCACCGCATCCTATATAATCATATCCAGTTACATGGCCACAATTAGATTTGATCCTCTACTGAAAACGTTTAAGGCTTCGTCTTCAGAAAATATTCTTCAATCCCCATTGGATCATTCTGTCATAATGCAGCTATCCCATACTTCGGTGGCTGATAAGGGTAACCACCTTGATACGCTGCTTGTTGTGCACCAAAGTTCTGCACTGGGGTGTGCATTACTAGAACTTGCTACATGGTAGGCACTGTGTTATAGCTAACAGGTGTTGGGGTACAGTGATGCTACCAATTGGTACCGTACTTGGTTTGACCCGGAGGTGTTGATGTAGCATCGGTAACTTAAGTAGTGATTTACATAGCAACTTGCATAGTCGGTCTCATCTGTTGTTGCTCTTGTATTTTATTGGATCAAGTTTATGACAACCATAACCAAGGTATTTGGTAGTCCAGGTGGTTGGCTGGAGTGGCCTGGTTGTTCACTCTTTTAATTTGATACAGTCTGATTATCTACTCAGATGAGTTTTCATTATCCATTCTCGACCCTGATAGTGGTGGGGTCAAGTTTCAACCTCTTCTTAATGCTCAGCGGGTAATGGATCAGTGTGTAGTGGATTTCACTCTGAGTTTCCATGTCACCCAGGGGTATAGCTTTTTCTTCTTGTAGTTACTCTTATTCTTAATGTAGGACCGTTATTCTCCTATCTCTGTTGGATTCGGCCCGAGATCTTTCCCTTTACCTTTGCAGGGGTTTTGGCATTACTAGCTATTTTTCTTCTCTCTCTGTCATACATCGAGTTTCACATCTTGTGAAGTACCAACTCGGTATTCTAATTTTCTGCTATGCAGATGCTCCCTTCTTGCTACTGTACTATATCTTTGTATACTTGGATAACTACCCAACTTATAGATAATACCCTATATTGTTTGTTTATTAGGATAATTTTTTGTCTTCTCTTTCTTTGTGAGTGTATATATATGGTTACACCTTTTATATGTACATTATCGTCTTGTTTAATTTCTGTCTCAACCAACACAGGTGCTTATGGTTTGTTTGTATTAAAGCTTTTAATTTATCCTAACTCAGTTCATGGACTCCAATGGTAGTATTCAGGTTTAATGGGTAAGGACTACGAGAGCTCTGATACCAAGTTGTCACACCCCAATTCCGCACATCTCAGAATGGTGTGATGAACCGCTAAATAACCAACGGTTCAACCAGGATCTCAAAATAGGCTATCCCACATATGATAAACCAAAACACATTCCACATTAATCAGAGGTAATAAAATAAATAGCAGAAGTCTTATAGATAATGAACTGAGGTCTAATCATGATAAATAATTAATATTCCATTTATTTCCAAGTAACCAAAACATAATTTAATACATATTACAATATCCAAATACGCAAACTAAACACTACGCGTGTCCACCGCTGAAACGCTCGCTTAACGAACCATGTTCGTCCTCCACAGCTTTCTCATTCGTAGCCTCCACCCGTTCGTATGTTGGCATGTAGACATAGTCTTCAATCATAGTACCTGCAATATCATAAACTAAAAAGATTTGCGCGCGTGAGGGTCAGCTCTCCAACTTGAGCTCAATGAGTAGCCAAAACAATGCAACAATACATATGCATGCAAAAAGTCAATTTATATCTTTGGTCCGGTTTAAAGTTTGCAGTATGCTATAGAAAGGTTGAGGTAGCCAAAGGTCGCGTTTATTGACTCCGCCTCTATACACGAGTGTGTGACGTTACCCGAAGATCACGTTTATCGTCAACTCACATGCACCCAATCATGAACATTATATAACAAAGGTTACGTTTATTGCTATATAGTACCATACCAACACGTAAGCCCCTGTTGGCGAGGCCTGCAAACTGGGCTCACAACTAACCAATCCTAATGCCAAACAGTGTATCCAAGGCCTCACCCCAGCATCCCTCAGAACATCCATAGAGATAGAGCTAAGGCCCCCCGGTAGAGTATAGAACTCAAGGACCGAGACCACCTCCCCTGATACTCTACGACATAATAGTTCTGCTAAGGTAATGGCGATACGACGATGCTAATGCACAAGACTTGAGTTAGAGATATAGCTAAAGTGCTGAGACCCGCCAAAGGTTAACGTTTATGTGACGTTCTCATCACACCTCCCCTGATACTCGCTCGCATCAAGCACATCAACTACACACATACAAGCACATGCCTATTCCTATCATCATCATCATCATCATGTTATAAACAATAAATTAAATATGCATGAACAAGTAATAGAAATATTGGATGGCATGCTGTATGCACATTACAAACATATTCGTATAGAATCAAGCATAGCACAGGACTCAAGAAATAGAAAATAGTTTATTATTAACCAATTTAGTTTGGAGTTAAGGTTCCTCACCTTAGTTTGCTATAGGATGTTTTTCCAAGCTTTAAAATCACCTCTACAGTTTTATTATAATGCTAGCAAACCTAACAAAGTCGATAGAATTTAATTAGAATTAATTTCCAATTTAAAAACCATGCTGTTAACTGAGGGTCGATCAGAGGGTCGATGCTCAGAATGCATAGGGTCGATGGGTCTATCGACCATGTGCGCGACCCTCGGTGCACTCTCGTCCAATTTCCAATTTTTAATTCCTTCTTCATGTTTGGGGTCCTATGGCTTGCTTCCACCATTCATTCTATACATGTTCTATGGTTTAGAACTATACTTTATTCACCTACATGGTTTCAATGAATTCCTCCATGGTTTTCCATGAAAACCTAACCATGAATGGATGATTTGGGTTTCTTCTAAGTCATATCCTCTTCATAAACCATTCTAAAGTCTTAACTAAATCATGGGGAATGTATTCATACCTTAGTTTTGCTGAGATTCAGAGTTTCTTTGAATTTCCTCTTCTTCCTTAGCCTTTTCTTTAAGTTTTTCTTCTCTTCTTCTCTTCCTTCTCTTCTCTTTCTCTCAATCCAATTAAGGTTGTAAAAGGTGTGAAAGAGGCTTAGGGACGTCCTATTTATAGAGTAAAACCTCCCAAAATAAATCCCATTGAGTTTAGGAAAGGTTCCAATCGAAATTAGGAAGGTTTCTCAATTTTCGGTTCGTGCTGTTTTTCCTGAGTACAGAGGGTCGATGGTGAGGGTCGATGAGAGGGTCAGACCTGCCTGTTAAAACATGCGACCCTACCCTCATTTTGACTGTTTTTGGGTAAATTTTCATATTGGGTCTTGGGTTTCTTCACACACTTGGTCCACTTGGCTCGACCATGATATGTAGACGGGTCCCGACACGAAATGTAAGGTTAGGCCGGGTTCGTGGCGTGCGGGTCTTACATGCATGGGGTACCGTGTTACTCCCCCCTGGTTCTGTGCTTGCCTATCCTGTTGGCATCGGTGTCGTCTGTGTATCTGGAAAAACCATGCCTATGGTAGCTTGCATAGTAGCTTGTACCTATTGTATTTGCTGCAGTTGTTGTGCCAAATTCATTATGACTGTAGCCAGGTCTGTAGGTGGGGCTGGTAGATTTGTAGGATTTGTCTAGCCGTGAGTTACTGGTTGTGCCACATTTGGATTACCGTGTACTTCAGGATTTTCATGGCCGCCTTCCTCCACAGGTGGTGGTGGTGGAATAGAGTTTCGGCTTTGTCTGGTTACTCTTCGCCCAACCATTTTTCTGTTCTGAATATAGTAGTGCCTGTTAGTAACCATAGCACATGTGAGGCAATCAGTATAATTGTTATCTAGTAAAAAATTCAACTAATCAATATAATTTTCAAAATTTTCAGATCATTCTGTCAAAAATACTGTATTTTCCATCGTAGGGTCGATGGTATGGTCGATCCTTATGTGACCCTAGGGTATGCGACCTTGAGAATCATTGTTACTTACCGAGAACCTAGGGTCGAAGGTAGGGTCGGTATATGTCGGACCCTAGGGTCGACCCCTAGTTCTCTGTCAGATTACCGAGAGGCTAGGGTCGATGGATGGGTCGGAGGTAGGGTCGTATGTTTTGGTCGAATTATGCGACCCTAGGACCCAGAATCAGGTTTTTAATCCCGATTTTGGTTTCATTTCCCATTCTTTCTCCTCCTTTCTGACTAGGATCATTCCTCTGAGTTGCTACAGTGACAACTCCGACCCGTTGGTATTTTTGCTTCGCTTTTCGATTTTTACTCCTTCTCTACACGGATGTTCTCTACTGTTTCATGTTTTTAGAGCTTTCTAACTAGGTTTTTGCTTGTTTACACCTTTTCTTCAAATTAAACTTTTTCCAACCGTAAAAATTTCATTTTTATTGGGGGCTTTTGTTGCTGGTGACTCAATGGACGAAAGCCCTCAAAAATATTCAAGTTTCATCGGTTGGTTATCGAGAAACTTGAAAATTTCAAAATTTTGCCCTAATTTGTTGATATTTTGAATTTCTCAAAATTTCTTCAAATTTCCTCCTCTTAGGTAAAATTTCCAACTGTATAAGTCTTGCAGGATAGTTTAGAATCTATATAAGTCCTCTTGCTCATACGTATGGGTGAATAGTGAGGCTTTTACCCAGTTTATGCCATTATAATGTCGAAATTTTTGGGTTTTTCACCATTACTAAGCTATTATCTATTTTTCTTGGTTTTTGCAGATAATATGGCTCGTACCCAAAGTACCTAGGGTTCACGACCTAGTTCGTTTCCGTTCTAATGAGGCCGAGGCTCAATATACCCGCTATGCTCGTAAGAAGGTAGAGGGAGGTCTTCGTGTGGACTTGGCTAGCCTAGCCTTGTTCAATGTGGTGAGAGCCTTTGGTGACATGGGCTGGCTTCCCATGATCACCTATGACGCCTGTACCCATCCGGATTTGGTGAGGCAGTTCTATTGTAATCTCCAGGTGGTGGGAGATCACAATGACACTGAGAGGGGTAGGGAGCTCAGGATCACGAGCTACATTAAGGGAGTAGAGATTTCTTTTGACTGTCGACAGTTAGTGGACCTCTTGGGCATTTCATATGACGGCCCCTTGGAATAATGTGCTCCCAGAGAGCCCCAGTTCTTTTCCTTGGAGATGCGAGCAGAGATAGACTATCAACTTCTCATAGAGGATCATTGGGAGATGAAAGCAATCAACCTACATCCACAGCTTTGGGTGTACTGTAAGATCATCCAGCACAACCTGATACCCCAGAGTGGACATTATGAGAGGATCTCCCAGTTGACCCAATTTTTAATTTACTGTATCTGCACTAGGCAGCCTGTCTGCCTTCCTTACATTATCATAAGGACGATGATCTGTGCCACACTGCCTGGTCAGGTAGGCAGCCTGCCTTACGGCTGCCTGATCACTAGATTGCTTACCCGCCTGGGTGTTGATTTAGTGGATGAGACGATTCAGGAGAAATCCTTCTCATCAGCTCTGGACTGGGAGGCCATCTGTAAGATGGGCATGCGGGATGCTCAGGTCAGTGATGATGAGAGAAATGCTCTGATGCATCCTCGTACTCGGGTGGAGATAGCAGGCGCTGAGGCAGCAGCGGCAGCCGCTGGAGCAGGGGTTCTTGGGGGTGATGCTGAGGATGAGGATCGTTTATACATGGATGTGGGCTCCATACCACCTCCATCACCTACACATACTACTGGAGCTGGTCCTTCACATGCAGCTGGTCCTTCACACCGACCTTCTGGCTACTGCGTGAGATTAGAGAGGCTCAGTCGATCTGAGGGTGGCAGAGCTTCTAGATGCTCAACACGTGACTGATCGGCGGGTGGCTGATCTCACAGCTAGTCTTTAGACGACCCAGACTTAGGTAGCCTGGTTGACTAGGGTGTATGCTGAGGACTATGACAGAGACCTCGAGGCACTGCCTCCCCTATCACCTCCAGCTTCATGACATATTTTTCTTTCCTTTTGTATTACAGAGTAACTGTCCGGGTTGTGGACTGTACTCTGTTTTAGATATGTACATAAACTTCCTTTGGGTTAATATGTATATGTGTTTGCCTTTCACTCGAGTGTATATGAACTTGTTTCTCATTTAATAGATGCATTATTCTCTTTATAAATTTTGTCTCAAACAACACAGGTGCTTATAGTGTGTTATTATTACAGCTTTTAAATTTTTATCCTATCTTAGTTCACAAACTTTTGTGGTAGTATACTGGTTTAAAAGACAGGGCCTGAGAGCTCTGATACCAAGTTGTTACACCCCAATTCCATACTATTCAGAATGGTGTGATGAACTGTTAATAAACCAACGGTTCAACCAAGATCTCTAATAGGCTGTGTCCTTTAACTTAAACATACACATCCACAACCACAATCAGAATAAATACACAATAGCAGAAATCTTAATATTAAATGAACTGAGAATCTAACTATGATAATCATAAATAAAATATCTAATTATGTTGTATCAACCGAGACATGTAAATAAAGTACCAAATTACATTTCCTCAATAGTTCAAATAAAAATCTAATCCAAAACGCATGAGTTGTACTCGTATGATGAGTCATGCGTCTCCACTATATCTTCAGCATCCATTGCAGCAACGTGCCCGTATGCAGGAGCATTCATGTATTCTTCCTCAGTAGTACCTGCATCATCAACTAAAAATATTCGAATTCGAAAGGGTGAGCACACATCACGGCTCAGTGAGCAAACAAAACAATGCAACAACCATATGCATGCATTCAATTCATAACTGTGGTCTGATATATAAGTTTGCAATGTGCTATAGAAAAGTTCGGAGGCCGCCTCACCTCTATACACGAGTGTGTGGAGCCACCCAATGAATATTGGCACTGTCATCCCACATGCACCCACCATGGACAATATACACCCAATGAAAATGGCATTGCTGTACCGGTTGCCCATACCAACATGTAAGCCCCTGTTGGCGAGGGCTTGCAAACTGGGCTCGTAACTAACCAATCCTAATGTCAAACAATGCATCCAATACCTCACCCCAGCATCCCTCAATACACCCATAGAGATAGAGCCAGGGTCTGGTGACCAAGACACACCACCATGTCACGTCCCCCCCCTGATGCCCTACGATGTAATAATTCTGCTAAGGTAATGGCGATACGGCGATGTTAGTGGACATGAATTGAAAAGAGCTATGGTACAATATACCCAATGAAAACGGCATTGCAGTACCGGTTGCACCATCCCCTATCCGCATCAAGTATACCAATATTTACTTAATGGACAAGACTTGAGTAGAGCAATGGCACAATATACCCAATGAAAATGGCATTGAAGTACCGGTTGCACCATCCCATACCCGCATCAAATACACTAATTAAATACAAACATTCACATGCCTATTCCTATCATCATCATCATCATCATGTTTTAAACAACAAAGTAAATATGCATGAACAGTAATAATAGAAATATTGGATGACATGTTAAATGCACATTACATGCATACAAGCATGGAACCATACACAGTGTTGGACTCAATAAAATAAAATAGTTTATTATTAGCCAATTAGTTTAGGTCTTGTTCCCTCACCTTTGCTTGAGTGTAATCCTCTTTCAAGCTTTAAGAATCACCTTTATATCAATAGGAAAACCTAACAAGTCGATAGATTTTAATTAGAATTTATTCTGGCAGTTTTAAGCCTGCTATAAAGCTAGGGTCGCAGGATGGGTCGCAGGTTGGGTCGCAGGTTTCTGCGACCCCAGGGTATAGGGTCGATCCTAGGGTCGATTGTCCTATCGACCCTAGGTGCGACCGCAGCTTCCCTGGACTTCCCGGGAGCATGGGGTCGATCCTGTGGTCTAGTAGGGTCGGTTCTCAATTGACCCTACGTGTGACCACACGTGGTTTAAGTCGACCTTTCATTCTACAGTCTCTTCTTTCATGTTTGGGTCCTTTGGTTTACTTCCATAGTCCATTTTATGCTTGTTCTATGGCTTTAAACTCTAGGTTAAACACTTACTTTGTTTACCATGATTCTCTCCATGGATTCCATTGAAATCTTATCATGGATGGATGATTTGGGTTTCTCCTAGATCATACCCTCTTTATATACTATTCTAGGGTCTTATATAATTTATGGAGAATGGATCCATACCTGAGGTTTGCTGAGATTTAGAGGCTTCTCTGAATTTCTTCTCCTTAGTCTTCTTCTCCAATTCTCCAACTCTCCTTCTCTTCTCTTTCTCTCACTTTCATTTAGGGTTTCAAAAGGAGTGAAAGTGGCTAAGGGACATCCTATTTATAGAGAAAAAACTCCTAAAATAAGTCCCATTGAGATTAGGAATGAATCCCCTTGAAATTAGGAAAGTTTCCTAATTACGGTTTCAGTCGGTGATCCTAGGGTCGATGCTAGGGTCGCAGATCCCGTCGACCCTAGGGTTTCAATCATCCGACCCTAGAACTAAAATTCATGGGTCTGTCTTCTGATGAGGTGGGGTCGACCCTACCTATTTAGGTATGCGACCTTTCCCTCTATTTTACTATTTTTGGGTCAATTTCATACCTAGTCTTGTGATTTCCTGTACGCACTTGGTCCACTTGGCTCGACCATGATAGGTAGACCTAGTACAAGGTGGTAAGACTGGTTAGTTTGATATGGGTCTTACATTACAGATAATGAACTGAGAGTCTAACAGTGATAAATAAATATTTAATCCAATTATCTCCAAACCATAAGACATAAAAATAAATAATCAATTACATATCCGATGTTCAAATTATAACTAATCATAGGCAAAAACACATTGGTTGCACTCGCATGATGAATCATGTGCATCTTTTTCAGCTTCTACATCCATCGTAGCAACGTGTCAATACGTCGGCACATTCATATATTCTTCAACGGTAGGACCTGCATCATCAACTAAAAATACTCGACGTCGAAAGGGTGAGCACACATCACGGCTTAGTGAGCAAACAAAACAATGCAACAAACATATGCATGCATTCAATTCATATCTTTGGTCTGATTTATAAGTTTGCAATGTACTATAGAAAGGTTTGGTGGCCGCCGCATCTCAATACACGAGTGTGTAAATTCGTCCAATGGATCAAACACCATTGCCGTCCCACATGCACCCATCATGGAATAGAGATAGAGCTAATGTAAGACCTGTATCTAACTAACCGGTCTTACCACCTTGTATCAGGTATACCTATCACGGTTGAGCCAAGTGGACCAAGTGCGTAAAGAAACCACAAGACCAGGTATGAAATATAACTAAAAAATAGTCAAATATGAGTGTGTGGTCGCATGCCTAAACCGGTTTGACCGACCCCACCTCAAAAGAGTCCAACCCCATGAATTTTGGTCGTGGGGTCGCACATTTTAAAAATATAGGGTCACGGATTCTGCGACCCTACCTGTGGCCCTTTGGAAATAGCCAGAATCTGAATTTAGGAAACCTTCCTAATCCGAAGGGGGTTCTTTCCTCAACTCATTGGGGCTTATTATTGAGGGTTTTACTCTATAAATAGGACATCCCTTAGCCTCTTTCACTCCTTTAGAACTTTAATTGAAAGAGAGAGAAAGAGAAGAGAAGGAAGAGAAGGAGAATTGAAGAAGAAGACTAAGGAGGAGGAAATTCAGAGAAAACTCTAAATCTTCATAAAACCTAAGGTATGAACCTAATTCCCATGATTTATTTAAGAGCCTAGAATAGTTCATGAAGAAGATAGGATTAGGAGAAAGCCAAATCATCCATCCATGGATAAATTCCAAGAGAATTCATGGAGGAAATCGTTGTGGACAACAGATAGTGTATAAAATTGTAGTTTTGAGCCATAGAAAAATCACAGGAAGGACTATGAAGATAAGCCAAAGGATTCAAACATAAAGGAATGGACTTAAGAGTGAAAGGTCGACCATGACACGTGTGGTCACACATAGGGTCACATGATGTCCAACCCCACGAGACCCACACGTCCGACCACATGCCCTAGGGAAGTTTTTAGGGAGGGTGTGGTCGCACGTTGCGTCGCAGTATGTCCGACCCTACCTGTGACCCTATACCCTGGGGTCATAGAAATTGAGACCCCAGGTGCTACCCTACCTAGCAACCCTACACCCTGTGGTCGCATAAACTGAGACCCCAGGTGCTACCCCATCTGCGACCCCTCAGCTTCTGTTAGTCTAAACTTAAGGGAATTAATTCTAATTAAAATCTATCAACTTGATTAGGTTTTTCAGTGATTTAATAGTGATTCATAAAGCTTGGACAAGGATCTACGATCGGCCAAAGGTAAGGGAACAAGACCTAAACTAATTGGCTAATAATAAACTGTTTTATTTATTGAGTCCCATGCCATGAATGATTTTATGCTTGTACGCATGTATTGTGCATTTCACATGTCATCTAAATTCCTGCTATTAATGTTCATGCATATTTAATTCCGTTTATTTATAACAAGATGATGATGATGATGCTAGGAATAGACATATGAATGTATGTGTGTGGTTAGTGTACTTGATGCGAGTGGAGTATCAGGGGGAGGACGTGACACTGTGGTTCATCCTGGTCAACAGACTCTAGCTCAATCTCTACTCAAGTTTTGTCTACTGACATCGTCATATCGCCATTACTTTAGCAGAACTATTACGTCGTAGGGCATCAGGGGAGGTGGTCTCGGACCGTGTAGTCTCTGACTCTGCCAGGGGGCCTTCGCTCTATCTCTATGGACGTATTGAGGGATGCTGGGGTGAGGCCTTGGATCCATTGTTTGACATTAGGATTGGTTAGTTGCGAGCCCAGTTTGTAAGCCCTCGCCAATAGGGGCTTACGTATTGGTATGGATAGGGCATCAGGGGAAGTGTGATGCGGTGCGGTCCTAAGCACTTTAGCTCTATCCCTATTCCAAGGTGGTGCATGTGGGACGACAATGGTGTTTGATCCATTGGGTGGCTTCACACACTCATGTATAGAGGTGTGGCAGCCACCAATCCTTTCTATTGCACATTGCAAACTTATGAACCTGACCAAAGATATGAGTTGAATGCATGCATATGTTTGTTGCATTGTTTTGTTTACTCACTGAGCTCAAGTTGGAGAGTTGACCCTCAGGTGCACAATTCTTTTTAGTTTCTGATGTTGCAGGTATTACGGTTGAAGATTATGTCGACACACCAACATAAGAACAGGTGGCGGCTATGATGACCAAGCTGTGGAGGACTATTATGGTTTGTTAAGAGAGCGTTTCAACTATGGATATGCTTAGTGTTTAATTTTTGTATTTAGATATTTATAATATTAATATGTATTAAATTATGTTTTGGTTACTTGGAGATGAATGGAATATTAATTATTTATCATGACTAGACCTTAGTTCATTATCTGTAAGACTTTCGTTATTTACTTAATTATCTCTGATTAATGTGGAATGTGTTTTGGTTTTACATGGTGGGTATAGCCTATTCAAGATCCTGGTTGAACCGTTGGTTTATTGATGGTTCATCACACCATTCTGGTTGGTGTAGAATTGGGGTGTGACAGCTAAAGTGTCCGGATCAAACACCGCCAACACTTCCTGATGCCCTACCCATACTAATACGTAAGCCCCTATTGGCGAGGGCTTACAAACTAGGCTCGCAACTAACCAATCCTAATGCCAAATAGTGTATCCAAGGCCTCACCCCAGCATCCCTCAATATGTCCCTAGGGATAAATCTAAGGCCCCCTACAGAGTCAGAGACCACACGGTCCGAGACCACCTCCCCTGATGCCCTACGACGTAATAGTTCTGCTAAGATAATGGTGATACGACGATGTCAGTAGGCAAGACTTGAGTAGAGATAGGGCTAGAGTCTAGTGATGAGGTTGAAGACCACCATGCCTGTCCTCCCACTGATGCTCAACTCGCATCCAACACACCAACTACACATATACATTTACATGCCTATTCCTAGCAACATTATCATTGTCACACCCCAATTCCACACTATTCAAAATGGTGTGATGAACCGCTAACAAACCAATGGTTCAAGCAGGATCTCGAGTAGGCTATATCCGTTTTATCTAAACCCCATACAACCACATTCATAATCAGAGTAAATATCCAATAGTGGAAGTCTTATAGTAAAGTGAACTGAGAATCTACTATGATACTAATATTTAAATAGCAAATTATTCTGTATCAACTAAGACATAAATAAATATCAAATACATGTCCTTAATAAATCTAAATAAAGAAAACTAGAAAAAAAATATCTAATCGAATACACATGAGTTGCACTCGCAAGAGGAGTCATGTGTATCCTCTTCCTCTTCAACTTCCATCGCCGCTACATTCTTGTACACTGGAGCATTGACATAATTTTCAACAGTCGTACCTGCATCATCAACTAAAAATATTCGACGTCGAGGGGTGAGCACACATCACGGCTCAGTGAGCAAACAAAACAATGCAACAGTACATATGCATGCAATCAATTCATATCTTTGGTCTGGTTTATAGTTTGCAATATGCAATAGAAAGGTTTAGATAGTCAAAGGTTAACGTTTATTGACCCCGCCTCTATATACAAGTGTGTGACGCCGTCCGAAGGTAACTTTAATCGTCGACTCACAAGCACCCAATTCATGAACATTGTATAACAAAGGTCAACGTTTATTGTTGTACAGTGCCATACCAACACGTAAGCCCCTGTTGGCGAGGGCTGCAAACTGGGCTCGCAACTAACCAATCCTAATGCCAAAAAGTGTATCCAAGGCCTCACCCCAGCATCCCTCATAATGTCCATAGAGATAGAGCTAAGGCCCCCCGGTAGAGTCAGAGATTACAAGGACCGATACCACCTCCCCTAATGCTCTACGACATAATAGTTCTACTAAAGTAATGGCGATACGACGATACTAATGCACAAGACATGAGTTAGAGATAGAGCTAAAGTGCTGAGACCCGCAAAAGGTTAACGTTTATTGACGTCCCCATCACACCTCCCCTGATACTCGCTCGCATCAAGTACACCAACCACACACATACATTCACATGCCTATTCCTATCATCATCATCATCATGATGTTATAAACAATAAAGTAAATATGCATGAGCAAATAATAAAAATATTGGATGACATGTTGTATGCACATTACAAACATATTCGCATAGAATCAGGCATAGCATTGGACTCAAGAAAAGAAAAAATAGTTTGTTATTAACGAATTAGTTTAGAGTCCTGTTTCCTCACCTTAGCTTGTTAATAGCTACTCTTCCAAGCTTTATAATCACCTTTATAATGTTATTATATTGCTAGAAGACCTAACAATGTTGATAGCATTTAATTAGAATTTATTCTAAATTTAAAAACCATTCTGTTAACTGGGGGTCGGAGGTAGGGTCTGAGTAATGTTCGACCCCTGGTGCGACCCCCCCTATTCTGGACTTCCAGAACCCTAGGGGTCGAAGCTCAGGGTCTAGTAGGGTCGATTGGCCATCGACCCCCATGCGACTCCCTGTGGGTTTTGGTCAATTTTCTTCCTTTCAGTCTATTCTTCGTGCTTGGGGTCTTATGGCTTGCTCTTACAGTCCATTCAACATACATTCCATGGTTTAAAACCATGAATCACCAACTTATATAGCTTTCATGTATTCCCCCATGGTTTTCTATGAAAACCTAACCATGGGTTGATGGTTTGGGTTTCTCCAAGATCACACTCTCTTCATTCTATAACCTAAGGTCTGTAGAAACTCATGGAATTAGTATCGTTACATGAGAATAATACTCCTTCTCTGCAACTCTTCTCCTTTTTGCTTTCTTCGCTTCCTTGCTTCTCTTCTTCTTCTCTTCCTTCTCTTTTTTTTTTCTCTCAATTCAATTAGGATTGTAAAAGGAGTGAAAAAGGCTTAGGGACGTTCTATTTATAAATTAGAAACTCCTAAAATAAGTCCCATTGAGATTTGGAAGGAATCCAATCAAAATTTGGAAAGTTTCCTAATTTCAGTTTCTGGCGACAACTGGGGGTCGATGTGGGGGTTGATGATCCCGTCGACCCCTGGATCCTAAAGTGTCCGACCCCCTCTGTAAAACAGGGGGTCTGACTTTCTGTCTTTGGGGGGTCCGACCCTCCCTTGCTGGGTATGCGACCTTCCCCCTAATTTAAGTATTTTTTGGGTCGATTTGATACCTGGGATCATGTTCTCCTTCATGCCCTTGGTCCATTTGACTCGACCATGATGGGTAAACCAGGTTTAAGGTGGTAAGACCAGGTTAGTTTGATATGGGTCTTACAACTCCCCCCTACTTATAAAAATTTCGTCCTCGAAATTGTACATACCTTCTGAATCAAATAAGTGAGGGTATTGCTTTCGCATAGCATTCTCTTCCTCCCATGTAACTTCTTCCATGTCTCTACTTCTCCAAGTGACCTTAACGTAATAGATATCTCGGTTGTGTAGTTGTTGAACCTTTCGGCTGGTGATTTACGTTGGTGTTACTTCAAATGTCAATTCATCAGTCAATTTCGATAGATCTACTGTCAGGACGTGTGTTGGATCCTTGACATACTTCTTCAATAGGGAAATATGAAATACGTCATGCACACTTGACATAGATGGTGGTAGTGCTAACTGATAAGCCACTTTTCCACGCTTAGCTATAATCTTATACGGCCCGACATATCTTGGACTTAGTTTTCCTTTCTGTCCGAACCGTTTCAATCCTCGCATAAGTGATACCTTCAAGAATACTTTATCACCCACGACGAATTCAAGATCTCTGCGTCGAGTATCTGCATGTTGCTTCTGATGGTTCTGAGCTGTTCTTACCCTTTCCTTGATAATGTCTACCACTCGACAAGTCTCTTCAAAAAATTCCGGCCCAACAATACTACGTTCTCCAACTTCATTCCAAAATAAAGGAGTTCGACACTTTCTGCCATACAGTGCTTCATAGGGTGACATCTGTATAGTAGCCTGATAGCTATTGTTATAAGCAAACTCGATCAGAGGTAATTTTTCATCCCATGGTCCTTTGAAGTCAATTACACATGCTCGTAGCATATCTTCTAGAATCTGGACTGTATGCTCTGACTGTCCATCTGTCTGTGGTTGGAATGCAATACTGAACTTCAATGTTGTACCCATAGCCTTTTGCAATCCTTCCCAAAACTTAGAAGTAAATCGGGGATTCTTATCGGACACAATGCTCTCTGGTACCCCGTGTAATCGAATAATATTATCCACATACAGCTTTGCTAACCTTTCCAGTGTATACTGAGGTCGTATCGGGATGAAGCGAGGTATTTTAGTCAGACGGTCTACAATCACCCAAACTGCGTCAACTACTCGAGGAGTCAGTGGTAATCCCGTGACGAAGTCCATAGTGATGCAGTACCATTTCCATGCTGGTTTCGATAATGGCTGTAACAGTTCTGCGGGTCTTTATCGTTCAGCCTTTACCTTCTGACAATTTAGGCATTGAGACACGAACTTAGCTACATCTGCTTTCATTCCTCTCCACCAATATAGTTTCTTTAGATCATGATACATTTTTGTACTTCTAGGATGTGTCAAATAGATGGTGGTATGGGCTTCTTTCATCAGTCCATGTCTAATGTCCACACTTTCTGTTTCGGGTACACATATCCTTTCCTTATACTTCAGTACCTTCTCTTCGTCCAAGGTGAACTTAGGGTTAGTTCTACCTTTTTCGATGTCTTCTTGCACCGTTCTCAGGTAAGGGTCTAATTTGATAGCTGTCTTCACTTCATCAATTATATCCGGTATAATCTTCAATGCGGCGAACATATTTGAAAATCGATGAATAAACCCTTGGTCGGCTGATCCACCCGTTGTATCTATCCCATACTGCTCATTACCGTGATTGAATACCATTCTGGTAGTACACATTGCTGTAGTTCTGCTAACCTCTCCTTGAGATTTTATCATTGCCTTTCTGCTCAATGCATCCGCTACTACATTAGCTTTCCCTGGATGATACTAGATATCACAATCATAGTCTTTCAATAGTTCCAGCCATCTTCTTTGTCTCATATTCAACTCTTTCTGATTAAATAAATAAGTAAGACTTTTATGGTCCGACTTAATCTGGAACTTCTCTCCGTATAGGTAATGTCTCTATATCTTGACCGCATGTACAACTGCTGCTAACTCCAAATCATGAGTGGGATATTTTTTCTCATGTGTCTTTAACTGTCTTGAGGCATAAGCAATTACTTGTTCACCTTTCATAAGCACACATCCTAGCCCCAGTCCTGACGCATCAGTGTATAGGGTAAATGGCTGTCCTGGAATAGGAATAGTCAAAATCGGAGCGGATATCAATCTGGTCTTCAATGTTTGGAAGCTCTCCTCACATTTATCCATCCATACAAAATTTTTACCTTTCTTAGTCAGACTGGTGAGAGGTACGACAATCCGGGAATAGTCTTCCACAAATCTCCGATAATAACGAGCAGACCTGGAAAACTTCTTATTTCTACAACGCTCTTTGGTGCTTCCCACTTTACAATAGCCTCGATCTTGCTGGGGTCTACTTTGATTCCTTCAGGGGATACTACATGGCCTAGGAAGGCGACTTCACTTAGCCAAAACTCACACTTGGTAAATTGGCATATAGCTTCTCTTTCGTTAAACGCTGTAGGGCGGCGTTAAGGTTCTTGATATGGGTTTCTTTGTCCTTGGAATATACCAATATATCATCAATAAATACAATAACCGACGTATCCAACATATCGTGGAAAACCCGGTTCATGAGTTCCATGAAAGTTGCTGGTGCGTTTGTTAATCCAAAAGACATGACCAAGAACTCATAATGTCCATATCTGGTCCTGAAAGCTATCTTAGGAATATCACCTTCTTTATTCTTCAACTGATGATAACCTGACCGAAGATCGATCTTAGAAAATACTTTTGCTCCTTGCAACTGATCGAACAAGTCATCGATTCAAGGTAATGGATATCGATTCTTGATTGTCAGTTTATTCAACTCCAGATAGTCGATACATAATCGAACGCTACCATCGTTCTTCTTTACGAACAATACTGGTGCTCCCCATGGTGATATACTGGGTTGAATATAACCCTTATCCAGCAGTTCCTGTAGTTGCACATTCAATTCCTTCAGTTCAGTAGGAGCCATTCTATAAGGTGCTTTTGATACGGGTGCGGCTCCAGGTATAAGATCTATCACAAACTCTGTGGCTCGGTCGGGTGGTAATCCTGGTAGTTCCTCAGAAAATACGTCGGGGTAGCCCGCACAACGTCAATATCTTCCATCCGTGGTGCTTCTTTGGTGAGGTTGACCATTGATACTAGTATCCGACTGCTCCCTTCTCAAGGCACTTCTTAGCCTTTAGTGCTGAGAGTATGAGCTTGCGTTTATGGGGAAGTTTGGTTCCCACAAAACTGAATTCTGCTCCTTCTTTGTCTTTAAATGTTAGCTTCTTTTTGGCGCATAATAGGTTTGCCGAATGCCGAGCTAACTAGTCCATTCCCAAGATGACGTCAAAGTCTGCCATCCCAAGTTGGATCAAAGTTGCATCTAAGGTTTTCTCGTCAATGAGAACTGGACATGTCCCATAACCTTTCTCTAATTCCACTTCTAACCCCATCGGTGACCGTACAAGTAGTTTGTAGTCCAATGTTTTTATGCGTAAATTCAGCTTCTTTCCAAATGACACAGATATAAAAAGAATGAGTAGCTCCTGAGTCGAAGAGTACTCTGGCGGGTATGCCATTTATAGGTACGATACCTGTGATTTATTTTACTTAGTCTACATGCTCATACAATGTAATTACAACTTAAAAGGTTTCAGTCATACCTGTGACCACATCGGGTGATGCAACAGCATCCTCGGATGTAACAGCATAAACTCATCCTTGGTGTAAGTGCTTCTTGGGCTTAGGACACTCCCTTGCCATATGCCCCGTTTCGTTGCAGTTAAAATATTTTGGGCCTTCAGAATTTGGCTTTGGCTGATGTTGAGCTACTGGAGTAGTCTTGGGTGCAGTAGTAAAGCCTTGAGTACGGAAGGGTTTAAATGTTTTGTTGTTCCCTCCGTTATAAGCATTTTCGGCTGGCCTTTTCATACCTCTGTTCTGCGTAAAATAAGTCTCCTTCTGGCTGGATTCTATAACCCGAGCAATTTTTACAGCTTCGTTATATACCTTTTTCTCCAAGCCTAGAACATGCTCTCTGATGCTTCCTCTAAGCCTCGTGACAAACCTACGGGTCTTAGTATCTTCTTCTTGCATACTGAGTGGTGCAAAGAAAAACAGCTCTTCGTAACGCTGTTGATATGCATCCACGGACATCTGTCCCTGATATAAACTCAGGAACTCCTTCTCCATAGAATCTCTGAAGCTTCGGGGAAAATACTTCTCAAAGAAGGCTTCCTTATAAATAGCCCAAGTCAATAGGGCGTGCTTGGTCAATAGATATGCCCTAGTACATTACCACCAATGATGTGCATCGCCTTTTGGCATGAAGGTGGCACATAGTACCTTTTCTTCTTCTGTAACAATCATCATAAAGAAATTTCTCTCCATCTCGTCTATCCAGTGTGTTGGGCAAGGATCAGACGGTTTACCATTAAACTCTTTGGGCTTCATCTTCAAGAATCTCTCAACCAGTCGAGAGTGATCCATCTGATTTTGGGGGTATGCTCTAAACATAGGTTGTGGATA